>JAVIWC010008250.1:0-1210337 GCA_031894815.1 Creontiades dilutus
ATAGCTCCCCTGTCATTAGTTGGATTTTGAAGGAAAAAAAATGGTGCGTTGCATCAAACCTTTGCATGTCTTCTCTGTTTCCCGTCGAGATCACGAGCGCATTTCATCATTGGAGACTCCGCTGGCTAATCGCTCTCCTCTGTGAACTTTTTTCCTCTTGTTTTTAACATGCCTTGTACTTTTTGATGATCGCGTGATGAGGTGTCACCTCTGGCCTTTGCAGAGGGTTCGTCCATAGAGTTCCGAAACCGGGGACAAGCTCCAAGTTATACAACTTGAACTCTTCTCTGAGTTATAGCGGCTGCCGCAATCGCTGGGTCAGGATTCCCTAGGTCGTTACTTACAACTTTTATCCTTCATGAAACTTCTTCATTCAGCCCATCCTACTTGTCGGGAATTAGATGAACAGCGTTTTTCTTGAATATTGGCATTATAAAAATATTGGCAGAAATCTGGGAATATATTTTGAAAACACGACTGGCAACCGTGCTCATATTTTTCGTATTTCAGAAATCGTGATCCCGAAGTCGAGGTTTTTAAAATGTTGAGAGAACGGATGATCATACAGTAACCCAAGAGGTCTCATTCGATTCACGGAACTAGTCCAAAACAATACCCATAGAAAGTTAGATATCGATTTTTGTTCAAACCAGGTCTTTGAACCCAGTTTAAATTCTTCTTATTTTTCGCTCATTGTTAAGTTCCAATACTAAGCAGAGTGAGAATTGGTACCGGCCATTCCTCGTTGTTCTACCAGATTACCCAGTCCATTTTTTATTAATCCTTTTACCATTTATACCAATTCCTTATCCTATACTCGCACATAACAGTACAAAATGAAAATTCCTTGGATTCAGTCAAAGCCACTCCTTTCTCATTCTTCCTTGAGAAACCGAAAGTCCAATGAACTCAGGGTTTTCCCCTGTGAAAATTAGCTAGCTCTTGCCCTTGTGCATTAAGACTATTGACTCCCGTTTTACCGTAAATTTGCTCCTTCTCCGGTACATTTTCGGAGGCGTTACCAATAATTTTTATATTGCTAGTTTTAATTCCTTAAGTTAATTATTTTTAAAGTGTAAATGTAGTCAAATTTAGTAAAAATAGTGTGATAATTCAAATAAAGTACTCTTGAATGTGTTTTCGAAAGTGATGTCCTCTACTGCAACTCCTCCGACAAGGCGTAGACAATTTTTTAATAGATTGATCCTTAAATACAGTCTCTTATGGTTGATTGATCAAAATACTTAAATGATTGGTTGGTCCAGTCATTTCGGAGCAAAGCTTTAGACGGTGGACGGATTACCTTTTTCCTTGGTCGATGGCAAAGGTTTATTATTGAAAATATTCAGAAAATCCGTCCAGAGCATTGCATCAATGTTGTTGAAACTTTGGTCAAAAATCACAAATGAAAACAGGTGAAATCAAAGGCCTGAAATATTAAAAAATTAGAGTACAACTTTTGAAATTACTCATTTTATATGTTTGGCGTAGGTGTACATCCTTACAACGAATCGAATGATCCCACTCAGGCCGCTTTATGTTCATCCGTTCGCTCTTCTTCAGGGCTAGAACTTGAAAAAAGAACGTCTAAACGAATGTGCTGTGAATTCCTTGCTGTGAATTACAAAAGAATTGACCGATATAATTGCAATGGAATTTTGTTTTCAAGTGAAATCGTGTATTTCCGTATCGAATTCCTGGACAAAAGAACTTGAAAAATAACGTCTACCTCCTGTACACACGGGACTTAAACGCAATGTGCTATCCTCTCTGTTGGAGATGGAATTCCTTGTTGAATTACAAAAGAATTGACCGATATAATTGCAATGGAATTTTGTTTTCAAGAGTTGCTTTTGAAATCGTGTATTTCATAACATATATTATATATTTGCTAACAAGTGAGGAATGGGTACGTGTTTTATTTTATCTCGCCAAATTTCAGTTGTTCCATTCGTGACTTTCAACGTCTTTGTCGATAAACAACAATTTGTTTATACAAAGACGTTCTGCAATATATAAACAATATATTGCACCACTGTAAGTATTTAGATAACAGCTGTTGTTACCTATCGAAGGACTAGTAAAGTTTCAGCGTTTGTAAGGAGTTAAAATTATGACGAAGTCAACCTACCATATTTTGTATATCAAAAAGTCAATTACAAGGTGTAAATACATTCCGATCAGCTGAATGCTAATTTTTTTTGCGAACTGGTCTTAATAGTATTTTTTTATGTTGCAGGTATGTAGGCAAAGAAGTTTTCGTGGTTTTTGGTGAGTTTGAAGTTTGGAAAAATCAAAAATACTGTGCACCCAACGACAGTAGAAATTATGTTGGAACGGATTATGTCGCCTCTACTTAAAAAGTATGCCTTCAGCAAAGAAAGGATAAATACGCTAGTTCTGTGACAACTAGCTGGTCGACAAAAACCATTTGCTACATAGGTACATACAGACATTTGCATGACCGTATAAATATCTTGTTAATAAAAATTCCGAATTTGACATACGATATAGCTGCTTCTTACAGCTTGAATCAAAGCGTTCAGTCATGGTAATCATTCAATCTCTGGCAGTTCATTAAATGTACAAAATTTCGTCCTTCTACTGATTGCGAACTACAAGCGTCCAGTGTTTTGTGTTTCACTATTGTACAGTGTCACGGTCAGAGGTGTTAGGTCGTAGAGGTGGCTGACTGGTGACACGCCGATTCTATCCCAGTTAAAGTGTAGCTTGTGGAAGCCCCTTTGGTGAAAGTAAGTAACGAATGCATCAAAGGGACTTCCGTTCGGTGTGTATATGATTTCAAGAGAACAACAAACATCCAAATTAAATTTGAAAAAAAAAAATATATCGGAATCACCCTTCTATCCTCATTTTATAATGCAATTTGGAATTGGAATGCACTTGACTGGCATGTATAGGCACCAGAGTTTGGGCCCACTAGACTTGGAAAGGCATTATCACAGCCGTAAAAACATTGTACATGAGGGTTTACTACAACATGTCTAATGTCAGAAGATTCAACGGCCGTGGTGGAGGACGTACTTATACTCGCATAAAACTTAAAATTTTGTAAATATTAAAATATTTTCTCGATAAAGCACCACCTGTGCAACGGTTTCAGTCTGAAAAATGAATGTCATTCACCTCTGAATGTTGTGATGGATATGGTTAGTTGGTCTTCCCGATTCTTGAACCCGTCGCCTCGGGAGGTATATCAGACGCCTGCCAGCGTCTGGGACATCCTCTGAGCTTGGGAGGGCAATACACCGCATTCAGCTCTTGGAAGGGGCAAATATACCACTCACCTCTCCATGTTACAGTGCCAACATATAGATTGAGCGACTGAAAAATGGTTTTTCTGCCTACACATGTGTGTGTTTAATTTCCCATTAGTCCGCATAAAGAGCCTAATTATCTCAATGTTACATTTTCGTTTCACTGTATTCATAGCCTCAAAACGGTTATCGCATCTGAGTTTACAGGTTTTTAGCAATGAGGAACAAGCATCAAAACACCACTTTCTTTGTAAAAAATCCGTTCTTTTGACTCCATTAGGGGTTTGGTTGGTCTAAACTTTTAGCCAGTCCGATTGCCGCACACGCATAGATGCTGTAGGTCAACAACGTGACAAAAAGTGGGTTTTCTAGGTTTTTACTGACACAGGCAAGTTGGGCGTCGCTTCTTTATAATTTTTGACGAAAAAACGACTGAGGTAGGATTTAGGTCCGTTGAACATAAAAGCTACCGTCCATACCTCACAGCGACGCCGAGTTATTGAAAAATAATAATCCCTTGTGTTAGATTTGTCAGCATTTTAAAATAATGGAACGGTGCATTGAATTTTGAACGCATTTTTTGAACTGGTGTGTGGTAACCTCCATGTCGGAGGTTGGAACTCACGTGCATATTTATTTAATTTTTAATGCTCATAGCCTTCGAGGGTTACTTACTATTTCTGAAAACGATTTCATCACGACATTGTTGTGACCGGTTAGCAACCCTTTACTGGCCACCGGTTAGATCTGCAGTGCTGCAGGTAGGCTGGATATTGTGGATATAAGGTCGGAAAGCTGAGGCTTGCAAAAACTGGACATGCAGCTGTATATCGACGTATGCAGTCCTCCAACCGCCAAGGTTACCAACTATTGGTTCGACCGACTCTACCTCTTATTACTAGTTGCCACTCAGCTTAGATGATTTAACTAACGACAATTTCAAGATGAAAACCACCGCAAACCTGCGGTGTTTGTTTTTCGAGAATTGCAAACATAAACTACTCAGAATTTGAAATGTACCACCTACAAATCCAACGGTACCCTCTTCCCAGGTAGTCGCTGCGCGCAGTCACGGGTTCGGTTTTGTTATCAAAGGCTCGAAAAAACAAGGAGAAGTGAATTTAACAGTGCAGCTGCTGAAAAAAATTTTATAGAGCAAAATTGGACGTAATTCAGCCGAAATGAAAAATGCTTCTGTCAGTCAAAAGAGAATGAAACACAATAATTAAGAAAATGAAGAGTGAATGAACAAAAATTTGTCTTTAGTAATGAGTTGGCCCACCTCGAGCTTGAATGACGGCCTCTACTCTTCTCGGCATACTTTCATTGAGTGAACGTTGTATTTGTAGGTGGTACGTTTCAAATTTTGAGTAGTTCTAAGTTCATGTCTATTCATTTTTAATAGGTAAAAAAAGTGCTAGTACAGTCCAGACAGGGCAAAAACCCAGCTAAAAAAATTGACTAATAGCTAGTGGTCCCTCCTTTTTCTGAGTCAACTTGGATGGTATCTGAGAGCACTCGTGCAGTAGCATTTACAATACCATAACAACAACACTGCACTACACGTACAATAACAACTCATGAAAATTAGTTAGCACGTTGGAAAAGACGCTGGTTACACGCTCACACACATACATCCAATCTTGGACACAGAAACGTTTTTCTCACGTCTTCGGTCTTGGAATGGTCTGGAATCGATTAGTATTCAGTTTTTTTCATGTTTGGGCTATCCCTCACCCCCCTGAATCAATTCTAACAGGCATACTTCTACTGTAAGACCTCAGTGACCTCTGATGGTTTACATTGCTGTTGAGAAGAGTCTTGATTGATCCTGTACAAATTCAGATGAACTCCAGTTTTTTTGTGGAGACTTCGTTTTTCCCCTTTTCTGAAAAGAATGGCTCTTGTGCTCGAGATTTCCAATAGGAAAAATAAAATTATCTATCAGTCTTGACCCTAGAAATCAAATTAGCTTGTCTGGATAATTTTCTAATTAGCAAATTTCTGGAGTGTTCGGAGACGGTTTTTACTGAGAGTAGTAATATTATGGTAATCTAAGATTCACCATAATGATGAAAACCTTTTAAGAAATCACCAACGCCTACAATATGTGCATAAAGCCCATTTTTTTATCTCGGTTTTTGCTGGACTGGACGAGCACTTTTTTGTCTTATAAAAACGAATTCGTGGACCTATGTTGGCAATTTGCCCTTCTTTGTTCAGTCGAAAAATTGGTTGACTTGAAATACATTATTTAACACCTCTGTATTCTTACAATTAGTGTTCTCTTTTTCAAGGTTAGTAAGGTGCAGCAACTATATTCGTGAAAAATGTTTTACTGGGTGTATAAAAATTCTTCAACTTATCAATTTCCGAAAATATTTTCCTTCAAAAGTCCTACGAACCCACTTTTTTTTCTTTTTTTTTTAAAGAGATTTGTGGTAATTAATTGTTATTCTATTGTTGTTGGTATTCGTTCTATACAGATGGCCAACATACAATATTTGAGATACAAAATATTCTGTCAATTTTTTTCTCGTACCTATATATATATTAACAATCAGGGGCTGATTCACAGAAATTTATTCTAAATGAGAAAATTTCGAAAAATGTGTTCCACCTTCAGAGTATTCTACTGTAAGGATGCTACAAATGTAAAGATGTTAATCACCATTCAAAATCTCATCTTGGAATGAAAGGAACTTATTGTTTGTCAAATCGCGGCACGTTTCAAGTTGTTAGATGTGTGTGGAAAGAAACAGTACCAATAATGGCTATTAAAAGCAGCCAGAACCACCCCCTTTACATTCCGAATTATACTGATGTAATGATTGTACTCATAAGCTTCAACTCTTTGGGTTCTTTAGAAAATCATGGCAAGATTATCACAATGTTCATTTTTTAGTAATATTTTGAAATCTTTGTTTCGATGGTTTCGGAATGAAACTTCGGACGGTGTAATACCCGACTATCTAATTTATGGAATCTCCGTACCAAACGTTAACAACACTTGTTGAGGGGTTAAACTTGTTTTTCTTTGTTTTCGATTAAAACAATTTACTACTAAAAATAATATGGAAAATGGAAAAGTGCCAATTTATCCAGCTGGGGCAACCCAAACGAACCGTTTATCAAACACATCAATTACAGCATACCACAATTAACCAACTACTCAATCACATTATTACAACTGTAATCGCTGAATAAAATGCTTTTTTCTCATGGTTTTGCTTATTTTAGAAACGTACTCTTCTCTTGCCTATGCTCTTCTGCACAGACAATACAACCTTGTCCCAGTATTTACTAAGTATCCAACTTTTTACTGAGCTGTAAAAAAAAGCAAAGATTTCTTTAAGCATCATCAAGTACTCCATCCAACTCGGCCCCCCACATTTCCAAACTCCTCAGCGGTTGCGTGCATCGCTCCGAAAACTGCATTTTTATGCTCTTTGCTCATTGACCTCGCGTTGTCGTCACTTCAACTTGAGGAAAGCGGTAGGTCGGATTGCGGGAGTCTCGGTCGTGACCCATCTGGTCACCTTCCACTTGTTTCACTTTTCGAACTCAACTCAAGAACGGCTCTGGAAAATGCAGGATTCAACGGTTTTAGACATCTTCTCCATCTTGAGAGCATCCATGGCACTTGAAGTAACACTATCTCAGAATTAATCGGGTCATAATTCCTCCATGTCCGTATTGATGCAGTTGCTCCATTGAATACGATATGCCTACTTCTTCTTGAATATAGAAAGGACTGAAGTGTAGTAAGTGGATCCGAATTTCCTATCAGCATCTTAGGTGAGTCCCAGTGCTCTTCAGAGTGTGGTGGGGTGCTGGGGATATTAGTTGGGCACCTAAAACCGATTGATCAATTTCAATATTTCAATCAAAGTCGTTGGAAATTATTTTGGAGGAAATTCGAAAAAAATGAAATGAATGTTTGTTGAAGCTTTTGTTTTGTAAGTACCTAAATACCTAGTAGTTATAGCAGAATCATAATTTCTACGTAACTGAATATGTTGGAATTATCATTCCATTATGAATATCATATTCTTAGAAGTTGGCGTTAATGAAGTGTGAGGTTTTCCTCCGTAATTATCACGGTTTTATTATTGAATGATAATCACAAGATCCTGATCGTTTGTTATTATGAATCACTACTAGGAATAAACTATAAATTTACCTACATTTATTAACGTTAGTCATTATGATTTATACTTTTTGCAATAAATCTACTGGTTACAGTAAATTTCAGTTCTATAATTGTACATTATCCTTCGAAGCTATAGGCGAATCAGTTTGAGGTTGTAGCTTCCGTTCGTCATCACTTGTAACCTTGTCAATAATTACATTTTGTTAGTCAGGAGGGACCAGATCAAGAAACGTATTTTCTCACTTACCGGGTCAAAATAACTATTAGCCTTGTCTTCATTCTGAACTCTTGGGTAAATTAACTAGGTGCTAATTGAAGAACCGAATTCTAATACGTAAGTAACATAGTTGCGGATAGTTGCTTGTTAAGTAATTGTATGTTAGCAGATATTACGATTGGGTAAGAATGCAGTCGTTAACCGTAAAGCCGGAGGAAGAAGGTGATGAAGTTATTTTCAGAAGTAGAACACCTTCATCCTGAAAGTATGCTGTTTCACAATGAAATAAGAGCGTTTGAGCCAGGATATTCCATTAGGGCTGGTGACGTAATAATCCCCACAACATCTCTGATGATATCAATCATATTTTCAGCTTGGAAACTACACGTTAGCTACCAACGCTCAGCATGTGGGCTTGAAAACCTGCTGAAAATTGAAAAGACTTAATGCCTCGAGAAAAAAACTACTTATGATTGTGACAGCTACGAGGAAAATAATTATCGGCAGAAACTCAGTTAGTGTTTACCTACATTTCCAATCATAATCGGTGGTGCTTCATGTTTTCATGGACTCATTACGTTGTTTTTGAGGAAGAAGTATATTAATTTAGTGCAGTTGCCGTATTCGATGTGAAGCCCTCCCAAAACAACACCTCCAAAAAAATTTAGATTTCTAGTAGTAATTATCTTTGTTTGCTCTCTCACTCCTTCCAATAAACACAATAAAACATATATTTACCTAACGTATATAAGGTATATGTACATACAACTAAAAAAATGATTATTTACCTTAAATACTTATGTTGTCCACTTTTTAAACTACATTTACCTTTTCCTTAACTCCGTCTCCCGCTACAACAAATAATATTTTTGTAAATTTTTAGAAATTGTTAAGTGATTTTTGGTATCCTAACCACCTTATTGAAGTGAATAATAATATACAAGGTCCCTCTAAATTAATAGATAGATTTCAGAAAGCTGTATTTTATATAACTAACAAAACACCATTTCCAAAGATGTGTTGACGCTTGTTCTGTATCTTGGGTCCGTAATTCTCAATATTTTTCTCTCCCTGTTTTCTAAAAATGCTTGCACTGATTTTGTTCATAATGAGTGAGAAGTTTTGCTTCTGAGTCTACCTAACCGTAGAGGATTCTGGGTTTTCACTTTTCGGTGATGGATTTTTTTTTTAAACAAAGCCAGATTTCCACTCTCACTTTGCGTTTTAGAGCATTCTGAACATCTTTCTATCTTTCGTGTGTTTGCAGATCCTTGTGGCAGAACAATTTTCATCAGATGTTGACGCTATTTTCAGAGAATGTGAGAGCTCTCATTCATTACACACTCATCAATACTCATCTGCGCGTATGGAAACGTAAAATCCGCGTAGCCTCACTTTCTCAGGTTCAAGTGGTCCAATCATGCTGAAAGTAGGGCAAAACAGTCCTCAGATCGATTTCAACGTATTATTTATTCTTAAAGTTTCCATCCGATTTTGACAAAGACGTAAGGAAATGTCCGGCTTAGGCTGTGGATGTGCCTGTAATAGTTAGGCCTGCGATACATGTCGACTAACCTATTTGAAGGCGTATATGTTCGTGAGGATATGTCAAGCAACATTTTTTATCCCGTGAATTCGGTTAACCTTCATCTTTCAAGATGTTGATTGTTTTCGGATTATGTAAAACATTTGAATATATAAGCAGTGGTTTAATATATGTTACAAATGTGGTACCTTTATGCCCACCCAACTTCACAGATTCCCGCATTCGTCTGTCCTATCAGATATATTGAATTGGGTCTCATTGAACTTGTTTACGCTTAGTGGTTAATGCACTATCACCCAATTGATGGGGGAGCGACAACATGTATTTATATTACTCAAACGTTCTGTATTTCTTCAGCACTTCTGCCATCACAAGAGAGTCTGTGGGTCAGCTTAATGCACTCAAAATTATTACGTCGGCAGTGCGTTTTGATGGTCTGAAGGAGTGACGCAACCCCTTCGCTACGCAGGAGAACCCCGTTGTTCAATGATCCGCGATTCAAAGAAGAAAAAAAAAACGAAAAGAAAAGATCGGAGCAATTATATCTGGGTGGCTGAGCGATTAGTTACGATCCGGGAGCCACTGTCAAGTCTATTGCCACTACTCGACTCCCACACTTCACGGGCATTCAAATCCCTGGAAAGATCCCACGACGGATCTTGCTCGTGAGTGAAAAACTTTGACATTTCACACAATACCCGTCAGTACTTCGCTTATTCTACACTATTCTCAGATCCGTTCCATAACTTCCCGCGCCTCACTGGTTGTTGGCTTCATTACCCACATAATTGGAATTTTTCTTTTTAATTTGAACAATAGTTAACAACGGATCACGAGTTCTTTTAGTTTATTGTTTCTGGTCTCCTTGTAGCTCACAATAAGGCCTTCTGTGTACATTCCTGAGATGAGAATGGAAGCTGTGGGGATGAGAGCAGCCCTAAGACTCTTTATCACATACAGAATACTTAGCGTCGGGTGCAACTGCTCTGGTCATCACTGGCATCATCGTGATTGACATCTCGGCAGATGAGCACCGACGCATACACATTTCGAGGAGTGAGAACGCAAAAAAAACCTGGAAGGTGTAACGCTAGCAGAGCCTACACGATTGACAGAGAGATGATAGGGGAAGTAACTGAATCAGAAAGTTCCTACTGCTACATGGGAGATGGTGATGCGAGATAGATGAGTTGAACCTTGAGACAGTCGTTGCTAAGATGCTTATAAGCAGTGAGAATTAGAGTGCTGTCCTCCCATACGTCACTCGAATTGTCATACAGAAAGAAGTAAACCGGGAATGGAACGAAAAAGTAGTTGATCACATAGAGAGGTAATGGAAGGATGGGACCGGAAGGTTAAAGACTACAAACAGACTGTAATAGAAATGCTGGGACATTCCTAAAAAGGAGATGTGTGGAAGGGCGGATTATTCATCACCACCATTGGAAGCAGTGGGAGACTTTACAGCAGAAATCAAATGGGTTTTAATCCCCAATGCTCAACAATTCAAAGTGACAACCAGGATGCAAAGAAGAAGAGCATATGATGGAACATGAGGCTGTAGTTGAAAATGTATTGAAAATGGAGTGTTTGACGACTGAACCAATGGTTGCTGACTAATAACTAATGACCAATGACTAACCAATCTTAAAATACAATTACCAGGTGTTGAAGAGACAATGATAATTATGTGTTGTTGATGCAGAGAATATAATTTCAAGTTTGATATCATTTGAATTTTTCCAGCGTAGTATATAATCGGGTATAATGTCAACTGCCCCATCCCTTTGCACACAGAAGAATATTTCTTCGTGAAAGTTGTTTGACATTGATCTCAGACACTTGAAATTACACCTTGAGTGAAGAAAAAGCACAAAAACTGAATATATCTCCTTTCAAATTACAAATGTCTGGAAGCAGGGGGCCGACGAGACATACAGAGAATCGTAATCAATAACTGGAGAATTAACAGTAATTCGAACAACTACTCCATTACTTCTCCAGCATCTTTTTTCGGCTTTTGGAAGAATAGCCAGAAAAATCGCCCTGTCTTTTTAGTCTGGTGAAAGGCACTGAGTTGCAGTTTCTTTTGACGGCACCAAAACCAATAGGTACTTGATGTTGTTCTACAATCAACTATAGAGGACGATCCAGAAACGTATGAACTTCTACATCGATGCTTGCACGATTTTAAGAAAGCCAGGACTTAAAATTCGACTTACTCAAAAGCTGATTTTTTACTTTGTGCCTTTCGCTTGTAAGCTGACGATATAATACTGTGATTCTACCCCGTAGGTACTGTGTGAGACGGTCGTTGTCTTTCATTTTCATCTTCTATACTGGCGTTTTGAGTGCAGCAGTTTTTTGGCCCAATCTGATTGACAGATGGACCAATGATAATGTGGAGAGGCAAAACTCTAATAGAGGTTACCTCGCCGGCGCGCCTCTTTTAATGCGCTCACTGAAGAGACTTTGATGATCTGTTCGGCGCCGGTTCCTCGTTTGGAAGCATTCCATGGAATAAAGCAGAACCAGATAGTGCATCAACTGAATGGAAGATTCTCACATTTTTCTACCAGCTGATGAATCTTTCCGAAAACAGATTTATACCGTCTGATTTATCATAAACAGATTCACACACAGGTACGAAAGCCAAACAAATTATGACCCTATTTTATCAATTTGAATAGTTTATTGTGGAATATTCTAGTGAAAAATCACAGAACTTTGGATTCTAAGGTTGGTACCCTGTTGAAAGCATGTATGGTGGTTTGCATTTTATGATTTTTCGAGTTTTGACGAAAAGCTACTTTATTGAGGAACCAACCCCACTGTTTAGCTGTATGACGCCACTCTTTCCCAAATCTGGGAAATTTCGTTAACAGAAAACTATTTCATAGTCGCAGAAGAGTGTTAGTCGAATATGATCTGATTTTATCTAACAAACTAAAACGAGAGTGTCACAACCACATGTCGTACCACATTTCCGCTAACCTTCAGAAGAGCGAAAGGTAGATTGCAACTGGAAGCCAAATTTTAAGAAAATAAAAGCTTTTCACTGAAATAAAAGCAATTTCGAATTTCGGAGACTGATTCAATTCCAGTTGATCTGCAAAACAAGACATTCCCAAATTTGGGATATTTCGAACTAGGCGATGATTATCCTAATTTGAGATACCCTGGTATTGGGCCCCCAACGTGCGACGCCTTAAACAGCCAAATTTCTTGGTATTGGTCGTATTAGAACGAAATTCGGTTATCAAATTAGGCAGCCTGTTTTCGAAGCTCTAAAAATCAAATTTTCAAAACCGAATGTACCTTTTTGGGTGGTTGATCTCGTTCTACCCACTCAGGGACAGTTGCCTAGATACCTTAGCTTTGTTATCTGAAGATGTACAAACATGTGCAGGACCGAAGAATATTAGTTTAATGAGTTGGTACTCCAAACACGGAGCCTTTTCCCTAATCAAAGTTCAACACAATTTACAAAATGTACGTAATACGAACATTTAGGAAAATTCGCTCATAGGATCGTGCTGCATAACTGTAACTTTTCGGCATCGAAATGTGTGTCCTTACCACAGGAGGGTTTCACAAAACACGAACCTTGACAAAATCTGGGGCCGGGCCTTGGAGGGTTGAATTAACGAAAAAGTAACAATGGAATTAATTTTCTGAGAAGGTTTTTCTGACGCAAAAAAAAGCCTGATATAATAGAAACCCCCTTTTCACGGGTCATTTTGAATCGTCGCGAGGCTCCCAGGCGATTCAGGTGCTAATTGACCGTAAAAGTTGTACAACCCCGCGCCGACCCTGGGAACTACGTGATGGGCAGCGGTAGTGGACTGTGAAATTGTGGCTCCCGTAATGTCCACATGTGCGGGCCTCGTGCGAATGTGCGTGGCGCCCGAGAGAAATAAGGAAATATTTAGCCCGGGTTTAATCATCGGTAGATTTTGACGTGATCTAAGACCAACTAATGAGCCAAAGAATGAATTCGTGGTAAAGTAGCCAGCCCCGCTGGTTTTAGTGAAGTTTTGAATGATGATTGTTATCTATCACCAGTGTTACACTCGATCTGACGCCAAAATAATAATATTACCGCCAACCCCTGAAAATAATTACGAAATAGTCGTGCAGCATGATCTTATAAGTTAATTTTACAGAACCGTCTTTTAGCGAATTTTCATATAAAATAAGGTGAAGTGGGGGAAGTGCATAGTGGAGCTGCTAAAGCCGTCAAATTGGGTTCAGGGAGTGGCCATCTGTAAAGAATTTATCGGAATAGAGTCCTCCTTGGAAGGCTGGTTACTACGACCGAGTACAACCCGACAGGAATGTGGCAAACAACCACAGGATGGATTTCCTAGTACTGAAGATTGTCCCTCTGCTGTAATCTTGATACATCGGTATCTCATTTTTTTCATTTTTCTGTAGTAAGTGGAAACTTTGATTGATATTCGTCAATTGGAAGCCTTGAGGATTCGGATTCGGATAAATTTTGGGATTTCAGCCCACATTTGCACTTGCCCCTTACTTTTTGCTGACATGGGGCAAGTGCAGGTGCAAAGTTAGGCTAGTGCAGACTACTCTGACCATCCCCTTTGATGAGCAAGTGTTCAATGGTTCCGATGTCATCCACTTAAGTTCATGTGAGAGCCGAGAGACGCTCCATACTCCAAGAAAATCAGTAGCTCTTCCCAGCGGGAAAAAGACGGAACACCGACACCCGAACCTATAGAAGGCCGAAGCGGAATTTTCTCCGGGTTGTTTGTTACGCATCGTCGGCTGAGGGACAGCTGCAGTTCGCTTCTTCGCAGGACTTCTCCATAATTGTGAGTAATCGTCCTTCTGCATTAAGCCTTGATCCTTCCTTACGACCTGTATACTCAACCCGTCTCAGACGTAACTCGTAACATCCGCGCTGAAGGGTCGTATCTGTCTCGAAATTCGGGACTTCGCCCAATTTCTCGCGCGGAAAAAAATTGAGAGGACCTAGGTATGTAGCGTAGTATTATTTTGTAAATTTGTAATTGTATCCTCCTTGTAAATAATTTAAATATTATCTCGTTTTTCGTAAAACAGTTTGATTACGTTATTTTTCGCTTTACTACCTTCCTCTGAATCAGGGATTAAGACCGGCGTTGTATTATAGATTAGTTTCAGCAAAAGTCAAAACGTCAGTGGTCTTACAGTTCATGATATGAGTTTTCTTCAGGATGTGTTCCCACGTTCGTCAGAAAGTTCACAGATAATTGCGAAGTCCACAAATTAAATTTTGCGTTGGCATACTAAACACAGATAGTACCGCATTTAGGGTCTAAGTGGGACTTGATTCTCGGCGTTTCGATGCTAATGGGTGTGTAAGTTCACATTCACATTCGTGTTGACGTTCTCCTTTTGCCAATCAAAATAATCTAAACATTGTAAACATCAACTATCGTGACAATTAAATCAGCTTATATATTATCACAATGGAATTTTGTTTTCAACAGGTAGTTTTTTTTAAATCGAGTTTTATATAACTTTTGTAACACAAGTCAAGGGTAGGTACGTCGTTCAAATTCAATCGTTTTATTAGTGGATGTCTACTTGTTGCCGCTACACAGTACACTGCACTGTTGTAGGTATTTAGCTTTAGGAATCAATTGTTACACTGCCCTAAGGAACATAGAAAATGAAGTTAAAACCAAAGTTTTGTTGTAAAGAATTGAAGTTTTTTTTATGCTGCTGACCCCACCTGGATTAGCAAACAAAACCAAGAAGTAGAGGTGAAAAAACTCTCGTCCGTATTCCTCTTATTTCACGAGCTGTTCAGGATATCGACCCGGCTGAACCGTCTTTTTTCCCTTTTCCCTTCGGATTTTTTTCTCGATTTTTGTATGTTTTGTTATCTCTTACGGCGGGGAGAACGAGTCAACGAGGGAGCGGATTGTGAGACAAGTTAACCTTGGGGCAAGGCCGGTCCAGTCTGTAACTGTAACTAACTGGTTTTTATAACTTCGGCGACTCTGCATATAACGAAACCGGAGGACGGATTTCTCACCTCGTCGGCGCCTTCAATGAGATGGCGTCGTATTTTATGTTCGATGGACTTTATGGACACCTTATAACATATACACAGTTATTTTATTTTTCTGGGTGATGCTGTTACTATGGATGATACCTATCCAGCGGCGAAAAAGAGATTTAATCGGTTTTATATTGTTATTGTTGGTCTTCGAATATCTTCGTCATACACTGAGATGTTTCATAATTTCTGGGTGAACATTAAAGAGAACGTTGATTTGAGGTGGAAAACGTAGATTTTCTCGTAGAAGTAGATGAAGATAGGACGGCTGCTGACAGGAGCTTAGGATTATGTCCATGGAGCTTGTGAAACAAGACCGCCCTTGTCCTATTTGAACCCACGCGTGAAATGTACCTTCAGGGTTCAGACCAATCAAATGGACGTGAGCACATGCTCCAAAGTCACCCAATATAGTATGACACGAAGCGAAATTTCCGGGCATTAAGTTTGCACTAAGGCGGGCATATGCCTATCAGAGAGCTCGAAAAAATAGAACAAGTACATTAGGTTCTTAACTTCCCCAGGACGATTTCGGCACCCCAGGCGTTTTAGTCATTTCGTTATCAGTTATAACTGCTCAATGTATTTGTTTTCAAGGTCATTTATGAGTGGCCTGTTTACAGAAAACAAGCATTATTCACTAACACTATTTTCAAATAATCATCAGCAAGATAATCGGTGGGTGTGAACTGTCACCAGTACCGAATAGAGTTTGCAAACTCTATTCACAAACGTTCTTGAATATCCAAGCACTTCTAGATATACCAAAAACGAAAGGATGACTTCTCCATAAATATAACCCCTTAAACACTGAAACTTGACTAGTCCCTCAGTACTTAATACAAGCTGATATCTAAATACCTATAGTGGTGCAGTGTACTGCACACCAATATGGACGTTGGAACCCACAAATGGAACAACTGAAAATGAACTACATCAAATATAAGACCTACCTACGTTTCACTCGTCAGCAAATGTTTAACATAGCTGTGTTATAGAAAACTCTATTTCAAAAGGAACTCTGAAAAACTAAAATCCATTTCAATTGCATAAGCTGATTCTTTCGTCAGGGTGGGTACTAGGCGATTTTTACCAAGTGCAAGGAAGTTGTAATCCTTATTCATGTTAAGGTTGTTTTCTGACAAAGTTTCAGAGAGAGCGATTGGGTGAACTGAAAGTTCTAAGAATGAACTCATTAGATTCATTGAGTGGATGTCTATCAATAGCAAACATAAAAACTTGAGTGCTATTTCAATATTCTGATTTTTTAATTGGAGGAAGAATTGACAGAAACCGATGATTAGAACTCAACCCTACATGGACCCCATTTATGATTTTTGGCCCAAGTTCGACTGTTGTTCTATAGTTTCGGAGAAACCTCTGGACTGCGTACTCCAGACAGAACAACTTTTCCCGATTTTCAAATCAAAAAATTAAACTTACAACTACGACAGATGTGCATAAACTTATACCATACATAGGTCTGTGTATACCACTGACCAATTGATCAGTGAAATAAGGCTATGACTTCATTTCCATAATCATAAATGAACGACAATCTATACGGCAGTTCGTCGCCCAGCTCTCAAGAACAACATACTCAAAAGGATTCGGTTACAACTTACACAAGAAACATATTGAACTGGATGTTTGGAACGATTTTTAATAGACTGTCGTTGATTGAAGAATGAGTAAGTGGACAATTGGGAAGTCACTCAAATCATCAAATTTCAACTTATTTCTTCAAGCATTTCCAACGGTTGGTTGTAACGTGAAGAATTAAATGGGCGGGGTAGTGTAACCAGAATAATTCTTCGCTAGAAGTGCACTTTCGCAAGACGTTCGGCCAACTGGGCAGGCACCTGTATATTATGCTGACGGGGGTATTGCAGGGTATCAAAGCCGTTGCGTGGGTATCGGCCGACTTCATCCATATTACGAACTTTTACTACACGCCCGGCAAGTCCTAAGAAGGAGCGGTTTGGTCAGTTTCAATCTAATCACAATGGCCTGAGCGAACCAAACCTACCTTGCCTACCCAGTTTTCCAAATCACTTGGGCTAATCGACTACGTACATAGTTGCTCGACTATAAGTTACAAGGGAGCCAAAGGTAGTACTACTGTTGAGCCAAGTACGAGTGAACAAGCATTGCAAGTTTATACGTAAAGGAGAAGAAAAAACAAATTGAGCTCGTGCACTAAATGAGCGTCAATTCATTCCAATAAATGGAATAAAGGAATACATTTTACTCAAGCTGAGGCTTCAACATTATTAAAAAGCAACAAAAATCCTTGTACACAGCACCTCTATAATGTTACGTTGTTGGTATGTTAAGTTCTATTCACTTGTAAAGCGTCCATGTTACACTCATGTTACAGTAGGGTTTTTAAGTATCCAAGTAAATCTGTCATCCTGTCATAGTTATCCTGACGCATGTATGTGATGTACGTTTTTAGCCTCTAAGCACCGCCTTCATGGTATGTTGTACAACTCAACTTCATGTTTCCCCTCTTCTAGCCATTATATTGGTAGTAATTCTGTAGTTGTTCTTTTTTCTCAAGTCACACATTTGTAAAACGTTCCTCTCTGTAATTCTGTCAGTATCAATCATTTTTGTATGGTTCTTGAAGTCCTCAAGAAGTTCCATAAATATAAAGAAATGTTAGCGATGAAATTGTAGTTTTATGACTCTGACTAACTCTCAAGATGTCCTTGTGATTTTCAAAAGATACAGTAATAGCAGTCAAGAACTTGAACACAGTACGTACATACTAATAAAGTTCAAAGCAGGAATCATTTCAGAATGCTTCATAACGAGTTTCGATTAGGAAACTTATCAAAAATTGGTGTTCTTACATTTTCAGAGCCATGGCGATCGCTTCATTATAAATGAGATGAAAAAAACCTCAAGAAATTGTACAAAATTGCAAAAAATCAATCTTTATCCTTTGGGAAGTATGTAGGTAACCACTTTCAAATGGTTAGGGGAAATCCCGTTCACAACAGTTTTCTGAACTATCCAATCACTGGTTTCACATGAACCACCGTTTCGCTTTTTATGTAGGTACATCTTCTTTCGGCGTTAAATTCGAGTTTTTCGTATCAACAGACTGTAAATTTTAGAAATAGACGGAGCTAATTCAGAGTCATAAATATTACATGTAAAGTGATAAATATTACAGAAAGTTAAATTAGGCCGCTTATCGCAACCCATTGGTAGCTTTTTTCGTAATATCGATCGCTTATTTTTCCCATTGTCCAATTTTACATGTGTAGACATTTAACGTTCCATGACACGTTATCATTCCCCCAACCATTAAAACCTGTTCCGGAATCTCATAGGAATACTTGACAGATTTCAACGATTCTTCCAATTTTGAAACGGAAATGCCACACATTTAGGCTCAGTTAACAGAGAAAAGCGTGTTGGAATTGATACGGGACTTGTTGTGGGACAACTTAACCTTCCGGAGACAAGGTGCAGGTTAAAACGTCCCGAGGAAATGGAAAATACTCTTGAGTCTTAAGAGAGCAATGGTAGGGGGATGGTACCCTGAAAGTAGCTGTCAAACCAGTATACAGCAGGTGGAAAACAGTTTCAGAGTCGAGTGATCTTGTAATTAATGAAAATAGTGAAGAAAATGTGTTCCGGGTCAAAATGACCTAACGTAGTCTGATTTGTTAGTGCATTATATACTGTTTTCTTCATCCTTTCTAATAATACTCACTATTGCCTAGAAAAGGTTCCCTTGAATTGAACTGTTTCCATGTTTGAAATCATGGGCTTGTTATTTTTGCTCTTGTTCAATGGAACTAGATACGTGACGATTAGTGGCGGTCTACGTGGGACGCGTACATATGTAACCTGGTAGTTAACCAGGTCGAATAATGAGACTGTTTTCCCGGTCTAATATGAGGAAATTCTTGAAGCGACAATTCAAATTGGTTAAATTGGTATAGGCAAGGGTAGAGGAATGTAGCATTTCTTATCAAAATTACGTAAGTCAAAGAGCGAAGACGGCAAACCTGCCACCTGAGTCGTTAGAGGTTTCCTTTTATAGGAGACTACTCCCGAACTGGTCTTTGATGAACTTTTTTTCCCCCCATAAGAAAAAATTGTTGAGTATTGCGTACAATACATGTGAACATCTTGAAGATGACAGACGGAATCTTTTATTTGTTTGTACACCTCGATCTTCGTCATTACTGCTTCATCATGTGAGATGTGAACAGTTCACCCCTTTTTAAGAATTTGCCGTATGTACACATTTCGGTGCCATGACGATTCACAGGTGAGGAACCTAAAGAGCTTATAATGAGTAACCTTGACAGTATTAATATATATTATACTCCTTTTTTGCTCAATTTAGTTATAATTCCTCCCAAAGTGTTTCGTTCCTAAAGACAACCATTGTAGGACAATTTTACATTTCTAAATTCCTTTTTTTTCAATTCGGTTGTTACCAATAACTGACAATATTTTTGAACTCTCTCTGAAGGTTCTGGGGGAAACATCATAAATACAATGAAAATTAAAGTAAGGGCAGTATGACTTATTTTTTATAAAGGTTTTACAAAATATTTTAAAAAGAAATGCCAACCTATAACATCAATTATTGAGTTATCATTTTTCAATTATAAGCCTTCGTAACCGTATAGCAAAACATTTGTTAACCCTCTCAAACTTCATAGTTTTACTTTTAAAAGTGTAGATTCCAAATCGCCAATGTCCGCCGTACGCCGTCCGTCTTAAAAGCATCCTAAAGGCCTTGAAATTTCTGTTAAAAAAAAAAAGAAAAAAGTTCTCTCGCACGTAGGGTATACTCTACTTAAGGTATAGTTGGGGAGTTCAAGCCAGCCCGATTGCCTTAAACACTAGGGCTCATCAACTCGCCGAAAACGTGGTATTTCGAGGTTTTTATTGACATGGGCGAGTGGTGTCTTTTCCAAGTAATTTGGGACCAAAAAAAATTGACTGGGATAGGTTTCAGGCATAAAAGTGAACCCCTCCGAACCTCGCGATGACACGAGCAATCAACCATTATTTAAAAAATAACAAACCCTTGCGTTGGAATCGTCGGTGTCTTTTCTTTTCATCAGTTGATTGTCCAAATCATAGAGCATTTCGGGGATAAATCGGCAGTTCGGGAATTTCGAGGGCGCGGAATCTGACTATCAGATCAAAAATGAGAAATTCCAACAAACGAAAGGTTCCGTTTTGCATTGCTCTAGTCCTCAAACGTGAAGTCAGCCCTCAAACTTTAAAAAAGTCGTATTTAAAATTGATTTCAAGGGCAGTTTGCTGCCGAAAAATACGATGTAGAGAGGTAGTTGAGCAAGGCTGGGCGCTCTCGCATTGGCTAGGGAGCAAATCTTGACGGTTCATGAGGATCCGCTCAGCCGAATGCTCTCCATTGATGGACGGCAGCTCGTGGCTGTTACACAACAAAAGAAATGCCGAAGCCGACAAACTTATTACAGAGTCCCCCACTCTGCGGCGCTGCCCGCCATTCATCCCTCCGCTGTACTCCTTCCCTATTGTTCTTTCCCGCTCATTGGAGCTTCATGTAAATCGCACTTTCTTCCGCTCTGCGCATAATGACGCATACGTTTGGTGAGGCAACGGATTAACGCAATGGCCCCACGCCCTCGATATCTTGCGCATTAGGTTATTGGGACAGTTTCACTGACTCAACGTTATATATACCACCCCTGTGAATCAGTGGTAATATATTTTAGCTTCAAAATAAACGTCGACAACTATTAATTTCTATTATCAAGTACATGTGGAACGTCACACAAAGACTATGCTGAATGGTGCAGATGAAGATATGTTGAAGAACATTCAAAGAGGGTTCGGTCATTAACCCGTGGCCTCCTTGAAATCGGGCGGGAAAGCTCCGATTGGTGTTGGATAGCCAGATTGTGTGATGACAGCATGTTTTGAGGCAGGTCAGTAAAGAAGGGAACCTTTGCGCATTCCCCACTTCATGCCGTAGGATCGTTAATGGACTCCTTTATTAAATTCAGTTCCATAAGTAGGTGCATGGACTACGGTGCATCTGAGAATCTGCATTCGTTGCTGATTTGAGAATTATCAAATAATGACTGCCGCCTTACACGAAATGAATTCCCATCTGCTGCTACCTTCGTGCTGGAAACCGGTATCTGTCACCCAAGAACAAGATCATGAGTATCACGAATTTCTAGGGACCTCATCATTTAGCAAACACAAGTTGTCCTTGATCCAGATGAAGTAACGCTCGAACCAATCAATCGAACTCTGTCACTCATTCGGAAGTCCGAGACAAACCAATTACAAAGTTGGTAAGTAAACCTATTAGGGCAGCCTTATAAAATACCGATAGACAGTGGAGCAGCCAATGCAAGAAAAATTTACTCTCAGGAGTTGTGTAAGTCTGTTTTGGTTGTGACCCTGAATCATAAAATCGTGTGCGGGATTATTTGCGGTTCCCGAATTAAGTCGGAAGCACTTGACCGAGCCGAAGAGTTAAAACCCAGGTAACGTTGCAACAGTTGAACTGAGGGTTTCAGAAACAGTAAATTCACACTTGAGATATTACGATTCGTGTAGGGTCTGATTTGAACCCTGTCTGGATGTTTTCATTTTTTTATTTTCCTTTACATAATTATAACTTGTAATTCTACTCTGTCGATAGCAAAATGCGATAATAGCTCTCTAAAGAAAAACGAAACCCTCGTTCGTCCAACTACTTGACATTATGCTAATACCGATGAAGGAGGGGCTATTGCCCATCGCTTACGGTAGGTCATTTGCGGCCTAAGTTCATTTGCCTCAACTGAGTACAAATAAATGAAAATCCTCGCGAATTAAGTTGTTTCGTCCTTCTTTGTGCTGTGGGCCGGCAGAAGCGGTAGGTGGGCAGTTGCTGCTTAAAAGGTCTTTGAACTTCTCAAATCGAGCGGCTTCACAAAGCTCGATGAATTCAAGGTTCCGAATAGAATAGAAGCAACTCTTGTACACACTTATTAACCAGTGACAATCAGCGAGAGAAAGTCTTTAAACAGATTGCGCTACTGGTACATTATTGAGTATGACTAAACTTCAGAAAAATAATGGGTGACGGTATATAATACCAATAGCCTTTCATGTTGCTGATAAGATTTATGTATGCATATTTTGTGCAATAAAACATGTTTTCATTCATTCATACCCACAAGCTTGGTGGAGCACTAGCTCGGGTAACCAAGGCTAAACTGGAGCTACATCAGAAGTTAGCTGCTCCTCCATCGCACGTATTTACTAAGCTATTTACTACGTATTTACTAAGCTAACCTATGGGCTAGTCTTTGGTAGGCTTACTGTAGGGAGGCTGCCCAGACTATGAAGTTCACTCTGCTGTGCGCTCTTGGCAAGGCTTTTCACCTGGTGTTCCAAGTGCCTACATCCATGCGCTGGTCAAGGCCAGTGGTCTTGGCATTGTCTCTCTCTCTCAGCCAGCATCCCATCTCTACGCCGCCAGCGCCTGCTTAGGGCTCCAACTAGGAGGCAGCCCACACTGCCGCTGAACTTGATTTCGTCAGGCAGCAGCTGTTGTGGTGCGATCAAGCAACTCCAACTGCTCCAAAACCCAGCTCATCTGCTGAGTTTGCTGCTGCTGCCCTGCATGATTCAGTTGATGGTAAAGTACTCCGACAGTGCTCTGAATCCCCCATTTTGTTCCAATGAGTGGAGTGGGCGTTTGAGGGCATTGGGGCCTGTGACTACCGACATTTTCATGCCTTCCGGGTGGCTACATTAGGCACTGCAGTGAGGTGTTCCAGAGGTAGCTGTGGGGCAGTAGTAGGGGAGAGTAGTAGGTACTTCGTGGTATCACCATCCCCGTCATCCAGGGCTCGTACTTAAATTGGTGGTCATTCTATAGGGGCAATTCGTTCCATCCTTCTCTCCCTCTTCCATCATCCTTGAATTCCGAAATCCCAAGAGTCGGCGTCGGGTAAACCTGGGCGTCCTCCCCAGTTTTATTTTGTTTAGTTTTTTCGTTTTTATTTAACGGTGTGCCCCCTCCGCCTTTGAGGGAAGATTTAAAAAAAAATAATAAATAAAAAATAAAAGTAAAAAAAAAAAGGCGTTAAAACCTAGAAAACGTTTCAAAATGGATTTTGATGAAGGAATTTTTCGAAAATTTGTACTTTAAGATTTTCAGAGTTTTTGCAATACCTTGGTTTTCCATTAAAGCAGTTACTTCGCGATTTCAATTTAATTGACAATGAAAAAGCCATCTGCTCAGGTCCATAGCAGATAACCTCAAAACCGATGAGGATCATTTTTTCTTATATTAGGATCTAATCGGACTTTGTTTCCGGTTTTTTTCTCCGGAACCACTGAGGGGTAGTACCTAGGTAACATACGAAGGTATTGCCCGAACCACATACGCTCCCTGGTTGGAGGAAAATCCCATTTTACGCATTCAAAACGTGCGAACGTCTACATTTCTGCCGCAGGACCGTAACGTTACTCACCTTTGACACGTTTCAGAAACGTGAAAGATCTACTTGACGTGAATCGTGCGATGGAAAGATGATTATAGCTGCACTGCACCACGATCATGAATCATGTGATTCACCTGTGCAGGCACGAACTGCATCGACCATAGGCCACGGAGCGGCCTTCCAACTCGAGCGTGCCCTACTTTACGATCAACGCCATTATAGTTTCTAGTTCCTTTTATTACTTCACAATTTCATAATATAATCACGCACGGGTAAAAGTAAAGTGGTTCCTCACGGCAGGTGTTTTCCCAATTAAAACGAAACCATCCGAACTATAGTGTACCTTGACCAATCTACATGCTGCGTCTCTATAATTTATACCAGTTAAGTTGAACTCCTAAAGTGGAATTGGGTAGCTCGACATTTGCCTGGAACCAAAACACTAAAATCTCTCTTTTTGTTATTAATCCACCCCTCAATTAATCATCAATTTTTGAAATCATTATTAATTGAAATAAGTATTGAAAAATATCAATCAAGTGGATGTTTCATCAGCATTTCCTTATGGAAAATAATAAAACAAAAATTCTTTCACTTGGGGGCGTAACCTGTTTTCTCTGAAATCCGGCTTCCTTGAGAGGTTGTGAACCCTCGTCCTTGACCCCGTAATGGACGGCCCTGAGCCGCGTCTCACCTCCTGGACTCCAGGTAGGCGTGAGTTTCATCTTCTGTGGAGAAGATGCGCCTTCCCTCGATCAGACGGAAATATTGCTCCCACTTCAAAAAATAAACTGAATCCCAGGCCACCCTTGTTGATTGCGTAATGCCTTGCATCCCCCGCTGCGTTCTCCGGAGTTTCCCAACTATCCAGCCATCCCTATTATTATAATGGTCACACGTCCCTACTCTCCCGCTGGTCCCCTCATTAACAGTCAGAATTCTTTAACCTCTCCTGATAGCTTTATCATAAAGTTGCGTTTGACATTTGGACATGAAAGAAGGATCTTCCGTCCGAATACCATTTTTTCCATTGACATTTGTTTCACATTGACGTAACTTGTAATGTTGTAATCCTGGCTTAGGCTGATATTTACAACATCCCATATTGTGAACACGAGGAATTGTGGAATTATCAACCAAAACAAATAAACACACAATAAACTTAGAATTTGTAAAATCAAGAAAATCTTTGGGCAATACACAGTGTTGCTATGCAAGAGGTGATGCTGCTTCCCATCAGATTTGACAAAATTTCGGACAAATCACATTCAGAAATTTCGTATAAAATTCGTACTGGAATGAAGAACCTATACTAATAAGCTGAACCAACGTACTTCCAGAGTATCGAATGATAACTTTATTTGTCAAAATTACAAATAGACATGGCCCCTCCTCTCAAGGTGTGATTAAAATGATACATTATCAGTTTACGTGGTTCGGAAAACGAAGTTGGTCTAATATATAAAGATGATATTTTAATTTATAGCTCCTGCCTATCAGAACATTGAAACCAACTATATTAAGTATTCTACAGATTAACGAATTCTAACTTTTGAATGCAACCCGATAAAATCTAGTTCCTCCTTTAGGAGGCAACCTTTCCAGCCCATCTGATAACAATCGAGAAAGTTAAATCCGATTTAAAAAAAATTACCAAAATCAAAATAAGAAAAACACTTCTTAGGACTCTTGGACAATTATCGAAAATTTATAAGTGCAAGCTGTTTAAAGAGAAGTAGAACGATTATTAAATGGCTGATTCAGCATAAACGAACAACTTTTGAGAATGTTTTAATTTTTTCCCCACTGTTGATTTAAAAGGTTTATTATTGATAATAGTCAACCAAAAGCTGAAAATATTGGCTTCAAGTTTTCCGCTATGAACTACGTGAACAAATGAGCCCAGCGGTAGGTGAGTGTGGCGATCACGGGAGCACATGAAAGGGGAAGAGCGACCTTGTGCAACCAGCCTTTGACGACCTCGCTCGGCCAACGCCCAAATAAAAACGATTCCTTCCTCGTCCACATTCAGGAAAGGTCTGATCCCGACTAACGACATTGGACGGATTTCACATACGAACATGAGGACGTTGAAGGTTGAATTGAGATAGAAATGTAGTTATGAGATATCTATGACCCACGTAAATTCGCACAGAATCTTCAGTTTGTGAAAAAAGTATCCTTAAACGCTGCAAATTATTACACTGTGTTGCAATCATCCCTTCTACGTAAATCACTCATTTATGTACATCAGACATCATCTAAACTCTAGTCAGTTTATAGTTTTAGGTTAATATTGTCCACTTCACTTTTTTCAACCAGTATCTCTGTCGTTATCAACGTTATTAAACCGCTGCAAATTAGTATACAGAGGTTTATAGTTTCTGTATTAGATAGCCCTGCAACCAGTGGCGGCTCCTGTCCTGTTACCCCGGGGGTGCTCCGAGGGGCAACCACGAAGGGAACGACTGAGAGAAAAATGTGCTCCTCTTAGCCATATTCAACGTTCAACTGCCAATATGCAAAGAAGATCAATCTTGTCCGCTTTCTCGGCTTCAAATCGTGAAACAACAACTCAATCCTACCTTTTAAAAAACCTTACAAGTCCTAGGTACATAAATACCTTAAAAACAACACCAAAAAATGAAAATTTTGAAATTATTGACGAACTTCAGAAAACCGTGTTTAGCAACAGTTGAAATTCATGTCTGCCCTACAAGAACCATTGTAGAGTTGAATCCCAATTCCATCTTTAACCCAAGCTTCATTTATATTAATGCAGTAAAAGAAGACAAAGGAAGCAGAAAAGTTTATTGCTTACCTCATATCCGCAGAGCCAATCTACCTTTTACAGTAATGAGGGTTGAACTAGTTAAAAAAAAACATTGTGGTCAATTAGAAAGATCATTGAAAATAATGAACCTAAAGTGGAAAAAATGGATTAATAAAATGAGGTCACCGTCATTAAGTAGTTTGGTTGCTGTTGTGCCCGCTAGATTTTTCGATAGTACGTTAAAATCGAAGTCCGTTGGATAACATGACGAATCAACTGACAAGCAAATGTAAAAAGCTATGATCAATGACATTTTTGCAATTTCGGAGTGCACCTGTTCTTGTTTTCCTGAAATATTTTGGTTAAATTTATGGAATAAATCTATTCAAAACAGTTGCGTATAATCTGAAATATCGACCTGTGATGATCATCAGCTTCGATGTTCCATCATACCTCTATTATGAATAGGACGATTTGGAGCAGGACGTGAGGTTACTTATGGTAAAAGTTGGGTCTACTGCAGCGATTGACAGTTTAGTTGATCCTTCTATCACTGACTGCTGTATTCATTCGTTCTATCAATTTATTATTTACTATTCTTTAAAATTGAAATTCATCTATTCATCTATTTCAGATTGACATTTTATTTATTGAAATAATGATGTACAATTTAACAGTTTTCCATAGACAAAATGATAGCAAGGCACAATTTTGGGACATCAGTGGAACTTTCAGAGATTGTGAGATGATTTCAGGGCCAGTTGTGACTTCTGCAATCGCAAAATTCCAGTAATTGTAATTACAACTAATGCATCCGATTTCTATGAAATTCTGCGAGTTGCCATCTCTCTCTGGAAATCGTCAACATGTATAATTCAATCAAGTATAGGTAATAATGATGTTCAATTAAAATTCTTTCATAACTAATTTAAACGTATGTTTGTTTCAGGTATTTGAGGCTATTATTTGGAAAATGGAGGTTGGCAGTACGGTGAGATAACATCGGTTAAAATAACGGTTTAAATATTATTTAAACTATGCGTAAGGTATACAAATTTCCTAGGTAACCACTTCTGGATGTAATGAGCACCTACATCTGAACCACTAATCAAGCTCATGTACAGTAGAAATCGTTCATAACAACCTTGAAGGGAGCGATATAATTTCGTTTTTATATATGACAGTTACTGTAACCTATATCCTGCCAATGGAATTTCCCCACAACATGAATAAACAGAGTGGGTAGAGCATGATTCAAGTTGAGAGAAAGAATACTAACTTGAGTTTAACGTTCACGGTGCAATCAGGTGCAGGTTGTACTGCGCACCCATTTACAAGTTAATTGTAGGAAAAAGTGGTTATTTTTACTTTTTTTACTAAGTCTCTGTGAATCAAGACTTCATCAATAGAGGGGCTCTTATTACAATTGATCCTGTGTAGGATAACTCTAAGATGAGGGGGGTCTGAATACAAATCCGTTTCAGTCAATTGTACACCGAATCCACGAAGAAAAGGTAGGAGTAGGTATGTCAGCGTCTATGTGTGCGTGTATATACATGTATGTACGTTTTTATGTGTGACGAATTTAGTGGACGCTCCCCAGCAGCTGATTTTATTGATTCCTTCTTGGTTCGATCCCGATTTTTCTCTAGTTGTGCAATAAAGCTCGGAAATTTTTCCGACGGTAGGAAGAATGGAAGGGACAGAGATGGCCGGATTTATATTCATAAATAAGTATACAAATGCAATTCACGAGCCGGAAAGCAGGTTTTATTTATAACTCCGTGTGCAAGTAAGTGACGATTTGTTCGTCTCCTCAAAATGTAACGGGAAATTTCTTAATCCGTGATGGAAAGACATGAAAATGTCGAAATTGTTTTGATTCTGATCTATCAACTTACGTCCACTTGGATTTTACGATGCTGAATTGTATAATTCATTAGATATGACCAAAAACAGGGTGGCGGAAAATTTTCAAGATGGCTGGCTGATTAGTCAGCTGGAGAGCCCATTTGAAGGGTTCTGTCAGTTTCACAAAAAAATGGAATCCACAACATCCTACTTCCTTTAGGTTATCATTTATCAATTAACTTAGTAGGGTACCCGCGTACTTACTAATAATTATAAGTGAGTACCGACTATATAATTTTTTCTCCTCTTTTACAGAAAACAATTTGGAAGTTAATATGAATTGACGTGTGCGCTTAACTTTTGCATGTTGTTTACTTACATAATTTTACGTAGACAGTTATTTTTTTTTTTGTTGAGTTGTTGCCACATTCCTATCCTTGCCTGTTGGCAAGAACTAAATTGCAGTGAAATGACAATTTATTAAATAAAACAAAAGGACATCATTAACAATGTATATACTTGAAGACAACCTATACCTATACACAACCTATATAGCACACCTTCATCGCTTTCCTCAATCTCACTAAGTATCACTGGTTTAATTGCCTGAGCCCACATTTATACTAAATTCTTCACTAGGTACCTTCATTGTCGTAGACACTTCGGTATCCATCCTCCAACCTATGATCACGATACATATTTCAGGTTAGTTCTGTTTTGTCCAACAAAAAATTTCTCATTAACAACGTTCACAATTTTACGGGTTGGACTACGGAGCACTTTCTTCCTACTAACGAGTGAACTAGAATTGTTTTTCTTCCGTCCCGTCAACATTCTTGTTTGCAGTGACCTTGAACAAACACTGATTTAGAAAAGTCTTCAAAAAGACTGTTGAAATAATGAGGACAATGAGTCAACTGAGGGGGGAAACTCACAAAAACTCCACGAAACACACAACAGCAAACGAGAGACAACAGCCCGTCATGATGCTTTTACCATAGGTGGTCGGATGGTTCATTTTCGGTAGACCGCGACTATCTTGGGCATGCATGCGTACTTTTTTCCTCTACCCTGTTTCGGAAAAGCTAATGAACTGAATGAATCTTTTTTAAAATAATGACAACAGCACCTTCTATAAGCTTGATGACATGGATTAGCCAACAATCGTTTTTTGTGGTTGTTATGTATGATTCGATGTCAACATAAGTGTTAAATTCTGTCCATCGATCATTCGAAAAGTTTAGCCTACATTGTTAAAATAACGAACTTGCGGGAATCACTTTATTTTCCGTAAAGCTACGTAGAAGGTAAGCATAATGTATAGACGTGGAATTTCATACTTATCTTGAACTCATCTGACACGACACGGAGAGTGTCGTTTTGACGGAGAAGGTTGACAACAGGTTGTCATTGGGAGCAAGTCCATATCCGCGATCTCAGTCCCACCTTTAATAGAGCCGCCCGCCCCATAGTAATGAAATTCAATATCTCAAGATCGACTAACTGGGCTCTTAGGAACGTCAAGGTCATTTCCTGTTCTGAAAGACGCACAACCACGTGCAGGAACTGGGCGGCTCGACTCGACCCGAATAGATTCTGAATTGGTGGGTAATTTTCAAAAGGAGGGACCCACTAGACGAAATTGTCACCAAGGTTCAACAATTCAAATCTTCTAAACAACAGATAAAAACAAACTGCGCAGGACAGTGTGCTGAACGTTAGTATTTTTTTACTTCTATTTTTAAGTCTCAAAAGTACGGAAAAAGTGTTTGTAGAAATATCTTGAATATGGGTTCCTATAGTATTTTCAACGCAGTTTGTCATGGTGACCTTTATTTCCCTGTATTTTCACCACATTTTCGTTGATGCTCAAACAATTTTTTGTCGCCGAAATTCTTCCTAATTGTGATGACGATTGTGGCAGTCCTGGGAGGTATAGAGAGAGAATTTAAAGATCCTCTGTAAGCCCCCCTGGATATCTCAAACTGGCAGTTATAGTTGACGCAGTACCGTGAAAGGTTGTGTCTCCATGTGACGGAAAAATAATGGTGAGTACATTTTAAAGTTGTCGCCATTGTGACGCTAAATTTCATTGGCTGACACTAGATTTAGCTTTGTTCTGCAATGCCTCCACGTGCGCGGGTTTCAGGGATTCTTCCATTTCTGGAAAAATCTCAACAGGTGATTTTTGAGGCACGTTGTTGTGGTTTTTTGTCCACTTTGTGGCAATGCTCTGTCACATCAAATGAGAATGTGGAAAGAAGGAAAGAGAAACGGGCCCCCACTTTTGAAAGATGTCAATCAGTCATTATCCCATAAAAAAACCTACCTCAATTTACCATAACTGGTCACAAAGTTATGTTGCTACGATTCAACGCTATTTCCATATTATGCCTATTATTAGTTTTATTGGTTCAGAGTGTAGAAATGTATTGACGGGAGTATTCAAATAAAAATTGTTTGAATTGTAACATGAAAAAATCGTGTTTTCTGCTACACTATCGCTGAAAATGTTGCGGGAATTGGGTTCAGTGTTTGTGTCTATTGCCCCTGGATATATATGTATCACGTTTGGGCTTGCGCGATTCCTGTAGTTGATCCAATCATGTTGAAGTCTTCAATCAGTCAGAATGACCAACCCAGCTCACTTCCCTTTTTTTCGTTTTGTCCTCCATCAACCCTCCAATTTTAGGCTAATTCGGAACATAATTCAAGACATTTTCCTTTTTATGTGGAACGTGGTTGAATCGATAGAGTAGGTATCTTTAATGAAGAAATACCTACAAGTCCTGAAATTTTCACGAAACTCGGAAGAATATTCCCATAGTTTTTGTACGGGTCGTAATCATTGTTGCGTAAATCCTGTAATAACTTTTGTTAACGGTCATCTTGAGGCCAACTTGAAGCTGAACGGAAGGGGCAGTAAAAATGTTGCAAAATGAGTATCGAATTAAGAAAATACTACATTTTGATGGTGATGCAGCTACCTGCAACAGGACTTCGTAGTTGTCCACATTTGTGGGTATGTCTGCTGCACGAATACATTCAATCGATGGGGAAAGAGACACGCTAGCAGTTATTGAGTTCATACTTTACTTGAAAAATGGTAATGATAGCCTGCAAGTTCATCTCCAAGTTAAACCAAGCATTTCTTCAGGTTTGGTAACCTTCAAGTCAAAGGTCAGTTTCAAAAGTACCTACGAATTGTAGACCAGGTCTAACCAACCATCAGTTTCAACATTCCCAGGGCTTGCGTTCGTAATAAGCACGGTATCTGCCCTTGAAGTGCGGGGGAAATGATGAATGATTTGATCCAAGATTTGATCCTTGCTTCTGATTGGAAAGATGAAAAATATGTGGGGTTAGGGGGTAGCGCTTGATGTGGTTGGAGGTGTGTGTCCTTGTGCTCTTGGCACACAATCGAAAAAGTCCTTCAGTTCACTTCACTCCGGGATTTCAAGAAATGGAAGGAACTGAAGGGAATTGGAAGAACAATCAATTTCCTTGATGAACTCTCCGTGCTGGCTGAAGACAGATATGTTTTGAAGCTCGCATTCAAGCTCATAGCCCATACTAAAATCATTTAATTACATAAAAGCATGATTTCAGGAGGCGGGCAAGTTTTCAATTGTACATAAGAAAGTATCTAGGGCACAGAAATCATAACATCAGTCGAACTCCTGAATAGGAGTGCTTGTCAAAAGTCTGCCAATTTGGGGGGTAGGCGGACAGGTTTTCCGTCTAACCAGCCATTCGCACAGGGGAAAAAACATTTATGCCACTTCTCATATGTACTACAGACATCTTCGCTTGTCCGAATATTTCACTCCCTAAAGTGCAGGAGGCATAAGTTAATTATTACAATAGAATTATAGCTGAGTCATGGACAAGTTTTTGGAGGTTCAGCAAGAGGACTGTAACCAAGCATGAACAACAGGTTGTACTCACTGGTTTTTCGTCCATATTTTTTGTTCTATGCATTTTTAAACGTATTCCCAACTTGAAAGTTATTACAATCCTTCTGATTTCTGCTAATGGAATGATTCTGCTTGGAATAATACTTTGAAAGAGAGGAAAAAGAGATTTTAGAATTGAACTGCCTACATTACAATTACAAATAGTTGGATATCTGCTTTTGTCGGCTACAGAAGAACTAGTAAAGCGTTGATGTTTTATTTAATTTCTCTCGGTAGGAACCTAAATAAATAATTTAGTAATTTAAGAAAGTAATTTGCTTAGAAAGACCTATAAAAATCAACATTAGGATTATAGCATATTTTCCCTTAGCAATTTTGCTTAACGTTACTATTAGTTGCAAGTATTTAAAACGAAAGCAAGACTAACTATCTCAGTTTTATTTAGAGAGTGAATAATTAGCAAAATACATGTCGTCATATCAAAAAGTATGTCCAAAAGAAAAAAACATTGAATACACAGTCGAGTTCCATGTGCTAGTTGTCAAGGGGTTAAAGGCAAGAGTGTTTCGATGATGGTTAAACAGATATTTTAGTGAATTTAGTTGAAATTTAGTACCATTATTTCATCAAAATGTTGTGCACAATTCTATTTCTTACTTTCCTTTTCATTCTAGCAAATTTCATTTAGTCCTCTTACGCCAATAACTTCGTAATTTCAGGAGGAGAGAGCGGGAGCGGATCAACTAAAAGGAGGTCACCACAGGCCAGCAGTAGTAGCAGCAGCAGTGGCGGCGGCACACCCGTTGACTTCGACTGCCCCGAAGAATTTGGCTACTACGCTCACCCGACAGACTGCACGCAGTACTATGTCTGCGTTTTTGGGGGTGCTCTTCTCGAATCCTGCACTGGGGGACTTATGTACAGGTAACGTAATCTGCTTGCAGTTTTATTTGTCTGGAGCAAGGTATGGTATGGCTCTCGAGCATACTTTAGCTAGTATACGGAACTTATGGTGCTTCTTGATCAACGTGTAGTTGCTAGATTGGTTAAGACTCAGCTCCGATGTGGCATCTAATATGGAGTAACCCAGGAGCGTAAAAGAAGCGATCATGGCAGATCTCAGGATGTTTCTTATGTGATCTGGGATGAACTTGGGTTGTACAGCACTGTTTTCTGTAGTATGAGTAGGCATTCGATTGCTTATGGAACGCACTTGGGATAATTATGAGGACAGTACAATCACTCCACTCCTGTACAATCACTCCATCTTGTTACTACAAAGGAAGTTTTGGGTTGGTTCATTATAGGACAGGGGTTCATTCAGAAAATGTTGGTGATGCAATCGAACGGACTACAGAAGTGGCGATGGGAGTACGGAGGTTGACAATTATGTTTGGAATCGAGGTACTCATTAGCAGTTTAGATTGTTGATCCGATTTCGCTACTTTTGATTACTAGCCAATCAGCATCAATAACTGTTAGGTTTTGGGTAACCGATTCTGAATGGTTATTCTATCATGAACATGACCAATGAGATGAGTCATTTTTCACATTAAATTACACACATTATCCGAATAAACCAACATTGAATAATAGTCTCAATATCCAATGACTAGCTTATATAAAACTATTCCTATAACATTTTAATAAGATGTAGGCAGAGTTACTACTGAGTTTTAATTCGTAAAATATTTCAATTTACTTGTTAATCAATGGAACTCTTCGGTTTTTCATTTCAGCCACGAACTACAGACTTGTGATTGGCCGAGGAACGTAGGATGCGCTCCCGGGACCACGGCAAGCCAGCAAGTTCAGCCAGAGACGAGGCAGCGACAGAGCACAGCACCACAAAGGGAAAGAATAATTCAGCAGCAGATACCCAAGGTGAACTCGATTTCCTTTTATGGCTGGTTATAAAATGTTGAGCAAGTTCAAATACCTATTTCAGTAAATTAACGGTTGATGATCCCTGAGAAAAAATTACAGTTGCTTCTTCCCTTTCCCTTTTGGTAGGCGAAATTGCCCCAGGGTTTCAAATGGAAAAATACTTACTTATAAACTTTTCTCCACAATTTATTTATGTGTTCGTTGTGGCCGCTCGGTGTCCATTCCCTAGTTCAATTCGCTTGTACTTCTTATTCACGAATATGCTTGCTTGAAGTGTTCTTTGCACTGTTTAATTCAACTTGAAATGAATAATCTCTTCCTCATTAGGACAAAGGGGTGTATAATCGATTATTCAGAATTTTCGCTTATTGCAAGCTGGAGTTGTGTTATTTTTAATACAACAGAATTTACGATATATTTTGCCATCAGCACTCCTAATGTCACAAGTAGAGCAGTCGCCTTGTGTGGTTAAAACAATAACATCGAATATATAAAAACATAGGCTAATCGAAACTAATAAACAAGTAGCAACTTCATTCACTTTTCAATTAAACATTTTTAATCTTTCTTAAAAAATGGGAGTGAAGATTCAAACTTGCTCACAATCACTTTGAAGGTGCAAGATAAAATGGTTGGAAATAGATTAGGCAGTATTGTAGAGGCTGAATCTTTACAATCCAAGCCGATGAGCAGGAGAATACGTGTGAGGTCTGTGATGGAAATGGTTAGTTTGCTCTTCCCGATTCTTGAATCCGCGGGTATTATCTGCATACAGCTCATGGTAGGGGCAACTACACCATTCCATCACTTCCCTAGGTTACATGTTAGCATGACCATGATTACGTGGTTATGGCCACTGGTCTTTCATTATTGAATGTCCTGACGCATTGCCCTATATGTTAAATGCCTTCAAATATGTCCCCTTGAGTAATAGTTACAACTCCTGTCCTAAATATTGCGAGCCTCCCTAACTATTGGAGCCCCGAGCCTTCCAGCGTCTGGGACATTCTCTGAGTGCAGCTGCTACTCCTATAATGACTGGAACTTCTTTTTTTTTATCTTGGAAATCTCTCCAATATTCCTTAAATTACCCCAGAATAAGATGCCATATCTGGCTCTCGAGAGAAGACACTAAAGTAGGATGCTCTGATAGTCTTTTTTGAGGAATTGATCTGAGTTGGTGGATTAAGACTATCGATGTAACTATTTTGTGGAAAAGGTCACGTTTAATAAGTTGGATCTTGACGAAATTTGGAGTTTTGAATTGGCGCCTGTGGCTTAAGACGTCATAAGAAGTGGCAACCCAGTCTATGGATTTCTAAAATCCTTAGGCTACCCTTGGAATAGTCTGTACATTACCCACCCCATGGATGTAACTGTTTTGTTGTCTCGTCTTTTGGAATGGCCTTCAACAATAAAGACAATTACAAACACGCTTGTAGGGTACTAGTTATCTGAAGATCGTTAGGATGAATCGTCAAGCAAACAAATCGATCGTTTGGACGCCGTAAATCCCTCTAACGTAAATGGTGGCTATCACCTGTACTAATTATTTGAAGTTTACTTCCAAGGGTCAAATATTCAAACTTTGATTGTTCTCAAACCCATCCTGATTTTTTTTTAACTCGTTTAAATCGGATAAAAGCTAGTATTTCATTCTTCCGAAATAGATTCCACTATTCCATTTTTCTTCCACGGTAATTATTGGGAATTCTGACCAATCGACTACAAATACAAAACAGTAGAAACTGCTGAAACGGTTAATAAATGAGGCACAAGTCACCTGCTTCTACAAGTTCCTTAACCCATCAAGGGGGAAATCTGGGTTGATGAGAATCCTGTCTATTTCCACGGAGACAATGTGCTGAACATACAGTTGCAGCACAATTCCAGTGGTTACATAAATTGAAAACATTGCATACAGTTCTTCTGTTCTTGCAGAGCATCTACATACAATTAGCTAATTAGATCTCCCAACTGTGTTTGGTTTGACATCGGTTATTATTTTACACCAACGGAAATAACTATATTGATGTATAACTGTATGGAAATCGTAGATGTCCTTCCGTTGTTCTTTTGATTATTGTCTACGATTCTCCATAAATCCAGTAAATCATATCTGCACAGTTTTTTGATCCTATAATTAGAATGTTTTCCTTTGTATTTTTGTGGTAGCACGATCTTTATACGGAAGATGAACAACTCCCGGCTGAAGAATTGGATTCAGACCGGCAGCAGAGAGTATACAGAGGGCAGCCCAAAGCCATTGGACAAGTGCAGAGCGACCGAGACGGCTTGTCGACTCACTCGAACGCCATACCGGTACCTTTTCCATACTTGTACATAGTCCCATCCTCCCACTAACTTCCACCTCTCTTGGCTCATTCATGAAATTCCAAATTTTCCGACATTTGATCGTAATTTGATTAACACTTGAATGAAGTTGGCTCATCTAGAATATTATTTAGAAAGACAATTGGCTCCCCATTTTGTAAATCGGTGCTTTTTCGAACAACCTTGTGCATCATCAAACTTTTTGATCATTCAATTTCGATACTCCACATATTCAGTTTTCTAATATTTTCAGGCATCTTATGTGAGATTTAACTCGTTTAATCTTTAATTCCTGCTGAGAATCACCGTAGTTTTCTATATCATCAGCTTTCATAACAATCCATCTTATAATCACATTGATTTTTCAGCTTATTCATCCTAACTTTGGTTATCATTGCATTTTTATGAGTTATTGCTGTTTCATATAATGATCAGACATTTCCAGCTTTGGTATTGTCGCACTTTGAGGTAAGTCCGAAATATTGTAAAATAGTCCTTTCTGATGTTTATCTGTTCAACTATGAACAGTTTGGGCTTCGCACTTAGTTTGGGTTGGTATGTACAGTGAGTTCTGGACCAGTTCAGACTCGAGCTAAGTTCCTTCTAGGACTGATTGGGAGGGGTTGAGATCCATGGATTACTCCTCACAGTCCTGTGGTATTTCAAATCAACTCGGAACTGATAAACTCAAAACTCCTAACCGCCACGACAACTACTAATGATGCATTTTTTTTTTTTTTTTTTTTTCAAAATGTACACAAATTTATTACCTTTATCCTCCAACCATCGGTTTGTAATAATCAATTTTCCACCCTATTTTATGTTTTTCTACACACCTGGCTAAATTTGAAAAGTGGTGGGGTTTGTAATCATATTCTTTGAATTGGTTCTACCTTTCGCCCATTCTATACAAGTAGGTACGAGTTCTGTGAATTTCAGCTGCGTCTTTCTTAGTCTCAGGTTAGCTTCTTATCCTCATTTTTGGGACGGTTTTGCATGTCCGACATAATGAGCATGAATTCGTCCTCTGAAAACCTCCCATCACATTCCATTTTTGCAGATATTACAATATCAGAAAACGGGCAAAACAGCTAATAGATTGATGTCGAAAACAATTTTCAAAAACTTCTGTTGCTTGCGCAATGATGGAAACCGTAGGGGGTGGAGCACTAGTAGTTTACTGCGTAAGGAAGGGGGAACGAAGTTCAGAAAAAAATGTTTTCAACTGTCCTAACTGGTTCAAGATGTTTAGTTGAAGACTAAATATCTGAACAGTGTAGTGTCCCAACTAGTTGAAGATAGTTTTCAAGATAGCCAACCGACTCTCTGAACAGTGAACTAAAAATCCAAAACTCGTTCTATGTCAAAAAGGGGCGTGATCTGGGAAAACATGAATTGAATCAATCAAAGACAAATCATGTTACAAACCGTCATGAATTATTGAATGTTTGAACTTTAATTCATCTGAAAATCTATCGAAAACATGCACACTCGGTTTACTAAGTATATCCCTGTGAATACCTCTATCCACAAAATATAAGTGTAAATTACTAACAGTTTCAAAATGACCTACGTATAAGTTCAATAACCGCTTTGTATAAAAGCTTAAACCCGAGATTTTCGTAAATTTCAAATTGATTTAACAAGCTGTATGTGCCTCTTGTGCGAAATACTTCCGAGTTGCACTTTAACATGTATTATATGTAAAGAAAGAGGCTGGTTGGGATGCTGCTGAGATAGATTGGGCGCATTTAGGCCATTAATGTAATGGATTGCAACCACAACTTTTTTTCCAGATTCCTGGACGTGACAAGCTCTCTGTGGTGTCATATGGAACTCAACAACAGTATACAAGGTTAGAACAAAGAGCGCTAGCTGGCTTTTCATTGTTTACTTTGCTTTTTTTCGTTGACTTATGCAGGTGAACTGCTTCTAGTTTCGGCAGCCCTAGCTAAACTGGACCTGTAACGATGAAATGACTTGGTTTTCCTGGTGTTTTGATCTAACTCTGTTTTCTGTTTTCATCCTCGTATAATATTGGACCAGCTCGTACCGACATAAACCTACTGGGGATGTGATACAAGACAAATCAGACCACAACTTTCTTACAAACGTCACGAGAAGAACTAAGCGACAAGCTCCAATGAGGAGGTACCTACAAATAGACGAAAGTCCACAATGACCCCACTCGCACCCTTCTCCTTATCCTATCATCGTCCTAGCCTCACATCTCATTTTACTAAATTCACTGTAAATAATCTCATTGCAGCTATACTCCTCTGTACATTTTTTTGCAACATGAATTTCATAACGATGTCCAATCTCTGGTTGGAAGAATGATGAATAATAATGTAGCTACAAAGGTATATACGTATACTTGTAATAAAAGCACTATATTCAGAATAATCATAAGGAATACATTCATTTTGGCTGTGATTAAATTAATGGCACCTTCAATCTCAACTTTGCCACCAATCCTCAACAGTGTGATCAAATCAAAATCTCACGAAAGTAATTTATCACATTTTTCAAATAATTGTTGTTCTTTTTTTTTTTTTTAAATTTTATCAATACCAGAAGATTTAATACAAATTTTACTCATCTTCCCCAATGGTGTTCAAGGATCGATAACGTTGATTAGCAATAAATAACTATCTACGTTGCCATAATATTGGAAGGTAATTTCTCGGACGTTTGTAATTTTCTGGCAATATAGAAAAATCGTTTTACAAAATCAAGAATTTGCACAAAAATTGCTACTGCTGTACATAACCCGATTGCTGCATAAATATACGATTAAGCTGAATTGCTTTTAAAGTGATGATTAAATCATCAAATATAACGTAGTAATAAAAATATTTTTGTGTCTATCTAATAAACTTATGAATTCATGTTCGAGTTGTCCAAAACTTTCATTGAAACGTTCATTTGTTTCTTTTTATTCAATATCATTTAACATTCAGTATTATCTGATTCATCTCTCCCTCGTAATTTACTAGTACCTACCTGTATGACATGATTTATCTAACTAATTTGGTTTTCATCTCATTTCTTCATATCCCATTTCTCCCTTGTGGATTTTCCTCCCTGAACAAAGTTATGTTCTGACAGTTTTCTTGACTTTATAGCCATCAAGATGGTAGGCCGGAATCGTACGATAGTTCTCCAATATCTTGGAGCTCTTTCCAGCCTCGTATAATTCATCACAGGCGACCTCAGTTGATTCCTTCGATGTACCCATCTCCTCAACCTCCTCCTCCTCCTCATTCCTCGCACCCACCTGTGCACTCAGGTGGTTCTCGACCAAGGCCTTCTTACCACACTCATAGGCGTCCCAATGAGTTCAAATTCGAACCGTCTGACGCGAAACACGGCGTGAAATTTGGACCAACGACCACAATACAAACTCCAGTAGAAGCCTCAAGTCGGCCCAGTTACTATGTGTATCACAATCAGCCATCGTTTTCAGCTCCAGTGGAGTCCAAATATCACATAGTGCACACTAAACAGTCAACTTTCCGACCGAGCTTTGGCCCACCTGCATATCAACCATTTCCAACTAACACAGATCTGCAAACCTCACAGCGGCCTCAATATGATTCAACCACAAAAAAGCCCATTTCGCCATACAGGTCCCAAGTAACTAAACCTCCGATTACATATCAATCATCAACCTTACGAAATCCAGCTGAAAGGAAACCTACATCATACGTTTATTCTAGTAACAGCTTGAACAAAAATTCAGGCCTCCAGCTAAATCAGGAATCCGCCCCAAATTCTAAACCGAATGAAGATGATGAGGAGGAGGACAGTAATGATGAAGATGCAGAATCAGATGATGAATATGATGAAAATGAAGATGCCACTGATGAAGAAAAACAGAAAAGTAGAGAGAGTGATGAAAAACCCAACTCTAAAGAAAATGCTTCTGCGTCGAAAAGCTCTAATGAAAGTTTCAGACCGGAATTCCCAAATCCTCCACCTGAGTTTTATAAAGACAGTAGCAGTGCGTCTGAAAGTTTTGAAAAGAACCCATTTGCGAATCCCGATTTCGATTTCAACAAATTTTTGGATGATTTGAGGGATCATCCTGAAACAGGAGGTCCGTCAACCACCTCACAACTTTACTTCGAGTATTCTCCTTCTTCGTCGTCCAAAGAGTCATCAAGAGGTAATGATTATTATTACCCGAAGCAAACTACTCCCAAATACTATAACTCAGTGGAAGATATAAAAAACAAATATGTAGTGAAAGACCCACCTTATAATCAAGGGCAATCTTACTCAAAAGACCCCAGTCATAGTCATAAGCATGATGATTACAGTGGGTCTAAAGAGCATGCATCCAAACCTAACTACAATCCATCAGAAACCCTTAACGCCCCCAAAGACACCTCAACTAAAAATCATCATACTTTGAAACAGAGCCCAGTAAACTACATTGATTCTGTCAACTCGCCAGAGGATAGTACTTCCAAGTATTACTACAATACTGGCAAACAAAACCATGTTAAATATGCTCCTTCAGAAAGTACTCCAAAATATAGTGTATTCACCTCTTCAGAACAACCTTTCCACAATCAATCCCCCAATTATTATTACCACTCTCAAAGTGACAGAGGAAGCTCAAAAACTAAAGGGCAATATAAGCATCCATCATCATACACCTTCACTACCGAAAAGCCTTCAAGTGCTAATGCTGAAGAATACATTGACGACTTCATTATAGGAAAGAGAGAAAATTCAAGTTTACTGGGACCACCTAGACCGCCAAAACCGCCATTCAGATTGCAAAATATTGATAATCATGCTCAAGAAGAAGAAGAAGAAGAGGAGGAGTATGAAGATGGAGATGTAGATGATAGTGAAGAATATTATGATGATGATGAAGATGACGAACAAGGTGATGAAGGGGAGTATGAAGATGAAGTTGAAACGCTGGTGAAAGGTAACACCAGTGGAAGCAAAGAAAAGTCAAAGTCTGAGGAAGACCCAAGAACATCATCTCACAGTTCCTCTGCATCTCTCGAACACATGACATCCAACACTAAACACACTCAGAGTATCAAGTCTGCAGAGCACACGACTCCAAACCATTTGATCAAGTCTACAAGTGTTCAAGCTGGAAAATGCTTCACTGTGAGAGGGAAAGTGAAGTGTTTGGATTTCCCCACAACTACTGTCTCTACATCAATAACACGACATCATCCTTCTGTTGTGTATCCAAATATTAATCATTATCAGTTAGTTGATCACACTAGCTCTACATCTCGGCCTTCACCCTCCACTAATGTGAGGCCGCGCATGAGAAGGCCTACGTCTCCCTTGCCACCACCTACCACTACCTCTACCTCACCATCACCCCCACCTCGTAAGTTCACACCACCCTCAGCTACTAACTCGTCTCGTCAAACCCCTATGCTCCTGTCTCCTTCATATCCCAATTCATCAACTGAGCCAATTGCTGTGATCGCCAAAAAACCAAGACAGAGACAAAACAAAAACAAGTCTGAACTGAGCGAGGACACAGACATGCGCGATAAAGGTCACACACAACGTGCCCTAACACGATTGAGGTAAGACATTCCTCCACGACTACTTATTCCCGACTGAATTACTTATTCTTTACTAATGCTCACGTTTTCATTGTTAAAAATAACATTTCTACTGAACTCTTACAGCTTTTTGACTAGCTTCTCTGATCTCAAGAGAACTAGGCACGTAAAACTCATATATAACTGGTATTGTTATATTTTCCTAAATCTAAGTAATATATAATTAGAAAATTAATTAGCCATTAGAAAATTATCCATAAAATTAGCTGTAGTTTATCGTTGATTGTAAGTAAAATCCAAATTTTCTTATCTGTCTACGTGTAAATCAGTCCTTAGGCTTTGTATAATGTTTTGTGACACCGTGGTGTGTAGAAATGAATGTCACCACTCTGGTACTGGCACCTCGTGGTACTAATGACAACATTGATTTTTAAGACCCGAACTTTCGGAGATGTTATACTTCTGTATCCCTAAAAACGAAGGTAACGATATTCAGTTGAACAATGAAGTCAGTGAACCCATGATTCATATAGTTGCCAAGCAGAATAAAATCACACAATTTATCCCAACAACCATTCCTTGACCATTACTAATGATTCCTTCTGCGATTAGCTATAATGATCAGTCGTTATTTCTTAGGGATATAGGTAACTTGCTGAAATGTGAGATCATTTGATTTTTTTCAACCTTCTCATTGGGCCTTGATTTTACGTGTTATTCATTTTAAATAGGAACTAATCCTACTCTATCCTAGAAACAAATTTCTGCCGTTTAACTTGCTTGTGTAATTGTACTCTATTTTTAATAGCTACCTATGTTCTCTTCACACATATTAAGGCCTGAATCCGCTCAAAATACGAGATAGTTGGAGGAGTGTTTCAGTCTCGAAGTATTGCTAGTGAAGTTCAACTAACATCATCAGTTAAGCGTCTCCACATGTGCTGATGTATAATTTTTTGTTACAAATTTCGATAGTATTTGACCAACAACTTTAATTTTCCTAATGTTTTTATTGAATTTTATTTCTTAGTTTATTATTGAAAATTCGTTTGAAGAATTTGAGTTTTGTTAAAGTTTATATCAGAAAAGGTCAATTTTTGTAAAAAGCACAATTTCCATGAAATTAACAAAAAAAAAAAAAAAAAAAACTAGTGAATTTAAGGAAGTTCCTAACAAAAATTTAAATTTTGGGAGAGCCACTAGAACAATATATACATTTTATTGTAATTCATGTTGAAAACTTGAAAGTTTCAGTGTAATTTATTGTAAAATCGGGAAATTTGAGTAATACTGTCACAAATTAAAGACGATTTTGGATAAATTCCGACAAGAAGGTGTAAAATTTACAATAAAAGGTAAATGATTGTGCTTTTTTTTTTTTTTTTTTTTTTTTTTTTTTTTTTTTTGAAACGTGATTACTACTTCATTTGTGTTCATATTCATGTTCCTTATTTTTCAATTTCATTCGTAGTTTTTGTAGTAACAGCTTTTGGAATTTTTCGGGTGTCGTACCTGTAATTTGTAAGTATATTTTTGCCAACTTTTATTTGTATTATGCGCTTCTTAGAGCCAGCGTGACGCCCGCTCAGCAGCAATACGTAGAACAGCAAACTACACAGCAGCAAACGACACCAACTCGAGCGTACAACCAGTCGAGATACGTCCCCTCTCAGTACGACCCGCCGTTCTACTCACTCTACGATGACGAGGTCGACCTTTACAAAGAGATCGGTAAGTTTCTACTATACCCTCAAGACTCAATTCCTTCCTCCCGAATCCTTAGTTATCTAGTTAAGAAGAATGGGGAATTTGCCGCACATTTCTTTTATTTTTTCTCGAAACAACGTTCTCTGGTATGGAGGAAAACTAAAAAATATTTAGGAAGTACCTACCAATTTTTGAAGATTAGACTTTATGATAAAAAAACAAAAGCCTAATTGTCATTTTCCCTTTGAAGAGCTATAAGAATGGTGCGTTAAAGTTAACTGTTCCTTGAAACTATTGAGTTAGATATTCTGAGAGAATAGAGTAATTCAATAGGTAGAGGCCTACGTCAACTGCAGGTACCTATGTAATTAGATAGTTATGGAGAACTTTATATAGTTATATTGTGAATGTAAACCTGATTTCAGGAGACTACGCTCAGTACAACACACAAGGAGGAAACCAATATAGGAATCAACCAACCTACAAAGAGAAGAAACCTCAAATTGAAATTGTACAGCAGGAGCCCGTCCGTGGATCAGCCTACTCCAAGAATGCGTATAACACCCAATCTGACATATACCAGTCCGTGACTCCTCAGGAATACGAAAGCTATAATATTCAGGTACAACCTGTTATTAGTTTCAATTGCCTATTTACAGGTGAATTAAGGTTTTATTCTATTGCAGTTTCATTATACTACACCTACTACCAAGTTTTCATTATCTAACGTTTTCCTCCAGACGAACGATGACCTTCAATACCGCCAACCGCAACAAACCAAGAGTTCAACTAGGTAAATATTTCTAATTTTCTTCGATCCGCCTTATTAATTGTCATAATTTTGCATCTAAGTAGGACGTAAACTCTCTACCTACCTAACTAATATGATTTGAATTCCAAATGTTATGCACTGTCTCCACTGAACATACTCAGATTCACTATGTATATTTCCTTTGTTTAAAGGTGTTATAAACACACCGGCATGAGGTAGTGGAAGTAGTTTTGATGGCTTCGTAGCCTTATTGTCGGCTTCTATTTGTTGAACCCTGTTTGAAACACAAAACAATATCAAATTGATTTAAAGTCCCTTTCTATGTAAATATTGCTACACAGATCTGAGGTGAAGGAGGCCGAAGGAAGCAATAGGAGCCATGTAAGCACCGCATCTTCTGGGGTGGAAAAGAAATACTCGTCAGAACAGACTGTTCAACAGACTGACAGTAGTACAATTAAAACAGTGACACCTCCCTTACCTGAAGGACCAAAAACTGAAAGACTTGTTTCAGACGGCCCTTTTGTCATTCAACTTGGTGGGGTAGTAAACACTCCAAGCCCCTTCAAACTTCCAGAAACTGAAACTGAGACGCCTGTAAATTTGCTTACCAGGGGCCACTTCATTGTACGAGAGCCAGAAGTAGTAACGCAGCAAGTAATTGACATAACACCAAAGCCTAACAACAGGAACAGAGATGATTCTGCACCCCAGAGGACCATAGCTATCAGAGTTCCTCAAGCTGCCATAGATGTGAATAAATTCAATAACAATGAAGAACCCAAACAAAGACCAGCTCCAATCAGAGCTTCTGATTCTGCTGAATGGAATGGCTTCCGTTTGGGTGGTGAGATTCGCTCAAACCAACAAGATGATGTCAGCAGGCGTCCATCATTGAGAGTTCCAGACTCTATCAAGATAAGAGAGGAGTACCTAAGGAATAGGGAAGGAGTGAGTAAGCCATCTGAACGAAATAACGAGGAAATGAGTAGGTCTCGCACCCTTAGTAGAAAAAGTCAGGACGGTCGAGGTTCGTCAAGGTATCAAGAATCAGTTTATGAACTTGATGAGTTTGCCATACCCTCGTCTACTCCAAAACTCGAGAATCAGCAAAATTTTAGAGTCACTCAAAGCGCACCTTCATTCAGGGCTGACACTGAAGAGGAACAAAAATTCCTTATTGAAGCTGAAAGGAATGCAAGAATACAGGCACAGCTCAGATCTCAAGATGTTACTAAAGCCAATCAAAGAGATGAAAGTAATAGAGCTCCAAATGTTGACTATAGAAGAAGGCAAGAAGAAGTCAGAAAGAAGGCCTATGAAGAGGCTAGAGTGAGGCAAATTGAAGAAGCTGAGGAAGAAGCTAAGGAACAAGTCCGAGCAAAACAATTAGAAGATGCACGCCTGAAGCAAGTTGAAGAAGCTGAACGTATTGCAACAGAAATGGCTAGAAGGAAAGAGATAGAAGAAGCCCAAAAGAAAGCCAATGAAGAAGCTAGAAAACGATTAGTTGAGGATGCAAGGCGTAGAGCTAACGAGGAAGCCAGGAGAAGACAGATTGAAGAATCCCAAAAGAAAGCTCGGGAAGAATATGAAAGAAAAGCAAGGGAAGAAGCGATGAAAAAAGCTGCAGAAGAAGCTAGACAGAGAGCTGAAGAAGAAACTCGTAAACAGCAATTGCTTGAAGCAAGGAGGGCTAAGGAAGAAGCTGAGAGAAGGGCTGCCCAGGAAGAAGCTGAAAGGAGAGCTGCTGTTGAAGAAGCTGAAAGGAGAGCTGCTGTTAAAGAAGCTGAAAGGAGGGCTGCTTACGAAGAATCTCAAAGGAGAGCTGCTTACGAAGAAGCTCAAAGGAGAGCAGCGGTGGAAGAGGCCCAAAAACGAGCAGCTGTAGAGGAGGCCAAAAGAAAGTTAGCAGCTGAGGAAGTGCAGAGAAAAGCTGATATGGAGGAGGCTCAGAGGAGATCAGCTGTAGAAGAAGCGCAAAGACGAGCCGCAGTTCAAGAAGCAAAAAGGAAAGCTGCTGAAGAAACTCGAAGGAGACAATCAGAAAACCAAAAGCAATTGGAAGATGGCCTTTCAAGGCGAAGGCTTCCCTCCCGGCCTACCAGTACTGATACTGAGTTATCTTTCAGGCCATCTTATGAAAATACTGAGCGATACCGACAACCTGTGAGGCAAGGGCAGGGTTTCAGGATTATTGTTGACACTACTGAACCATCAGCAACCTCAGCCACATCCAGAACATCGCCCTACGGAGACGTTAGACCTCCAAAAAAATACGTCAGTCGTAACAGCACCCTAGTAAACGAACTGTACCTCAATGAACAATCTACTTCTTTCCCCGACATTACGGTTTCAGTTACACCTAATACACTGATACAAACCTCACCAGGACGCACATACACAGATAATACGAGAAAAACACTTGACACGCCGATTCCAATTTCCAAAAGCGATCCAGAGTACAGTGAAAAATCTGTGAGGTATGCAAAAATTGTACAGTGTGCTATTGAATTTGTTTAATACAGAAAACCCCGTGGGAGTCCAGAATGCGTAATAATTCATTGATTTTTTAAAAACAGGGTGAGACCGACAACTTATGACACCCAGTCTACCCCTGGTTTAACCAGGTAGGGAATTCACTTATATATCTTTTGAGCTCACTTTTAATTCACATCACCACGCTTAGTTTTGTGGGGAGGCCTGTGTGCATGGCGTTTTTTCAGCCTTGGTACTTCTGCTAGAAATCTCCCAAACAAATCTTTGCAAAGCTAGTAACATCTTCCAGTTATTATTTTAATCGTAGATCAGGCACTTATATTCAATCAACGTAGATTCGCTCACTATATCTTTAACCAGGGGTCGAAGATTTGATCCGGAGGTTTTGCTCAAAACTGCTCCCCCATGAAATCTCTCAGGGTGGAATCAATATTTAAAAAAAAGAAAAATAACTCTCGGACAGGGCACTAAGTAACAATCTGGAGTCGTAGCGTTATTTTTCTGTGAGAAGAGGATCTGAGTTGGATCAATAGGTATCAATCTCTATTTTTTCCTTCCGGCCTGGGTGTTTTTTTTTTTTTTTACGGCCACAAGCACGTGGTAATTAACTCTGAAGCTCCATTTAAGGCAGCCTGACTGGTGGTATAATACAAGGTGCTGCATGGTGGACGAAACCTCATTACATTCCTTTTCTGATGATAAAATTCAGTCCACAACTAAACCCCTCATACACCCATCCAAACACTTGATGGTCCCCCATATTCATTCCCTGAAGCAGTCTACGCTGCGTTCACCCTCTCATACCTACATACACCAAAAACTCCTGTCCGTCCTGACGTCCCCCTGCTCTCGCAATGTCCCCATAGGCAAAATGCCTTCGTAATAATGCCCCTTAAATATTTCAATATCCCCTGATCTGATTATTGCGAGCAACTATACTATTTCATTACCTTACTTGCTGACCTGCCTTCTTTGGGATCTCTCTAGGCTTTAAATGAAGTCTCAGAGTTGATTTCCACACGATTTGGGCCAATCCAAAACAAAAAACTGGTGGGCCGGGGGGGATTCATCAATCCGCTCCGGCTCAGATTCTCTTGGGGCGAAAAAATAGCCCTCTGCCCAGGGTTGAATTCACACGGTAGCGAAAATTACCATCTCTGCCCGATTCAATCAAAATTGAATATATATAATATATATATACAAAAATATATATATGTATATATATTTTTTTTCAAAATTATGTTTTCAATTGAACCAGCACAAATAAATACATATTCATTTCAACCCCTGCCTTTAACTCACTTCATAATCAATCGTGTAGACAAAAACAGTGAATCTTTTATAGGCACGAGTTAGATACGTAAGTCTGATGTCTTCTGAGAACTTCAGAACACGTACTTTGTGTTAGGTAGGTACTGTTTTATTTGCTATCTATCAAAACAGTTGTATTTCTAGTAAAAGAAGAATTGAGTATTAAGGATTTATGTCTACTTCACCAACGCTTGATAGAACATTCTGCTTTTGCTTCCGCAAAATGTAAAAATTTGTGAATCAGCAACCTCTTTATGATTATCTATCTATCTTTTTTTATTTAAATTCAATTTTACCAACTCATTAAAAAGGCAATTTTTATCAAGTACATTATCTTTCTAATTGAGTTTAAAATTATATTTTTGTTTCCATGTGGGTAGCAAATTTATAACAAAGGCTTTGCTCTTGACCGATGTCATATCTGTTTTTTGTTAAGGCTTTTATTGCTATCTACATGTTTTTCTGTGTAGCACAGACAACATACTCATGAGAACAAAAATGCAAAATCAAGTGTCTAAACCTTTTCTTACGGGTTTCAATAATCATTCAAGATAATCACAGTAAGAAGTTTTTTTTTGTGTCAATTGAATCCTAGGATTCCAGGTAAGTACTGACCTAGCCTCTGATTCGGAAAATTTTAGTGAACGCTTTCTTTTCCGCGAATGCCTGCCTTATTGTTAGAAATTATGTTTCTGATTTGTTTGGTAGTTTTTCAGCAGTCATCGTATCAAGTCTACGATCCCATCTTGCTTTTCCTCCGGTTTTGTGAAGTTTTGTGCAACATCAGTTAAAACGTTGGTAGCATTAGTTTTATGTGGATAGTTTACTACAGCTGTCCGTTGGAACCAACCCAATTAACTTTTTTGCAATTTTTGGGTGCTACTCCTACTTACGTATATTGAACAGTAAAACAGCAAATTTCGAGGGGAATTGAAGTTTTTTCCCTTGTTGATTGAAAAAGTTTTTTATTATTTTCAGTTTTTAGTGAAAATAAAATCCGAATTTTATTTCATCTAATTTTATGTCACCTAAAATTACATGTCGAAATTAAGTGTTTGCCAGATCGTAAAATACGTGTCTAAAGAGACAAATTTTCACTTTAAACATCCAGGGGAAAAGTTTAAGACAAATCTCAGCTGAATAGAATAGTCCAGTCTGAAGTGAACCAAGCTCACTTTTTGTGAGAACGTTCTTTCGAGGGTTTCTCAAAATTGTATAGGTTGTTGGAAAAAATAAACTTTCACGCCTGCAGTTTAGTTCAGCCCCTGAAAACCCCAATAAAAAAATCACAATTTCAGTTAATGCTTAACACAATTTTTCTAAAATTGATCAGTGAATAATGAAACTCAAACACTAAAAGTAATCAATGAATGAAACTTTTTTTAGATTCTTTTAGAAAATTGTCAGCGCTATCGTAGCTCTTCAATGACCTATTAAATTTTGAGAAACCCTCAAAAGAGACCATTTAGAAGCTGTTTGAAGACACAAAATATGTTCTTGGTTCACATGACACTTCTATTTGCCGAGATAGATCGTAAACTCTTTCTTTGGATGACTATTACTGAAAAGTAAGTATTTGTTTCGGTAGACGCGTACTTTTCGACCCACCATCACAAACTGAGTTTTACGGCAATGATTTGAATTTTGATCAGCATTGTAATTTAGGGTCGAAATCCAGCAAGAACGATCCTTATACTGAGGTGATGTTTGAGAGATCTTGAAATGACAGGCTTGAATTAATCACCATGAATAACTGATGTATTTGTAATATATATATGATTACTTATAATCAAAAGATGATTACTTGTGATCAAGATATGGACCATGCGTGTATTGTAGCCACTGAAAATTGTCCCAACGAAAATCAGAGTTGTTTTGATGAAACCGTAATTGGTTATTGTTGCTACGATTCTTCACAAAACCGTCCCCAACACTTCTGTAAAGTACACCCTGGGATGGAAGAAAGTTGTCTTTCTCTCTATGGAATACCCCGTAACATTTGAGGCCGGCATTAAGGTTTCTTCAGCTTTGTTAGGCTATCTTTTCTGTAATTTCATACTCACTCGGTATCTACAGTCTTGGACAATTAATTGATGATCAGTTGCTTGATGGTTAGAAATATCCAGAAATAAAGCACCGTAATTGTATAATTTCAGTCTTGATTCACAACTAGGATCAAAAACACTTGTCAATACCTAGTTAGTTAGGTACCTGAAAGGTTTCAAGTTGTTCGTGTATTGTTTTTATAAATTTAGATCATAATTGAATGCATAATAAAGTGTTTTCTTTCAATGTCTACAATTAGTTGGAGCTGAGTTTTCTTTCAATGTCTACGTTTGTTTTGAACTGGAAATATGAGATAAAATTCAAAATATCTTCTGCATTTATCTTTAAAACGATCAAAAATACCAATAATGACTTTATTTAAAGGCACTAAGGTGCTATTCAGTTTTACTCAAAACATGTTGACTACAGGGATCAAATGATTTGTTTTTAAAGATTGACAAATTTTTGAAGATGTATCTACATATGGAAATTTACAGTTAACTCTCTGAATCTCATAAAATTTATTATCAGAGTTAATATAATAACACATTGATTAGAATTTCAATATCTTGTTAAGTGTTTGTCTGTGTAGGAGATCATCATTGGCTTCCTGATAATTTTTTGGACCGATATAATAATTAAATTATTTAATTGGTATCACAATTTATTGTTCATCTTTTATGTTTTGGATGAATTTTCATTCTTTTGTACGAGCCAGGCTGTAGATACCACCAATAATTTTCTTTTCAGTTTGTAAATCTGCTAACAACTCATTTTCATCGTATTTTATTTTTCCATGTAGACAGTGCACAACTCCAATCAATTCATTCTCTCTGACGATACAGTTTACTTGGCTCACTACCTAACTACCTAAATTTCTAAATGAACGCTGATTCACTCGTGACTAGCCTCTTTGATGTGAACAGACAATTTCTACATAGATTTTCTTTATGGAAGTATAGTAATGTCAAAAAAATACAATGCAGAAAATATGCTTGAAAAAATTGTTTAAAAATGTTAAAAACTCTAAAACAATGGCGATAATTTAGATTCCAACAGTATCCAAGTGATCCAACAGTAAATATTTGTGCTTGAGAAATTTGGCTGAACAATCGGAATTGTTCCAAATTGGCTGGATTCAGTGGTTCTAATCGTGTTGTGAGCGTGACATATGGTGGCTAAGTTATGGTCACTTCCAACATCTAGCCCAGCTTACTTACTACAAGCCAAACCTCATCTACGATTTGTCCTACCAACTCAATTTAATCTAAATCCGCTTCATTATCGCAAAATGGTGGTTTTGCTTGTTCATTGTTCTTTTATTTGCAAATATGCGGAGGGTTATGGAATGTGAGAGGGTAAACTTGTCAATTTCTGCTGCTAAATCTAATGATATAATTAATATGTTTTTTGGAATACGTAAACTTCCCACAGTTACCTCGTCTTTAAGGATGTTTGTATGGATTCAAGGATGAATTGATCTTTAGTCAGCAAATCTATCTTCTGCACTTTCGTGTGTTTATATATTCGAGTGCTGAATAATTTAGAAAAGATTTTGGGTGAGAAATTATTGAAACGCTCCTATAGTTGCATCACTCAAGAACTGCTAATTCCTAGGCTCCATATTCTTTAAATGACTATTTTTCCAACACATCAGTACACCAACATGTATCAGTACACTTGTATCCACTATTTACAGCCACCAACTACCAAACCAGTACAGCAATTGTACAAGAATGGCAGCATTCGTTTTCCCTTCCCCCAAATGCTCTGTAAATAATTTATATTGATTTAACTCAAGAGGTAGTGCACCAGGAGGTTAGTTATTTTTGAATCAGTGAAAACCTGAATCGTGTTGACTTATAACCATCATTGCATGAGACAAAGTTAACCTGATAATCACTTCTTTAGATGTTAAGGTATTGGAACTTACCCTCTTCACCTAATTGAATACATAACTCGGTATTTACCCTTTCAGCTGCACAGTAATGTGCAGTTTTTCTTGAAGGTTCTTCAGAGATTTTTTTATTTTTGCGGCGTTGACGTTATTGCGGAAACTTGATTCATGTTTCAGAGGAGGCTCTCGTCACAGGGGAAGCCAGTCGTTTACTGTGTCACCCAACGAAGCTGAACCTGCTCCACAATCCAACAGGGGAACTCCTGCTGCTCCGTACGTACCCACGAGTATTTTTGGGTTTCAATTTAGTCATTTATTTATAAACAGACAAACCCAATCGCCATTGCTACTAGTTGGTCAATTATTTATTAGTAGGTAAGTTTATACTTTCCTCACCTTAAGTCACCGAATAAATGTATTCGTCGCAGTCAAACTGTGAAATCAGTCATTTTACTAATGTCTAGGCAAGCTGTCAAATATTCTTTCCCGATCGAGGTTTGACGGTCCGACTAGGCATTTTGTAGAACGACTTGTCAGTGTATAAAATGCCTGGGAATTAGGGCCAAATGTTCAGTGACAACTCGTTCTCAGTGCAAGCAAGGATCATAACCTCACTGAAGAGAATGTCTTGATTCGAGAGGTTGCATAAGTGACAGAAATATACTGAAAATATTGTATTCATATTTAACACAACATGTAGTCACTACGTATAACTTTTATATTCACGAACTCATACATGTTTTACAGTTTGTCTGGCTCCTGCCTGCCATCTGGATGAATGCGTAGTCGTCTAATATGAACGAACATTTGATCATTTGTCCAGGAATTTAATAAAATGGCTGATTTGACCAATTTACTGCGACAAATATATTATTTAAAATACCAGCCGGGGATGAAAAGAGATACTCTTTGAAGTAAAGAAGGAAGATTTATAAAGAAAAATTCGGGTTTAAGGGATTGAAGAGGCGCAATAACGAGTTTGGTTCGTACTTCAATTACTTGCTCCTTCCAAATACCAACGAATCTACTTAATTAAGTAGACGAGCAGTAAAACGAATTTGAAAAAATCAAGATATGTACTGAACACTTGGTTGATTGATGTATGGAGTGGAAAATACTGGGATTTCAACTTTGTTGACTACCTTCAATAAATCAAAATGTTCATTACTTTTCTGACTATTTTCTTCTAAAATTGGATTATTGTTCCTTCCAGGCGAGTTAGGCCCACGCTCAAGCCGTCTACCACCGTTGTTGGAAAAGCGTCCGAATACACAGACATCTACCGATACCCACCTAGAAGGTTAAGACTGATAGAACCATTTATTGTCAATGACCAATAACCATTATTATTAACCATTGACGATTTATTTTCAAATATGTGAATTGGTTTTTATAGCAAAATATACATACTAAGTCTTCAGTTGCGAGTTTTATAGTAATGAATTGAAAAATTGACGCTTTGACTTTCCTCATTTGTTGACAATAGTAATCATGTCGTTAAATCATTTGCAGGCCTGATAATGTCTATCCAACTCCACAAGTTGACAAAACGGCCGCCAAGTGCCGAAAAGATGTTTGCCTGATACCAGACTGTAGTTGTGGAGGAAAAGATATTCCCGGTGAGTAGGGTTCCAGGTTTCACCTGGACTTATAGGGTAGAAGGGTTTACATACAATAAGGGCGGGTATCTAGAAAGGATGGCAGGAGTTACCCCCGCGTTTTTGGGGAAAATGCGACTATAGAACGCTAGGGTACCCCTATTACCCTATTACTAGACACAGGGTAAGCTCTGATTGACTGGGGCTGTTGAATGAAAGGAAGATGGAACGTTCATACATGAAAAGATGAATGCAGCAAACGAAAGCCCCCAAATTGTTTGGACAACGCAGCTGTAAGTAGAGAAGGGAGGAAGTACAATTGACGAGAATAAGCTTGAAGGGGGAAAAGTCCTTATAACACTCTGTCTTAACCCGTGATTCAATTAGGGCAGCATTTAGAAACACAGGATTCCCCCAGGATCAGCTACCTCAGGAGATAGACTCGATTCAGAGGATTAAATCACAGAGCAGGGTTATCAGGAGTATGGAAGGGTTGTATTGTTACATATCAGGAATGTCTCCCTCTCAAGCTCCTTACCACGGTATGTATTATACTTCCACCTCTCTTTCTCTCAGCGTTATCTTACGAAACTATTTTCGTTTCATAATAAGTAACTAAGTCAAATCACTTTGGATGTGTTATATTTGTGATTTCTAGAGATGTTGTTGTACCTACACTAAAATTATAGGTATTTCCCACCTTTGTCAGAGTATCCTGTGTTCCCTGAGCCTAAGAGCAGGAAATCTTGGTTATACATGGTGTTTGGCTGTTTTCTTCGTACGAGTATTGATCATGAAAAATACATCTAATCGTATAAAATCAGGTGGTCTGGCGAGCCTTTTCTATGTTCCTGGCCTCACATTTAATTAATTTTGGAGGTTTTGTGTGCCGAATTCATGTTTTTTATTTGACTCCGCTAAAAAAAATCCTCCAGGCTGTTAAAAAGTTCTATGAAGAACCATCTTCCTTTAACCCTAGCCTAGTCAGAGAGCTTTCCCCATCATGCAGTTCTGAGAGGGGCGTACCCTGGCTCTGGAGCATAACTTGCTTCCAGTGAGGCATTTTCCTCAAAAATGCAGGAGCAACCCCAGACTCCCGAATCTAGATACTGGCCCTGGCTCCATTCTAGCTCTGCATGCAGCTTTGCCTGGGGATATCTTTTTTGTAGATACCCATCCTGAATTAATGCTGGAAAAGACTCTTTGGTAAAAGGTTTGAATTAATTGGCAGATCCTATAATGTATACTACATAGCTTCTATACTCTCTCAAATAATTATCCGAAGCCTGATTGGCAAAGACTCTTTGGTAAAAGGTTTGAATTAGTTGGCAGAATTGTATATTTCAAAATACCTTCAACTCTGCACTTTTTATACAAAAAAGTAAACTGCAAGTTTTATAAAAAGTACTTGTTCATCACATTGGAAAGAAAAGTAATTCACCAGAAATGTAGAAGTTTTATCAGTAAAGTTGTATAATTGTGTTTTATTCGTTTTAAGGGATATTGAATAATTGTGTAGGAGAAATTTGATAGTGTAAAGTCGCAATGTAAGTTTGTTAACATAAGTACGTACCGTAGATAGGTTTGTGGCATGATGAGGTACCCACCTACTTGCCTCTATTTCATCAATTCAGGAAGTGATAATTGATTTCATCATCTTTAGGAGAGCTCACCTTGGAGGAAACGCCCCAAATTGTTCTTCTCACTTTCGACGATTCAGTGAATGACCTCAACAAAGGGCTGTACGAAGATCTGTTCGAGAAAGGTCGAGTGAATCCCAATGGCTGCCCCATCTCCGCCACGTTCTACGTCTCCCATGAATGGACCGACTACAGTCAGGTGCAGAACCTCTACTCCACTGGCCATGAAATCGCCTCTCACTCTGTTTCGTAAGTACCTACACTCGCCATCTCTTTTGTTGTGCAGCCATTTGGCGGTTGCAGCATTATGTTGGAATTTCTAGAAATATTCTACAAAATCAAAGACGAGTATCATGAATGGACGAGCAAATTATTGCTTCAACAACTACTTTTAACTAATTCAAAGAATAGGTACTGTTTAACTTGAACGTTGTATATATAAATATAAACTCGACTGTTTTACTTGTAATTATGCCGAATAAGCCTTTTTCTTCTTTTTAAAAATAGCCAATTTAAACGTTTTTTTTTACAAGTCATTAGTTAACTAATGTTTTTGTCGAAAATTTGCTAATTCTGACATTCTGACGATCTCACTAATTTCAATATTTTCCTTTTTAATTATAAATAAAATTTGCTGATTCGATTTGGATGAAGAAAATGAGCTCGTTCTATCTGCAGACATTTTTATTCAAGAGTTTTCTTGTTCTATTTGTTAACTGGTTTTATACTATCGCATATTTTGAACCTCTACTCCGTATGTTGTTACCATGATCAGATTATAATCACTCGAAAAGTCACAATTCTGTTGGATATAATAACAGTTAACATATCTTCATGTATTATTATGTATAATATAATACATATTACCCTGTTACATACAATGTATGTCATTGAATAGCTTCAATTTTAGCCCATTTTGCAATCCCTTTGCAGTCACAGTTTTGGAGAACAGTTCTCTCAAAAGAAATGGACTAAAGAGATCTCTGGACAAAGAGAAATTTTGTCTGCTTATGGAGGAGTCAAGATGGAAGACATCCGAGGCATGAGAGCTCCTTTCTTGGCGGTAAGTGGTGACGAAAATGTTACCTGCCTATTCAAGTTAATTGCTTAGTAATAAAACTTAGTGTAAAGGTGGTAGTAATTTCTGTAGGAGGTTCAGGTCCTACGTACGAGAATGATCTGCGAGAGGGATGTGTCATAAATTAGACCATCATTGCGTTTAATGAAAGCGTTTATTCACTATTCTAATTCTTGTATATTCTTGGTTCTTGATATTTTTAGTTACGTATTGGAATTCTTAGTTACAATTGTTCATCGACACCAAAAAAAGTGTAAAAATTAGTGTATATTGTCATTAAGAAATAATTACAAAAACAGAGAGACCTACGTATACTTGTCGAGCAATCTACTTAGGGTCAATTTTTTACCTTCTCGAATATTCTACTCAAAACCATCCCAAAAAGTTTTGAGTAAAAGAGCATTTACTACATTTTCGTACCGTAATTCTCCACAATTTATGGTTTTTTAACTCGTCGCTAAAGAAATCGATGTAATCAAAAATAAGGAAAAGCAGACTTTTCATTATCTAAATATTCATCTCCCAAAAAAATTCATAAGGAGGAAAGTATAGGAATATGAGGTAGTGTGTAGGTGAAAGGTGGTAACCTAGTCACGGCAGGTTAACACATTAATGAAAATAAACAGACAAGATTAAAAATATTTTTTCTTTTTATTAATTCCATTGAAAACTAAATGAAGTATAAGTAAGAAAGTGACAAGAAAATTACATTTTTGACAAGAGAAAAGAGTGTCCCAAAAATGGGCTTAGTGCTTTTTACTTGTAAGCCAATAATGTTACAATAATAGTTACAATTAATTATACGATAGTGTATAATTTTTAAAAGGACAATAATCAAAAGAAATCACTTCATAATTACAATAGGGTGATAAACATAATAATTAACTACTTTTAATCGATTATTGTAAACTACCTTTATCATTTCAGATCGGTGGTAACAAAATGTTCAAGATGTTGTATGACTCGAATTTCACTTACGACTCCTCCATGCCTGTGTATGAGAACAGACCACCATCCTGGCCCTACACTATGGACTACAAAATATTCCACGACTGTATGATCCCACCCTGTCCAACGAAATCGTATCCAGGTTTGTTCAACTTGAACGTTATACCTACCAATAATGATTTCATACATAATTTTTTAATTCTCTTATGAAAATCCGTTTGGGATTTTGATCAGCGGGTTGCAATTAAAAAATCTCTTCTTACTCCAAGAATTCAAAGCATTTGTTGTGCAATGCTTTTTGATCAAAATCAGTTTCGAAAAACACTCTTGGGAAAATTTGTAACAAATGGTTTAATTATAATTATGCTGATCTAAATCCTCATCATCCAAGAACTGGTTCAATAAATGTATAATTTTCAATCATTAGGATTTTAATATGGTCATGTTTTTACTGCTGGGGGTCATGAACAATTTTGTTACTTGGAAAGAAAAATCTAACGCAACGAGCAGTTACCTACATACCAATAACAACTGTGATCAGTATCATCAACACAATTTTGGGTGCTTTATAATAACCCTATTTAACAAAAAAATATGGTTAATGACGTCTTGAAAAAAATATAAATTGATATCAAATTCACACAATGAAGTTTATAATATAGATGAAATACGTTTATTCTTCCAATATATTCATATAGTTCAACAGTTCTGAAAAAATGTGTAAAACATTAGAAATAGCTTAATTTATTTTCGTAATACATCAAAATTGGGCATTACGATGTGGTGTACGTTTGAAATAAACAGCTACTCTATTATTATAAGGTTTACTATTATTCATCTCTGATACTGACCAAGTATCTAAGGAATGCTGAATACTAAGGAGCGCTGATGAAGAAACCGAGTATGACGTTAGCGATAGGAATACCTACATTACAATACTGTGAAAAATGAATTATTTTATTTGTTCGGAGGAAAAAACTAAGAAAAACTTGGACGTTGTATACAATAACCAAAAAATTAAAATATCTACTATGATATTTCATTATTATTTATAACTATCTATTCACAGAGCTTCTGACAAAGGAAACGAAATTTCACGTTAGTGTTACCAATATATTCTAATATTTGAAACATAATAATAACATAATTTCTTCGGATTATCATCACAGGCGAGAAAGCTGAGACTGTGCAGTCCGTCAGTATTGTGTCACATTCGCTGAATTAGATATACGAGTGTAATGACCCAAATAATAATTTCGGTATGGCTTATAAATTGAACATGGGAATAGGAAATGACCCAGACTTTCCTGCTTCCCCCTATTACAGTTTATGCACGATGCCGAACATTCTAACTCAAAATGCCCACAATCCGTGCAAAACTTTTCACTGATGGCTCATAGTCCAGGAATTCAGACGTATGTGCTTTCTTCGACTCTTAAAACAATTACCACGAAAATTACAAACGTCCGCAAATGAGTTCCAGCTTTGATGCTGAAGTCACCGCAATTGTGAAAGCCATTGAGCATGTTGTGAAATCTGGAAGGAATGACAATGTTTACCATGCATGTACCGACTCTCTCAGCACTCTATAGTTTCTTAAAACTAGTAACATCCAGAGATCTAACAATGGCGTCATCGTTCAATTACTCCGACTGTTGAGGCGGTGCTGCATAGATCAAGGGATTAAAGTATACTTCATCTTTGTGAAGACACACGCAGGATTGGAGGGGGGGGGGGGGGGGCGAATGAACAAGTGGATCTGTGAGCTAAGGAAGGGGCAGATAATGGACTCCCTATGAATACTCTCATCATGGCTGATGATTTGATTCCTTAAATCAGTACGTATCATATCTCGCCTAAGGGTCAACTGTGGGGTTTGTAAAACATTCCTGAACCTCATCAATAAAAGAGAAACGGCCCGATGTCGAAAGTGTGGAGCACTAAACCGATCACTGGAACACACGATCATGGAGTGCCCAGATCACAATCGACACAGGACAGTGTTTTTCAGTACAATTTTAAGAAAGACTGCTATTAACCTAGAATACTGCTCAATAATATCGCCAAGAAATATTTCTGTTTATTTATTTATTTTTTTTAGTCTTAACATACGAGTAATTGAATTCATTCCATCCTTGTGGCTGTATTCAACAATGTAATGCCAATAAAATCAAACAATTGAAAAAACTCACACGACCATCTTTTGTGGTAACATTGTCAGTTTTCCCTTGTATGCCATTTGTATGTGTGCTGTAACTCTTTCCTTGTATCCATAACCAGCCTGTCCAATATAGGGGCCAACATTCGAGCCATAACTAGGATATTTTCAGGAAATATGAATTATAACTTGCGTTCGGGCAATTTTCAACGCAAAATCAATGATTCTCCTATCATTCATATAAGCCTGAAAACCTATAATATAAGTTATATAATAATAATATAACAATATTATTTGTTGCCTTAGCATCTTAATGTCTAATCCAATAATGAATCCAATTCATCACCAGGTTTTATTGGCTACATCCAAATCTGTCCAAATTTTGATTGTCTTACATCCAGTATGTCACTACTTTCAATCACTTCAGCAGAAATTTGACCCAATCGGGCTCTGGCAAGTTGCGTTTGAGGGCATCGAGTGTATTTAGTTATTTATATTAAGGGCAAAGCCCAATACAACATTGGTATATATTTAATAATCCAATATAGGAGAGGAGTTGAGAATAATTAAGCATCCGCGTGTATAAACAATTTAAAAAGAGTAAGGAGTAACATAGTAGTATAAAACATCTACTTTGATATTTTCTGACAAATATGATCCCCAGCTCCTAGATATACATCCACGTCAAGAGGTATCTGTTTAAGATAGTCTAGTGATCTTAAGGAGTGACCTCAGAAACCTGTACTAACTATTATGTAATAATCATGAATGGTCAATGTGACCTAATGATGCCGACTAGTCATAATTGTTAACTATTTCTATGCTAATTTTCTGTAGGTGTATGGGAAGTGCCGATGGTTATGTGGCAAGATCTTAACGGTGGACGGTGTTCGATGGGAGATGCCTGCTCCAACCCTCCCAATGCTGAAGGCGTCTACAAAATGCTCATCAAAAACTTCGAGAGACATTTCACAACTAACAGGTCAGTGTGACATTCGTGATGGATAGTTCCTCCTTTCAATTTCTTGAAACTGCGGCAACCTCGACGCTACAACTAAAACGTGTTTTTTCTTCAAACTAAGTAAATTTGTTTAAGCTTTGAAAGTATTCCTTAGGTTAATTGTTTTAGCGTGGATATCTAGAAACTAGTTGACTCGTGAACAGTAGGGAATCATAGAGCAGGGTTAGAAAAGGATAAGATAAGTTGTAAGTCTATATTGGCCCAACAAATTGAAGAAGCGTATTTGGAGCCAGTTAGGGATAAAGATCACTCTAAAGATGTTTGGGGTTCATTTGTGAGAACATTCTCTCAATCGGGACCATCATCTACATTAAAACCAGTAGCGGCCCCTCCGCTGAACTCAGTGGGTGAACTGAGATCTATCGCTAAGGGTAAAAAATAAAAAATAGAAGAAATGAAGAAAGAAAAAAAAACCCCATTTGATTCAGCGAAAAAAAAAACATGAAATCCGGTGCTAAACTCAATTTTTCCGTGGCAAGTTGATTTTGGGTGACAAACGTGGATTTCGCCGTAAAAACCCACGTTTTTCTCACATTTAAACGTCAATTTCTCAAATAACTTCCAGCGTAAAATAATTGTTGATTAAACCGTTGCTGATATTTTTTTCCGTTGAGACCAACAGGTAAGAATTGTTTTTAAAAATAACGCAATTCAATGAAAAAGACAAAACAACAGGCAGACAAAAACTGTCAGACTGTGAAAATGTTCAGTTACTCAGCTTGTTCATAAAATTTTGATTATGCATTAAGAAGAAAGGATATTTAACGCTCTTTCCAACGGTATCCTAGTATTGCAATTTATATAGTGAATTGAAAGAGTTACGGCCATAGTTACACTATAAAATCTTGAAAGTGAAAACAAATTATTATAGTATAGTAGTCGAAAAAAGTTATAGGTCAAAATTTGTTGCTAATAAGTTGCAGAATTTAACCTGTGTTCGTACTATTAAATCTGGAGCACATTGTTCATTTCTATTTCTATTCAATCATTGTATCACCCATTCGTTTTGCTATTTTTTTCTGACGATGATGAAGTGTCTTAATCAATGTTTCATCCATCAGTCGTGCATCTCATTAATCTATAACTAAATTGCTTCATTCATTATCAGGGCACCCTTCGGTCTCTTCTACCACGCGGCCTGGTTTACTCAACCTCAGCACAAAGAAGGTTTCATCGCTTTTCTGGACACCATTAATAAAATGCCCGAAGTTTGGTTGGTCACCAACTGGCAGGCCATCCAGTGGGTGAGGGATCCAACACCCATCAACAGGCTCAACAATTTCGCTCCATTCCAGTGCAACTACCAAGTGAGTCGACTACTAAATATAAATAGCTGAAATTATTCAACAGGCGAATGATTCACTCAGGTCTTGTAGCACGAACTTGCCCTTGATTTTTGGCTTAAATCCTACATGGAAAAAATTATCTTCCCCCTTGTTTCGAGCCACTGGCGACCTGAACTGTAGACATCGAGCAATGACACTGGCTCCGGTCTATCTGGGGCAGCAGTAACATATGAGCAGGAGTAAATTATAACGACGTTTCTTTTTGACCTGCCAAGAGTAAACCGCAATTGCTATTTACTCCGTCAGTTCTGATCCTACTGGTGTAAACTATCAGACTCCCAAGTCTTGGTTCACCTCTCTCACCTTAGGCTTGAGGAACATATTGGATTCTCTTATAGATCCCTCTCACTGACAATGCCAAAATGTGAACGACGGTGGTGGTGGTGATAAGCATTAGACAAAGGCAAAGTACTCCTCCCTCTTCTTGCCCCAAACACCGTGAAGTTTATACAAGGTATGGTAATTTATACAAGGAGCTGATATATGGATTAGCTCCTGAAAAACCAGGTTCCACAACAACTCCTAACCGTACGTCTCCACTCATCTTGAACAAGATAGTGCCCATATTTGACTAGACCTCCCTTTTTGATGTGGGTAGGTAACCGTCATCGGGTCGGGAAGGGTGCTTGGAAGTCGAATATTGAACGAGTTAAGGATCATGCTAATGAGACAAGGATCATGCTAATTGGGTGAGAATTGTGGCCCAAGAAGCTCCAAGACGATTTGATGGGACGCAAAACCTATTGAATATTTAATTCTTGGTAATGTGTAAAGTTAGCTACAAGAGTTCTCTTCAATTCTTCAGGGCTCGTTGCTGCTGAAAATATTATGTTACTAATCGAAGGATCCTGTCAAACATATTCCTTTGTCTAATCCTGATTTCGCCTTCCTTCTTCCGTTAAACAATAAATAATAATTATAAAATTATAGTACTCAATAATAACGTCGATATTACTCATTCCAACTTTCAAAACAAATTCTTTTGTTTTTTCAGGACCGGCCGAAAAAATGTAACAATCCCAAAGTGTGTAACTTGTGGCATAAGAGTGGAGTCAGGTACATGAGGACATGCCAGCCCTGCCCTGATGTATACCCTTGGACCGGCAAATCCGGAGTGAGGAACAGTCGCGTCGACAACGAAATTATCAACGAATGAAGGACTTAAACGACGGATCACTGAAACCTGCATTAATAACTTGTACCTATGAAATGAACTTGACAACGAGAATGCCATGAAAAGCCATTATTTTACTACTGGTTTTTAAAGAATTAAAACTAGAGACTATGGAACAACTCTGACTCTTAGTTCAAAAACAGAAATCAGAGTTGAGACAAACACACTTGAGTAGACTTACATATTTAATGTATTTTTTAAATAAATCAAGGTTGGGTTGGGGTCTCCCCAATAAAATTGAGGAAATTGTTAGGATCGTGCTTACTACTTTACAATAGGTACTAAGTGGTACACTTAGATCTCTGTGATATAAATATTACCTTATTGTACGTAAATTATTGAAGTTTTTTTACCATCACTGATTCAAATTTTGTACAAAAGTGAAGAAAAAACATTTAACAAAAAAAAATTGAAAAATCCGTCCATGCGACTGCAATTTGAAGGGTTGTCTTGACGTTTCTATTCCTAAGTATGTAATAGCAATGTTCTAGAAAAATCAAGGAATGTAATTCCTTAATCAGTGAAGACTGCCACATTGGTTAGCCGTTTAATTAATTTATAACGCTGTCTATAAATTAAATTTCAATCAGGTACCTCAACGATGACGAAACATATGTCCTCTCGCTTCTTTGTATTCCTTTTGCTTCCAAAACGTAGTTGGCAACCCCTAGAATTTCACATATTAGGTTGTAACTTTGTAAAAAGAAATCCAAGTTTGTCATTCTATGTCGAACAATTTCGAGCGAAATCGTGCGAGGTAGGTAGAGTTTGTATGCACTACCTTCTATTTCAGTGCCCTAATTATATTGTGTATATTTTTTCGAAGTGTGTTTTTGGTTGAAACTGTTTTACGTGCATGATGTGGTTACTTCTCCGTCCTGTCTGACGCAGCTGTCATCCGATAGAAAAGTTGAGCTATAGGACTGAAGGACTAGCCACATCATTTTCGCTCTTTTTTTAATTTATTCTTTGGATACTGTATTTTCTAGACATTCTAAACCCCATAAGTTTAGGTCCTTCTTTCTGTATAATGCGATGTTGATACGAGGGGAAGTAAGTATAACCAGGTTAAAACATTATTCCCGGACAAATGCGTGCTCAGTTTTTCTTTTAATTTATTGATGTACATTTTCTAACCGAAAAATGAGATGTCTTTTTGTTTGTTTGTTATTTTCTCTTTGCTAATGCTTTTCTTGTAAATGATTGACATTCATTTCGAAATTATGTCAAAATTCATCATCAAAAGACAACTGTGAATTATTTGTGTTGATACTAGGCGATTGATACCAGCCCAGAAAGGCGTTCTGGAGTCAAATGCCATTGTATTTTTGTATTTTAAACGCAAAATATACATGTAAATTATCATTGGAGTTTCAATTCCTTCCTTCCTCACTGAACCATTGGTAACTTGTAGTTCTGTAGTTGTACTTTTCAGTATCAAAAATGACCAACACTCCGTCCAGTTCTGAAAAGAGATATCCTATTCGCATCTAAAGGATAAGGTATTAATCGCGCAGCTCTCAAAACCTCTCCCCAACCATCAGAAGTTTCTGCATACCATGTCTGTTTCACTATGCTCATATTACGTTCACATTCTAGGGTCAAGTGCCCGCAAGTGGGAACCACGACTTTCACAGTTTCAAAATGTCCCTTTTCTGTTACCAAATAGTTCCATGAACCTTATCGAAGGAATACCTAACCGAGGGCTGGGTGATTTAAACTACAATCATGGGGTTCTTCCCCACTCGCAGTGCAGTTAATGAATGCAGTGCTTTTTACCTGGTATATCGTAACTACAACCTGCTTTACGACGGGGATAAGGGGCTTTTCAACAAAAAGGACTGCATATTCATAATGCACACGTCAAAATCTTTCAGGTAGCGTAGCTAACTAATTTTCGAACAGAATGGCGATTATGGGGTTTTCCCCTGTACCCTTCATATTTTAGCCATGACCTAACTAAGAAACGTTACGTGTCATGAAATTTTTCAGTAATTTCCTCGTTCAACAGAGGCGTTAAGGAAATGGAACTTCCAATAACGAACGTTTGTAATCGGCCAAAAAAGAAAAAAAACCTTCAAAGTTGTTTGTTTACGTTTCAAGACACTTAAATTTCCAAAATCGAATCTAGTTCTAAGCTCTTTTCTTTGATCTATCAACCCCTACGGATAATATTTAAGAATTGAACTATGAAAAGTCGAAATCTCAAACAATTTTGATGTAAGAGGACTGTTTTTTTGTTTGATTGAGGTATAAATTAATTACATGATTAAAAAAAGAACACTTGAGTTGCTGTACAGTCATCCGTTTGCTCACCATTTGGTGAAATCGGAGATGGTTGAGGTATGAGCAAGACCACTTGGCTGGCAAGAGCCCTCAGAGCACGGAAAATACTATACGATTGTATTTACTGTCCATAACCCTATGTCCCAAACTTTGATTAAGTAGCATGTGGAGATTTTTTTCGATTTTATTTGAGGCCATCATGGTCTTTGGCGTTTCCTTTTGGTCTCCCTCTTACCATCCTGAAATGTACTTCACAGTGCTATGAAACCGTATCTTCTTTCTCTGCCCCTCACTGCAATCCCCGCGCCACACCTTCTCCATCGAACCCCCCAGCCACTTTAAGCCTAAAATTTGGACGGTATATCGCGCGGTGTGGAGTCGACACGGTCATAACTTTATATTCTTCTTACAATTGAATTTCATGTACAAGGCATTATTTAAAATTCAATGAAATATAATGAATCTGAAATTTTTAGTTTCCAAAATTTGAATGAACTCAGCTTGACTTACCTAATTGCATTTTGTCGCCATTTTTGAACACCCCAACCACACCTTTTCTGAATAATACAATGTTGGTTCTATGGTATTTGGTTCGGTTATAATTTGTTTTATTTTAACAACCCCACCCCAGCAACCCAACAGTAAGATTTCCAAGAAAAAGTAGCCTAAAAAATGAGTTTTATAGCGAAAGACGTTAGATCCGTGACATGCTTCGTGTGAGATGGATATCGCTAAATTTTGCACCAAAAGTGGAAAATCCACTACCAAGAAGGGATTCCAGGTAAGCAACTACTGCTTTATCGCACTACATCACAAAAGTAGTACATAAATGTAGGGTACAACTTTTTTTCTTCTGTTAATAGTTTGGAGATGAAATTAAGAATAATCCTCCTCTTTTGTTTAAGCCTGAAGTAGAGATGATCAAAACAAATATCAAGGTAAAGCAAAAAACACATCATACATTGCAGGTATAATTTCCATTCTATTCGAATATACATAATGCATTTTTTGGGTATATACAACCTATAACTGCCAAGAGAGACTTTTTTATGATCCGAATCATCTAACTAGTAATTTTATTCTTGCTTATAAACAGCAATCAACTACATTTCTTACGCCTTGGACTTCTACAAATATTATGAAAACGTCCACAAACTCTGCCAAGGCTCCGGTTTTTTTCTATAAATACGATAATACCAGCTAAAGTTTACAGTAAAAATCGTAAATTTTCATCCATGAAAGGAATTATAGCCGTTGAACACAATCAGGAATGCATGTCAAGTATGAGAAGAACAAAATCAGGTAGGTAGATAATTAAAATTTATTGCAAAACGATGAAAACAAAACAAAACAAAAATACGTGGGTAACTTAAAAAAAAATTAAACAAGATTTTGAATTTCCACTCTTCCCTCCCTCGAAGAGTGACCCAAAAAAATATTATAATAATAGTATTGAACAAAAAACAAAGGAAAAACATTCTGGAAAAACAGAACTCGAAGCAATGTAAAAAAAAAAGAAGAAAAACATGTGCGCACTAAGAATAAAATACAAGCCATTCTCCAGTCCAACAATATTGTGTACCGGGAAAATTAATACACAATAGGGTCACAGTTCAATAAATGTATATCTTGGGGGAAAATCAAAAGCCATTGGCTCAACCCCCTACGCCGCTGGTTCAAAGAAGGGAGGTCGAGAAACATTAAAAAAAAAAAAAACAGTAAGTACTGCATTATCATGTTGACACAAATTTCAATGGAACATTTTCGTACATAAGATGAGATTTCCAGATACCTCCCTAACGAAGAGTAAATGTTTCAGGAAGATAATATAAAATACGAAATTCAAAACGAAAAATCGAAGGCAACGGGGAAGTGAAGCCCACCAACCACAATCTACGGGAGTGAGCTATAGCTATATATTTCTACCTTAATAGAGAATAATTTAAAAATACAAGGAAAACCATTTTTAAAACAAAAACCATTTTTTTAAACACATCATGGAATACATTTCACTGCCTTTAGGAGATATCAGGCACCTTTCAGCGAATAGATCGCGTTAACATAAAATTGAAAGTATTAAAACGTATCAAAATCAACATAACGTTTTATTGGTTTATTGTTTTTTTTACGAGTTTCAGATTTATGTGATTTTGTTAAAAATTTCCTACGAATGTGTTAGGGTCATAATGGGAAGGACTTGATATTGGTAATCATCGAAAGGCTGGAAATGTTAAGGGGTTCAAGGGGGTAGGCGAGGGAGGATGATAGAGGAGAGGCATTAGGCGAGCAGAGTCATACGACGTCCTCCAGCTCCTTGGGGATGGGGTTCTTGGGATGCTTGTTTTCAAAATGCTGCTTGTAGGTCTTGGGGTCCGGCATCTGTGCCTGAAAACAGACAAAAGGGAGTTGTCACAAATATATCACTAATTAATGCCAGCATTACGGCCACAGGCAAACACCCTGATGTAGAAGTAGATGGAAAAGCCGAGATTTGAACCCCGATCATGGAAGATTACTACTGGATTAAGATGGCAACATGGTTGTACATTCATTGCCCACAATGTACTTGGGTGTTTGTTTGTAATCATCAAGGTCTCCAATTACTCGCATTAAATAAAAGCAGATGATCATACATTAACCCGAGTTGTTCCATTAAAAAACTAATTTCTAATCGGATTTTTGATGTTTGGTTCTGCTAATGAGAAAAACAAATGTGATGAGCAAGGTGTTATTTGATTCAATTTAATCCAATTTTGAAAACGAGTGCAAATAATTTACATTGTACTCGTTTATTTAAACCCTCTTTTCAAACAGGTGTTGGTTTACGTTTCAAGATATGAAGACTTCAACATTTGAATTAACATCCACGTAAATCTATGTCTATTCGACGTAGTCTGTGGTACATTATCAAAACTCGACACTTTGCAGCTCCTCACCTTGTAGTTGCATTGAAGATGAAAATACTTGAGCGGTCGCCAGCCTTGCGGTCTAGCTCGGACCTCCCGTTGAACGGACTTTCCATCACGAACACCTCCCTGACCGTAGATGACCGATTTTCATCAGCTGAAGATGAGGTTTTTCAAATGGTTTGCGAACGGATGATCGAACAGCCACCCGAGTGGTCTCATTCAATTCAGGGAACTAATTTCTATCTTAATCGAACAAAGAACAACACTCTTGGTCAGAAAGTTTTCATGATTTTGATTTTTTATAGATTAATCCTTAAATATAATCCCTTAAGATTGATTGATCATGAGGCCGAGGTTACTGGCGCATTCCGGACTGAAGTTGGATGTTTGAGCCAAATTTCGGAAACTTTGGTTAGGTAGTTTCTGAGAAAAATTGAGCGTACGGAAGGAGTTTTTCATTTTTAGTTTTGTTTTAGATTTTAAAAGTCTACGTATTTTGAAAGTTAATGAACAACTTTTGAACGGCTGTTAGAAAATTTTGTTTCCTTGGTCCATTACGAAGGTTCATTATAGAAAAAAAATCAACAGCTGTCCAAATTACGCAGATTTTTCCATGACAATCAAGATCATTCTACTGTACATATTCCTTGAGGTAGGTAACTTTAAACAGAATTTAATAGGTTTTTTACGATTTGAACATCTTGATTTTTCGGCCAATTTCGTCGTTTTACTTCAACATAGGTACCTAACAAACCTTTTCAAGCTATTCCCGGTTTTGATCTAGATTCGTTTTGCCTTACAGCAGTTGAAGAGCGAAACGACATCTAATCTCCATCAACACTTGTGTTGACATTTGTCAGATCTCTTGGAGCAACACAACCTTCGGAAATTACCTATTCAAATAAGCGACCGATGTGTCTTACGGTTTAAAACTGACCTACATTAGAGAACATCACATCCAAGTTACCTTGCACACGGCACATGCGAAAACGAGAGCTTTCTGAGCAGCTTTCCTCTGGTCGGTAGCGCTGTGTCCCTGCTGCTTCTTCGCTTTAGCTGCTCTTTCGGCAGCTTTCGCCTGAGACTGAATTTTCTGGTGGCCTCTCGCCATCTCTGCAACCGATAAAACAATGAATAAATTGTGAGTAACTACCCGTGTAAACTTACTTATTCCACATCAAGCAGAGGTTTATAAGATTCTAATAAATGAAAAACCCTAAGTAGGTAGGTACAATCTCTAACTATCATGGTATTATTCAAATCCTAGCCAACTTGATGCTCCACATTCCGTAAGGAAGGCAGTGTGACCTATCTACGCTCAAGCTCAATACCTGAGATTTGGTAAAGAAGACTTAAGTACTTATGATTTGGTAAGAGGACTTAGTTATTTTATTTACACAGAAAACGTTAAAATGTTTCAAGTAGTAATAAAACTGTTCAATCACGTACCTTCCAATCAGTGTCTCAACTTTCTCTTCAAATGAAACGTATGATAAGGTTATTCCTCAAAACAAGAACACTGTTTCAGCGTGTCTTAAACCGAAGTTCTTCTGACTCCGGTTAAAACAAACCATCCACGGTAACTGGCTATTGCAAGTAGAAATAAACTATTGTCAACACGAGCCCTATCCACCTAATAATTGCCAAATAACTTGGATTTGTATTTGAAGATTGTCCAAGACCAAGAAGAATTGCTTTCACCCTGCTGGAGTCTCAACTGTAATGGCGGCTCTGTAACAGCCGCGGTCACAGCTGTTGGTGCAGGAGCAGGAGCATGGAGCAAGAGCAACGGGGGTTGGGGTTGTGCTCCCTGTGATCTGCGTCAAGGTGTGACTTATCTCGTCTGAGAAAAATCTGCGGTGCTAACATCTTCCTGTCTCAGGTCAAGCGGTCAAAGACCTCATTTTATCTCATTACCCTCAAGCAATCTTGTCCTCAGTTTGATAAAAAAAAAATCATTGTATTACCTAAGTGTAAGCTTTTTAGAGTAACCATATGAAATCTTAATTTTCTGATGATGACTTTTGTTTTTATTAACAATTTTCCTTTAAACTTTGTATTCAATAATCATTACTGCATGTAGCCTGTCGACAAACGATGCACTCAGAGTACCTACCCCAGCACAGAAATTCCATGATCCTCTCTACTGTACTAACTTACCAGAAGGGTAGGCACGGGTGCCTACAACAAGGGGTCGTGACGCAGACTGCGTCATTGAAATTCTGGGGGGGGGGGGGGGTTCCAAAAAAATGGAGGGGGTAAAGTTGATTGAAACAGTGTTTATCGTGACAACATTCAAAAATATATTACATCACTAAAACTTAAATAATAATGAACCTAGTAATTAATTCAAATATGGTTTGTTTTTCTATCTGAAAATGTGTAAATGACAATGACAGTGCTGAAATATTGTCTGTGATTTTGGCGCCGGCAAGGGGCATGGTTTTCAATACCTATATAAATCTTCTTTTAGTTTTAGATAAAATCAGGGGTGCTTACGAGTATTCTTTACATTTTTGTTTCAGGAAGGGGGTACCAACTTACATCGGGGGCTGGTTCTAAGTTTAGGGGGTAGGCAACAGAACATAAAAGGAGGTGAAGGATCATTTAGTCTCAGCGAGCTTAGAATGGTTTAATACTCTTTATTATCATGTGGAAGTACTATTCCAAGTTTCAAACTCAGTTCAATTCAAATTTAAGGCAATTTTTTTCTAAAATCGCATCCTTTTGGAGCTAAGTATTAGAAAAAAACGCCACCAGTTCCAATATGTGTTTATTATTATTTGAATAAGTAATTTGTAATAAATTTGTGTCAATCTTAGGTTTTTATGGTCACTTATTTGCTAAGTGTGGTTTCTTCAAGTCTCAAACTTATTCTCTGTCCAAAATTACTAGGAAAATGACACCTCACTTGCCCCTGTAAGCAAAAACAAATTTTTTAAAATCACCTGAGCCATCTAAATGGTGAAAGCAACTAGGCTAGGATCCCAAACAGGGGGAACAAAAAGCATAGCCAAAGGGAATATTGGTGAAGAAACCAGGGAAAAATTGTTGGAAATTGAGCGATGAAATAAGGAAACGCAAAAGTTCAGTTGTGGTCACCTGTTGTCCTTAATAAGTACTTCTAATGATACATTTTTCGAAGTAGCATGAACCTATTCGGGCCAGGCTTCTCAGTTATTGAACAATGGGTAGTAGCTTAGAACAAAAATATGGAATAAGGGGTCGGTGTCCGATTTTTGCCAGCTGCATTCCTCCGTTGAATGGCCTTCAATAACTAACTAATACTAACAAATTTCTTACTTCAAATACTAACATTTTACTTACCAAACTACCGCCATGCTACGTCAAATACTAACATTTTACTTACCAAACTACCGCCATGCTACGTCAAAAGAGGTTACAAAGGGGTTTGTCATACTGTCGTGTCAACATGGGCCTCGTCTTCATCCATGTTGTTTGTAGGTCCATGATTGCATCAAATAGATTTCCCGCTTCCACATGTTCTTTGTTTATTCCCGTGCTGAGTGAATTTGCATTCGATTTTTCGCATCTTGATTGCAGTTTATTATGTAATATGTATTTCAGTTAGTTGTTGCTATATGGTAAATTACGAACTTCGTAGTTGCCTGCTCTAAATATATTCGTCTGGCCCAATAGTGATGCAGTGACTCCTTGAGTTGCTGGTGTCGTCAAATTTCAGCATGAACGGACAATTGGAAAAACACCTTCAAAACATCGAAGATTTCATTCAAATCGACGATAAAATTGTAAGATATTTCATAGATTCGAATAAATGGTTTTTGTCTCCAATAATTGGGTAACAAACCAAACAAGGGGGGGAGGGGGTTAGGTGCTAGGCTACGGGACATTTCCTGATCCTTTGCTCTTTTGTCAACAGGTAACCTACAAGTGGATTAGCAAAGTTCTGAAAGTCCATACGAACACAGCTAAACAGTACGTACCAGAAATGATAAATTTTTAACTTCAAATCTATTTCGTTGGTGTTTACTCCACTTTTACGCGCTACGTATGTCTAGAATGTTATAGATATTAGATGCTCAACTCAACGATAGTAGTCGCATGCACTTCTGTATCCCAAAGAGTTTTCATCCCTAATTAAGAAGTTGCCCACTGATTTTTCCTTGTTTTCTTCCCACAAGATTCTTTTTGTCTTCAGCTATGAGTTGAGGTCGGTTAGATGTGTGGTTCCTCAACTTGTCATTCTGTTAGCTCATATCAAGTTCTATCTACTCATTCCTGCTGTTGCTTGGTGAATCTTCCAACTCTGTGAACCATTGCACCGTGGTTAATTATCACGTGGTTAACGTTCACTCTGCTTTTAAGCTGTGGTACTAATCCGGAGTAGCATCGATTAGCTGCCTGTATCCTTCGCTGCACTTCATCTACCATTTCGTTATCACTTGTTAGGCACCAGAAATCCGAGGAAGTTCATTGCCAGTGGCGAATGTGTACCCGTTGACTTCAATGTGTTGCAAAATTAAACAGTAGGCAGAAAACAATAGCATAGAAAGTTTTTCTATAATGAAGGTTAAATAATGTATGTTTTCATTCTGCAGGTTGTTGTTTTCTATAATGAAGGTTAAATAATGTATGTTTTCATTCTGCAGGTTGTTGTTTGCCTTCACAAAAAAACCTGATGTGTGCGACAAACTACTTGTGACGTATATCGTTGCTGGTCAGCTGCAAAATGAAGAAGGACTCAGCTTTCGACTTGTTAAGGAGAAAGATTTGGAAGAAACCAAAAAGACGTTCGACAAAATTACTTCTACCCACGTTTACAGCATCCAGAAAGGCTCTGCTATCAGCGGAATAGATATTTACAATGCTGATAGCTCTTATAAACTAACTACTGAAGATTATAAGTACGTTAAATAATCTTTACTCATTTATGAATGTATAGAAGTAGAACTGTTTGTGGACTAATGTGGTTTATCAAAACCCAGTTACTAATTCGAGAATTAGCGTAATCAACGATTGATAGCTCTCGCGATGTAAATGCTCACAGGCTTATTTGAGTTTAGTAGATTTAGTAGTTTAGTAGATAGGATGAGTACCACAATGGCGATAAATATGCTCTCATCTCGGTGATGCAAACTACCTATTCGATGTCGTTTATAGCCATTTTGGAGTGGTGAACTTTTTACAGGTGGCTGGCGTTTATAATATTCCACTACTTATGAGTATATTGTGAACAGACCCATCTAGGTGGAAATTAAGGAAAACAATGTTGTTGTCTTCTAGTTTTTATTGATCAGAAGGGAGAACTGCCATGATTGATGTGAAAGGAACATCGCTACATAGTGTATGGAAAGATTTACTAAGCACTAGGTAAGGTTTAAAATTAATCTATTTGACGGTAACTTTTTGGACCTTTCAGATTCTGTTCCATACACCCTGAGCGAGAAATAGAGAAGCGAGCAGTGAAAGTAGTTGTTGCTCCAAAAGTACAAGAAGCTTCGTCCTCCAAGATTGCTGACCAAAAAAAGGTTGGTAGGTTCTTAGTAGGTGAAGAAAAACGTGCCCTTGATGCTCTGACTCAACTTCTATAATTCATAAACAGCTGTTGCCATTTTCTTCTTTTCATAAACAGATTTTCCATCTTTCTGTAGAAAGTATCGTAGATTTGAAAATGATAGGATATGACGAACAAATGAAGGAATGTTGATGGGGCAAGTCACAGCTCTAGGAATTTTTCGGAGTGTGATCCGTTGGACCTTTTCTCTTACAGTTACGACCTTCAGTTCAAGTCGCATATGAGAGTATTTACCTAGTAATTTACAAAGCTTTTTTAAGAGTTTCTCGGTCTAGAAAATACTCAACACGTAGATTGTCAGGTACCAAGTACCATCCTGTACCTACAATTACCTAGAACATTCATCACGATTCATATTCAATTACAGATTGCATCATCTTCTACCAGTAAAAGTCCGACTTCAGCGGAATCTAAGGCCGTTTCCTCTACCAAGGATGTAAGTGTTGTACCAGTAACTGATTTCTAGTTCGTATCAAACTTGGTAGTTACTCCGGTTTTATCCACCTGGACCTTAACTTACTGTTGAAACTTTCAAGCCACAGCCAACAATTTACTTATATTTCAGGATAATATGTTCATGTAGACGATTTGGGGCAAAATATGTTCTTCCCAATGAAAACAAAAAGTTATAATTAAGGGGTTACTTTTCTTTTCTTTGACCGAAGCGGGTATACCTGCCAAATGCTTAAAAAAAAAAAAAGTTGAACGAAAAAGTACCTGTAATTGCGTTAAGCACATAATGGAACTTCCAAAATATCCAGACAGTTTAAATACCATCTCGGAGATACTGATTGTATTTTCATTATTATGTTAAATTATATATTTTCATGTGAGGATATACTCAAGTTTACCTCCTGAATTTTCAATGACTGTTTCCCAGGAAACCGAAGCGAAGACACATGGACCAAAAAAGGCATCTCCCAAAAAACCTGATAAAGTATGATTACTTCTAATACATATTATGTAGATTGTTTTTAATTAGTTCACCAACTAATGATCCTATACAGTAGGTGAAGGCACTGACAGTGGAAACCTCAAGAATTCCTCATCAATATTGCCTCACATTCCCAATTACATTTTTGTAGCATGAAATAGTACTCAGCTTTTTGTGTTACCTCTTACTCCAAAAATCTTTCTGTTGAGAATCATGACGTACGGATTGAAATTACTATTTTAATTTGAGAAAAATTATTCGCGACAGCCTTTTTTGTATCCAATGTAAAGTGTCAGGTGACTCGTTATTTTCCTACCCTAAAAATGTTTTTTTTTTTTTTTTTTTTTTTTTTTTTTCATTTTGTAGTAGAGCAATTTCTATCTCATTTGTGGACCCTCAAGAGTATTTTGGTTGCATGAAACACGCAAGTGAGAGATAATGTAGCTTTAATAATTGATTATAACAGATCATTGGAATACATCAGTTTAGTAGTAGGTAGACAACTGTTATGTCGAAAATGATCATTTACCAAGTCCTTGGTCCGAGCATTCAAGTTTCAAGTCGTATTACAAATCGAAAACACTTCATTGTAAGGAAAGGGCAGAGGGATATTGTCGCTATGGCATTAATGCCCTTTTCTTTTCAGCCACGTTGCTCGATCAATAGCGTACAAATAAGATAGAGTGTTCAACTCCAATTCAACAGGGGTCCTTAGAAAAATACATCTTTTTACAAGATGATGTATTTTTACGATGTTTCTTCGTAACATCGTTCTTTCAAACAGTAGTGGTAATTGGTAATTAACATGCGAAAGGAAAAGCAAAGTGAAATGAACAGTAAACGTGAGAGTCAGTTGGCCCACTTACGATCCTGCTGGGTGAAATGGGAGGAACCGAAAATCTCCCTCTCTTTGGGCACAGGCGTTATGGAGGATGTGTCCTGCAGAGCTTGGATATTTCTTGGCTGACCTGATCAACCACCTCGGTCCGAGCGTATCTGGAGGTGCTGGACAGCCTTCTCTGTTCTTAAAACCTACCAAAAACCTCTCAACCCGCCCTATCAAGATATTCTATAAGCTTATACTCGACTAAATGAGCCCAGTCTTGAAGCAAGATACTGTCAACTGTGTCTCTTCTTCATCCTTGATTGGCGAAGCCTATTTGCTTCCAGAAGCTAAACCCAAGCCACTCCACAGTTCTCGTTAATTGAATGAATGGAGAACACCGCGGGTGGAGTGGATTTTGGTAAGGCAGCTCTAGTTCAAGCTGAAAAAGATGGATGGAGGTAGCTGTAGAATATGTGGGATCACAAGTAGGCCACTTCAAGTAACTAGGTAGATGTAGCATTGACCTTGAAATGGAAAGCTTGGGTTACAACTGTGGAAACTCTTTCAAAAGAGCCCTTCTACTATTTGCCCGGATGTTGTCCTTTGATAAAACTTTGGAATTGGAACTTTCAGTATTCTAATTAACAAAATGAACATCGTTAAAACCGTGATTTTGGAAAAATGACTTTCCATTTCTTGTATAATTGATTAGAACGTATTCTAATTAGTGTTCTGTTAATTATTCTGTTAGTGTACTTTCTACTATTGAAGCATTAAACTTATTTATGATTATTTTAGAGTTTTAGGTGTATTTGAATGTATTCTCTACAACCTCCAAATTGTGATGTATTGTTTTTTCGTTTACCAGAAAACTGTTCCGGCGAAGGGTGGAAATATTGGGGCCCTCTTCATGAAACAAGCTACTAAAAAAAAGGAAAATAATTGTACTGCCCCTGTCAAAGAGGTGGTTGATACCAGTCCTGTTGCCGAACCAGAAAAATCGATTGAGAAACCCAAAGAACCAGTAAGACTAATATTCAAATTTCGGTTTTCCATTCTCATTTCAATGACAATTTAATTTTTTATAGCGTTTAATCATGAAAGATAACATTATAGCTAGTTGATTGAACGTAATATCCTATGATTTAAGTAGTCTGTGTTTACGCCAAAGTCCAGCACTCGTTATTTGTATCGTCCTTATCGTCTTCCCCTCTCCCTGGACGCCCTTTCGCCGACACCGCGATCAGTACCCATCAATATTCCGAGGAAAATCTGTGTCGCTTCATCCTATCGCAAACCCACGTTCCTTACGGCGGATTCGCACCTATCCTCGGTTCGCCGTAACTTCGTCCTAATAGTCAGTCTCCTGAAGCTATATCGGTGCGCTTCAACGTAAATAATCGGAATCGGAAAGGAGATCAGTTCGTTCCGATCTACACCTTGTGTGTTCTATAGTAGTAATTAGGAGGACTAACTTTCCCCAAACGCATTGATTCTTAGGAGATGCCTTTGCCCAAACGCATTACCGTTTTTCCCCTAACGCATTGCATTTTTGGAGATTTTCCCCAAACGCAACCCGCCCCTCAATTCCTGTCTTTTCATTCAGCCCTAAATTGTATGTACTAAAACGTTGATTTCAATATGTTTTTTTGAAGAACAAGTCGCTTAATGAATTGAAATTTTTAACAACAATTTTTTCATTATGTTTTCTGTGGTTTTATCTTGTAAGACTTCATCTGCAGACCCACGTTTATAAACTTTTTTATTCAGCATAAAATTTTCTGTAAAATCCTAAAGTGTTATCCTTTATTTGGGTGACACCATGTATTCTGTTGATTCTTGGTATCGTAAATGTGAGTTATTAACCAAATATTATTTACCAACTCAACTTGAAAACAGGAAGATCTTGAATGAGAATTTTCAATTCTCAAAGATTTCAATCCATCTTCAACCGAGCAGCCCTTTGCTCATCCACCTCTGTTTTGACTTATCATTAATACATTTATATGATTGATCATTTGTAAAATCCTTCCGGCGTTACAAGGTTGGCAATCAATTTACAAAGATAAATGAATGTATTAATAAACAACGAATAAAAATTGATGTAGGAAAATTAATAATGATGAAATAATAAATACCTGCAAGCAAATTGATGAAGGAAACCTTCGTTCAAAAATAAAATTCTTGTTCTTATATAATTACTAGCTGACCCGGCAAACGTTGTTTTGCCTTATAAATTATTTCTAGTTTCTAGAAAAATTCTAGTGTAGACAAAAAGTAACTTAGCATGGAGCGCTGTGAACGATAACGGAATATAAAAATAACAGACGCCAAACAATATTATTTTCAAGTTAATATAGTTAATTTCTTAAAATTACACATCACATATTAATTACGATAGTAACACTAACAAACAACATCAATCTTTTAACGCTATGGCGTGAACAATATTTTTTGTTAGCCCATCATTAGCGAGCACAAACAAACTGGATGGTTTACCCACTCGAGAGCATGCTACGTACAATTGCACGTGTGAAAAACATGGTGACTGTTGACTTGCAGAAGTACAGTTAAAAACTCTATATTTGATCAGTTATCGAGCGGGATAATAATGATTAAATTACTAAAATGGCAATAAAAAATAGGGTTTGGTGATTGAGTCGTTAAAATTTAGATTTGTACGTATTTTTATTGCCACATGATGAAAAAATAAAAACAAAACATTTCGTCCAAAACTTGAAAAAAAAGTTAAGGGTGAACAACTTTTTTTTACTTAGGGGGTATGAAAAATTGATAGTAGCCGATTCTCAGACCTACTGAATACGCAAATACAATTTGGTAAAAATCGGTAAAGCCGTTTCGGAGGAGTACGGTAACTAACAATGTGATATGGACATTTAATATATTAGAGGATTAGGAATATATTATTAAAAAAAACAAGACGTTGATCTGGTTCAGAAACGTTGCATACCATTGCAGTATACTACGCTATGAAATTTCACCAGGTATGCTCGATTTAAAAAATATGACCCAAGACAATCGAACCTGAGCAAACAATCTGGATACCAAGGTCGGAATTCAAATAGAAGGGGAGCATGTCCCCAGAGGGACAATGTAATTTGTAGGTAGGGCTAAAAGACGATGAGGCCAAAATTTCCCCATCTGATTGCCTCCAAACTGCTTGAACCCGTTCAAACAATGAATTTATGTTAAAGTTGTGGGGGTCTTGAGCAGACCATGCTGGGCTTTCTCTGTATTTATTTGTGCTGTCGAACAACTTTTGTACTGTGGCTCTGGCTTAATAAGACATTTATATATAATTTATTGCAATCCTATTCTAACTATCTCTCCTCGTCCATCGTATTTCAGAATGCAGCTAAAAAGTCAGTGGCAAGAAAAAAGAGGAAGAAGCCCAAGGACAGCGAAGATTCCACTGCGAAACGTAGGAAGCGTATTCAAGTAGCAAGCGATTCAGAAAGTTCTGACGAAGGTTTGTGTTCTTCTCAATTGAGCCAGCTAAATATTTATTGTATAGGTTTTGCTTCAGGTCCTTTGGTTGAAAATTCGCTAAATTTGAAGTTTCATTAAAAATGCATGAACTTGTTTTCTATAAATTCTCGTAATTTACCGTTTCTATGAAAAAAATTGCTGATGTCAACATTTTTCTTCAGAAATGCACAATCTTGCGTTTTCCACGTGCTAGTTCAAACTTTTTGTTTGAAAATGCTGTAAAACGTACCTACTCATGCTTTTATGGGGAATTCCCTGGTTTTCTAGAGCATTGTGCTATTTCGAAGGTTCCATATGCTGAACGAAATAACCATCTCCAAATGTCATATCGAATCTGATTTTTCTTTTTCTACCCAAAATTGGTTGAGCAGAAGAGTCTGCATCCCCATCATTGAGATCTAGTCATCTTGGGAACATTGTTGTTAAACCTCGTTTGGAGGACCATCTTTGTGGCGGCATTTTCAGCCGCGGAACAAACGTAAAAACCAAGTTTTAAAGTTTTAGACGCATTTTCAAAGCTTGGATGTATCCTTGGAATTTAAAAACTCAAATTTTTTCGTTGCTCAAGAGATCTAAGAATCGAATTTGAGTACATGTATGGGTTTTGTATCTTCATTCAAGGTTGTGCAGTTTTATTACATAGAATTCTAAAATATTCCAAAGGTGTACACATTAATTTCACGTACACGAGGATGCCATTTGTCTCACCCAACTTGGAAGGCATCCTGCACATTGTGAGAAAGCGGACTGAATTTCAACACTTACTGTAGCGTGGGTCTTGGCAAACACCCCCATTTTGTGGTTTTTCATTTTTCCAAGGTGAGGAATAACTGAAATTGTTGCGTTTTGATAAAAAGACAAAGGAATGAATGTTAGCTAAACGTCCAGGACAAGGGGCACCAGATTGAACCAATTGGTGCTTGGGAATTCAAGTTTTAGTCAAAACAAAATTTGTGAGGCTTGGCCCTAGGGATTTGGGGCAAGTTCCCGCAGATCATGGCTTTCCGTTGATTCAAGATTATGAGGAAGTACACTAAAAACCACCTGGTAAACTTTTCAAATAATCAGTATTGGAAAAAATAACATGTTTCTCAAACTTCGAACTTGGAAAAATAGGTAACCGTCTTAACACTTATTCTAACATCAGTCTATCATACCAATCAATGTTTACTGAATAACTCTAGCTCTCCTGTAAACGACCCCAACTCTTACTTTCGTATCTAAGTATTTGAGACGTCCTCACACTTATAGAGCTACGGAAATACTTCTCTATTATAGTGTGAGGATTTGCTCTTCTTAAAGTGCGTGGGTTTGCCGCATCTTCACATTTTCAAAATGGAGACATCCCCAAAGTAAACAAGGGATAACGGAAGATTTGGTTTAGGATTGTGACAATATAAACAATAAGCTCACTCCTCAGAGTTGTACTTTAAAAACAGCTGAAACCGTTATTGAAGTAACTAACTTAGAACAAGACGACATGCATGAAAACATGAAAAAAAAACGTTTACCAAGAAGGAACTTTTGCCTAGTGTCCTTAAATCTAATTTTACAGATCCCCTCCAAAAGCCCCTCGCTAACCCTACAATTTACTCTTAGATGGATCACTTCCTGAAAAACGGGTCCACCAGCCACTTTTAATTCCATTTGAGCTAATCATGTGTTGATGAAGATTTTTCTGTATCGTCTGGTTTTCAAGGAAACATTTTTTGTTAATCAACTCAAGATAGTATGTAATGAAGGCAGTGATTTGACTTGTTACATCATATGAATTGCAGAGTCAGATGGAAATGAAAGGTTTCCTAGTCCAGAGCCTGAGCCAGACCCACCTATGGTCGTGGAAAGTGAAGAAGAAGAGATAATTCCGTCTACCCCCGTCGAGAAGGGGAAGAAGCGGACTAGGAAATGTGTTGATCGCACATTTGAAGACGAGGAAGGTTACATCAGTAAGTAGTGTTGACAAGCATATAGTTTATTTATTTTGAAGATACGGGACGAGCCCAATTACAAGAGTGAAACAGGTAGTACTTAACTATAATATAATGAAAATCCAAAACAGCTAGTCCATCAAGAACGAAAGGCACACACTGGGATAAACACGACGCACAATTAGGCACTGGGGCTTTCTAGAGATGATGGCAGAAAGAGGCGAGGAAAGAATGTCAATGAGGGGGAGGGGGATGCGAAGAGGAGATTTACTTGACGAAGAATACAGCGCACAACGAACGGTGGTGCAAACGTTAGTAGAAGAAAAGGGGACAGTAAACGGCGTAACAGTGCGGGATAGAAGGAACACATGAAGCCCGCGACATGAGCCACGAGACCTGGAGCATTAATCTTCTCCGATACCAGACCCTGAAGAAAGAATACATCCAAACACAAACGATGGTTGCGGAGAGACAACAGATTGAAGCGGCGGCCAAGGACATCTTGTAAACCAGGAAGGAAGCTTGTGAACCAGGAACTGAAGAAGCATTGTGAGGGCTTCAGAAAACGGACGCATCCTCCAGAATTGGCTGTATGAGAGTCTTGTAAAGTGTCACTAGTGAACTCTCTAGTGTTCTGCTTCAAGAAGCCAAGCAAGCGCATTCCACCGGACGCCACTTTAGCTATGTGGTCTGACTCAGACCACATACATACTCAGACCGTCTGAGAAGGAAAACTGGGAGTCCCAGTGCACACCACAGGTTGAGTGCACTCAGGATTGGTGAATGTCTGGTGGGTGGGAGCAGTTGAAGGAGATGGCCGCACATTTTGATGGGTTCAAGGTCACGCCTTTATGGTAACACCACTAGGAGAGAGCGTCTAGGTGCTGTTGGATAGTTAGATATGATGAGCATGAGACATTAAACACGGGATGTAGGATTAAGTATTAGTGAAAAAAGTAGGAATTTATGGAACTTGAATGCAAATGTCAAATAATGAAACGACGAAAAAAAAAAAAAACACTTCGAGCAACAATTTTGGTTGATTATGTTCAATAATGAACCTTTGTAATCTGCCTAGGAAACAACATTTTCAACTCACCCTCAAAAGTTGTCAGTTAACGAGTTTACGTTAGTCAAACTCCAACACTACTGAACCAGAGTTTACGAAATTTGGCCACAAAATTCTATGTTGATCCGGCGTCTTGACCAATCAACAAAATATGTTTTAGCATTAAATTATCAACAAAACGAAATCTCAAAAACTTTCGATTTTTTATTTTATTTTAATTTTAATTCAGCTGAAAATGAAATCTAAAAATCGAATGAGACCGCTCTGGTTGCTGTATGGCCATGCGTAAGCTCACATATGGCTTTAAACGCAATAGCATGCTACAGAAAAGTGATTGGGAACCTGTTGCAACATGGATGCCACACTAATAAACTAGCCATCATCCATCTATTTTCCATCACTTATTTATTATATATTTGCGTAAAATTGAAATGTAGATAGCTGTTTTATTCTATCTAGTTGAATTTCGGTTGTTCTATTAGTGGATATTACACCATTGTAGGTATTATGGTATCATCATAATTTGTTCCCTAATTGATCTGCCTTGGTGACATTCAAATGTAGCTCTTTTGTAGCTCACCTAGAATACCATTACGATACATGGAAGCACCAAGTCTAGATAATGCACCACAGACTTCGTCTAATAAACATATATTATATATTCTGTAGATGTTACATATTATATAACTCCGTAAATAATAAAAATTCGTAATTCTTGTGGTTAGGTATTTTGCACTATTTGAACTTTTATCTATGTTACACTACCTACTTGAAATTTTATTTGTCAATGGAATTATAAAACGTAAAACTATTCATGTTATCAATGTATAATGTCACTAATATGATTTGAATTGAACAAGCTTTGGCAAAACGTTTCGTCAACTCATCGTTTTTATTGTTAAATTTCCCAGTTACTAAGAAAGAATACGTCTTCGAGAGCTTGAAATTTTATTTGTCATAATACTGAACCGCAAAAGTCAACTCATCGTTTTTATTGTTAAATTTCCCAGTTACTAAGAAAGAATACGTCTTCGAGAGCTGTTCAGACCGAGAAGACGACGAGGCGGCTGTGAAAAGCCCCGAAGTTGCGACTACCGTTGAGGAGAAGAAGGCCAACGGCAAGACTTTGGGCGAAGCTCCTGAGAACAAATCTAAAGAAGAATCTTCCGCCGCGAAAACCCAAAAGGTGAAACAAGAAACTGGAAACAAAACGGCAAATAAACCTGGAAGACCAACATCGAAAACAAAAGGTTTAACCGATCCGTCCAAAAAGCAAGCCTCCATCACGAATTTTTTCAAGAAAAAATAATGCCTCTACAGTTGTGGTTACCAGTGATTAAAATTTTATCATTTTCGTACTTTTTTAAATCACTAATTATAAATGAACTCACATTTTCATCGGTATGTTTCATTTCTGTTAACTACCTACCTACTTGATGAATTTACTATCTGATTGTGCCCCTGACTTCATATATTTAAAAAATACTGTAAAACTAAACCGAAAATGGAAAAAACGACGGCAACCTATTTCAACCCTTTCCCAAGATGAGATTTGTTGAACTTTTGTCTTCATTTTACATTATTTGCCGTGAAACTTCATATTTCTCGTCTAGATTTTATCAACTTTAGGTCTCATTTTTGTACTACGCGTAAAATTTCCTATAACCATGGTGCATTTTCGTTATAACATATAAACTAACTTCTAAGGCCCGTCATTGCAAATCAAACGTTTAACATAATAATAATAAATAAATAAAAATGAAAAGAAAAAAGAAACAACTTGAACTCTATTTTGAAGAAACTTGTTGGGGTTCTTCAAACCTCTGGAAAAGTTTCAAATTTGATGAGCTTTTTAGTGGTGTGGTTAACTTTGCGATTCCATGTAGATTTCATGGAAAAATTCTAGTTTGAAAGCGAACCGAAGTTGGGCAGAAGTAGAAATGAAAGATTCACTCATAAGGTGATGGCTTCTTAGACGCCTCTGATACGATTACTACTAATTGAGGCGGCTACTAGGATTGATTCAGGGGGATGTGGGAAAAAATAACTGCAGTCTCCCGGTATCCGACAAATTTGTCGAGCCCTGCAATTCTCAACCGATTTCCCCGAATTTTTATTGGGTCGACCACTTTTATTGTAGTTCTACAACTAACTGCAGAAATTTCTAAGTTCACGATGGAAGAGATTTATTGGAGGAGGTAGTGCCGCAAAACGTGTTTTTCCTCTTCATCAGACAATTTGTAAACGTTACTCAGGCTATAATTCTCAATCGATTTCCATGAATCTTATTTCGTTCGATCCCAATTTTAGCCTAGTTGTGCAACAACCCAACAAGGGGGTGAATGGATGGAGTAATAGCGGTTAATCGTTGTCTAAACTATTTCCAATTTTTTTTTCTAACAAACTTCTCTTGCGCATTAAAACTCAGAAATTTTGAATTTGATTTCGTGATGTGAGGAGAGGGGGAGATGGCCGATTCATTCAAACTATCCTCACACCTATTAAAATTCCCAGCCAATTTTCGAGCTTTTTTGTTCGATTAGGAATTTGTCCTAGTTTTTAAAAATACTCTTATTTGTTGATGATTATATTTATAAGTGCTATTGTATGAAAACATGGCATAGGGAAGTGTCTGTAATGCACGCATTACTTACCTACTTCGCTCTCAAGCTAATTTCAACATTATTTCCACTCTGAAGCTCCGATTTAGAATGTACTTAAACTCTCCTTGGGATTTTTACTTCTCATTGCTTATACCTCCGGTCAACTGAGTGGCTTCCCTAGCTAATTTCTAAGCCATTTACACTGAAGCTTCAATTTAGTAAGAAGGCTCCTGCTGATTTCTAGTAAATTTAATTTAACGTAACGTACACTCTCAACCTACAATTCAGTACCTAGGACTCCTTAGGACTTCCACTTGACGATTCATTGACCCCAGATCAGCTTAGTGGCTCCTGAAGCTAATATATAAGCTATTTCTCTACGGACCCTGCTGATTGTGATTAGAGACCTCAGTGAACAGCGAGTACTACAGAAAATGGGATTAAGTCAATGAATAGAAACACAATATGAGTATATATACTCTTCTATTGCAGTTTACAACAAGATCAACACGAGAAACGTTATTGAAGTAGATTTATGTACATGACTTCAACTTCTGAATTCGTATTATCGATACAAATATTTGGAAACCACTCAACGAATTTCTACTTTGAGCATTTCAGTTGCTCTATCACAAATAGTCTTGTGAACCGAGTTCACTTCTTCCTGTGTTAGCGTCCTCTCCAAGTGGCGATAGGTCAGGCGGTAGCATAGGCTCTTCCGGCCTGTCTTGGGGTGCGTGAATTCATCTTTAATTTGCACTTGCTCCAAAAGTTCTCCAGCAGTCTCTCTGACAAGTTCATAAAAATCGTTAGCTTCAAATCCATCCTTCGGTACCCAAAAACTGATGTCATTGTAGCATTGAGGAAAGATTGAGACTGGTTTATACCTGGAACACAGTAAAATGAATAAATCATTTAAAACTTTATAATATTTTAGAAAAAAGAGCATTGCAGATTCTGCTGCATAACATAACTGGTTTTGAGGAGGAGGTGGACTACAATTTGATACTACAGTCTTTAACATATCCTAACAGAGATGAGTGGGTGCAATAAATGAGAAGGATAAGTCCCAATTCCGCTTCGAGAATGAACTCGTTTAGAATAATAGTTTCTACTTGGTAAAGTTTCATAACTTGTTTCAATTTCGGAAGGTCAATTCTAGCACCATCATGAGATTTAAATACTTAATAACTATCGACTTGACCATAGACGACGAGAAGGCGCAACTCTCTTAGGCTCCGGAAGGCGGTTTTCTGAACGTTTGTAGAAAGCAGCATAGTCGTAGATTAATTTAATCCTGACGGGATTTTCTCCTTATTTATTTTTGTGAGACTGTCAAGGTTGTACCTACTATTATTATCAGTTTGATGGAGATGTTCTCTAACGTGCCCCTACCTTCTAATCGTTATATTTAGAATAATGAATGTTTAGTACAAGAGCAAACTCGCAATGTTTTTTAGTGAATTTCAGTAAAAAAAGGTGTGTTTCTTTTAAAAACGTTTGTAAACTCCAAAATTGCGGGAACGAACAAGAGCCAGTAAAGCGATTTTAGCCAGATGTCAAACCTAGTTACCTACTTTACTGGGTAAATTCATACTTGTAAGTTCCCTGGGTAGGAGAGTGAAGTAGAAATTTGCACGTTAAACAGCTCTCATAGTGTTAATTTTGGGTCGGTTCTTAGCTGCTAGTGGCACAAGAAATTCACATATTATTTGTCGTAATTTTTGCCGTTAACCATCTGCTGCTGGCAAGTTGAATTCGACAGTTGCTACAAGGGGAAATATACTACTACTTGCCAACAGCTCTTCCGTTCTGAATATTTTTCAGGAATCCTGGACAAAAATCTCTCTTTTCTTGTTTTGGCAAGTATATAGTAGACTTTTAGTGGTTGCATACTTTTTATTTGTTCATCCGACCTTTCGACCAGGGTCTGGGTCCTAATCATGATGATGTATCATCATCATCTCCGTCACATAAACTTCTATATATCCAGATACAACCACTAAAAGTCTATTTTGGTCAAACAAATCCCAATTTAAATATTAAATTTATAAATGTTTAAAGCGTCTGTTCAATTGAACCACTCATACCACCTGGTTAGAAATTGGCTACAAATGTGTAATTTTGCTTCAAAACCTCAACATTTTGTAGGGGTCTCACAACCTCTCCCACTTAAGGGTATTCCCCAGATCACATGGTAGCCCTATTGACCCTTCAGCTCCGAGGTTTCTCTGGCGTTCCTAGGTATTTATACACAAGAAATAACTTACTTGATAGCATCAGAGGGTTTCTTCCCATGAAATTGTGATAGAAATCCTGAATCTCTGGACCAAAAGAGTCGGATATCCGGTATCTCGTATAAGCACATGGCAAGCCTTTCTAGCCCCAAGCCAAAGGCCCAACCAATGGAATTTCCAGCTCCGGCAGATTGAAGAATGGCGTGCCTGGTTATCCCGCATCCCAGCACCTCAAGCCATTCTCCATTGTAATGCACCTCCAATTCCCAAGATGGATGGGTGAACGGGAAGTACACATCTACCCACCTGGTGATTCAAACATTACCCATTAGATTTGAAACGCCTTTTACGCAATAACGCAACAGGTTTGACCGGTGCCCACAGCTCTACATGAGTGGTGGGACGCCACTATTGAACTACATGATTTCATGTTGATAGTGCAATATAGATCTCACGCCCCAAAAGTATTTAATAACCATGAGTGAGTTTGAACTTGGGTCCTTATTATAAGAAGAAATGTCATGAGCCCTATTTTAATCATTCGATTAATTTTCCTAGAACATAATAGAGAGTTAAAGCAGCCAACAGGAGACGAGAACGCAGCGGGACCCGTGACAGGTTGCTAGAGTTAGCAAAAGGAGGCACTACCATACTTGAGCTACTGCGTTGAGGTTTATAGTCACTTCAACCTTCGCCTACCGCTTAAGGGATTCTCACAAGAAAAATGTCAAATTTTTTCTGAAATCGATTATTGTTTATTCCTCCAATTTCCATGGTGAAGATGTATTAGATCATATTTAGAATCATATTCAGACGGTACGCATTCACAATAGAGAGTTTTTCCTTCCCAAAGTTGGCAATCTTGAAGTGTTACTACCCTGTAGTCACGCCTTCTGATTGCTGATTGAATACTTATATACCAAATCTATTTTGATTGAGTTCAAAAAAGTATTAATCAAAATTGACCAAAAAACGCGTTTTGATTAAATGTAAAACTGAATTATAACGCATAAGTATTTTAAGTGTTTCCAGAGCTTTCAAACTTAATCAAAACATTGGAGAACAAGATAAGTTGTCAGGTCATAAATGTGAGATAACAAACCATGCTGGAGCAGGCAGCTGACGCTGTTTGGTAGAGTAAGAGGTTAGCAGTTACTATGGTTTCCCTAGATTTCCAATCCCATGACAGGTACTGTGGAAAGGAAAAACCCCTGAAGATGAAGTTTAGTACGTCACGAAACAAATGTTGAGATGATTGCACGTAGCATCATTTTACATGAAATACTTTTTTAATTTCAAATATTGAATAGGTAACTCCTTTATTCAAGGACTAACATCAATCAAGAAAGAGGAAGAAAGAAAGTGAGGGTTCAAGATGAAGAATAAATAAATCATTAGTATTAAAGTTATTAAGTTAAGGGTTCAAGATAACACCTGTACTGAATGTCCTTTCCGAACAGAGATTGGGCCAATCCCACAAGAGTGGATTTTAGTTCAGTTTCCATCATTTTGGTGGCATCAATCGAATGCACGGCTTGTTTTTCTGAACTCTCCTTTCCACCCCTACCATCAAAGACTACAACTTCACTGCCTGCTCGCTCTGTCAACTGCGCTTGATTGCACAACCTGAGAGCATCTGCCTGTAAAAGGAAATATTTTATTAACGAAATCATAGAAGCATGATGATCTTTAATAGTTAGCAGACATAGTCACATAGCACACTGGTCCGAAGGCAAGATTTAGCAAGACAAAACCTCCAGTGTCCACCAAATAGTTTCTGCATTGCAGTGTATGTTTTCATTGGATACAATAACGAGGAAGGGCAAGGAGGGCAATGCTCCCCCTATGATATGATTTTTTCTGGGTATGTAGGAACGCCGGACATAAATTTTATCAATGATTGTTTTCGCATTATAATTGTCAACAATGAATCTTTTCAATCGATCATTTTTGATATCCGAATCGGGTGTCACATTTCCCTCAGCTAAATCCGCTGGGTAAAAACTCTAATTTTCACTTGATCACGACTTGTTCGGGATGAGCAACATTCCTCATGATATGAGCATCACATCTTCCCATTTCCACGCAAATAACATCTACCTTTACGTTATTTATGCATACTATACATATTTATACAACCATTAGATGCATAATATGGGGCTCCAGCATACATATATTACATAATCCTTTAATGAGAAATGGCTTTGCCGGGCCATTAAATGTGGGAAATAAGTGTAGGTAATAATTTTTGGGTATCATAATGAATTATTTGTATCACATCCATGGAAGGAAAATTGCTCTTTTTTCTCGAACACTTGTACCACCTCGCCCTTCAACTGACAACGTTGTCATCCTTTTTGGAACTTACTTTGATGTCATCATTTCTATCTTCATTATAGATCTCATCGATTACGGTGTTGAACTCCCCTATTAGTTTTTAAACTGTAATCATAGTTTAAAAAAACTCGCTACACAGGATTTTCAATACAGTTTCTAAAAGGTCCCTTAACATGAAAAATCTCGTTACTTCCTATAAACTACACAAATGTATGGATACAAAAAGAAAATATCCTGCAAAACAAGAACTCACATCCTAGAGAAATTTGAATAGATTTATAGAATTACAAAATTGTTAACACTTGCACTATCTAGTTACACTATAAGGCAGCGGTTTCCTAACTCAATACTTCGAAACCCCTTGCATAATAAAACAGACAGCTGGGGACCCCTTCACGGAAACTTACTCATTTATTTCATAGTAGATCATTGTTTTTGCAGCCCAAAATAATAATGATAAATAAAGCGTTAATTTGAAGAATGAGACCGATTTTTTTTCTGCGCACTTTTGATAACGGTACTCTGAGTTCCAGTCTTGAGTGAGATTTAATCATCGCGGCAGCTTGAGCAAAAAAGACAGTTTTACGAGAATAACTTGTGTCGAATGGAGTGAGCATTTTCAACACCATTTCAATCACAGTTGGGAGTTCCTTTTGTACACTGATCCAGGAGGATGTGAAAGAAGATTCTTTAAAATTTATATCACGCTCAGTCGGTCACGTTGGAAGTCAATGAGATTTTCTCTTTTCATCATGTTGAGGGAGCACTCATCAACTGAGGGTTTGAACTGGTTTAGGATCGATACCAATGAACTACATCGTAATTTTAGATAATGAAATGTTTGCTCCATTATTTTATAATTAAATTTAATAATTTTTCCAACCGTGCTCCAGCCCCTCCCCTTTAACCCGTATTCTTGAAACTTAAGTCACTTCTACGACACCCAAAGCTATCTACGCACATTAAACTTTTCATCTTTAAGGTGCTCACACGAGCCATCTGGCTCTATGGCTGGGTCCTCTGGTGCTCCCCGACACGAACCCAGGTTGGTCGTATACAGGTCCTACAGAACCGTGTAGGTACTCAGACTGATATGCGGCGCACCTTGGTATATCCAAACGAAGAATTACATAAGGACTTGGAAGTTCCTACTGTACACAACACCTTTAAAGCCAACAATCATCAAATGTACTTGAAAAGACCGGCCCACCCAAATCCTCCTGTCAATTCTGTGCCCATGTTCCGCCTTCCACTTCGATATGCTCGCCGCCCCAAAAGAAAAGACCATTCGGGCAACGCTGATGGCTTTTACTGACATTGTGTGAACCTTATACGCCTTTATTCTAATACAATTTATTTATTCGTCTGTTATTCATACTAATTTTCTCTGTGCCCCCTACGTTTATGTTAGTTTATATATAAACTGGTTTATATATAAAGGATATATCCTCCCCATCATGCCCATATATATAAAAGAGTACTGACAAGCTCTTTACCCTAATTATTTTTGTGCTCACTTTTAGTTCTACACGTCGTTATTATACAATTATATAGGACACTGCCCAAAAATTGATAATGTTAAATAAAAAATGAAAAACATTTGGAACATTTTTTGTCACAAACTAGCTGTAGAATCAACATCCGGCTAGCCTATAACACTAAAAAATAACGTTTCTTTCTATTAGAAAAATAATTTTCAAACTTGGTTTGGTGGATCCAGAAATTACACCCTAAAACCTTACGATTTTTTTCCTCTTTGTAATACTAGTGTAGATATATAAACAACGAGAAAATACCTGACTATACAACTTAACTGGTGGAAGACGGGGTAGTGTGTTCTGTCAATTTCATCTCTTCTATACACGTCTCCGATAACAAGAAAGTTATCCAGCCCCATTCTGATCAGCTCCGACTGATGAGCTGTAGTGTGCCCTCGTAACAACGTATTTCTGTTCACGTAATAACAATCGCTCTTAGCTCGACTCACATGATCCTTGGGTATCAGCAGAGAGTCAAAATTTTGCTGTACCGTCACAACCGGAGAAATGCCGTCATACACGGAGAACACCGGATTCCCCATATGCCCTTTAAATCGGCCATAGAAATAATTCACTATCTTCTGCTTCAACAAGTTCAATGGGTGGCCCTCTTCATTGAAGAGACCTTTGCCGACGTGAGCGAGGATTTTCGGAGTAACATTGGTGAAATCGTCAGTGACGAACGATTCATTCAAAACCTTGATAGTTGACAACCCTAGGGATTTGGTTTGAGTCGAAAATTTTCTGATGAAACCGGGGAGTTGTCCGGGCACCATACTCCCACAGCAGAGAACTGTTGAATTATACTTTAAAAAATGCTAAGTTACCACCGTTATCACTACATTAAAAAAAGAGGAACTGGGCTATTATTAAATTTCAAATCAGGTAAACAGAAGAACGAACAAACTTCTTCTTCTTCTTCTCAATTTGTTTACTGTCAACTACTAGTCGACTTGTGGTAACATTTTGCGGTTATCATATCAAGTCCATCCCAATTCGTCTCATTGAACATTATTACATTGAACAATATTACTCATAGAGATCTCTTGTGAAATGTTAGGTATTGTGTATTATGTATGTATGTATTATGTATTGTTATGGATTGTGAACGAAATAAACGTTGTGGAAAAAAATTCTTCGTCATATGAAACCAATGGCAGCTTTTAAGGAGGGACCTATCTACAATGGTACAAGTTTTGACTATCCTATTAACTGCTGTTTAGGAGTAGGAACTTAACACACTTAAAAAAGGCTTTATGAGGATCCGTGATAGGTATGAAAATTCCCTGAAGATCTCAAAAGTCTATTCAATTTCTATTCATCTTCAGCAGTTGATCAAGGAAACTTAACTGCCTTTTAACATTTTAGGTGGATAATGTCAAGCAGCACTAGTTTCATTCAATTCAAAATTTAGTTATCAACAACGTTTATTTCGAAGTTTTTTAAATTTCAGAATCACGACAGCACTTTTGGATGTAACTGAAGGCAGTAGATGTGGTTTTAGAAACGCATAATGTAAGAATATGAAGGAAACCATTTACGTATCTACCAAGGTTATTTGTTTAAAACCGATTGTAACGCTACTACTAGAATGTAATGGAACCACTTTCATGTTTTACGAGCCAGGTTTAACTGGGAGGGACCAATCCATTTCTTTCTCAGGTTCTTTGAAAGATCCACAGAAGATCCACAGTTGAAAATAAATATGATGACATGATGAGCAATAGATGGTGAGGAAGTGGAAGTTCGAACGAGCTGTGTGTGCCATTAGGATTTGGATCTTCGGAAATTTCTTGTTCAATCTTTTTTTAATATTTGTCACTTGAACGCGAACAACAGCAATTCATTGTTCTTTGTAAGTACCTGAGCTACGATTTAGTTTATCCCTTACATTATTAGTTGTGGAAGTACAAAGTATAAGTAAATATAATTAATGCTAATAAAAGGTTCTCTTGCGATCGGTGAGACCTGCTATTGATCTGTCCACTATTGCGAACGTCTTAGTTCATGTTAGCTCAAGTAGATTTCTGTGGTGCTGTACGTACTACCTAATTAATAATACTTGGTAACCTTTGTTTCTTTTGGAGTAATAACTACGTACTATAGCTCTCGCTCGGCAGGGTAAAGTGACGACTCTTCTGCGCGGAACTCCCATAAATGTCGCATTTCCTACTACTACTTATACGCTACAAATTCTTTCTTTTCCCAGGACACTCAAGCTTTTTTAGACCTCCATCCCTCCAATGAACGTGTCCTCAAATCTCCTCTTCTCCCTGCTTTCTTTGTCTCTAACAGAAAGTAGTTCCGTCGAATCGCATGGATACCGAACCTACGTATTCTCCATAGCGAGCTGTACGGTGTTAGATGGATACATAGTAGTTATGAACCTTTTTCTAAATACACGTGATTATATTCAGCTACGAAACTATGCTACGAAATTTCTAGGTTGCCACCTATCAACTATCCAGGTTCTTCGTTCTACGATGCACATCCAATTTTTTAATGATGAGCAAAATATTGTTTTGTCATTCTTGGTCTGTAATTTTTATGTAACGCCTTTCCTAAAAGTGAGGGGGTTTTCCTACTTGAGATTTATAAGGAATTGGTCGCTGTTGGCTGATGTGTGTAAAATGTTGTAACCCTGGAAGACTCCTCCAATTCAAATTGGGAAATCCATCATTCCATCCACAATGCTCTGCAAATTAATCTTGTCCTAATTGTCAACCACAAAGGATATATTCCTGCTTGGTAGCTGCAATCTGGCTCTAGACGAAGCACGGCTGCTTGCTGTAACTCTATTGAATTGAGCACCTGACGAAATCTGGTCAGAACGTGAGTCCTCAGAGGTATATCTTCACCTGCCCGAGAAACAGAGCCTACCAATAATCTGTTTTTTAGAGACACCCTGTATTCGTTAGTCGTATCAGCTTAATTTATAAAATTTACGTACACTCTGCCGAGTATGTTTTTTGTCTAAGGAGATACTAGCAGGTGGCTTGTAAAGTCATGTACCAACAAACTGGATTTCACATTTATTTTATTGGACTGTATGGTATTCGCTGTTGGCATTTCGATTTTTTCCCTCAGTGACAATCCGTTTGCTGTTATTTGTTTTCATTCTTCATTCGAAACTGATTGTCCTTTTTTTTGCAGGTGTCCACTGAGAGTTGACGAAGATGCCGACAGTAACTAACAGAGGCGGAAGTAGCAGGAGCCCCGACGAAGCGGATCCCATCACCGTGGACGAGTTGTCCAAGGAAGCGAAGAACATCATCGACAAAGTCATCAAGGATGTCGGACAATCATCTGCCACCAAACAGTTGGTCGTTGGTTTTGCATCTGGATGGTGAGTTTTAGGTACTATCTATGGATGTGAGATGTCTGAGTATGTTTCGTTAAGAATCACATTCTGTATAATAAAACAGCGAGAAAGATGATGATAAGATAAAAATCGTCCATACCGATCAGTGAAACCCTTACGTATTGAATCCCCATAGATCTCCTGAACAACAGAAAAATCTTAGTTTTTCCAAATTTCATGAATTATGTCCGTTCCACTTGCGAAAATGTGTCTGAAAAGTGGTTAATTTTTGGAAATATGTAGACCTTGCCCCCATCCATCAGGCCCAATTTGCGAAGCCTTCCAGGGTAAAAAGGGCGGGCGCTGGCAGGCGAAACCAATGCCGAGGTTTCTCTCGAATAGTTCTTGAACCGTCCACGAAAAAACAGAGCGATCGGGTCTCCAAAGTGTAAGTTGTCTCTAATATTGCAAATATTCCTATGTCAGGCATATTTTGGGTGGGTAATCTCTTCCTCCCGCTCGACTTATCCTGTTCAAAATCACCTAGCAGTCTCAATACAGAAGGCCAACGCAAGGCGATTGTTTAACTGTTCATACTTGGAGAGTCCCTGGCAGTAGATATCACTGTAGGCAGTTTCTCAAAATGTTAAATCACAAGAATTATTTAATTATATTGTCTTTGATGGTGTTATGTAGTGCAGCATTAAATTCGTCGTTGTAGGGTGTCCAGCTATTTAATGATGAAGGTGGGGAAGGTAGCAGCTGTTGCCCTGGGCGGTGGTATCATCCTTCTTCAGGTCGCTTCTCACAATGGATATGTCAAAGTAAACTGGGAACGTCTCTACAAGAAAGTCGAGGAGGCCGAAAGCGTGATTGAGGCCAAGGCGCAAGATAAAGGACCTAAAATCCTGAATAAGGTAAACATACAACTGGTTTCTACAACTGTTAATTTAAAAATGATGGGTTGATTTAGATTGTCGACTGGAGTTTATCCTCATGAGCCACAATTTCAGATAGGTAAGATATCTCATAGCTCACCTCATTGGTGCTTGTACGTTTTTATCCGCCACTTCAAGTAGTGTAACTCTCTCGTTGCCCTTGTTCACCGCTGTACATAATTATTGTTTTATATTCCAAATCAATGCAAATTTTAATTTTGATGGCTTGGTTGTGCTAGAAAATGTGTCTCATTTTCTTCCTAAGCCTTCTAACGTAGTTCCATGCCAGGCTGAAAAACTTTGTCCAGAATGGTACCACTTTCTTTGCAATTATTTTCAATTTTGGAGTTTTGAGGTAGAAATCAGCCGCTAAACAAAGTGAATTAAGGCTGCCGCAATTGTTGGTCACATATTAAGGTGAAGATTCCCCATCGGGATCGAACATTTTTTGTTATTGGTCGATTACGAAGGTTGATTATTGATAATAATTAGCCAAAATTGTTTTCAAGCGGAGAAATGTACCTGGTAGAAGAGGAAAAAAGTGTTTTTTCGAAAAAAAAAATCATATCTTGGGAACCATTTGAGGTAGAAGGGTGCGTTTGGCTCCATTACGCTCCTTTTTCGGTCCAGCTTCGCTTAATTTTTTTTCTTTTACAAGTGCGGAATACTCTGTATGCAGGATGTCAACCCTTGGTGTCTGCCACAGTATCCATTGTATAACTAATACGCTACAAAAGTCGCCCCGCAACATATTTTCAATCTCGCTTAGTTTTCAAGTTATGTCAGTTACGAGATTTTTTGGTGTTTTCTACTTTAAACCACTCAAATTATCGTAACTCCCTTAATTGAAGGGGTGACTTCAAATTTGTACCGTTGGAGAGAGCATTCAATCCCTTATTTCCCTGATGGAAAACCAACGTTTTTCGAATGGATGAAAAATGAACTTGACGAGGAAACAATTGTCGAATCTGGAAAATCTCATAGGTCACTGTGATCCAGAGGTCAATTTTAGCCTGTAGTCCTAAAACATGAGCCAGAATCTCAGCTTTTCAACAGTATAATAAATAATATTTTACTTTTAAAGTTAATGGAGAAATGGACGTTTGAATGAGGGAAAACGTGATTTTTTTTAGGTGAAATCCACTTTCTTTGCTCAAAATCAACTCACTACAAAAGATTTTGGCATCGGACTCTCGTATCTTTTGTCGACGAACAAATGGTGGGCCTTTCTCGCTCCAACAAAAAGGAATTTTTAGCCCCTTTCCCTAGGTCGGAAGTAGTGAGCGAAAAGTATCTTACTATTGAAGGGTGCAAGGGAAAAACACACATCGCCGTTCTGGTCGAAAATGAGTTAGCAACGTTACCTGAAGGATTTTGACGTGTACTTTCTAAATACGCAGTCCTTTTCGGTGAAAAACATCTTCGTCCCCACCTAAAAGCAGGTTATAGTTACGCCATACTGGGGAAAAACCACTTCATTGAGTGCGCGTGTAGTGAAGAGCCCCATTATTGTTGTTTAAATCATCCACCCCTCGGTAAGATCGAGATTGTTCCTGTATTCCTGTGATACACAGCATTCCTGTGATAAGATTCAAGCATATTTGGTAACAGGAAAGGGACGTTTTGACACCGTGAAAATCATGTTTCCCATCGGCGGGCACTCCCACCTAGTACAATGTGACCTTAATATGAGCATAGTGAATGATTGGAGAGAGGTTTTAGGAACTGCTCGATTAAAACCTTATCCTTTTGATGTAGTAGACTGCGAACAGGATATCTCTTTTTAGAACTGGACGGAGTTTTTAACATCATTCTTTGATTCTGAAAAGTGCCCGTTCCGTACTGGACAAGTGAGAGTGCTGAGATTTTCCGCAAAGTAAAAATCTCTGGTTCCCATAAATCGGCGTACGATGGGCCTTATAAATCATCTCCTTTGATGAAGTTTAAGGAAGCACAGTCCTAACGGAAGCAGCTAAGGAAGAGGTCTCCAAAAGCAACATCCGGGAAACTCCAAAACTGCTATATGAGGCTCCCCATCAAAGCTGCTAAATACAGAGATCTTCATCTCATCTAGTTTTTGGAGAAACCGGATGCGAAGCAGTTTCACCAGTCACTAAATTCGGTTGATATTTCTGAGGAAGAACATGAGGAGTTAATAGACGTCCACCAATTGACGGGGAATAGATGAATCCTGTTTCACTTCCTGTGTCCTGTTTCAATCTTTGTAAATATGTTATCAACGTTTCCTTTTTAATAAAAAATGAGCTTTTCAGCTTCGCAAAATAAATTGATATTTTTCAATGTTCTATTGCGTTTATCCAAGGCCTTACTTCCAATTTGACGATTGCGAAGGATGAATTTCTATTTTTTGTGCTGGAACAACGAATTCTTCTGGACGTATTTTTATCCCTACACCTTTCTGAACTTCGACTTGATTCAGAATTTTCGACCAAGGGCTTGGAAACCCCTTAGTTGTTGAGTGGGGTTGCCCCGAGAGGGTCACCAATCTATAGCAACTTAATTTTGGGTATTTCACCGTGAAAACCCACGCTTTCCCTCATTCAAACGTCCGTTTCCCCACCAACTTCAAGGATTTTTTTTTAATATACCCTTGAAAAGCTTAAGATTTTTTTAGCACATTTTAGGACTACTGGCTATAAAATTTACCTCTGGATCACAGTGACCTATGACCGACAGAAAAAAAAAAATAAAAAAATTGTGATCTGCCAGATTTGAGAGTTTTTCCTCTTCAAGTTCGTTCGTCAATCGTTTCCCATGATCGGAAAACAAATGTCAACCATTGTTACTGTTTCTATAGTTTTTTAGCCTATTTTAACTAAACAAGTAGGTACATTTTTTATCGTAATTATGGGCAAACATTTTTTAATGTTCTAGTTGGCAGTTGACTTACTTTTCATGAGTAATATTATGGTAAAACGTGTAAATATAATTATTGTTAGCTGATTTTTTGAATTTTAAGTTGATTTTTCTAGCGTAAGGTATTTGAGCTAATTCACTCTGCTCGAATAGTGCTGTGTCTACTCACCCTCTCTTTTGGAATACTTGATTTTTCGGCGAAGGGGTGGATTTTTTACCTCAACCCCAAGGAAGGAGTTATCGTCTGGAGAGACATTTAGATGAAAAACTGTTGAACTCCAGTAGTCATTTCAGAATTCCTCAATCCTGATGAAAATTTGGGGATTTGATTGAATGATGATAGATGATGTACAATTTCTTACCCCAATATTCTTTCAATCCCTTCCTCATCCCTTGTTGATTAACATTTCCTTATTGACGCTTATTCCTTTTCAGGTCAAGACATTCGCACGAAACAATACATATTTGGCTGCAGGCTATGCCAGTGGATTCCTTATCGGAATCGCCACATAAAACAAAAAAATCCTCCTGTATTATAAGCGATCTGATTTAGTAGTTTGACGAGTTTATAGTTGTGATGTGAATGAGTTAATTCAATCGCTATTAGCCCAGAGATGAGATTATTCGCTCCTTCAAGAATTGACGACGGCAATAAGTCGTCAAGTGTTCTGTCGTTAATCTTCAGCTTCAGTTTTTGTTTTTCATTTAAATAATATAAACGCTTGTTCTTGAAAAACACATTTTTGGATAATATCTACCATTACCCTTGTAAATTAATTTTTGAGCTTGTTCATGAGAACAACCAACCATGACAAGATTAAATCAGTCGTATTTTTGAATGATATTCTCGTTTTCAAAATTAAGATCTGTTACACTTTATGGTAGAGGCACCTTCCAAGGGCTGAGGCGTCTCAGAAACAACTCCGATAACCAGGAAAATTTAGAGCAAACTGAATGAACTAATGTATGCTCAACCAGTTCTCATTACCCAAATAAACGAGATAGGTTCCTCAGGGATTTCTCAGGAAGCGTACTAACCAATACACCATAGAACTTCTGACAAACAACCTTGGTTGATTGGCAGTGTTACGTCGCTAATAGACCTGAAGAACGCTGAATTTCTTCAGCCAACTTCGAGTCCGTTGTGAATTGGCGGGAGGGAAACGATGGTTCGTATCAAGCTGGGCGTATAGACCAAAATCTCTCCTTCCTAACGCAAGTCGTGTTTTAAAGAACGCAAACTTTGTGTTCTCCTCCCAAATTGAAGAGCCTCCCGGTCAGAGTGCTGTAGATAGCCCTAGCCGAAGTTTCTGTATTAACCTTCAGGTGGAGGCCTACCTTCTAGCCGCCACTACCAACTTGACAGGTCGGTGCCTGAGTTACTGGATAAGCCACATAACTCATGCCAAGATTTGTAAGTCATGGCTCCAGTTATGTCAAAACTAACTTTCATGCTGGGCACGAGTAATTGTTAAACTTATGAGGGTGAAGTTTGAAACTAGTTTCCGCTACCATGTGACTAAGATGGGGGAAAATGGAGTAAGTTATTATAAGAGTTGCGGCGGTGAGCTCCAGAGGCTTATTGCTGCTTTCCAATTGAGCATCTTGTTCGAAGTAAAATTAAAATACTTGCCGCGGCTTAATTAAAACGAATTGTTTGTCAATTATTATTAATCTTGAGGTAGTTTCGAAAATGTACGGGAATGAGCAATCAATGATCAATGCCAATGCATTCTACTAGCAATATTTGGAAGCAATATAACTCTCCAGCAGCGGATTTGTTGACTGCAAACGAACACATGACTGAATACATCACATGGCTCGTAACACTGAGAGTTTTCCAACTGTTGCGTTTCTGACTTACATGATATTTCTAGGCTCTCTGCCCCGACTTAGACAGTTAGGCCGTTTCATTTTTTTTTTTTTTTTTTTTTTTTCTTTTCTAATCGTTCCGCTAATCTAAATGTCCTGTCAATCATTAGGTATCGAGTGATAAAAATGAGCGATTTAGAGTGCATGCGCAATTGCGGTGTATGAGGCTTGAACCGAACGTCTAGCTTCTGATACACACTAAACTAACACATGCTTGTCATTAGGAGGATAAAATCATCCGTTGAATGATGTTCTCGGAATTTAATCCGGATTCTTGAAATTTGGATTAAGTAGAAATGGTTGAAATATTGATCGAAGATACTGCTACCTTGCGTTGGTTGGTCTCATGATCTAAGCATAACCTTATTAAATTACAATTGTCTCAAGAATAGTATAGTTAGGATTCTTTCTGATATTACTCTTCTCAGGTGCAGGGCTTTGTTGATCGTAAACTTGACAAAGTGGAGTCAGTTTTGAAGAAGAAGGAGACAAAAGTGAGGTCCTGGTACCACCGTAAAGTCCTCGGCGATGAAGATTATTTTGTGTTCAAAGAAATTCACGTTTTTATGGCCGCATTTATCCTAGGAATGGCAACAGGAATGATGTCAGCTAAAATCATTTGAATTACATCAACGGCGCACAGCATTCTACCAGTACGTTAACTGCCGTGGCAACTTGGGTATCCATTTCGGGTTTTTGCTACGGTTCACTAATGTTTACCCATTTCTAGTATTTTATAAGCTTTATTTGATTTATGTAACTAAGGCATTACTATTTCCAATTATTGTTATTGATTTTTTGAAAATTTTTCCTAACCTGTAATTCATCGTACTTATCTACCAATGTTATTAATTTTTGAATCCTCTTCGAAATCCTAAGGTCTGAAGTCATAGCCGAGTTAAGTGTTGACATTTAAATGATTTGTATTTCCTACCTATCTATGTAAGTAAGAATCTGTATAGCGTTTTAAAATAAAGTCGCATATTACGAATACCAACCAGTTATTTAATTAGGTGCCACCTGTCCTCCCTAATACATGTGTCAAATCGCCTAATTGGAATTCATTGAAAATGTTTCATAAACATTTGATTGATTTTTCCCATAAGGTCGCTGATTCTGTTTTTGAAGTTTACGTCAAAAATTCATAATTTTAAAAGCTTATTCGGGAAAGAAAACAATTTCAATTTCTTTTGCAATTACACATTTTTTAATTCGCTCATTTGAAAGACTTCCTCTTCAAGAACGCAATCTTAAAAACAAGCTAGGAACTCTCCTTTTCTAGATTAGACATGACTTCACCATAATGGAGTCCACCACAACGGCAGTTTTAAGCCACGTCTAATGGAGAGAAATATTGATGGTAGGTGGTCGTTATATGAGCAACTTTGAGACTCTCAATCTTTCAAGAAAAGAGAGAATTTGAGTTCATTTGATCACTTGTATTATCGTTTTGTGACAAATAGATCACTACCTACAACCTCTCATCAAATAAAAACTGAGTAAGATAGAACGTTGTCTATATTTCCACGAAAGTAAAGAGTTACACTGTTAAATCGATTTCGACGGTTAGGTCATCATCAGTAACTAACATGCACTTCTGCTGATGGACTTCTTCTACTGATACATACCGGGACCGTTACTCCTTGACCTCCGCTTTCTTTTGGCATCTGGCCACGCAAGCAAACACTAAACTTGCGGGTTGTTTTTCAATAATACGGTACGATGTTACGCCTTCAGAGGTTCAAGCGAGACTATATTAAAAGTAATTACTAAGTGAAATAGACGAATCTGCTTTTAAGAGACATTTAAAGTAATACAAAACACTGTAGAACTAGGTATTAGTGAACATTTGGTGAAATGGTTCTTTGATCCCTCATTAGTTCATTAAAAATTCATTTCTGTTTCTTTGAATTTTTCTCAACAAAGAACTTTTAATTTTCCGAATTAGTTTAATTAGGAGTTAAATTTTGGATGAGTGGTATTGTGGGTGGTGAGCTAATTGAAGTAGTACAGGTGGCAAAGTGGACTGATTTACTCAGCACATATTCAGCATTTAAACATTTATTGTGATTTAGAGTGCACCTTATCTACACGATATCCATACATCAACATGGTTAACAATAGCATATACATAACAATATCAAATAATAAAGATATTCACAGTTACTATGACCTTAGGTGCTAGTTAAGGAAATACATATCGAAAGCAACCCGTATACCTCTCAAAGGTCATTCGTGTGTCGGAGAGTGGATAAAATTGGAAAATAGTCTTTCAAAGGTGTTGGAATATCTCTTTGATGTTATTGAACACCTCTGGGATCGTGCGGTCGGCGTCGAGCGTTTTCACGAGATTGAGCTCTTTGTAATGATCGACTATCGGCATAGTATCATTAGTGTAGGTCTGTATCCTCTTTTTGAGGCTATCAAGATTATCGTCAGACCGACCGCTGCCTTCGGCCCCTCTCTTCAAGCACCGCTGAATGCAAACTTCTTCCGAGCACTTGAGAAAGAGAACGAAAAGTAGTTCCACCTGTAAAGGACAAAATCAACCAGAATGTAAGAGGTAAGTAAATATAAAAACTTCTAGAGAAAGAGTAGGTGCGATTGGCATCCTCGGATTTCTTCAGGATCTCTACGAAAATGGGTGCAAAATTGATGGTTTGTAGTGCAAGATTGATTAAGGGAAAGCATCACTCCTACGGGTCCTAAATAAGATTTCATGAGGAAAACCTTCATGTAGCTTTATACATTCCAATTTACGTCTATTACGGTTCGATAAAATAAAATTTATAAGTACGGGGTGTCGGTATAAGAACAACGAAACTCTAGGTCAGGGCGATTCAGCAACTAATTTTCAACAACTTTTACCTTATAGCAATTATTTTTTAGTCCTGTTCTTTTCGACCTATCCTATTTCAAAGTTTCTTTTCTTCATATTTTCGACCTTACTTCACTGAAATGTATGTAACCAAAACTCCATAACTTACTAAATAAATTAATTTCAAATTATACCGTTGAAAGGAGCGTTTAATTTTCTTCAATTTTCATTTATTAAAATTGTCTCCCAAGTACATGGTTTTTTCTAGCCTAAACTTGTCAACCTTCTATTTTTCTACCAATTTTCTATGTTGATTTACCACCATACCATTTACTGGAAAATGGATGAGCTCTACAGTAAAAACCACCTTTCTATTAATTTATTTAGTAAATTAAGGGAGACTAAGGGAAGTAAATTATGTCAGTGAAGTAAGGTCGAAAATATGAAAAAACCAGTTAAAGTTTTGAGGAATTCTTTCCTCGGACGGAAAAACAATAGATTATGGATATGTCCATTGTTGGAGGTGTAATTAGAAAATTTGAATGATGAAATAAATAAAATACACACAAGATATTTTACAAAAAATTTGCAATGGCCCTGAACAATAATAAACAAAATTGTCAAAATTTGGAAATATTAGCGGTAAAATAATGGTTTACGGTAGGTAAGAAAAATATGAGATAAAATGTCTAGTTTCCATATAATCTATATTTCATGTGAATACAGCAACAATGACTGTACTGTTTCGGGATTGAATGTTTCACACATGAAAGTTACAAATTTGAACCTTTCGTGATCCACATAGAATTATTGTGTTCAAATCAAGTTCATCAAGTACCTTTACGATTCCCACAAGCTTGGGACTATCGGCCAATAGACGAAGAATTGTTATAATTGATGCATAAAAGTCCCAGTTGTGATGTAAATCGACACGAGTAATGCTCTTCTACCATTGATTGTAGTTTGAATAGCACAAATGTCACCAACTCCATCATGTGATATAGTTATTCTCTTCAATAGCATCTCTATCAAATTTTTGAAGCTCATGGTTTTCAAATTGAAGTTCAGGAGAACACTCTTCTTTTTCGTAGATACAAACACCTCCAGCGCGTACAGTATTACGTTTGAATTGAGAAATTGGTTTATATCCAGGCAAATCAACTCGTTCATCATTTTCAACCCAAAGGATCAAATGTGCCAGCCTTTCTTCATAACAAGGCAATACCATATGCTAACGAGGCGAAATACCTTGGAATGACACTGGATACCAAACTAAGGTGGTAGTCCTACGTCAAGGAAAAAAAGCTGAGCTTATGATCAAATTCAGAAAAATGTGCTGGCTGATGGGCCGACGGTCAAAACTGTCAGTCCACAATAAGTTGATACTGTACAAGCAAGTCCTAGAGCCTGTCTGGACTTATGGTGCGCAACTGTGGGGGTGCACGGCCCAGAGCAACCGTGACATTATTCAGCGCTTTCAGAATAATGTCCTAAGAAGTTGCGTAGATGCATACTTATAGTTCAGAAATGACAGACTTCACTACGAGCTGCAGATTGAATCTGCCAATGAGGTCATTCGAAGCCTCACCTCTTGAGGCTACAAGATCATGTAAATGAGGATGTCGCCCAGCTTCTCAAAACAGAGGATCTGCTTAGAAGACTGAAGAGAACCAAGCCACACGATTTAATTCACTTAGTGTGAGCATCATAAAGTGCAAATATCAGGACAATAAGGATTAAGTGATGTATCTTAGATTTCTTAGCGTGCGCCAATTATATATTAGAATAATGTTGCTTATAAATGTATAACTTGGTGCAATAAAAAAAATTCAACCCACGTCTCTGGTAGAGCCATTATCTCAACTTTTGGTACGACAAATCAGAAATTAATTGTTGTACGTGAAAATCAATAGAAAAACAACGGTTTATTTCACAGAAAAATGAACCTCATTGATTTCTACCTAGCCTTCACTTTTCGAGTTAATAATAATTTAAAGTATCGGAGCGTTGCATTTTTGTGGAGAAAAGAAGTGTCGCGAAAAATTCCTTGACCCCCAGCCAAAAGACATATCCATGTCAAAAACGTTCATGTTGAATAGGGAAAAAAGGAGACGACTAAAATAAACTGCTTTGAGTTAAAAATTGTTGCAAATTAGTGCTGAATCGATCGCTGAAATTTCGACGTTCTTATACCGAACACCCTGTACATACACATAACTATTGAAAAGATATTGAGGCCGTTTTACTCATCCGTCACGAGTTCTGGTCCTGAGGTTTTTCAGGGGTTCAGTTAACGCAGAATTTAGGTGTCTATAACTTTTCTGTGTGACTTTATTTCCTTCTGAAATTCGCTGAGGGCCCCACGGAGTAAAATATGTCGAAAAACATTATTTTGCAGTTTCTTGTTAAAGATAAACACGTTGAGAACGTGGGTAAACTCAGCGATAAACTTTCTATAAGAAAGTCTTATAAAACTATTTGAACACTGTACAGCTGAGATAATTTAACTGATCCGAGAGATACAATATAAACTTGCTAAGTACAGGAAAGGGGCTAACCTTGTTCTCCATTTCTCTCTGCCAACCTTCGAGGTTATTCTTATTCCTGGGGAAACCATCGATGAGGAATTTTTCCTTCCCTGATTCTCCCATAGCTCGTTCTATTAGTGCGCACGTTATCTCAACCGGAACGATGGATCCGTTACGAATATGGGTTTCGATCAACTCCCCATACTCGGTTCCTGGTTTGTTGCGCTCCTCCCTCAGAAGATCTCCAGCTGATAGATGGACGAAACCAAACTCCTTGACGATGTTGGCACACTGAGTTCCTTTTCCTAAACATAATAATGCGGTATAAGTAGAGTTTGGATTCGGTGACATTTGCATTAGTTCTTCCTAACATGCCTAGGTTTCTACAAGCAATTCGTGACCAATTTAAGGACCGCGGGTCTCTCCAATTTTAATTGTACGCATCATATTTCGTTACACAGGGTGTAACAGACGTAATGGTCAAAAATCCAGTTATCGGTTGTATAGGTCATTTCCAACACAAATTCCTCGTAACGTTTGTTTTTAGAGGCTTCGTTTCCGAGTTATTTCACTTTCTACTACAGTTGTACAACAATTATTGTTTTTGTGTTTCTGACTGTAGTCACTTAAATCACTCTCAAACTACTCTCTAAAATCAATCTCGAGGACACCGTTGGATAGAGCGTTGCATTTCCTATCTCTCAAGGGTAAAATTAAACATTGTCAACACAACTTAGAAGGTGACATATTAGTCCGAAGATCTAAGTTTGTGAACTTATGAAAAAACACTTTTTTTCACATTTTATCTCGCCATAATAAACAAGTTCTGTACTTCCCAGGAAAAACTTCTCCACAATCTCACCAAACGTACGGCCCAGGCAAACAAAGTTTTCCACATAAAATTTTCTTACGAAAATCAAGTTTGAATGCGTAAAATGTGGGCTTATACCAAAATACGCGTTTTTCATCCGCTAAAAAAAGAGGTTTGGCGTCGGATGCCATGTATCTTTTATCGTTCGATTGAATGTAGAACCCCTCAGGCCTCTTCGCTCAACAAATAAGGATTTTTCAGAGAGAAACTTTAAAGCTGAAAGCTTCAAAGAGTTGGACAATATCGTTATCTGTTGGTTTGGCTCATCAATCAGAAGGATTCTAGCTACTTACCTACAAAGAAATCGGCTACCTTACAATTACCTTCCAAGTATCTCATAAAAGAGGTTTGCTCCTTCCAATGTTCTTAATAATCGTTCACGCAAGTCTTTTACTAAGTTTTCCAATTGTTGCGTCAATTTGTTGCATACTTACCATAATTATCAGCTTTTTCGGTCTTACATCTATGGAGAGTCAAATTGTCTTCTACGTTTTGGTTTCCCGCTGAATGTCTGTGAAGACCAATGAAAGTTGACAACTAAGTATCGCTGGAGACTTCTTGCTCCGCGCAAGTAACTCAAAAAATGTAAGCTCTTTATAACGATTCACTGGATAGATGTGCCGCAGGACATGATCCAATATACAACGCCTTCGAAAGTTAGTATATATGTACTGAGGGTCTGTCTTGCTAATTTTATAGCGGATAGAATGATGATGAATGAGCAAACTTGCATGCTAATGCGCAAACTTTAAATCCTTGTAACTAGCCAAATTCCTACAGTCGCCACCTGATTTTGATGACATTATCAGAAAATGCGCTGTTTTGAATGTAGTAAATCAATACATCAGACTACACATGCGCACAACTAATTCCCCCAGGCATCCCTCACTCAGGTTCTAGTGGTTCAGGAATTTTCAAGCTGGTCGGGGAAGAACGGCCAAATAAGCTTATATCAATTTCAACACGATTGTATCATCATTCTATCAACTGTATAAATAACGAGACAGACCCGCAATACATGTATACCAACTTCTGGAGGCGCTGTATGATGGATCATGTCCTGTGGCAATTCTATCACGTGAATCGCTATAACAAGCTTAAATTTTGAATTTTTTGGGTTGCTGCTGGAGCGGAGAAACGAGCCTCCCACTGATACTTAGTCAACTTTCATTGGTCTTCACCGACACTCGGCAGGAAACCTAAGCATAGAGGAAAATTTGACTCTCCATAAATGGGAGATCGAAAAAGTTGCTATATTTGGTAGATAAAGCAAAAAAATTGACGCAACAAGTGGAAATTTTAGTGAAAAACTGTCGTGAACACTTACCAAGGACATCGGTACTAGTAAACCTCTTTTCTGGGATACTTGAAAGGTGATGCATAACCTATTTCTGCGTAAGTTGTTAGAATCCTTATGATTGATTACAAACAACAAACAAGGCTATAGTTTAACCCACAGATATTCAACTAAATTCCGAGAACTTACTTTTAAATTGTAATTGTTCCAAGTTGAAGTAGGTAAGTACCTACCTCCCTACAGTGATCATTACACACTTCTAACGATGTTTATTTTGGAACCAATTGAAACGGCAGTGTGTAAGTAGTTTTAGGGAGTGGCCAACTAAAAGAACTAATTAAACACTATCAAAATTCAACAAAATACACCTACCAGCACCCGGTCCGCCGAGAACGAAAACTACTTTAGGTTTAGCCATTCTTGAAAGTAGACGAACTCCTTCGAGTACCCGCATACACCAAATGAACTGAACAGCGAAGGATTCAGCTCTGATGAATCTCGATCAATTATCTAATATAATTACAGTATAAGTACTAATTTAGTTGAATACCAAATTCAATTATCCACTTCACTTCACAAAAAACATGAATTCTTCTGCAAATCGAACACTGATAATTATATGGAATCCATGGAACCAGAATTTTACAATGTATAATACCGTTGGAATTCTTGACTCGTTCAATCTAAACTAGAGCACTTCCAAGCGGCGGATGTTCTATACTAAGGAAATGCAGGGAGTCTTCCGCTGGGGTGGTTGGTTTTTTTTTTCTATTGAACATGTTCAACGTGTGCTGATAAAAACAAAAACAGCTGTAAATTATTACACCCCCTGCCATTCTAATTAAATCAATCATTTATGGATATTACATGGAGTCTGTGGTATGTTGTACAAGAGTACACTATTGCTGAAAATGAAATGTGTGCTTTAAAAATGGAATTTGAGCCAGAAATTACCAGCAAATTTTGAAATAGTATCACAACTGCCAAACTTAGGTGTTTTGTCGAATTAAATATAAGATCTTCAAAACTAGCCATAATAATTATTGAGGATTGCTTCCTATAAGCACAGAGTACAGGAATTCAACAAAATTGTATTTAAATTAATTATAAAAATTAAGAACGTTTGTGCAAACGCCTGTCCTAGTCTTGAAGAATGAGGAATGTTCTTGTAGGAAAGTTTTTAGCCATTAATTTTCTGCATTCACATTGTTATTAGTATTCCCAATGTTATTCTCCACATGAAACCTCAATATTTTAGAAATATCTTCACAATTTTCGTGGAATGGAGGTCTAGAATTAGAACACTCACTCCATAAATAACGTTAATGATATATCAGCTATAATTAATTACCTTGTCCCCTAATATAGTAAAATCTGATGAAACTTTGTTCTTCCCTGCTTGCGCAAGGTCCCCATTGAATATTGGCTTACATAAAATATAAATGAAGTTTTTTAAAAAGCCCTAGGCAACCCCTAATACATTTTTGAGATTAATATGTGTTTCATGGATTTCATCTGATGCCGCTACACAGCGCCTTTTTGTTTAAAATATCGAATTTGGAACATACCGGCCTGATACCCATCAGAGGCAAAGAAGGTTGAACGGTATTAATTGTTTGTTGAATATTTTTTATGGACCTTGGAAAAAAAAATCACTTTTTCACCGTAATCATTTTCCCGAAGGGAACTAGAACGTGATTTGGAAAGGGATTTGAAATGCGGAGCCAGCTGCTGTTGCCTAGACCCCTTCTTTGTGCACCAGATGCGATCTTTCTTTGATTAGCTTGAAAATTATTTTTGTTGATGACGTAAAAGAGTTGGAAGGCAGCGAATGACGAACTCACCTCCCTCCACCACAGCATGTGGGGCCCGCCCGTTTGCCGGCAAGTTTCGTTGGCTAACCTGCAAAATGAGAGCTTTGAAACGGAAAAAATAAAAAATAAATTAAATACGATATTCCATTACTTTCCAACGACTTATTCCTTCATTTATTTGATGTAAACTTGAAATTGGACCGTGTAGAGAAACAATTTATTGACTATAATAGAATCTGAGATTCAAACCGTAGTTTTTCAAGCAGTGTTGCCATAAACTAAGAAAAACGGCCATTGTAAAGTTTTTCCGTTTCTGATGCTTAATTTCCATTTTTATAATATATTTTGTGTGTTTAAACTTCTCATCTTCAATTTTAATAATTCAGAGTGATATTCTATCGAGTCTGGAGTGACTTAAAACCAATACTTGTAAAGTGGGTTAGTGAACATTCCGTCGGGCCGGTTGTCCTCCGAAAAGTAAGCGTCTTTCGTTTAGCGTGGTCGCGTTGAAGTGATTGTTGATGAGACCCCCCGCACAGTTTGGTGTGATATTGTGCCATATATAACGTTCGGAAGTGTTTTCAAACGCGTTTCGAGGTGTGCTGATTCAGAGTAGTTCACTTGTAAGTAAGTACTTTCTATTTGCATTTTCTACCATAGTAGAATCATGTCAAGCAAGGGTGCTAAATCCGGTAGTTCGGGACCTTCCAGGTCCTCGGCCGCCAAAAGTGCCACTCCCGTTCAAACCGGGGCCCCAACAAGTGCTTCTAGTCCTACTTGGTACAGCCGTTTGAATGAAAAACAGGAGTTGTCTAATTTGAACGATCGTTTGGCTTGCTATATCGATCGGGTGAGACATCTAGAGGGTGAGAATTCCCGGCTTACCCGTGAAGTCAAAACTAAAGAAGAAATTGTTTCCAGGGAAGTAAATTCCGTTAAAACTCTGTACGACAAAGAATTGTCTGAAGCGCGTAAACTATTAGACGACGTTGCTAGAGATAAAGCCAAAGCAGAGATCGACTGTAAGCGCTTGTTTGAAGAAAATGTCGACCTTAGAAAAAATCTCGACTCCAAAACTGCTGAGGCTAATAGAGCTCAAGCTGAACTCTCTGTGACTGAAAAGCGCTTGGGAGATCTGACCAATCAGTACAATCAGCTTCTTAGTGAAAGGAAAAGGTTCCAAGATGAGAATAAGCTCTTGTCGAAAGAAAGGCAGGAATTGAAATCCCAGGTTGCTGAGCTTACCAAGAGAGTTGAAAGCGAAACTTTGGAGCGTATAGAAGCCGAAACTCAGTTGGTAACGACCAAGGAGGAGTTGGAATTTAAGGAACAGGTTCACCAACAGCAGTTGATTGAAGTGAGGACTCGCAAACAGGTTGAGATAAGCGAACTGGATGGTAGGCTGACTCAAGCATATGAAGAAAAGCTCTATCAGAGTCTTCAAGAAATTCGCGAACAATATGAAATTGATCTTGAAAACAAAAATGAGGAAATCAAGAAGCTGTATGAGGAGAAAGTGAGAAGTTTGGATAGCCAGTTGGCTAGGAATAGCAATGCTGCTTCGATGGCAGTTGAAGAAATGAGACTTATGTCCGTCAAAGTTGAAGAATTGAACAGGAAACTCCTCCAGGTTGAAGCTGAGAAGGACGCTGCTAATGCGAGAGCGAGAGATATTGAAAAACAATTGGACAATGCTAAAACGCGATACATCAACGAGTTTGCCAATCAAGATAAAGAAGTGACGAGATTGAGACAGGAGATGGCTGCTCATCTACAGGAGTATCAAGATTTGATGGATGTTAAAGTTGCACTTGACCTGGAGATAGCGGCATACAGAAAGCTGTTGGAAGGAGAAGAAGAGCGCCTCCATATAACACCTGTGACCTCACCAGCAGCTCGGCAAACACCTAGACGTGCGGCTAGGAGCTCCAAACGTAAACGAATGGCTTTGGAAGAGACGGAAGAAAATTTGATAACGGATTATTCAGTGTCGTCCTCCGCCAGTGGAGATATCTACATTACTGAAGAATGCAAGGAAGGAAAATTCGTGAAGCTCACGAACAAAGGAGGTAAAGAAGTCGCACTGAGTGGTTGGCAGCTGGTGAGGAAAGTTGGAGACCGCACCACCGTTTACAAGTTCCAGCGAGCGGTGAAGTTGGAACCGGGTGCGACGGTGACTGTCTGGTCCTCCGACGCCGGCCGCACTAACGATCCTCCTGAGCATGTGGTGATGAGAGGCCACTCGTGGATTTTGGGCGACTCGATGACAACGTCGCTCCTCAACAATTCGGGTGAAGAGGTCGCCACTTCTGAGACGAAGAAAGTCCAGCGCTCCGTGTCAACGTCCTCCTCCTCGTGGGGAGGCTCTGGCGCCTTCCACAGTGGCTCCTTCTCTGACGAGAGTCAGCAGCGTGACGAGAAATGTGCTATCATGTAGTCAACTGAAGTGTCAGAGATCTTCTAACCTTCTGAACCTACACTGAAGAAGGTCACTGCACTCCCCTGAAAGGGATTTGCTTCCATTATTTCTTATTCAGTAAAACATTAGTTCATTAATTGTTTTTTTATTTTTTAAGAAAGATTACTATTTTTTCTTCATTTTAATTGTAGGTAATTTATAAGCACCTAACTTCAACTTTATACACTACATATATTTTTTCTAACAAGCTTTACTAATCTCAATTATCGCTAGAAATTGAACTGACAAATGAGAAAAAAGAGCAATCACCACCTTGAACTGGTAGTACAAATAATTGCTAACAAATATCCTCTCTACGCACTTCCTGTGGGGTCATATCTATGTATGGAATTTTTCGTATGTAATTATTGGGTATTGAAACCGAAAAACTTAACTTGAATAGCGTAAATTGTTAATGGGACATCTACATGATTAGAACTCACATCTTGAAATAAAAGTCTTCTCCGTTACGACGAAGAATTAACAATAAGCAAATTGTCACTCCAGCGCGAATTGTAATAATCGCAGGGAAAATTTAGTTTTTGAATTATAAAGAGGCGTTTTCCATCTTCGAGCTGATGCTACACAAGCAAACCACCCCCAGTTTATCTTCGTTACAATTTAATAGTAGGCATCAATCCATGTCGTACATTGCCAACGATATTGTGTGAGATCTAATAATAATTCACGTATTTCTTATTTATCAAGTTGAGTACTTTTATTTATATATTGTTGAATGTTTATCAATTATTTGTATCAATCTACCGGTCATGAACTCGTTATCGCCTCTTTACAATTTGAACAATATCACATCGTATGTCTTAAGTTCAGTATTTTATATATTGTAAACAACATTAAACAAATCACTGTAACTATTCATGGACACTGCTGATGAAAATTAAGGGATCAGTTCCGAAAAACTCAACTTGGTATTCATGGTTGTCGTAATGATAAAATACCTGTCTACTGAGGCAAATTCTCACTTTTTGGTCAATAGACATCCTTGGAAAAAAAAATGTGACAAATCCCAGCTCAACTGAATGGTCCAGTCTGAAGTGAACCAAGAACCAACATTTTTAGAAAATTATATTTTCCCTATTCGAAACAATTGGTCGTCTCTTTCAAGGTTTTCTCAAAAATGTACAGATCATTAAAAATATAGAGAAAAAAAATTGTTCAACATTTTTTTTCGGTTTTCTGTTTTTCTATTGGCGGTTACAACTGGATCATCGTTAGCGTGATTTTTGCTTTTCAACGAGCTATACAATTTTGCGAAACCCTCGAAAGAGAATAATTGTTCGAAGACGCGAAAATTGATATTTTTTCCACCAAATGTGTTCTAAACTTCAGACTGGACCACTCTATTGGGCTCGATGCCCATTTACCAAAAATTAAGAATTAGTTTCAGCAGATCTCCTACTACGAATCCGAAACTTTGAGTTTTTTGCATAGTGATCACTTTATTTTGATCAACAACGTAGATTTCCTTAAAAAAGGATAGAAAATCTCTATAGGACTTACTCGAATAACGTCCACAAACTGGATAAATATGGTTTTAATTTTAGTCATTTTTTTATTAACTGATAGTTTTTATTATAATTTTAAAAAATTTGTTTGTGCTGACTTGGACGTTGATATTTAAAATGACCTTTATCAAGCAGACAATATTGCTTAATTAGTTGCTTGTCTTATAATATTTTATGCATTTGTGTTTCTTTTACAAAATATTACAAATATAAATTTTAAAAGAGGTCCTCTTGTATTTCCTTTCGTAAATTTGAACCTTTCTTCTTCATTTTTATTTGAAAATTAATTTTGCTTAAAAACAATCTACATAGGTCCAAAAATTAACTAACTCGAGTGGCCGACTAATGAAAAACAAAAATCTGGGTCTAGGTGTAGATAACCCAAGTACGAAACCTGATATAAAATAATTCTTAGTTTTAATTATTAAAATTGTGGCCTTAGAACGTTCAGCAAAAATCTGTTCCTGGAAACAAATTTGATTAGTTTAGAAAATTTTGATTTTAGACCGATTTTTTAATGGATTCATTCACTTTGATAAATTCGTACGAGTTATTTCTATCGTAAGTTCCCACTTGAAAACATAAAAAAATGTTCGACGGGAAAAATAGGGTCGATCTCTATATATTGGAATGAGTAATTTTCCTTAAAATTAAACGAGTATGGAAAGTTGTTTGAGCCCTCCTACTAGGCGTTTTTAATCTGCTAATTAAATCCTGTGTACAAATATCAGGCTGAAATGTTTTATTTTAGCCATCAAACATTGGAAGGGTTACGACGTGGGTTGTGGTGATGTCATACCTGTGAATGGGTGGGTGTACAAAGAAAGGCAAGCTTTCTGATCTCACGATCTGAAACGAATTGAACGGTATTTTGAAGATCGTTCCCTGTCATTTGAGCCAGCGATGAGTGTTGGAAATTAATTTGGTAATTAGAAAGGGTTCACTACATCCCATCTTAACGTCTATTTGAAAACTCAAATTCTTAGGCACAGCTTCATCGCCGAGCTCATGTTTTTAAAGATTAATCCATGTGGCTAAATGTTGAACATTATCGTTTCATGATCATCGTATTTATACACAGGGTGTATACAAAACAGGCCTGTTGAAAAAAACATGTAGTTTTTTGTATTCAGAGTTATTCACGATTCAAGATTTTTTCGTGTTATCGACCTTACTTCATTAAAACGGACATAGTTCCCTCATTTTTATAGTAATCTTAAATTTGAAGGGACAGTTGGAAAGACCATAAAATTTCGTATCTTCCCAATACCAAATCAAATTTTTTCAGTTGAATTTCACGGGGAGTAGAGCAAGTTGTTTTTTCGAGGGTCCCAGAATTTTGCCCCTCCTCCCCACGGCTTCCTCGCATTTTATCAAATGAATAAGAGGGCTGTTCAAAAAAGTGCATGGTTTCAATGACGAATGAAATTGGGAGGGAATACATGAGGAACACAGAAACCTACATTAGTCAAACCTTCTTAAGTTTGGGTGACATTTTTACTTATATTGCATGTTGTGCACCAGAACATCATAAAATTGTTGTATTTAATGATGGGATATGTAAAGGGATGTATGGGATTTTTGGAGGTCAAAATATTCCGATTTCAATTGTAGGGAATAATTTACTATGAAAAAAAAGCCTCAAAAATAATACCTTTGATGTGATAAATAAAATCATTCCTAATTTTAATCAATTTACTACTATAATGGTATGTTTTCCTTGAAAGGTTCCTTATAGAACAATATCTCATCATCGTTGATATACTGATAGTGATGGAAAAATAACTCCTAAAATGAATATATTTATATCGTTTTTAGAGCTCCAAATGATGTTATGAGGATTGGTGTTGGAGTTTTTCGGTCTAGAAATCTGAAATCTTTTCTTCCCTTTCAGGTCTAGTTTTTTAATTATAGCTTATATCAGGGGTGCCCCGCGAGGGGGGAGGCTATGACGCAGACTGCGTCATTGAAATTCTTGGGGGGGGGGCTAAAGTTGTCAATAAATGTATAAAATCCGTATTTTTTCTCAACACAATGGGTTTACTGTACGAAATATTTGGATTAACTAGTTAAAGTATCTAAATCGCTCCATTAATGTAAAAATTTCACATTTTAACGTTGGATCACTCGTTATTTCATATAAAAATTAGGTAAAGTATTTCACACTTCTAACTAGCTCAAATTGAACAAGATTCGTTAGTATGTAAGATAACAAGTATTTCATGACTTAACTGACATAACGTAACACACCTACTTATGATTTGGTTAGATTACTATAATTTGAAATTGAATACTGGATAAACTGATCATTCGGTTCTGCTGACAGTGGAGATTGCAATATTCAAGCTGGTCAAAGCTTCATAATCCGGATATTGTTCAGCTTCAAATTTGTTTGACTTTATTACTGATTGCACTCAGGTTTGGGTACAATAAGTTGCAGAAGAAAGACAACAGAAAAAGAAACAAACAACAAAGAAAGTAAGTATTCATTGTAAGGTCTTTTTACAATAATGAAGGTACCTACTGCAGTTACAATATTTTTGTTTTAAATATTCAAATACCTGGTACATTAACAAGTTGCATCTATAAGGGTGTTGCGTGGATATTAATTAGCATGTAGTTTTATACGTTGAAATTGTTTGCATTAGAGAGACGAACCTATGCAGGTTTTTGACTTCCAAGGGAGAGGGACCTAGAAAATTCTTTACATAGTGTTTGCCCTAAGGTACTTCCAGGTTCTTCATAGCCAGGTTTTGCTGTACCTACTTACCGAATTTGAGAGGTGACAAATTAGGTTTTCTTCAACTGTTTACGGAAACTAGACAGGTTTGATACCGAAATGAGTTGCAAGATTAATTTAAAGGTGATCTGGAGGTTTGGTGAGTTTGAAACATTGGAATAAAGGTAAGTAGCTGTGTTTATCAGGGTTAATAAGTAAGTTCATAGATTCGCTTTAAGCCAAGGGTGCAAGTATCTTTTTGATGCTCTTCTTCACGTTTTAAATGGTTGTTGGGATTTTGTTCTTCGATAACCTGGTTCAAACTTCGTTGGGCATTCGGGGTCGCCAAAACCCTTGGAATCCACATTCTGTTGAACTTCCTGTCCTACCAGATGCCTGCAGGCGTGATTGACCTTGACACACTTGGGATGCCCCCCACCGTATTAGTCATGAGACGGTTCGGTGACCCAAACTCAACTCTATTTAAGGAAATACAAAACACTTGCGCCCGTCCGTTACCATTGTATTCCAAGAAGACGGGTCTCATCTCTATTATAGTAGGATCACATTTCTATCTACCATTTAGAGTTGGGCATTAGCGGACTAATTTATTAGACAAATTAAGCTTTTAGCTATTCTTTAAATAAGTTAGCTATTTGGGGACGTTCGCGCTGTAACTACTTATGTTATTATCGTGTTGAAATATACCATTAAACCGTGTTTTTTCCGACTACCCCACTAATTTGAGCGAGGTGGGCCCACTACATCCTGGGAAAATGATACAGGGTGGATTTATGTACGTTCCTCAAAACTTGGTTCATTGCATCTTTTCTCGTCTACTACGCTCCAAATTTGATTGGGACCAGACCACCCCTAACAAACACACCTAAGAAACCTTACAACCTAAGAAAGTGTTGCTGAGTGGGCTTTACTTTGGCGTAGCGCAGACTGATTTTTGAACGATGAAACTCACAGGGGACCATCTAGTTTGCACATTCTCTGACAATTCAATCAAATTCGAATGAAAACTGTGGAAATTAGAATTGTTGCAATACTTTGTGGACACAGGGACAGACACAACTTTAAACTAATAGCTGATTTAGCTAAAAAATCAGCTGTACTTCTATAGCTAAAATTTTATCTGATAGGACAAATCTCAACTAAATTAGCTTTAGCTTTTCTATAGCTAATGTTTGTCCATATCTTCTACTATGTATCATTGTTAAGGTAATACCTCTTACTCTAACTTACTGCTTGAGGAATTCTTGAGTTCGGGCTAACTGTAGAGCGATAAATTGACACCCGAAATATAGAAGCATTGTAATACTGATAAATTTTGATGAATATAAAATCCCTAACGAACTCAATTATGGTAAAGGCCCTCAATACGAAGTACTTAAACTCAACAAGATGTTAATTGAAAGTCTGCGAGAATAGGGCTGTGCTAAACACTTTATTTCACCCGTTTCATTTCACTCCAACAAATGAAAATTCTCGATTAGAGTTTTCCAGTAGGTGCAGTATAACTAGATTCATAACAATTAAATGAAAACTGCAGGAATTAGGCGTTACAAGGATTTCGATCTAATCTACAATCAACAAGGAATATAATGTAATGTATCCCTGTTCTGTAGCACTAATAGCCACCACAGAACTCTATTGAAATTCCTAAAGTCACATGAAAAAGACATCGAATCAGAGGGATCGTTTTAAACAGATTTCCGCGAAGAAAAGTTTGAAATAGCTATCACTTTTTACAAACTTCAGAAAAATTGTTTGGGTAGGTACCGATCTATTATTGGCATTTTGAGCAAACAACAAGTAATAACGACATAGGATGAATTCAGCAGTTGGCTAAAGGGAATATATAAATCATAAAGTTCTTCCTCAATACTAGCAACGAGCGTTGGGATGTGGACACCTCCCAAATGTATAGGTCGATAGAAAATATGCGTAAATAGAAAAAAAGTCTGTACCTATTAGGAATGTACAGTCCCATTGGGCTGCTAAAGCCTTTCTCACTACCTGAGATATTGACTTTTGGGAGATGAAAATTGTTGTTTTGCGTGAAAAATTGACATTTTTAGGGATTTATTCATTCCACCCTTCACGAGTTAGGCTTGAGAATATACTCGTTCCTCCACTAACCACGCTTCAATACCTCCGCACCTTTGTCCGCTACGCACTGGTGAACGACCATCAAGTTTCATTTCAATATATCCAACGGCTAAGAAGATTGTCCCCGTCCATTGTTCTTCGAACCTATTCTTCGATTGAAAAATTGAGGTTGAATTCGTAATTGATAACTTAGCAGTACCTTGTGTGTCCCAATAACACAATTTGAGGGGTATTTAAAGTCCTACTCATCACACAACCTACTGAACCAGTACCGTACTCACACAACAGTACTTCGTATGGGCGATGGCGGTCACTGATTACACTCTCCTAGTTGTTATTAGTACCTACATTTGTATAACAATCAAGTAACAACTTTTTTCAAAACACTTGGTGGTATTTCAATATTAGGTATAAAATTATAGAACTTTTTAAGGTGGGAAACATCAAGTCCCAACAACTCAAAATCATTTCTTCCTATAGCCATCGCCTCCTGCTTGATGATGACCTTTGAGAGGATGGTGAAGGCCCGACTTATTTGGTGGTTGGAATCAAATAGTATTTTACCAAGAAGCCAGTACGGGTTCCGTTCTAACGGCTCAACAGCAGACGCAGTAAACACTCTTGTCACAGATGTCTCTATAAGCCTTAACGAAAACCACACAACCCTAGCCCTATATTCCTCGATATTTCCTCAACTTATGACGATGTTTCGCTGCCTCTACTGCTCCAACAACTTGAATTCCATCAGCAACTGCTAATCATATGATGAAACTCATAGAAGAACGTAACACGCCTGGCTTGGTAATCAGATGTCAACAGGAAAACGTGGAAAGGACTTCCACAAGGGGCCTTACTTAGCACTCTGTTATACATCATTTATGTTGTGGAGATCTTAAACATATTCTCCAGGGCGTAAAAATAATTCAATATGCTGACTACGTGTCTATTTACTGTTCAGGCAGGGAACCGAGTGCATGTATTGAACTACTGGGGAAGCAGTATTAGCATACATAACTTTTTCATGAACTTGGGGCTCAATATCTCCCCTCAGAAGTCTGTTTTATGACCCCAGAACTGCCATACTGTTCTACAGATCAACAGTAAGAGCAGTCATCACGGATGTATGTTTTATGGCTCCACCGCAAGGATGAAACTTACTATGGTCGATAGAAAACAATACAGATCATTGAGAATACACTTAGGTGCTCTACCATAATAAAACAATACATGGTGATCATCTGACGGAATACAAAAGCCAACAGTGATGTTCTGATAGTGCTCACCACAAACATCTAAGAAACTCTCAAGAAAGTCATGAGGTACACTACGGCATATGAAGTCTGGCTCCAACGACTTATGTCTAACATATAAAAGATGCGCAACCGATGACATAGCTGAACACAAGTCCAAACTCAAAAATATTTGGACAGAACTGACTTTTGGCGGTCAGGTCAATGCTCCTCACGTTGTGATCCAGAAGACGGTATATCCTGTCCTGGGAGGCAAGAGCCTTGGCTCTGGAGTCCGCCATCCAGACATTTCTGATCTTCATCTGCAGCGTATCAAGGCAATTCTTTAGAACTCCACTGTGCTCGAATGTGAGGTCATAGGCGTACTCTGCTTTTCACATAAATTCTTAAGAGCCCTACCTCCGAATACCTGGCGGGCAACCATCTCCTCAGCCACCACCAGTTCCGAGCCACATACGCAAATATTCAAAATATATCAGAGATCAACTGGGACGGAATTAAAAAACCAATTCGTACAACCATTCATACGTTTATTAAATGTATAATACACCAATTATATTACAATGGACTTCGTGACATCGCGAGGAACCTACATAATCAGAATTGCGACTCTCTACTCTTTGATGATAGGTACATTTATTTCAATCGACATGAGTAAATAAATGAGGTAAAATTAAGATGGTAGGCCAGAGCTGAGACGTTTTTGACATAGGTACTTCGATCATTTCTGTTTTAATCAGGATTAACTTAATGTCTCACACAGTTTTTCAACCATTCAGAGTAGGGCCTAGAATAGCTACAAGTACTTACACAAAGAAAATTAATTGTGATAAAGCAGTGAGCAAAATCGTTCCATTTTTTTCGATTGGTGGAATAGCGACAGAGAAGCTATATCGCTAACTAATTAATACCCAGTTTAGAAAATACATCAGTTTATGTGTGGAATATTGATAAACAACCCCATAGATAAAACCCCGAAAATATTGAATATCAGAATGATGTACCTCAAATAGCGAAACTAACTACATATCCTTCAGCGTAAGGGGCTGCGTTTGAAACTTAAAAACACCAAATTTGTACATTAACATGACCTATTAATACCCGTCATAGATTTTTCATACAAACATCTAAAACGAATGGATAAAACGCTTCATAAAACTGAGCTCGGTCCTTAGAATTTTATCAAAATACATGAAACCTTCAGCGAAATGGATTCAGTCAACCATTATCAAACACTTGGTAAATTATGTACACATTCATAAAACTGTATTTACAATACTTACAATGATAGCCTAATCATAGGTACTTTATACACATCATTATTGAGAAATAAAGGTCTTCGTTATACGATTCATATTTGCGTGCATACATCGTTACTACATTATGGCACTTGGACACCGAGAATAATGAATTTACATTGACCTGTGAATTGTCATTAATTGCGTTCTGGCACAAGAAATAAAGCTGCCCTTGCGCAGTTCTTCTCAAATTTGAGTGCCTAAAATGTAAATACCTATTTGCGAACACGAACTCACTAAAATGGTCAGATAAATTTTCCACAGTTAGTTTGTGGGGTAACAGTAACATTGAAATTGAACGAATAAATCGTAATTCGACAATTTTAAGCATCAAGTGCTTTTGTTTCAACTATTTTCTCAAAAAAAAAAAAAAAAAAAAAAAAGAAAAAATTTGGAATTTGAATAATTACGTTGAGCCAATACCCAATTTCGAGCATGAAAACTCTTGGGTTGGTGTGAAGGTGGTCGCAGTGGGCTCATTCCAAATTTAAAAGGCACCAGCATCGTTGTCCACTTCCTCGTCATCTGAGCTGGAAGAGGAACCTGACGAAGATGAAGAGCCTTCTTCATCGCTCGACGACTCCGAAGAACTGGAGGAAGATGAAGATTTGCCGCCTTCTTTTTCCTGAGGGAACGAAGAGTTTTACGGTTAGGGAAATGAAGGACAAGTTATTATCACACAAATGAGAATTTAAGGGGAAAAAACACCTTAAATTATTACACAGAATTAATTATTTCTCTATTAGACAGCCGTTATACACAAATCACTAATATACGCACACTAGAGGTACGGAATTTGGTTGAGAATTAGAACTTCAGTAGCGTCAACAAAATTTGTCACGAAAAAACGCGCATTTCGGTACAAACCTCCTAAGTATCCCTTTCTTACGTCGTGAAATTCGGAAACACAGGAGTTTGTTGCACAACTAGGGTGTCGAACAAAAAAAGATAATCGCGAACATCGGTCTAGAATTGCAGTCTGCAGTCCCATTGTTAGGTGGATGCGAGAACCAATTACGCTTCGTCATCGTAGACTAGAATGCGTTTTCTTTCTCATCGAAGTTGACATTAACGTCAAGGGCAAGCAAGATTCCATATTAAAATTGTTTGATATATCTTTAGTGAAACATGTACGGCCTCGTACGTTCCTGTTGGTTAACAGGAATTTTCTGTTAACCAAGCAAAATATTTGGCGTTTTTTCACTCAATTATGGAAGATGTCATAAGTCACATGGCTGTAAATATTTAGATTATCAACAACGTTGGTTGGCTAGAAATCGTGTGGCGTATAACCGGGAGTTCGGTTGTTCTATCATCTGCCAACTTCCATTCGAAAACTTCAAACTAAGATTTCTCAAAATCAAACAATTGCTGCTAGAAGCAACTATGCACTTTTCTACTCGGTTATATTCAATTAATTGGTTTGATTTCATCATTTAAGAGGATTCTGTTCATTTTTTTTACTTGACTTTTCCTCGGTAAGCTAGTTTTATATATCCCATATTGTGGAGTTATTTTTCAATTAGTACTTTGCCTAGCTTTCCCTAATCTTCCAAGGTTTAGCAAACTTATTTCTGTAACTAATTATTTTTGATATGAAAAAACTGAATGACTTTTGTAATGAAAAGTTTTAGACACTGCTGATAAAAAAACTTGATTGATTGATGAATTTTTCAGTACTTCTTGTTCATCTTCATCATCATCATCATCTGAATCGTCAGAACTGTCTTCCTTCTTCTCATTCACTGACGGATCAGACTCTCTGGCATCCGCACTGGTGGTCTGAGCATCAATTTTCTGTTCCGCTTCGTCTTCCATTTCTTCATCATCGTCTTCCTCCTCACTTCCACCTTCCTCCTCATCTGAGCCATCGCTCTCGCTTAGTTTCACATCAAGCATTGACGGCGATTGATTCGATTTAGCTTTGTAGGCCGAGTAAACTTGAAGATCTTCTGGATTTAGGCTCTGAAAACAAAAATAATGCTAGAAATGAAATAAAATATTAAGTTGTTTTACGTTATCGTATGTATTAAGATGACTCTATCAGCAAGAGAAGAATACAAACCATAATAACAAGGAGAATTTTCCCTTTAGTTGCAACTCTCCAACGGGTTAAGTTATGAGGCCCATATAATCAAACCTCTTCGACTGTGGGTTATTCCCTTCGAACATAATATTGCCCTGGAACTTTGGGGTCGGATGAAACGAGACTGCAGGCCATTGGCTCAGCAGATGCTCGCTGGAAGCAGTTCTGCAGTCAAGCGAGGACATTGGTATGGTGTTTGTTTTGACTCAAGTGTGTGAAGAAGTGAACGATGGTACGTCAGGGAATATGATAGTAAGCTATGGGCTGGGACCAAAGGAGGCGGAGGCTGAAAGGGCTTGCGAGAGAAGGGGGTCCAGGGAGGCTATGGAGGAGCTCTTCCCTCTCTCCCTGCCCTCTGAACATCCCCACGGTGGCACTAAGTTCTGATCATTCTGTCACCACATTCAAACAAGTGGACATGTTCTCTTTCAGACCCAATCGCGGTCAAGCTACTATACCCCCTTTCTCCACTGTGTGTTAGCCCAGTATCCCGCAAAAGTGTGAGTTCCCCCAACCAAACTCCTGTCTATTCAGAGATCACAGCATCAGTGGCAAACCCCGATGACGCTCCCTGAGATAGAGATTATATTATCTCCCCCCTTTCTTTGCGTGCATGTAGTGTCCCCCAAACTCCTCACTAAACGCCCCCTCAAGACACCAAAGACGGTAACACGACCAATAGTTACGTTAATATCCTCAAGGTTCTAAATGTTTATTAGCCTACAGGACGCCTACTTTCCCAGGACGCTTCACTTCCATTTCTTGTTGATATCACAGTGCATGTGCTCAACATTCAACCAGCTGGCAGCATACCTATTATATCACCCCTGTACGTAACGAGGTTTACAAGTAGTATTACAAACGTTCAGCCAGCATCACACTTGCTCCTTATCATTTTTTAATCTCAAGACTAAACGGAGTCATTAGCTTCAAGACCACAAATTTGTACCTACCGTACTTTTCACCATACAAGGTGAACTCGAGAGTTGTTCATAATGCACTACATAGGGCTAACTACCGACATTGTGATGTTACCATTACTTGTTCCTAAACACGTACGTATTGAACGAACGAATTATCTGCTCATAATTACTTGTGACTTATCCTTTACAACACTCAATTCCCGTTCGGGGTTCAGTCTATCAATATATTCATATAATTTACTTGCTAAATACTCTTTCTTGAGTGAAATAATTCTTGCTTCAGTAATTCTGCTCGAACAAAAAAATTTCATTACTTTCTGGAGGGTTGTTGCCCCGGATTTTTTTGCCTGAACCCCCCCCCCCCCCCCCCCCCAGAGTGAACGGGACCTTACCAAGCAATTTCAAAACAGGCGAAATCAGCTTGCGTCATTCTATTTCAGCCCAAAAATTTAGGTAGAAGTCGTCAGAATCCAACCTCAAGTCTATTTCTAAGAGAAGACAAACAAAATACCAACTTCTATGAAATATCTAGAGTTGGCAGCTGTAGCGATATTCATCTCACGGTTACAGTATTCGTTGAACCTAAATTTCTGTTGATGCTTTTATCGCATCGGTGAGACATGTTTTTTAGAAATCCATTTGCTGATTGAAAGTAACAAAAATACAAAATTAAGAGCATTGCGGCACAAGCCAATAAAGATGAACAAGTAACATCTACAAATTAATGCATAAAAGAGCAAAAAAAATTATTTTTGAGGAAAACCTCGTACTTGGGGAAGGAGTCACTCATCCACAGTCAGGGTAAAGAATATAAAATAGGTACTAAAAATACAGATCACACTAGTATCTAAATACGTGTTTAAAAATGTTTCTCTTAAGAAAGGATCTATAATTCTTTTTCATTAATGGAAAACATTTTTTTGACTGAAATTTTAAAGGAAAAAAAAGTTAAAAAGCTCCGTAGAAGGAAAACGTTTACACTTCTATAAAAAGGATTTTTATCAAGGATTTTAAATATTAGCAGAGGTTTAACAAAAAATTAATGACATGTCTATCGGTTGGCGCAGTGCAGCCATACAACTTCGCTCCATACCTCCAAACTGGCTGGAGTACTTATTGTACAGAAGCAGCCTGTTGCCAGTGGCCATGGTGGATTGTGAGGTCAGTCACATCCAACTTGCCAAGGTATTTGGATTAATTCGTGCAGGGATAGCTAAGTTGCTGAAGAAAGTTGGTAAAATCAATGTACCCCAATTAGGCCTCGTTCAATCTGATCCTCCATTTCAAAGTCTAAAGACTGATTTTGGAGATGGACTTTTTGAGTTCTGATATTGATCTACTGCAAATGTAGATGTGGTGTTACAAGGAACTTCTGGTAAGTCAGAGGTGTACAGAAGTTACATCAATCTATCTAAATATGGAACAATCTTTGACCCGTCGCCTCTCTAATAATATGGTGAATAGCTATTCATCAAGTTTGGTCATCGCTTGACATGGAGTTACATTGAATAAATTGTCCAGGGCTGAGTAATTTAGAAGAGCGATAGAGGCGAGAGGTGATCTTGATCCATTTAGCGCTTGGGCACTTTCATGATGTCAAAGGTTGTAGGTATACTAAAGAGTACAGAAAAATGTGTGCGATTGCTCCTAAAATATGAGAGCATCATGAATCTGACACAAACAAGATGGATTTCCTAACCTCCGGTTGGTTTGATTCACTTAAACTTCCGGCCATGGCGGGAAGAAGCAGCACACAGTGTTCGTAAATCGTAAATATTTAGTTATTGATTACATAACGCTGAACCATGATGACCTATTTACTCGTGGGCCTACATTTACTGCTTGTAACATATATAACAACACAGTAACACAATCTAATAATATAAAGAACCTTATAAAGATACCTTGCTATCACAGATAAATGCGTTAATGGCAATCTGTTGAAGGTTATAACGCAACAATGTATACATTCAGTACTTAGGTACCTAATAAATCATTATATCTACCCTTGCACGTGTACCACTCCCGTCAAGGGTGGACCACTAATTTGATCTTTAATAGTTCCATTTGTAATCATCAGCACGCTTTCCTTTATTAGTTTCCTCAGGTTTATTCATGTTCTAAAGGTTTGCATTATTCATTAAGCATCCTTTTAAATAGAACCCAATTATCAAGTCCTTTCGCCCTCAATCATATTCACTGAGTGAGGCGTCCGTCTGATTTCGATTCTATTCGATATGTTTAGGTTTTGCTCATCCACTGACATTGTACTATACTATAAATATGTTCTGAAGTAATAACTACCTTTAAAAATTTCCTCATATCCAGAATATATTGTTGTTTCATCTTTTCAACTCGTGCCTCCAACTTATTTCTAGGCGCCTCTAAAAGTGCATCCCAGCTTTTTCGAATTTCTTTTTCAGGATAATTTTTGTAATCTTGACAGAACAAAGCGTAAGCGTCCCTGAAAATACAACAGATCAAATGTTACAAACAACATTACTACAATAATTTTTCACGAAATTGGGCAAACATTGAGATGCATGAATTACAATAGGTATGGATTGGTACGAGGCAGACCCACTGCAAGTACACTTCAATAAATACAGCAGAACATCGAGTGGCTGATGCCAATCGTCTGTTGAAAGAAAGCTATTGAAATGGGCACAATATTTTTTGTGCACATTTTAATATACTGTACGTTTTTTGCAGTAACCAAATAAAAAAGTGGAGTTTTGACGGCCAGATAGATAAAACTATGAGCAGAAACAACTATACAAATTCATTTCATTAGCCTTCTTAAACCAAGTCAGCTGATGGCTTACGTATCAACTCTAAACCTAAATTTACATGAAACAAAATGTTTCATATCGACTTATGTAGAATTTTAAAGCAAAATATTACGGGAGTACTGGGTTTGGGGCACTTGGCGCGTTGTGAATTGGCTGACGGGTCAAAAGTTTTAGGCGCTGTAGAAAAAAAAGATAACTGTACAGCCAAAGTGGTGACAGACTCGAGCGTTGTCTGCATTGCTACACACACGACCCTGAATGAGACGATGACGTCAGTATCAGCAAGACCAGGACATTCTGAAATACCTCGGGGCGTTCAGCAATCGGTGTGAAATTTTCACTGAATACTTAAAACTAAGGATTATGACGACCGCTCTTTGTGAGTACCTATCATGATGACCACGAAAAATGACAAATTCGTAAAGCTTTGGTGGCAAGTATGGTTTATTTTTTTTGGGGGGGGGGGGGGGGGGGGCAAACCCAGTACTTTTCGTTTTACAACCCGGCCCTAACCCATTGCATTTCCGAGAGAGTGTCCAAACTCAGACCGCCCAATATTATTCTATCTTGAATTACTTGTTTTAAAATGGTGTCGTGGATGGGATTGGTTCTTGAGGGTAAGTATGTAACTAACTGAAGTTGTGAATCTACCGACATCAGAGTCCAGGATGGGACCCTCTTGATGAAAGCGCCTGACGCCCAATATTGGTTTCAAATCTCTACCATCTCCTTATAAAACCAAAATCAGTGAAAACCCTACACAATAACACAACACCAACACACAAAGCAGAGTTTGTTCCGATTTCAACTATTGGAAAAAGGGTGATAATTAGGATAGTAAGTAACTAACATACAGCAAATCATTCTTACTTGGGTGGTGGTGTAGGTTGCTTTTTCAGAAGTTCCTCCAGTGACATCCGGGGTTTCTGTAAGTAATGGTTAAAATTAGGTTCAAACGGTTCGTTTTATATACCTACCTATTTGCATGCGTACACACTAAATCATTCGCGACGAAATTATGGTATTCTATTTCCACACAAATAAAGAGTTACACGTTAAATCGATTTCGGCGGTTAGATCATATTCAGTAACAGAACAATAATTGAATAGTAGATTTTAAAAATACACATAATCTCAATGGTTCATTAGGTAAAAGATAACGTTAACGCACAAGATAAAAGTGGGGTTTATAAACTTCAATGCTTGCGTAGACTCGAATATTGTGGGCAGACAGTCAGAAAATTTATTGAAACAATGAAAGAACATCAAGAACATATTAGAGATAACGAGAGAGGGACAGCATTCCAATCCAGTCATACTTTCAGTTTTGATTTAAAAGAATAATCAGTTTGTAGAATTCGTTCACTTTTGCCCAAAAGATGATATTCTGAATGTCCTAGAAAATGTCGAAATAATTAAAAGCGATAGAGCTGGTAAAATATTTGAACGAGGATATTTGTAGATACATTCCTCCATTAATAGGTTCATTTCTAAAATACCTTTGCCTTCTAATTTCACTATTTCTTTCAACTATTTGTCAAGGTTTGTTTTATCTGCTTTCCCAAATATCGTTCGACTCTCCAGTTCACCTTCCCGACCAATAGAATTGTATCTCCTTTCACTCAGAAGTTACATGATTGTATGCTCCCTCACACCTCTTGACCAACGGGATTGAAGCTCCCTTTCACCTGTCACTGTATAAGTAAACACTGTTTTCTTGGAAGTACATTCAGTTAAGGTTCCTTTAATGATGATGATCTAACCGTTGAAATCGATTTAACGTGTAACTCTTTCATTTTGTGGAAATAGACTGCCAGGTGTTCTTTTCTTTTTCTGAGCAACTTTGTTCATTTAACTCTATTAATTTTTGAGCCATTTCGGATAATTTTACGCGTTTAATTCATTTTGTACATCTTTCAACGTCATTTCATGCAAGTACATTGTTGTCAATGAACCGTCACAAGTTCTTACCAACGGAGCAATGTACGTCATAATGTGGGATTAGTCAGGTAAACTACTCACTTTAGAAACGGATTTTGCTTCTGTTTTAGCTTTCTTAGTTACTTTTGCAGGAGCGTCCTCGGAAGATTTAGCTTTCCTCTTTGGTAAATTATTAGCGAGCTCCTCCTTCCGCTTGTCCTCTGGCAAGCTATCCAGGTACGAAGCGTACTCCAATTTATAGATTTCAGCCAACTACAAAAAATAAGTTATGAGTCAATAATTAAACATTATTCTGAACAAACAAATAGATCAATAATTTTCATTTGAAAATAATTACACGTTTGACTTTTTCCGCGTATCCTTCTTTTTCAATTTTGGGGACGTTCTTCCACAGTCGAGCGGTTTCTTGCATCCTTTCTTTGGGCGTCAGCTTCCGAAGCTCTGGATCTTTCAACATAACACTCGAGTAGAGCAAGTAGGCTGAAGGAGGAGGCTTATCTGGTTTACCCTGCATTCTGTCACAAGATAATTTTCAATTAAAAACTCCTTATCTACTTGCGAAAATGAATTAAATAACAAAGGTCATACGAACGCTATCAGTTGCATTGCTAGAGGGGCAAAACCAGGGATCATAGCGGGGCAAAAATTAATTGCAAACTAAAAACTTAGAATAATAGTTGAGTGATTTCTAATTTCGATACAATTAAGGTTCAACAGGAATAACTAGAGAAGTACTGTTTGTGGGAAATTCTGTTTTATTTGAAAAAGGGCAGCAGACAAAGTTAAGAGGCGTGCAACTGTATTCTTTTCATTGTAAGATACATGTTACATAGCAATGTTTTCATTATTTATGATCAGCATTTTCTCTCTCCCTAGGGCGTCCCGACTTGGTCGTTCAGATACACACCTTTTGTTTCCAAATGGGGTGGATTTGAATACACAATCCTTCAGTGAAGGCTTATAGCACATACGAAATACAAGCTCTTTTCTCACGCCCTGAATTTATTTTTAAAAAGCCGGGTAAAGTTGTTCGTTGGGCATCAAAACAGGAGTAACACTGCTTCAATATGGCCACCTGGCTCCACGTTTCTTAAGCTGTTAGTAACATATGGCCTATGAAGAACTACAATAATTGTAAAAACGCTGCAAATTCTTTCACTGGGGTTTATTATTCAATTGCGTTCATGATTTGAATTTCTACTAAGCTTTCGAGTGTGCAACAACTTTTAAAGAGAAAAATCATTAAATGCAATATAGTTTAGGTTATTTATAGTCAGAGAGATGTGAGTGTCACCAGCTTGAAAAATGTATAGTTTAAATTAGAAAACATTATTTCCGTGGTCAAACATTGAAGAAATCCATAATCAATCACGTTAAGAACTATAAGCTATATAAATAATCGCTTTTGCTTATTCGGGTGAAGTTTCAATGCTATGGGGAACCCCCAGATAAGTACCAAACAGCATACTGAACTTACTTCTCCAGAATATTACGTTCTTCTTTGAGGAGAACGGATTTGTATTTAGGAACTTCGTAATGTGGATTTTCCGCTTGGTATGTTTTGAGCTCCTCCTGAAAACCAATGTGAAAAAATAAAGAATTGTTCAACAAGAGGATTTTTCAATTTATCAGTGAGAGCGATCCAGAAAAGAGAACAAATGACCAATGGTCGTAGCTTAGCTTTGGGTCCTATTCCCAAAAGATTTCTTATTATATTATAAATAATATTAAGTATATCTACATTTTTGGAAATGACTTATTCGCATAGTATTCGTGATTATTCCTTATTGTTCATTCATTCTAGAACTGCACTTTCAGTCTTTATCTTGCTCATGACTTGTATCTAATACATGTGAGGATAATTCCCAATAATTATCTTTCATGACATTTATACCAATGGCATTATGCTCGAAACTAGGAAGACCCGGTCTGTAATCAACTCGGATGGGACATTCACTACTTGAATAATGTTCCATAGTGATGAAACTGGCGACCCTTTGCATCCCAGACATAATTTTCGTTTGCTTATCGTTCGATACACTTAATAAGAAAATATAATTAGTAAGCACTCAAGATGCACACAAAGTCACAGATTGATGGCACTACCAGTTCTCTAAGATATTGCTAGTCGAACTTTTCATCTCGGTAGCCCAAATAGAAATTGTTTCAGCATGGAACATGCTTTAGCCTTGGACTAGCTAGCCAAAAAATGTCACGCGGGAGGGTAACGCAGAAGTGTCACACGTACCACTGGTACTGAACCCGTGCTAGCTAAGTCTGGAGCCTTGAAAACGTTCCTTCCACACTCCCCAGACGCACTGGTATATAAAGAGGGAAGGTAACCGATGGTGGGGCGGCAATGCGCCAGGGATCATGGGATTATTACGGTCAACAACCAGAGCTAAAGGGCGGGTAGTGTGTGTGCGTGTGGGGGGGATCAACATATTCGATTGTTTTCTTTCTAATGCGTCATCTCATCATAAAGCGGAGAGTTCTAGGCAAGCAGCATGGGTATGTGCACGAATATTTGAGAGTATTTACTGAGTTTAAACATTATTTTATCAACTTGATACCCAATTTTATAGGATACGTTGATGATACAGGATTGATTCCATCCCGTTTCTTGGACAATCGTTTCATGCAATTTTGATTAAGCTATATCCCTTCGTCAGGTTACAAATATAAATAAAAAGTAAGCGCAGCGCCGATTTTTTTTTTTTTTAATGTCTCGCCCGCTTTGGTCCACACGTGCTCTACTAATGAATGAGGAATCCAGATTCCAAGTCCTACAATTACAAGTCCATTAAGGCCCATTCTGGAGCAGCTTGTGTCAGAAGAATCCGTGACTTCTAATTTACATTCCCTTGTTTCTCTAGTACATGCGGATATACTCAAACTCATTCCGCCTTTTTGTTATCTACTTAATATCGGGCACCTACATGAGACTGATTGGAAAACAGATGAGAATACTTCAAGTGCATATAATCAAGAACCAACTTCCTCACAAGGAAAATATACACCATCATAATATAACTTGAATCTTTAAAAGCATAGCAGAAATCAAGAAGTTCACACCAACCAGATACTTTAATTCAGCCTCATACGCCCATCGTATCCAAGGTAGCTTCTTTTTGTTACTCATTGTCTTCCATTTAAGTCTATATTCAGCTTGCAGCTCTTGAATATTGGCATCTCTATCCTGATGATGCTGTTTTAATTTGTCATCGATGAACAGCTGGAAGAACAAGAACATCAGTTGTAAACAGTTGATTACTAATATAGATATTACCAGCAGTAAGAGTACAACACATCAGTGATGAAAATGTATTCTATTGTTTCTGCAAAACAGGATGTTTCACACCATTTCTATCTTTACCAACCAAGAAGTTTCGATAGTGCCCACTCCATTTGAAATTTTTAGTTTTCAAGAACATCATCCCTTTTGGAGTCAATTTCATGGTCAGGTTCACCATCTTCAAGACAAGTATATCTACTTCCTAAATGTGAATATCTGTCGTAATTTTAATTTCTTGGTTCCTCAGTACGCTCGCTCCTTGAGACAGTATAATGCACATAAGGAACTGTAGAAGTGAGAACCAAAGAACTTACCCTGACAGGAGTTACAGGTTTATAACCTCCTGACCATCCAGGCAACGTATTCTGAGCCCTACGAGCCCTCCCATTGTTGTTGTACATTCTAGTCATTTCGGCAGGATGCGCTTCACTGAAAATTAGATCACATAATCAGTGAAAACAATGAAAGAGACAATTTATCAATTCACATAGTCACATCAATAAATGCTTGAAGTAGGGAGTCAGGAAGAATATCACTTCTCAAGTTACCATCCAACATACTTACGCAAATGCTTTCATTTTAGCTTGATAATCTTCTTTCATTTGCAGAGATATTTCATTATACTTGGCCTTCTTATTAGGGGCAAGTTTGTTGAACCTCTCGGCAATGACTTTTGAGAGATCAGTCTTGAAAAATAAGAAGAAAAAGAGGTTATAAAAACAGATAAAAATGATGTACTTATCAGCATTATGAATTAATTACTTTTATTCGTCAATATTTACCAGAGTTAAGCCTGGGAATTCTTTGGCGATCTTGTCTTTTTTATTTAGGTAAAAAATCATGTATGAAGTCAGGGGTTTTTTCGGCATTTCTGGGTGACGCTGGTACTGCAAAGATCCAACAGTTTAAACATTCGAAAGAAATGATGAGGATAACAGAATAAGAGCATTTCGTCAGATTGAACTAAAGGATAGGTTTAGGTGAAGAACCGAGAGAACCTACTTTCTTCTTGTTCCCCTTATAAAAGTCAGTCCAAGGTTGTTCCAACCACTGCAGGGCATCTGTCAACAGCTCCTGCAGTATCCTGTAACCGCGGATCTTCTTCTCAATCGACTTCCATTTTTCGAGGCATTGGGCGGCAGTATAAGAACCAAATTTGATCTGTAACCGAAATTAAGGCAAACATTTTTTTAAAAGGCTGTTGATTACTGCACAAAGGTAGGTAGTTTTGTTAAAGAAATCCTTTTAAAACAGATCACTGGTCTACAGATAATTTCCAAACGAAGTGCGTGGTACATCATCTTGAATAATAACATTAGTTGCTCTACCTACAGGTAGATCAGAAAGGAAAACAATCCCAAAACAATAGTTAATGACTCGTATGAATAAAGTGGGAGCAAATACTCTAAAGTGAAAGGACGAAGTAAAAGCATTTGCTTAATATAAAACTACAAGTAAAAGCTTTGACTTTTTTCGGAATGAATAGTATTCACCTTTTACTTTGAAAAGTCCACAGTTTATCGCTCACGTGTTTCCCCACCATTAGAGATTGGTTAGTGTTGTCTCTGAAAACTACCTAAGGCAGTAGATGCCTAATCATAATTGAAAACTTTCTTTCGCCTTTTTTGAAGGAGTGGATAAGAGAGCTAAGTATAGGTGCAACCTCAGTTTTCATGAACATGGGCTGATGATAATCATGTCCTGTCTAACTGTACAAAAATTGTGAAAAACTCGGAGCTGCGTGCCTTGCCAGGGGGCAAGCCTCCTGGACTCCCAGATGCGTAGTGCTCAGAGCCTAAGGCTGAAATTCAAAAAACAGAACATGCTCTAGCCGAGCTTTTACTTTTTATCCGTATCCATAATCTGACGAAGGGATATAGCTCAATCAAAATTGCATGACACGATTATCCAAGAAACAGGACGGAATCATTCCTGTATCATCCTATAAAATTGGGTATCAAGTTGATAAAATAACGTTCAACTGGTTGTTGACCTTAATAATCCCACAATCCCCAGCGTATTGCTGCCCCAATTTATATATCAGTGCGTTTGGGGAGGGGGGGAGGAGCATTTTCAAGGCCTAGCTGGTCCAGGTTCCAATACCAGGGCACAAGGAGCTTTCGCGGTCTTTCTTTTTGTTGTCGTAGCTCCTGGCGCCCTGGTACGTGGGACACTTCTGCATTACCCTCCTGCGTGACATTTTTTGACTAGCTAGTCCAAGGCTAAAGCATGTTCCATATTAAAACACCAATTCAATGATTCAAAACATGTAGAGTGAATAATTCATTTTCACGTTAACAGGTTTTCCATTCCAGCGGGTTCCCAACCATTGCAAAAGTTACCCCTGATGCCACGCATTACCTTTTTTGATGGGGAACCAACCAGTTGATGGCATACACTTCGAATTTGGAAGAAATCAGATATACAGACTTGACGTTCACCAGCTTGCCCTACCTCCCCACTATTAGGGCTTGTTAACTCTGTACAGTACTCTTGGCAACCGATAAATTGTATAATCATAGTTGCAGACAGACTTCTAGCCTACTGTTGTAAGCATGTAAAATGTTGTAATTTTCCATCATTTTGTATATTTTCCTAATTAGTTAATAAACATATTTTTTCATTCGTTCATTGACTTCATTTCATTCATGATACAAACCGCAACATCCGAAACTGCTAACGCTCCCTGAATAAGTCTCCAGGGTCCAATGTGTAGCCCAGTGGCTGCCATTCATGGATAATGTACATCAACTCTCGTAAACATGCATTTTGCGTTAGAAGTAGATTGGGCATTCAACGACTCAGATCAGATGTGTGTGTTTTCTCTATCAGATGTGTTTCTATTGATATCATATCATAGAAATCAGAATGAAAAGGAGGGTTTTCAAATATGGATATGGGAGCAGAGAATGATATCGATTGCAGAAGGAAGAGAAAAAATTATCAAGACAGTCTTGTTTAGCTTCCACAATGGCTACCGGCGACGTAGGAAATTTATTCCAAAACTCCTCCCACAATTTTTTGACAACACGATACTGTTATCGAGATGGGCTATTGGGCTCTCCACTGGGCTACTGAGATTCTCATATGCAGATTTACGTTGAGTTTGACAAGTCTCATCAAATACTAAATGGCGGAAGATGTTTTCACGGAATGTGAAAATTTTTTTGCTCGCATTTTAGACCTTTTTGAACAATTTTGGTTCCGTGTCTGTCTGTGTGTCTGTCTGTCTGTCTGTCAGCAAATCCTTGTTACGGACGAAGTTATTGTCCGATTTTGATGAAATTTTCAGGGATTGTGCGGGTTGGGGTGTAGATGGTCCCCTATAGGTTTCATGACCCCCGGAGCCCTGCGCATTGAAAAAACAGGAGTTCTTGGATGTCATTTTAATCATTGAAAGAACATCCTTGTTCCATCAGCAATTTTTTGATGAAATCAGGGATTTAGCGGGGTGTAGATGGTCCCCTATATTTCGAAATTAGCCTCTGCGCATGCGCAAACGTGAAATCCTTGTTACGCGCATAACTTCGGGAGTTCTTGACCAATTTCAATGAAATTTTCAGGGATTGTGTGGGTTGGGGGTCCCCTATAGGTTTCATGACCCCCGGATCAATGCTAGCCTCTGCGCATGCGCACGTGAAATCTTTGTTACGCGCAAATTTCATCAATTCTTGATGACATTACAATCATGACCCCCGGTCTCATAAACGTGAAATCTTTGTTACGCGCATAATTTCTCATGAAACAGGGTATAGATGGTCCCCTCATCAATTGTGGCACTTATCGTTCGGTTAGCAATGGTACCGATTTCGATGAAATTTTGATTGTTCGGACTTATTAGGTATACTTTAAACAATCATAACCAACATTTACTTCACTAATTGAACAAAAATAATAATTTTGTGATCTATACAGTCATGTTATTGAAGCAGCGGTTACAATAATTGGAAACAAACCAGAATTGTGGCACTTGTGGAACTAATAACAGCAGGTTGAGGAATCTTTACAATTAAACAAAGGTATTAGGGGATTACGATTAGATGAAGTAATTTTCGCAAGACTTACGTTCTCCCAATTGAGTTGCTTAACTCTGGTTGACGCCTTGATGATGTCGTTTTTAGGAAGCTCTATTTGAATCCTGTTCAGTAATTGCTTGACGTCCGCCTTGGTCCAGCCATTGAAGAAAACGTCCTCTGTGAAAATCAAGATTTTTTTCAAACATCGATGATATATTAGTCTATCATCATTATCATTCACTATGGTCACTGCTGCACTCAACTCATTACAGCTGAAAACTACTACCAGTGAGCATGAACTGAAGCTCTTTAGCAGGCACACCCCCTCAGCTGAGTTGGGATGTCAAAGTAGGTTGGTACTTTTCTTCAAGTACTTTAGAAAATCCACTAATATTTTACAGTTATTTTACAGTCACAGGTATTATGTTTTACATACACTATTATTTTTCCGCTAGAGGAAAACAGCAATAAGAACAGTTGCCCAAGGCGTAAGTACTTGGAACGTACCTGCCAAGTGCAAGTGTAATTACATGTATCTGCAATTCTACTTTTCAGTGAGTACAAGTACTTGTAAGAACAGGGAGAGAGGGTGAAAGGGGATCAAAATTTCTTCCCGTCATTCTCCATAGTGTTCTACATTAAAAGAGAGAATGAATGTACTAGAATTTGGATTAATAAGTACAAATATTTTTGAAAAATTGTACTTGAAACTTCTATTACCAGTACCTGTACTTATTGATGTAATTTCAAGTACAAAGGTATCTGTAATTGTACTTGCTTTTTCGAGTACTAGATGACTCATCTTACATTACATCCAAGTGAAATAAAGCTAGGACTAGGTGAAATGAATATAGCATTTCCAAGCTAAATGAAACCTGTCCCCAACCAAATGAAATCTATTAAGAAAATGAGGTAAATAGTTGTGTAGGTGGCCACTCACATTCAACAATTAGAAATTTCTCAAACTTACTAAGGACAGATCTACTTCGATAATCCTATGCCTAAATTTCATAGAATTTTCATTTTGTCAACTCCTTTCCACGGATACCTATCTAGGTATTTCATCTCACTCATTTTCTCAATAGGTTTCATTTGGTTTGGAAAAGGTTTCTTTGGCTTGGAAATGCTTTATGTTGTGAGACGTAATAAATATCTATACATGATATACATAGATTAAAAATATCACAGTTCATTCGGCTCTCTAGTACGTTAGCACGGACTGGACCATATCTGGAGCCAGATAGAACATAAACTCACTGATGGTGTCTATGCAGGACTCATAGGCTGGGCAATTCTCTAAGAAGTAGTGGATGGATAGATCATCTTCAAATCTCCGACACTCATCAAAAGATACAACACTAAGCAGGTGTGCTTGATTAAGACGATTATGGCAGAAGCTAACTGAATGAAAAACATTTAGCCCAAAATAAAAGCTGCGTCATGAAAGAAGAAACTGGGTAGAAGACCCGAAGGATTTCTCAAAGACCAGTCACCCTCGGAGTTGGCTCAATGTTGCAACTAGGATCCCCAGTGCTCAATAGGTAAACTCTTAATGAAGCTATCACCAATGGCTCTTCCTGGAAGAGCCTAAGCATACTCATTGCCTGGATACACTTGGCTTCCAATAAAAGTGTTGGGAGTATCGAAAGTTAAGGCTTGTTGCAATGATAGTCTTTGTTGATCATTGGAATACGAGTCCCTGACACCCTCAATGGAACTTAATGAGTCATTGCAGATCTCATATTTCCTAACTTCCAATAACTATCAGTGTCGATCTGCCAGCGTCACAGCTCTGCTACAACAGATTGCAAGCTTCTGGTGACTTGGAAGATGGGAGTACATAGAGCAAGACTGACACCATCAGTTGTTTTGAGCCAAAATTGATTGCCTTTGACTCCGACCTCCAACATACATCCAAGACAAGGTTCAAGGTGGAATGGGGAGGGGGGGGGTTACCTCTCTATGGAGTCCTGTTTGGTGAGCTCTTGAACAAGAAAACCCAATCAGTATTTAATACTCTTATTGACTGCTCCCCAGCCCTATCCCTCACACTGCCACCATAGGCAAAATGAGCAATACCATTCAATTATCACCTTAAAAAATAACCACTACCTACACCCTAAAGAAATGACACTTGACTACTATGTTTTGCAGACGCTTGGCTTCCCCAATTCGTCATAGATTCCCAGAATCCTCTTGAAGTTTATTTCTATAGTCAAGAATAATGAATGCCTGGATAACATGAATATATTTGAACACCATACAAATCCTTCACCCCACAACAATTTGAACCGAGTGGTTGCATTTCGTCCTGGTACATTGCTTCATCTCTCTTTGTCAACTTTCCCATGTTGGCATTCAATAAAATGTAGTTTCAACTAACTCAACCATGAAGACATCGTAGGCAACAGAAAATTTAGGAATCTACTACGCCAAATTTTCCCACCCACCAACCAACCTATTTTTTGAAACTTACCAGAGTCAGGTTTCGGAGTTTCCTCATCACCCATCTCATCTCCAAGTTTATCGTCATCTTCCCCGTCCTCTTTGATGTCATCATCGTCTTCTTCCTCGTCATCATCATTACCATCTTCTGTAATAAAATGTAGGAAACATTAAACGAAATAACAATTATACAGTATGACAAAAGAGGGGTATTCAACTTTAAAAACCCTAAAAATTAATGTACAAAATTCATCATTTTTATATGAGATATCCTTCCATAGACATTTGTAGGTATCGCATCAGTTTTTTTTGTGTTCATGTTTGACGTAACTTTCAGCATCACAAATTGCGACTAGGATATCTACTTTGGGCGATTTTCTACGAATCTCAAACTAATCCCAGTTGATTCTGCAACCAAAATTCTAAGGCAAGTTACAACTCACCTGCTTATGTCATCATAAAACTCGAACAAAATGTTTTTCGACCTTTAGCTTCTATGTGTGTGGGTCGATCAGGCTGGCTATACGTTAGGAGAAACTATACCCCAGATAGTACGCCACATACAACCGAGAATTCAACCACCCTCATCCCTACATCTACTTAACGGTTGAAACTCTTCTACAAATCCAATTCCACACCTACACATTGAGTGTAGACAGTCTTAAGTCTGTGAAGTGGGAAGGAAAATTTGTAGGTAATGACAGGGAGTCAAGTGTCTATTTCGTTTTTGCATCTTGCGGGAGTCAAGTGATCACATGGATGCCACCCGGGAGTCAAGTGTCGGACTCCCAGTGCAGCCATCCGGATGGCGTGAAAATGTTGGTAGTTGCGTGCCCCAATTCCCTCAGGAGCCCACTCCACCCAATGGGAGGAAATGGGGGATTCAGAACACAGTCGGAGTTCTTTACCATCCGCTGAATCACACACATACACAGAGTGTGTGTGAGAGAGACTTTTATCTTTACATGTTTGGATTACCCCCCCCCCCCCCCCCTTGCTATCGATAAAATTATCCATCGCACCACAAAACATAAGTCATTCAAATAGATGAAACTTACCGTCTTTGGAATCATCCTCGTCATCCGATGATGAGTAAATCTTCAGTCTGACTTTGGGCGGTGGGGGCTCATCTTCTTTCTTCGCTGAACTCTTACTAGCTCCTTTCTTGTTGAAACTTTTAATGTTCTTCATGATGTGATCACTGTCCGAGCTATCGTATTCTGAAGACAGCTCTGACGTGTCGTCTTCATTCGTTGCTATCTTGAGCTCAGTGGAATCACTAGAGTTATCACTGATATCAATAGGCTGGCCGAAATTAAATTTCTGGTTGTTGTTCGCTTTCTCCACGTCCATTTTGAGCTTCTTCTTCTTTTTCTTGTCTGAGACTTGATCTCCCTTTTTGCTTTTTTTCAATTTCTTCTTAACGTCATTCGCTGAATGCTCGACATTTGAAGAGTGAGGTTTACTTGGGGTTTTCTTTGGCGACTTGACGGTTTTGATCTGCTCCAACGACTTCTTTGGGCTTTCAGTTTCTGAACCAGACTTGCTTGTTTTCTTATCGTTTTTCTTTTCGATAAACGATTCAGTAAGTTTAGTTTGTTTCAGTTTATCTGCGACTTTATCTTTCTTCCCTCCCTTCTTTTTCGTGGGTTTGACCTCTTCAGTGGGAGTTGAAACGTCTTTTGTTTTTTTGCTCTTCTTTTTGACTTTCGATGACTCTAACTTGTTTTTATCATTTAACTTACCCAATTCAGTAACACACGAAGTAGCAGCAGCATCAACTGTCAACTTCCCTTCTTTATTCTTCTTCTTTTTGGATTTAGTAGTTGGAGTAGCCTCGCACGAGGGCGTCACTAGATCCTTCTCCTCCTTTTTTGTAGGTGGAGTAGAAATTAATTTTGATTCAGCGTCCCGTTTCGATTTTTTATGTTTCGGTTTCAAGTCTAAGACATCACAGCGTTCGACGTTACTAATGTGTCCATTTTCTATAGTTTTATCTTTGTTCCTTTTCCTCTTCTTTTTGTTATCGGTTTTCTCCATTTCGAATCTGAAACAAAACCCAACACTTTATAGTAAACCAACCTCCTTATACATAAAAATGTATTCAATCAAACAAACTGTTCACTTTAGGGGCGATTCGGGGGATTAAAGAGGGTGTGGCAGTTGAATGACATTCATCCAAGGCGAGTTAGAAACAACAGAAAAACATTAAACTACTGGTACCTACTAGACGTTATAAAGACGCCGTAAATTAAGTTTAGAAAAAATTGGGCTATTAATTTTACCCACTTTGACAAATATTGGACAATTAATTTGACCAACTCTTGAAGTCTATTAGCTTTTAACAACTCAAGTTCAAAGACTAGTTGGTATTGAAATAAAAAAAGAGAGAAATAACGTTAAAAAGCCTTTTTGGTTTAAAAAAGTACTTGAGAATTTTTTCATTTTTGAAAATTGTTTTCGCCCAAATCCTCTGTGGTTCAAAAATTCGTCCCATTCCGTTTCAGGAAAGATTGGAATCTCGGAAATTTAAAAACATTGAAAATCGATTGACAACAAGAAGCTTCATTTCCCAGCAACGCAGAGGAATTTTCAGGGGGCTATAAATAGTTTCCTGCGCGATAGTGGAATCAGAAGTGTCGAAAAATACGTTGAACTGTCAGAACTAGCACACGACTGTTCCAGATTGGGTTTCCGTAGAGTGACCTGAAAATCCCTATTCGCTCTGCACACAGCCAAAAAACGGGTGCCGGTGAGTTCAGAATAAATGCCAAGGCGAATGACAGCCTTTAAAAATTCGGCAACATTAAAAATTTCAGCCGTCGACCACATCTGACCAGACGACGACGCCGACTCACCGAGCGATGTTGGATGGCACCTGAAGCAGGGCAGCTGGAGAGGGAGGCTTTGAAATAGCGGATTCCGATGTCGAAATAAGTGATCATGATTTCAGCTCAAAATGGGCTATTTTCATCGCACTGAAATTAATACATCAGTGAATACTTGAACGTAAAATTCACCAACCACCATTTCTTAGGTTCTAGATCGCGCGCAAATTTTCAAGGTTCCCAGAAAATACAAAAAGGATCACCTCGCTTTTAATTCAAATGTGCTTCAATACTGAAGAAAAAACTGGGCAATCGTTAACCGCTAACAGAAGTGAAAATTCAATGATTTTTCACCATCCAAAGTGTTGAACGCGACTACAGAAGTGTTTACAACGCCAACTCCCACGTCTTGGTCTACTATTATGATGCCTCCCTCGCCCTAACTGTACAGAGCGTTAACCTGAGGAACCAGGCTAGCAATACTTTCAACAACTCATTTCTGACAAAAAAGCACCTCACAGACATTTTTTTTAGGGGCTTCGTTTTCGAATAATTTCAATCTTGAGATATTTTTCGTGTTTTCAATCTCAATTCACTAAAACGGCCATAACTCCCTTATGTACTCAGGAAAATTCAATTGTGATTACTCCGTTGTAAAAAGCGTTAAATTTATATCTCCCCAGCGTATCAAAAAAAAAAAAGTAGGTTGATTCAATTGGTGAAAAATCAATCGGAAAAGTGAATTTTGTCAAATCCTCAGAATGACCACTTATTTCATGCTCTGTAGGTCTGATAAAATTCGACTCTCAAATTTAGCCTGTAGCCCCAAGTATCTCAACTTTTCAACGGTCAAACAACAGACTCAAAATGCTCGCACAATAGAATTTGGTGGAAATAATTTCGTTTGAATGAGGTAAAACGTGGTTTTTCCTGTGAAAATCGACGTTTTTAATAACAACAAAAACTCTCTGGACCCCCAGATGCTTAGTGCTTAGAGCCTGCGGCTGAAATTCAAAAAACATTGAACATGCTTTAGCCGCCCTTTTTTTCTGTTTGCTTTCAGTTTGCTCTTATCCGGCCCGCTATCCTAAGCTTTCCGATTTTCCGCGTCCAGTAATTCGGAATGTTCGAATTTTGATAGCCCAAATTCTTAATGGTTCATGGATCGATCGATGAACGTTGATTCTCGATCGGGGATCGTTCCATAAACGATATTGTCGTTTATCTACCGATCGATAAACGTTAATTGTCGGCAGGAGGTAGATTGATAATTACGTCAGCGAGGACTTGCGACCACTAGACATTACCGGGAGAGATGGTTCTTGACTTCGACTGGTCAAGAACGTACCCGAACCTTGCCGACATCCGTGTGACATTTTCCGCGTCGCCCATCCCACGTGACATTTTTCAGCTAGTTAGTCCAAGGCTAAAGCTAAAAAAAAAAAATGGACTTTTCATACAATATTTACTACGTGGGAGCTTAGTGTACCTATCAATCCTTTGAACTCCAAGTCACTTGACCTCATCGATGGGAAGAAAGTAAATAGGTTCCTACCTCTGAGTCCACGGCTTTGTTGTGCCCTCATCGAGCTCATTACCTCCTTCTTTCGCACGCTGATCATCATAAAATTCTACTCTTCAAATTTAGTCTGTAGCCCCCAAATAAGCGACAGCATCTCAGCTTTTCAACGGTGTACTCAAAATTGCTTTTAAAGTACAGTTTAATGAGGAGAAATTCGTTTGATTGCAGGAAAACGTGCCTTTTCCTACAAAAATCGAAGTTTTCAACGAAAAAGTGATTTTTCATGCAAAAATGAGTTTGGTATTGGATTTTATCGGTAAATCGAATAAGTGGTACTTGCACACCTCCTTGGTACTCAAAAAAGCAAGGGTGGATATATCTGAACAACTTTTCGTTTTTTCATTACTCCTTGTAGTGCAATTTGTGTTAAATGAACTGGTATTCTTTACATTAGTAATGAGCTGTATTCTTTGTTTTTTATATTAAAGCAGTTGCTCAAAATGGAGGACATTCTGCGCGATGAAGAAGTGGCCCCTTCTACGAATACTATCCAACATTCTACTTTACATGTTCACCAAAAATGTGAATTTTACAAGAGCAAAAAATCGTCACGTTCATCTTCGTTAAATAAAACTTTCGAATTAGAGCAACACATTAACGTTTATGGATTTAGTGAATAGAAACGGCGTAAAAACACATTCTTTCATACTTCAGGCAATTATTCATGAATATGCCAAGGACATAGGTACGATGAAGATATGTTCAACATCTTGGTTGGCTAAATCGGCAATAAGTTTTATTTCTGTCATCCTAGTCCGGCAAAATGAACCCCCCACCCCCCCAGTATTCAATTGTGAATATCGACAATGGTAACATATGCAAAATAATGAGATGAATCGGTCGAGATTTCTTGCGAAAGGATGAAGGACAGAATTATCACTTCCGTGTAATAATTTACAGAGCTTTTTCTTCTCGTTTCACACTTCGCATCCCACCCCTCAGCCACGGTGTGACGACCCCACCAACTGGGAGTTTCACCTCTTCCAAGCTCGTTCGTTACCTGCCAGTTAGTTTGACCGCCTAGCGCCCAACTTCTCCCTATCGCCTATCCCTTCCAACACGTCGACTCCGCTCGACACATGTGAGCCATATGCGAGGACCCCCGACGTTCACGAAATATCAGCATAACTATGCCCTCTTTCTCCTCTTCATATAATTGTACGAGCTGTGAAAAATTGAACATTCGATAGGTATAGTTCGTACTACAATGGATTATTCAAAAGCTTTTTGCAATCTTCTGTTCAACTTTCAGGATGACCAGTGGTTCCTCCGATCCCTTACTTGAAAATTAGCTTCATTCAATTAGGGCTGGCAAATAGGTACTAGTACTACTACAGTAAGTACCGACTTTATTGCATAAATCTGAACGTAAATGCAATTGAGGGTAAGAACAGAAATCATCTACCCTAGATTTGGTACCTTCCGCAAGTATATTTAATATTATTTGATGAACGGCAGGAGCAGGTTGATGAACGGCGTGTGGTGGATGATTGATAACTCTAATCAGCGGTTATCGTTATCGTTTTATATGATCGAAGTTAACTTTTTTTGTTTTTTTTTTTTAACAAGAGCGACATTTAAAAAAAAAAAAAAAAAAAATAGAAAAGGATAATCTGGAAGTGATGGCAGGAATGGGAAATGAAGCATTGAAGTTGTCATACATGCACAGGTAGGAGTTTACCACAAATAAGAAACAACAAAATTAACTTTGATACTCGTATTCATTGTTCGACTACTGTGGAAATAACGGAATGAAGCATTTTGATGCAACTCAGGAAGCTATCACTCAACCAACACAGAACACTCGAGCAGAGAAAAACTCAAATTTTATAACTGGACTTACCGCCCAAATTTCGCGATTTAAACCCATTTTCAATAGAGACCTGCGGTTCCAGGGGTTTTCCGAAGGTGATAGCGGTAGATTGCGATGGTTAGAAGGTAACACAAATCAGAAAAACCAAGGGATTTAGGAGGAAAACTTGAGAACGGAGGGCCTAGGATGCGAGTGGTCGGAGCAAGGGGCTTGAGACGGGTATCATGGCGGCGCGAGGTGGGTCTCTTCCGTGGCCCGTTGCAGCCGCTCACCGCCTTGACGCGAGATCGACTTTCAGGGACTTTCCACCGGTGGAAAAATCGAGGAAAACATTCGGAATCCATCGAATATATTTAATAAGAATTTTAGAAACGAAAATCGTCACGTTCCGACGGAGTTTAGGGAAGAGCGGGAAACGAAACCGTCGAAAAAACTCATCATACTCGAGACAAAGGCAGGCATTTGAGCTGACAGGACGGTTTGACGGCAATTACAAATAAATTTGATCGTGCAAATGTAACGAATTACTTACAATTCACCGAGGTCCGTTGGGCTTTAGGATCGTTGTCTTGAGGTAAACAAACGCGCGGCGGATGGACATGCGGGGAAGGGGAACCTGTGCCTTCAACTTGTGTTCGACTGCCCACGTGACCAGTTTCCCCTCCAGCCCGGAACGCGAACCCCCACTACGTCATCTCTCGCCCTTAACCCCCTTCCCCTAACTTCGACACCCTTCCCCACCCAAACCAATTTATCGCTTCTAAGCTCCTAAAACTGCCTTCAAGCTCGTTATGAACGGCTTAAAGTTGCAACATAATGATTTCTTTGAGTACTAATGATTACTTTTTCAATGACTTATCCCATTACGCTAGTCCTGATACCATACACAACCAAATACAGACGATTTCGACAAATAATCGCTCTGAAACTAATGGGCATTCCCGTTCAAATTGCAAAATATGAGCAATGACAACACCCCATCACATGTAATGGGTGTGGGGCTTTTAATTTCCATTGAGTACATGGGAGAGGTAAAAGGTGCCCATAGGGAGGGGGCTGTGGCAGACTGCATCATTAAAATTCTGGGGGGGGGGGGGTCCAAAAAATTGGTAGGGGGGGGGGGGTAAAGTTGATTGAAACAGTGTTTAACATGACAACATTCAAAAATATATTACATCTCTAGATAGAACGTAAATAATAATGAACCTATTGAATAATTTAAATGTGGTTTGTTTATTTTATCTGAAAATGTATAAATGAAAATGACAGTGCTCAAATATTGTTTTACATTTTTGTTTTGGGGAGGCTGTACCAACTTACATGGGGGGGGGGGGCTGGTTCTAAGTTGGGGGGGGGGGGAGGGGCACCCCTGATAAAAGTAATGTCTGATTGTATTTGACTTGTGACTAAAATGTGACATTTTCACAAAATCCACATGCCTTTAAGAAGCTTATTTTCCACGATTTTTTGGACTACAATTCAGTAATTTCTGACAATTTACACATCAGGTAAATCTGGGCTAGAAGCGTCCCACTCACAGTGAACAAAAACTATTAAAATGAACTTCATACACCCATGGTGTTATAAACATTTTTTTCAATTTTTCAGTATTATATATTTTTTTTCTTGATAGATTGCAAAAGTTCATTATTGAAAATAATGAAGCAAAATGGCACCTCATTTTCTAAACTAAGTACACCATTTTTATAAAATAAATTGATTAGTGGTGGATGGGAAGCAGGGACGTAACTAGGGGGGTGGGAGTCCCGTAACCTGATTCGTGTTGTTGTTCTATTTAATTTAATTTAATTTAAATTTAATATTACCACAATATTATCATTCCCTATTCTCGTTCTTTTGTGATTTTTTAATGTGATTTGCAGAAGTGACTGTGAAATGCCTCCCAAGAGTGAGTAGTGGGCAAAACAAAAAAGGAAAAACTATAACATCGATGTCAGCATCGATTAGGCTATCGATGATTGGTCTGACATCGATGTTTTGGCTTCGATGTTCCACACACTATCCACTATCCACACGGTTGGATAGTGTGTGGGCCGCTGTGAACAGTGCTTTGCGCATGGGCATCTGCGCAGCAGCCTTCGTCGAGTCCGAGTGGACTTCGGTCGAGTCCGAGTGTTTTGGGCGGGGTCGGTCCCCTCTGTAGATGCGCTTCCAAGAAGGTGGGTAGAAAGAAGGTTGCTACGCAGGGCGGAGCCTCCATAACGGAGGGGCCACGGCTGCTACACAGGACGGTAGGGCCCACGAAACGAGGGGCTCCGCCTGTGACGTCACTGGGACGCTACTTCCACCGGCGCTCTGCGTTGAGCTCACGGATACGGCCTCTCTTCCCACCACGCACTAGACCACGGTAACTACACGGTAGGGGTCACCCGCAGGGCGTCTCAGAGAGGTGACGTCACTGGTGCTCACTGACCACCGGCCCCTCACCTAGCTAATGTACCCGTACTCATTCATATCTCGTTTCTAAGTATTTCCCCAGAAGAATAATTTAGTCAGTTGATCTGTTGGTAGATGGGCGATTCAAAAATTATTTAATTCTTCAAATATATCGTGGGGTTCCGAGTAAAAGTGACCAAGTAACATTTGCAAAATTTTACAGGGGAGCGATCTGAAGTTTCACCTATTTTCTTCTTACGAATTTTGGTCGTGTGATGTCTCATCCGACTATGTTTCGATTTTTCTTTATCCTGTAGGTAGTTAGCTAGTGCCCTCCTCTCATATCGTGCTTCAAAATTCACTTCAGATTAAATAAGAGCTGTTTATTCGGAAACTCTATTTGATCATTTTTACCTGCCTGGAGTTTCAAGCTTTACTCATTTGGTCAATTCAATTCTTCGAAAATCAGTCGCATAGTTACATGAAATTGAGGGATTGAATAGTTTTTTCGTTAATTAATCGTGTTGCCAAACATCTAATAACAATGATATACCTATTTCTGTTAGAAAAGGTTATCCATTACCTATCACTGTAATTGGTCATTTTCACCTGCACACTATGCAATCTTACAAATCTTACACAGTAAAAGTGATCAAATGGCAATTGATAACATTTACATGCACCAGCGAGAGTACATTTATAATCCATCTCGTGTTTTGTGGTCGAGTTCAAATGCCATTTGGTCACATAAAACTCTTTGGGTCAGGCAGGTAAAACTTATTTTCAAGTATTTCTTGCACATAAGTTTGAAGATAACGTTCTTAGCAACAACACACAGTAGACAACGTTCCTTAGTACCGGAATGACAAAAAAAAACTCATTTTGAAAAAAATGTTACTTGGTCACTTTTACCCGGAACCCCACGATATATGTACATTGTTGTTTACAATTATAATTATAAGGTAGGTATGAGGGTGATTCCTAAACTTGGGGCAATTTCGAGTTTCACTTGGGGAAATTTCACTCATTAGGCCTACGTTCTTGATTTTTTTTTTCCTAACTGCAGGTTCTGACGAGCTCATCTAACACCCTTCGGCAACAATAATATTGTCATAATAATGGTCATATTATGACCATTTGGTTTTTAAAGAAAAGTAAATAGGTAATTTACGTACGTACTCACATTGTCGTGGTTGGTCTAAAATTTAAATACTCGGCTCGGCAGTTGATTTTCATGCACCTATAAATTTTCTATGAACGCAATTTTTTTTCCTCATTCAAGTTGAGGATCTTACGCCTTGAAAATAGGTTTTGCAATGCTCCTATAAAATCATGTCAGCAATTATGATCAACGAAAAGCTTCCTGCAACTTTTCTTAACATTGTCGTGGCTGAAAGAGACCCCCAAGCAGCGGAAAGGGGATTCGGAATATTTTGGAAGTTGATGTTCGTCACGAAGGGTGGCATCACAACCAATCCCGCCTGCAAGCGCATCACGTCCCAATGGCTACTCAGTGACTGAGATCATGATCCTCTCGGAGATGATATTTCAGGAGCGTAGGTTTATTGTTGACATTGTCGTGGTTGTAAGTATCTAGTTCTGTGATTTTAATGACCAAGATTCCATCTGATGCATGTTTTCACAACTTCGTTATAGGCTGTAATCATAGAAAATAGAATACAGTTATAGAATTACTCTATGTTCTGTGGCTGTAATTAATGAGCATTGGAGGAACCCTGAGACATGAGTAATTCTGTCACAATGTGATCTTAACGTTGAAAATAACATTGTCGTGGCTTTTAGTTTTTAACATTGCCGTGGAAATTCCAAATTACCAAAAGACTACGGCAATGTCAGAGTGCAACAACAATTTTAAAATTGGGTAATTAACTTCTTTTTTTACCAAGCTTATTATTATAGTGTACCACTACTTGGGAATTCACCTACTTGTTCGGTTACTGCGCAAGAGTTTTTGCAGGGTAAGCACAGCGACTTCCCCCGGGAATATACCCGGGAATAATATGCTGCTAAATACAAGTATTACTTAAGTTTTCATATTTTGATTCTTGCTAAAAAAAAACTTTTTCACATTAATTAAATGATACAAGAACGATTTTTCCAAATCCAATGCCATTTTTCCTTTTACCTACCAACCCAAGAAAAAAATATTACTGCAACAAAATGAAATTTATCGATCTTGTAATGAACATTAACACTGTCGTGTGCCCTAATTCACATTGTCATGGACGCGAATTTCAAATTCGAATTTTGGACTTTTAAAAGGGATTCATGAGCTACCATTGCGCTTTTTTCCTTAGGGGGGCATGACTAAAATCCATATAAAAAAATTCCAGGAATTTTGACAACTTTTTTTATAACAATTTTTCCTGATCGAAATTGCCACTAGTTTAGCAATCACCCATATAAAAAAGGCAGCAGTTCAAGACATTTCAATTAGACTGTAAAAATAATGTTACCCTACCTAGTCACCACATTATCATGCTGTTATTTATAAAGTTCCTTATTTTGTGTGCATAATGTACATTGACACATAATATAGGTATGTACCTACATTAGCATAGGCATTTTTAGTCTACGTAGTAATTTTTTTCATTTTATTAGAAACTTTTCTGGTAATACTAGTGCTACGTTTTTTTATAATTTTTTTTCTGTTGCACGCATATTAAGACTTTTAATTCGTATGAAACCTCGTTCTCACATTTTAAAAAACATTCTTGGATTTATTAACAAAATTGCCATGGAACACATCAAATTTTTGAAAAATAAAAGCTAAACAACGTGTTTTCAAGCTATCTGATGCACATTACTGGTTGATTATTATTTCATACAAAATTTTCAAGAAATAGCTTTTTAACCACCCAAATAAATTAAACAATATGAGTTACTATCAACATCAATCCAACCTCCGTCTCGACTGTACAGTACAGACTTACAGACAGCAACACAGCTGATGTCATCGTCCGAGCTCCACCTTACAGACAAGTACAACGTCATTGGGAATGTCGTCACATACACACACGCATTATGTTGAAAAAATAGTTTATTTTTATTTTTGTTTTGTTTATTTGGCATTATAAATTTATATACAACCATAATGTAATACAATATTATATTTTCTTAATCATGTTTTAAATGTCTTTACCTATTTCCACTATAAACTTCGTAAAATTAACTAGTTTTGTTTAAAAAATAGTGGTTTTTTTGGATTACGAGACTTGCATACTTACGTCTAACTTGTTAAAAAAGTATATTGTAACATAAAAAATTAGATCTAAAACAAAAAATACAATGTGAATTTAAAATAAAAAATCTGGTTGTGCCAGGCACCCGCCCATAGAACAACCGCCCATGTGTTTAACACTAGAAAAGTTTTAAAAACGCTGAGGTACAACTCCAAAGCATAGGGACTGACGGGGGCGCGGTGACGTCACGACATTCGGGTTTTCCCCAGTGGCCCCGCCTCCTGATTCCTACCGTGTAGTGTAGCAGCAGTGGTGTAGCAGCTGTGGGTAGACAGGGCTGTAACAAGCACAGAAAATGGAATAAGAAGCGGCAGTGGCACCTGCCGACAGTGAGGAGATTGGCACCTGCCCGACTCGACCCCCCACTCCTTTACCTCCTAGTCGATCCCCTCAGCTGTCCACTGCCGCGCTGTGATTCAAGGTCACACATACACCGGATCCACCCAGTGGGATACCTAATCACCGTAGTAGAGAAGGGTTCATGTTCGCCCTTGGTCCACGCCCTTGATCCACGGATACTAAACTAAGACTCTAGTCTAGTATCCGTGGATCTGACCGAGGGTAGTACACTACAAGGTGGGGCTCACGAGCCGCTCAGGTTGGGATGATGACGTCATTCGGTAACCACCGCCCGACTCTGTGACACAGCGGGGTAACCGTTTTTTTCGAGCCCTCCCCGCAAACTTTATCTTCGGCCCCCTTATTCCGCAGAGGTTATCCCTGATACGGGTGTTATCATACATTAAATACGGCCCCTACACAATCAACAATAATGTCATGACAGGTAATGATAGATAGATAGATAGTTTAATCACATCATTCTACATGTTACATTCTTTATTTGAATAATAACTTATGACCGAGCTGGATAGTGTAACACTGTGGCGTAGCCCGCAGTTGGTTCTTACATCTAATTTTTATAAACGTACCTGTAACACTATGTTTACACCACATTAATTATTAAAATTTTGATTCCACTTCCATAAAATGATGTACTTAGTATACACGCCATTTATATAGCTGCTAAGTTTATATAGCTTTTCCAAACCAATTTGAGAATTTTCCAAACCAATTTGAGAATTTTCCAAACCAATTTGAGAATTTTCCAATCTAAGAAACTTTCACTACTAAAAAAAAAATGCAGAGGAAGTTTTCCAAACCGAATTGACAATTTGTTAAGGCAATCCAAGACTTTTATAGGAAACAAAATTAATGAAGCAAAATGAAAGAATAGCACTTTATGAACAAATTAACATTGAAACCATAAAGACAAAATGAACGAAGAATACTTTATAAAAATTACGCTCTTGTTAAGAACAGAAAAAATCGAGGCCACTCTGCGTTTGCCAACGAAATTTTTTTTCATTTCAATGTTAATTTGTTCATAAAGTGCTATTCTTTCATTTTGCTTCACTAATTTTGTTTTCAATAAAAGTCTTGGATTGCCTTAAAAAACTGTCAATTCGGTTTGGAAAACTTCTTCTCCCTGTTAAGTAGTGAATGTTTCTTAGATTGGAAAATTCTCAAATTGGTTTGGAAAATTCTCAAATTGGTTTGGAAAATTCTCAAATTGGTTTGGAAAATTCTCAAATTGGTTTGGAAAATTCTCAATTTGGTTTGGAAAATTCTCAATTCGACTTGGAAAAGCTATATAATCATTAATTTTAGTTCATAAAGTACTTGAATGAGTTATCTCTCATTAGTTTATAAGTTTCTCTTTTGAATAGATGCTCACTGTTTATCTTCATTGACATAAAGACATTACTACTTCATTCCTTTTCTTCATTTCATTATAATTTCAGTAATAATGTCATTGTTTCGTTCAGTAACGTGTCTCAAGCTAAACATTTTATCTGTATTTCATATAATAACTGATCGTCGCATGGTAACCATCTTTCCCGCTTCTATTCAACCTTTCGTTCTTGAACCAGCACAACTGTCAACCTTCTATTTGTCCAACTGATCTATACTTTACTAGAAGGATTGATGTAGGATATTTTTTTGACCAGCAAGCTAGACAGAACACATTAGAACACACATTGTGAGTCACATTATGCGCGAATTGAACCTATCTAAGGCTACTGATGCTGATTGGCCTTGTTTTTTTCAGAGAGGTTTTTGTGGATTTGTTGGCGAGTGATACGGACATGGTTTGAGGTGAAAATAAGATAGTTGAGATAGATGTGAGCAGTTGTAGATGCCAGCCGATTTTCCCCCTTCCAGACGCGTAACCTACGTATTTCAGTATGTTCATTTCCCGCCATTTGCTAGGTACTTGAAAGTTCGTTATTTTCCGCCGTATTCAAAAGTTTCAGTTTTTAGAGGTAACGCGTATCATCGATTTATATAAATCGATATATCGGAAGCTTAGTAGCTGCTGCTCCATGCGAGAAGAAGAAGTTGGTTGGTTTGTAAGAAAAGTGATAAGGATGATAGCTGGTATCCGTTGTTAGATGTAGATGTAGATACTCGCTACATTCGAAATTGGTGCAGTGGTTTTGTATTGTTGTGGCCATAAATTGTGTATTTTACTTAAAATCTTGGGACTATGTAATGACCTGATGAATAGTTTTCATATATTCCGGTTCCTCATGAATGTAGGGTGTACGTAGCAGTTTTATCCGAGAAGCCATCGTCGTTGTCGCTCTACCTTTTTATTGTACAAATTTACTATGAAGTTGGTACGTAAATAACTCTTGGCGATGATACTATAACAACAGGGATGCTTTGTAAACTTGTACCATACGTTACTTTATATTATTATTATAATGGATTGGAACCAAGCAGTATAGTATCCAGATAGAGTTAACCTTTTTACAAATAAATTCAATCTTTTTGCTTCTGCATTTGGTAAACAAGTTTAATTTTTAGCGCACAAAAACAAACAAGGAAAAATAACGTTCACTTGCATCTGATGTTAAATTGATGAACATGTTCACTACATAGTTGGAGCAGTCGTTCGGCGTAACTTCTTCAATTCTTCGGGATGTAACTTCCACTAAGTTATGTTCCCCAGAGACAATCATAATTCCTGAGCCGCATTCTTAATTTTTGAAAATGCCTGTTCTGCTAGGTTGAGCATAGGGGAATAAGGTGGCAGAAATCTTATGCTCATTTCGGAACTGTTTCGAGCACTGGATACTACGACGGGGCTATTCGTGTTAGGAGTCGTGGATGTGGTAGGAAACAACAGCGAATTGTTTTCTACCGCAGCCTCTCCGGACTAAATTTTGTGCAGTTCGCTGCTTCCTAAGAAAACTGCCGTCTTCAATTTCCCGAGGGAAGGCCGCCTTGAGCCAGTTGGAGGGGACACTGGCCGCTCGCTTCCTTTCCGTGCACCCGACAGTGCTTATAGCGTGATCAAACACTAATAGGACATAAAGACGTCCGTGTAATTCATGCATTAGTTACCAGTGTGTTTAACCTTATTCGTGATATTGCTGGTAAATCGTTAATAATAATAATAAAATTTAAGCCAACCTGACAAACCTAAAATGATATCGATCGTTCATTGGGGCTTTTCACCAATGTTGACATTTTTGTTATTAATATGGTGTCGGTCCAATTTGACTGTTTACATGTTGTTAAAGTTGTACATTTTGTGTTGATCAAAACTACAGATTCTTATACGGTTAATTCAATTCGCGAGAGGTTGAATGCTCTATAAATGCAAAACGTTGACTTTTACCAGTATTTGGGGTTTATTGGTATATAAATGTTCTGAAGCAAGAGAAAAGCTCAAGCCATAGTTGTCAATACGAAGGGACACATTGGGGTTACATTGGGAGGGAACAATTAGGACATGTGTCAAAATTTGGGAATTAAAAAATGCTAACTGCTGAAAAATTGCTCCTTATGAGAGGGGAAATATGGCTGTTTCAACCCCTCCCCGTCATAGACTCAGAACCTCTAGTTTTAGAAAGTGTAGGACAAGCGTGTTGTAATTTTCGATGAAATTCACCCGTGCCTTGATAAAGTAGTATACGTGAGGAAAAACATCATGGTGTGCAGGTGCCATTTGTGTCAAACTCCTCAAATCGGAATTTAATTTAAGATGTCAGATGTAAAGGCTTAAGGGGCATGTAGGAAGGACGGACATATTTGTAAACCATCATTCATCAAAACATTTTTTTCCATTAATATCTATTGGTTACCATGTTCCAGTATTGTCTGAGCAGTCATCCCAACAAGCCATGTTACATCCTCAGATTCAAGGAAATAACGATAATGCTGGACTGCGGGTTGTCTGCGCAAACAGCTCTGAACTTCATTCCACTCCCACTCGTGCCAAGTTCTCGGCTTTCAAACCTTCCTTCATGGCTTCCTAGGGACTCGGTGGAGACGCAGTTAGAAGGGGCAAGTTAATTAGTCCACCTTTTTCTTCTTATAATTATTTTCACGAGTACAAGCACTTATTATTCTTACATTTATTATTAGTCACAATTTATGTTGTTTTACAGGAACTCAAGGAGTGTTGTGGGAGAGTTTTCGTCGACTCTGCACCCGAATTTTGCCCACCCCTCGCAAATATGGTGGATTATTCTGAGATAGATGTCATCTTAATCTCAAATTATTCCTCGATGCTTGCCCTCCCCTTCATAACTGAAGGAACTGGGTTCAAAGGTGTAGTTTATGCAACTGAACCAACTCTGCAAATTGGAAAGTAAGATTTTCGGTTGAGATTTGACGTTCTTACTAAAAACTGATGAATACCTTTGTGGTGCATCAAATAACACTATCATCTCCCTTTCTCCCTCTTGTATGAAAATTATAGGTTGGTATGGTGGTTGGTACCAGTACTGAATCCTCCCCTGAAACTCGGTGGTTTGCAAAGAGATTGCCAGGGGGTATCGCAACGGGGTCGGAAGAGATGCTTTTCTTAGCGAAATAAAAATTTAATTTCGTCTATTTCTCGTTTTCTCGTTGCTCTTTACATAGGATGAGATACGAACATGAATCCCTTTGATGATTCATCAGTTTATCTACAAGAGGTGGAATGCTCCCATACGTTTGCGAATAGGGCTTGCAAATTCTCTCTGCATGGGCGACTGTTCAGACTGGTCACGATTGTTTGAAAACAGTGTTGGCAAGTAATGCTCTTTTAATGTAAATGGCCCTTAAAACTACGAAATAGTGAAGCAGAAAACTTGATACAATCACGCAGAACAAACAAAATAATTGTTACGGAGTGGTCAGAATGACTTATAACAAAATCAATAAGAACCACCCATCCAGGTTAGCCAAGAAATTATAGTGTGCCATCCCATGTTTTTCAATCTCATGGCCTGCCTCAATTTTAACGGAAAGTCCTCTGAAACTTACTTCTTTAGAGTGAGTGTCCTTCGAGCATTTATAAGATCTGATCCTGGAACCCCAACTTCAAATATACACAAAGCCCAAAAAAGTTCTCACAATTTGAATGGGTCATTGATAAATTTGCGCAGTCCCAAATTGTCTTTTATTCGTTATTGCGCCATTCCCTGAAGGCGTAAATCGGGAGTGAGCAAAAACGGAATTCCAAACCAAAACTGACTGACACATTTCAGTAATGAGGTCGATTTGCCCTCCAGTCGGAGCCTGATCGTGATTATCAATTTATCACGAATTAATGAGATTATCCTACCAAATTTGTTTATATACTTCCACTTAAAACAAAACAGCTGAAGAGGTAGTATGAGTGTAAGGATATTTTTTAAATCACAGGGGCTCCTTGGATCATTCTTCGTTTACCCATTCGTAAATTGAGTAATTCTGAATACTCGAAGTGTGAAACTTGCTTTGCGCATCTCCTAATTGCCCCTTCTTCGTTCTCATCTAGCCCATGGCTTGACTGGTTGCCACTTATTGGAAGTAAGCCTCCTAGCCATCAGAGAAACATGTCAAACTCTTTGGGTAGTATTACTTCGGAGTTACATACTAGTGGATCCTCTGATATCAACTGCAACCTGATATTTTTTTGGTGGTATCATCTGCAGAATATTGGAATACGGTTTGCCAGTCCTGAGTTGGGTACAAGGGAGTATTGGCTTCAATCTTTCTGTATCTAAGAAATCCACCTTCTCTCCATCTGAAACCCTATTTGCCTTCACTTCAGCTATTAGTATTGGTATTCCATCCTCTGCTTCATTCATCATTGGTTCAGTGATTCAATGAATTACATGATCACCAATAGATTTTTGGGATTATACTCGTACAATGCCCTCTAATCGTCATGTCCATGTTTTTTCCAACCCTCCTTTATTCACTATAAATGGTGACTTCAATACTCGAAAAAATCTCAATTCAATCTCCAGGGAGTTGAAAAATGTTGCAGACTTATCTACTGGTGACCATTTGGCAGTCTGGTACCACTGGAGGCATCACCGTCAGTTTAGCTAATTGTACTGTTTTGCTCCTGCTCTGCCATCACACTGGACTGAGATGGTGGTTAGCTATTTCTGATAGTCCCTCTGACAGATCACTCTCCTTTGCTCATTCTCCAGATCTTATTGCTGATTACGTCGTGTTCGGTTCTGCAATAGTTGAAAATAGTATACATTAAAGAAAAACAATGTTTCTTTTTTTAATAAGGAATAAGTGTAATGATATGCTATACGACTCTGGTAGCTGGATTCTGAACTGCTAAACACAAACCCGTAGTTGGAGCTGGATGACATCTATCTGCAAGAACTGCATGTTGGAGGTTTCCGCCGCTCTGTTCCAACATGTTTTGGGTTATTTTGTTGATTCCTTTTTGTTGGAGTTGGTGCCATTCCAGTGGTGGCTCCTTCCCATAGCCAATCACGCTTTCTGTTTCTTGAATCTATCTTTTTAACATTTACTCCCTTTATCTGAAAGTGATAGTTGTTGCTCCATGAGTGCAATTATGGCTTCAAACAACATCACGTCTGTCTAGTGTGAAACCTACTATAGAGCGATTTACTGACTGATGTGTCACTAGCCACTTATTTCTTCAAGTTTTCCCCTCCAATCTGCTCCATCAGTGCTGAAATTTTATTTCTGATGACGGGCTGTGGTAGAAAAACCAATGTACGGTTCCCACATAGCAATTTCTCTGATTTGTCACTTCCTATAAAACAATAAGTGCCTGCGGAGTCACCACAGATTCTTGCAGAAGTGCCTTTTACAGTACTCATTGTTTACTTTTCCAGGTTATTTCTGGAAGAGTTGGTTGAGTATCTAGAACAAACTCCTAACAAAAACCAAGCAAAATATTGGAAAGAAATTCTTCATCTTCTGCCACCTCCTCTTAGTGACAGCTTCAAGCCTAGAAGCTGGCGTCAGTTGTACACCTTATGCGAAGTGAAGAATAGTTTAGCTAGAATCAAAGTCGTTGGTTACGATGAAAAACTGGTTAGTAAGAATGTTTTACCTTATCTAAATTGTGTCATTACTTTGTGAAAGCCAGATTGTTTTTATTTACAGTATTTTCTATGGAATGCTTCTTGGCATGACGAACTTAGTTTTGGAATTCCATGAGTAACAATTATCCTTCTTCAAAAGTGTAACAAGACTCTGCCCGACGTATTACATACAACTGTTTTCATATCATACTAATGATTCATATTAGGTTTCCTTCTCCTCGCTGGGTAAAACTTAAGCTAGTGGAAAAATTTAACTCAATAGTGAAGATGGATTCGTGAACTGAAGTTAAGCTCTGTCGCACCTTACTCGTAAAAACTGCGTGGATAAAAGTACACGGATCCAATCTACCTCACTCATACTTACCCATCAAAATCGTCTTCCGTACGATTACTATGAGCCTTGTATCTAGTAGAAACATTGTTTTCACTCCTGGGAGATTAACTTTACGTTTTAGGGCATTCTGATCATTTTGTATCAGTTCGAGAGCCCTCTAATTCAAATCTTGTAATGATCTTAATTTGTACAGTTTTCAAAAGATTTTGATATAATGTTCAGGGAATGCGAGAAATTGAAGTAAAAAAATGCTAAAGCAAATCTATCAAGCATCATTTTCTCACAGCTTAGTCTTCTGATCTGCTTCAAATTTGGAGGATAATTGGAAAAGGACGATTTTATTCCTCCTTAAAAGTTTATCACGATCTTATAATTAACATCTGCTGCACATATGCTATTCTCAAATCCTGGAAGCAAGCATAATTATAGTTTTCATCTGATTCCCGTGAAATTATCTGATATTGTATTGGTCTACATGATAACTTATTAACAGGGTATTAAATTCAAGGATCAATCCATGGTAAACAAGTTGACCAAGTCTCGTCCTTCAAGTATCTTGGAGCTTTGGTCAATAAAAAGAACAACCCTCCCGAAATTAAATAAATCTCTGAATCAAATGGCCTTGAATGAAGCACTTCAAATGCTGAAAATTTCCATTCGTTCTGACTTGAGTCTTTGACTTGGAATATGCAGACTATTGTAGTAATCAACCAAATCATAGAAGCTCACTACAGAAAGTAGAATTGTGTGTGTTAAAATAAACCGTCAGCTTTCAAATCCTCTTAAATGTGTTTTAGGATGTTTACGGGGCTCTGAAAGTGACCGCTGTTAGCTCAGGATACTGTCTAGGCAGTAGCAATTGGGTTATCGCCTCAGATTACGAGAAAGTGGCCTATGTCAGTGGTTCTTCTACCTTAACTACCCATCCGAGGTAAATATATTAAGAATTTAGAATAATCTGTGGTTCTAGTTACGGTATTGACATTACAATAATTGTATGTTATTTTGGTACGCTCCAACCTTGAATAACCGTGGAAGGTAATTCGTGATAGCTATATGTCATGGTTTTAATGGAACTATCACGATGATCTACAGCAGGGGTCTCCAAAATATTTATTTGAGTGTTGATATTTGAAATGTGTTCCCACAACTTCGTCGCGAGTGACTTAGTCCGGATCGAATTAAGCTTACGCGGTCTGATTTTCTTCGTAATAAAATAAAGAACGCAACAGACCCTGCAGAAAGCCGGTACGAGCGTCCGTTTTGTTTGTCGGGTGGATATCATCCGCAAATCTTAAAAACGTGATTTCTCCCGAGTCGCTCAGAGAATTAGGCGTTCGAGGTCTTAAAATGTTTGTAATTACTTGTTTTACATTGAAGAAAAGTAGCTCTTGAAATTTCCATTCGGATGGACTCCTTCCACTTTTCCATTGCTCCAACCGTTTACGCTCTATGAGCAAAAGAAGCGGTGCTGACTATGAAACTCCCTTTGCCACTGCTACCTTCTTACCATACCCGTAAATGGGCAGACTTTGTTTTATTCAAAGTCCTTGAAGAGGTCAATATATTACTTGAAGTTCCTAATGAGGGCAAATCTTCAAATTTGTGGTCGGAACTGGTAGTTTACTGTTGGTTTAAGCGTTTGGAGACAGTTCAAACAGTTCTCGGATTTTTTTCTGAACTAGCAGTTCGGCGCAGTCCCAGTTGACTATTAGCTCTCGTCCTTCATCGAAGATTTCTAATTCGTCGTACCTGTGTATTGTCACTATCATTATTTTAACTATGTTATTGTTGTTAATTGCAGGCCGATGGATCAAACTGTTTTAAAAAATAGTAACGTATTGATCCTGACAGGTTTAACTCAGACGCCCACAGCGAATCCCGATACAATGCTAGGAGAACTGTGTATGGCAGTTGGTAAGTTATGCAGTTATATCTGTGGTCTTCTGCACATAACCGGTACAAAAACCGTTTTGAAAAACGATTAATATAAATTCACTTTTCCCTCAGCCATGACGTTACGGGCCAATGGTAGCGTACTTATTCCATGTTACCCGTCTGGAGTCGTGTACGATCTGTTTGAATGCCTCTCTTCCCATTTGGACAGCCTGAACCTTTCAACGATACCCATGTTCTTCATCTCGCCCGTTGCTGACATGTCTCTTGGTTATTCCAACATTCTTGCGGAATGGTAAAACTACAATAAATATCTGCATTCGTAATGAAGTTATAGTTGGATTTTATTATTATTCTCAACAAATCTACTCATATCAAAGTCAATTTCGGCAACTCAAAAGTTTTAATGAACCTTGGTAGACCGCCTTAACTGTACTTGTGGCTAGCAAACATTGATGAGCTTGAAAGTACTGGACGTGCTGTGAAAATTAAAACAAGCGTTTCCAATCATACAAAATTAAATAACTTCTTATGGGATAATGTTTACTTTTGCTTCTTTCAAATTAAATCTAGATTTATGTCCTACAATTTTTCTGTAATACTTATTTACATATATCATGTTTGCTTAAATACGTTCAATATTAGAAAACCCTAGATCGCCAACCTGAATGAATTTACGTAGATGTATAGAAACAAGTTGGCCACTTGGTCATTAGAAAGTGAGCTTTACGCGAAAGGCTGCCTTCCACCAGACATTTGTTTTCATGTTTTCATTAATGTTTGCATACATTAACCGTAGACTCCATAACAATTATTCTGAATGATTATTAGTTCGTTGTATTTTCTTTCAGGCTATCCAGTAACAAACAGAATAAAGTATACCTTCCTGAGGAACCATTCCCCCACGGATATCTAGTAAAAACTGGGCGATTGAAACACTATAAACGAATCTATTCTGACGGATTCAGCACTGATTTTCGACAGGTAAGAGTTGTTCTTGTCATATACCAAATAATGGCATTGCCTAGATTTTGAGGGTTGTTCTATGTTATTCTGATCCGGATAATGATACTAACCACGCATTTTCTAATTAGGTACCTCTAATACTAATAATACAGTGACCTTCCCAAGTGTTTAGAGCGCACACATTGTGTATGTCTCTTGTTCAAAAACTTGTCTAGCTATCAGCCTATTAACATAATATGTTATGTTATGTTAATATCATATTATGAGGTTTATTTCACTGCTCAGATGAAGTGGTATTTTAGGGAGGTGACCCAGTGAGGTTTCACCAGTCGGAGAGTAAGAGAACGTACTGTGCCACGGGGGATGCTTTCTTATCATCGTTCAGAGTTTGATTTTGTTGCTTTCGTTATCAGTGTTTTGTTTACAGCACAGTATATTTCTCATTCAGTCTGTTTTCAGTTGCGTATTCATATTTTTCAAGTTTTAGAGAAAATTATGTTCATGTCTGTTGCTCGATTTCTGTATTGAATATGAGAAAGTTACCCAGATTTATCCGATTTCTATTTGCCTAAGAAAAGCATTTCCTCCGTCTTCTTTCCGATAGCCCCTGATAACCTCTGTGCACCCCTCGAGTTCCAGGGGAGGAGCCTTCACGATTGCAGATCTTTTTTGTATACAATCCCCCTTCAGTCAGAACCAAAGACAAGTTGGTTAGTTTAGTGTAGTTTCAGATTGTATGCTTGAACATTAAATTAATGTTAATCAGTTTGAATTTGAATTTTCGAAGTATTGGGAAAATAGCGATTCTACCCCATAAGTCTCGCTTAGATCATTAATTTATTTATTTACAAGGTGTTAACTGGGACTGAATGGTAACTTGTAAAAATTACGTTGCAGCCTTGCGTTGTGTTTTGTGGGCACCCCAGCTTAAGATTCGGTGATGCAGTTCATTTCATCGAACAATGGGGCTCCAATCCGCTCCACACCGTCATATTCACAGGTAATCAACAGCTGACTTTATCCGTATATTGAGAGATAGAAGTAAATAGTAATTTGGTTCTCCTAACCTTGAAAAGAAACCAGTAGAAAGTATACTGTACTTGATCACAACGTGGTTTACTGGTTGAGGTGCCTACTATTGGTTTATTATTTTCAATAATGAACCTTTGTAATCGACGAAGAAAAAAAATTGTCTTTTCCCATCCTCTCCCCCCCCCCCCTTTTAATTTCTTGTTTTACCTGTCAAGATGTGTAGAATCCAAAAAAGAATGATATATAAACATGCTGAGAATTATTACACGAAGGTTTATTATTTCTGTATTAGAAAACCCTTCTACGTAAATCACTGATCTTTTCATATTACACGTAGGTAGTCTATGGCACGTTATCTGAATTTGGCGCTTACATGCCTTGTAAATTCCATCCGAGATGCCTTGAAAGTAGCTCCCTTTATCCTTCACCTCCTTGGATAGATTAGGGAAGAAATTAGCTTCTAGGGCTCGTCAGTTTCTCTCCGTTTCTCATAATTGATTTCTAGAAGATGGGATGAATTCATCGTAAATATAACTCTACAACACTTTACTACTACCTGAGTACGTAACACAAAGTGGATATCTAAATACCTACAATAGAGCAATATACTGTATAACGACACCACATAGAAATCCACGATCAGAACAACAGAAATTTAACGATATCAAATGATATGAAAAACTGAATTCAAAAGAGACTCATGAAAACGAAATTCTAACCAATTTACTATCCGATTTGTACCAGGTTTAGACACGCTCACATTCACAATGTTGACGTTGGTTTTTTCTGTCAAAGTTCTAGCCCTTTAAGAGAACGAAAATTTCTACGATCATATTAGCGAACTTATTCAGAAAGTCGAACATCGATTTTCCCGGAGCCTAAACATCAATCCAGAACAAAATTATTCCATATAAAATTACGACCTACATATATGACCACCCAGACCGCTTTGCGTTCAATACCCGTTCTACCCCGCGTTATTAACTTGCGGGGTAGTGAAAAGATGTGGGCCTTTTATTCCATCCTGTTAAATTTCAGTTGTGGGTTTCGACAACTTTGTTGACGTACCGTATATTGCATCTCTGTGGGTATTGTCATATCAGCGAATTTCCTTTTCAGAACCTGACTTTCCTCACATGGATGCCCTCGCTCCTTTCCAGCCTTTGGCCATGAAAGCTGTCCACTGCCCCATTGATACGTCTCTCAATTTCACACAAGCAAACAAACTTATTCGTGAACTGAAACCAAGCACACTAGTTGTTCCTCAAGCATATACCTTACCACCGCCTGCCCATGTGCATCGATCTGAGCTTGTCATCGATCAAGTAAGTGGATAATGGAATATTTATGTGTAATCATGTACCTAACAACACATAAGTGAGTTTTATGCTGTTCGCTGGTGAGTACTAAGTTGATATGCCTCTCACTTGTCCTTCAACTACATCAATGGAATCTGATGTTACGTTGTTAACATGTATCACGTTTTTACTACTGGGTTATTTGCTCGAAAATTAAGATTAATTATGCTAATAAAATTTTCAATAATTAATCATGAAGTACTTATCTTTACTCCTAAACCTAATTTCTAAACTATTTTCACTCTCAAGCTGCTAACTGCCATCAATTTTGACGTTAATTTCCCAAAATCTGAGAGGCATGTAAGTAATCACTTTGAAAATTGAATTCGCGAACTTCTGCAATGCTCTTGGCATATCCTGAACAACCCAAAATTGTATGGTTCTATTGAGTGTAGTTGAATAGGGGATCAGGTGTTTTGAGGAAGGCAAATGGTTCTAACTATAAACTGCAATAATAATTATTATTATTGCAATTAAAATAATTATTAGTGCAAACATAAAGTAAATTAAATTCAAGCTATAAATTAGGATCATTATTATTATTATTATTATTATTATTATTACTTACTACATTTATGGCGATGTGTTAGGTCCTAAAAATATGTGTGTCCTTACTACTATAGGGGAAATTCTCCTTTTATTGCAACTTCATATGAGGGGGATTAATCAAACTTCGTCGACTGTGGGTTATTTTCCTTGAACGTAACTTTTCCCGGGAGTCAATGCACCGCATCTCAGCTGGTTTGGAGTTGGACGAAATGTCGAAGTGATACGGGCTAAGTCACTCGCGACGAAGTTGTGGAAACCCATTTCAATAAAAACGGAGTAAGATAGAAAATTGTCTATATTTCCACGAAAGTAAAGAGTTACACAGTTAAATCGATTTCGACGGTTAAGTCATCATCAGTAACAAACATGAACATCAGTCATCAGTTCAAGTTTGTTGTTCATCGCTCACCTTTTAACGCTGCATTCGCGTACCTTGGCGTACCTTTTCAAGTTGTTTTTCCAAGACTGAAACTGAAAAGCCTAGGGGTTCGCGAGTGACAAAAGGTTGGGAGTCGCTGCTCTAACTGGTTAAGCTATGAGCCTGATTAATCTTCGACTGTGGGTTACTTTCCCTGAACTTAAAAGTTGTACAACTGAAAAAACTGTTGAAAGGTTTCGTTTTATCAATAATGTTGATGATGATCATTGGGGCTAATAATTTTCCGTGTTTTCAATTCGTAGGAGAGCCGGTATGTGATATCCATAACAAGAGGGGAAGTTGTGTCACTTGCTGTTCGAAGACATTCAGCCAAGGTAAACTTGGATCCCGTCTTGGCTGACCATATTCTGTCATCTGAAGTGAGACCTGGCATCTCCTTGGCAACTATCACTGCAGCCCTACACGTTAAAGACAATCAACATAACATCAAAGTAAGTGCATAGGTTCACTGGATCTTATATATATATATGCCGTAGATGCGGCTAGTCAAACCTATTCCCCTTAAACAGTTTTCGTAGTTTAAATGTTCCCCTGGAATCTAGTGTCTATTAGTTTTTAATCTGGTCAATCAATTTATAGCAAACTGATTCCAATAACTGTCACCAGTGACGATTTGAAATGATATTCTTTTTACAAAATCAAGGTAGCCTCACAGCCTGGAAAATATGAAAATGTAAGAGAATGTCTTCATGAAGACGCATTTTAATTTTGTTTTCTATCTCGCAAGATATTTCTTTTCCATTCAATGCGACTGTTATGGGAATCTCAGAGAACAGTTAGTGCTCTTTTGGGTACAAGTTATAGCAGAGGTCAAATAACGTGCTAGTGTAGTGCAGTACTAATGTATATTTCTTAGCAAAATTCTAAGAGTCAGTAAAACTGAAAATGATGAAAATACGTCAAGACTATGTTAGTAAGTTGGGATGTAGTAAAAAACTGATTTGCCATTGGGGGGGATCCTGTATCTGCTGAGCGATGGTATTAAGACGAATGCAATTTCCGTTGTGGAAGGCAGGAAGTAACTCGTTAGTAAATTGGCTGGAGAGCATGGTTGAAGCCGTCATTGATATGGCTGGAAAAACTTTCGCAGTGGTGGGAGTCAGTTCGGTAGAACATTTAGCCCAAATGGAAGGTGGATACTCGGAGTCAGATTGCATGTAGTTGGAAAATCAATATTTTGCAAAATTGTGTTACACCTGCGTTTCTTACTTTGGGTTTGACGGTCATGACTGATCGATATTCTTCTCATACATCTGCTGAGGGAAGAAGCATTTGATTTCTCCAGACGAAAGATTCTGTTTTCTGCATACTTGAACTCTTGGAAAACAAGCAGCCCTTTCCCCTGTATGCCAGCGATGACTTGCCCCATTGTAATAGATGAAGCAGTTTTCAGCTCGGCCAATAACTCCAGCTCATACGCATACAAAGGATCGGCAGAATGCTAGAAGCCAATGGGTATGCATGCGTTGCTTTGCAAAGAATGCTCTGCTTTCTACGTGGTAAAAACTGAAACCCAACTCAAGTTGAGGGTGAACAACCATCGCGCTTCAATTTTGAGATCTGATGGCGATCTACCCGTAAGCCACCATGCAATGTCCCATAATGCAATTTTTGATGAAAAAATTCTTCGAAAAGTGAAACCTCACGAAAATAAAAGGATGCTACACCAATCTGAAAAAGATCATTGCAACGTTTTGAGTTCTGTCCATTCACCAGGGCTCAACATAAGAATATGACAAGCAACGCCTCATGGTAACTTGAGCTTTTCTTTTGACGTAGGTAACAACTCCTGAAAAATCATCATTTTCTTTCTTAGTTTTGACAAAGAGAGTAACGAAAGTATAAAAAATAGTTATTTGCTGTTAATCTCACTGTTTTCTTTTCTTGTTTTGATTGTACGCATATTTTCTGAAAATTAGTATTTTAAATATTTCAGAGCCATTGCAACAGCTTCATTTTCCATGAAAATTCCCTAAATACCCCATGGTTCAAAGATGACCAGATTGACTCAAAATTTTATTACGTTGATATCGACTGACTTTTTCTCGGGTATTTTTCAGGAGCTGCCTGAAGATCCCTACGTTCCTAAGAAGAGGAGGCTATCTAAAGGAGATGACACGCTGAAATCTCTCCGATACGAATGGGGAGCCCTGGATGTGGACGTTTTCGTCAGGAAACTCAAACAAGAGGGAATCAGCGACGTTAAAATTGAACCGAACGGCTCGGGATTCATAATTCATTTGGTAATTGCTTTTACTCATAAAATATAAATGAATGTAATGTGTATACAATCGTTTTTAGAAATTTTTCGTGTTTTCAACACTAGGTTAAAAAAACGCCCATAAACTCCTCTTTTTTACAGAATTACTCACAAAGATGAGGATATCTTTGAAAATAGCGTAATGGTCATTGGTCTTGGACTACAAAATAAGAAATTACAATTTGCGGTAATGCGAGATATTTGATTTTTAGAAGGATTCAATCGTGACGAAATTAGCACACAAAAATTTCTAAAAATATTGAAAATTACCCGTTTCTGCCTTGTGAGGCAAAGTGAATCTCAGGGGTTTTCCTGCAAGAGGGCTAAACGTTGGTGGAAAACTTCTGCTTCCAGTTGTTTTTCAGGTGTGGAAAACGTATTTCCAAGGGAGAAAACTTCACATTTTTTAAATCGAAATCACGTGATTTTTTTCTGAGTCGAATGGTTTCTATTCTCGAGTCTCTGTGAATATTTCTCAAGAAAGTGGGAGAAAAAAACACAGACAAGTGAGCTACAGTTATTTATTCTTCATGAACTTTTGGTTCAGTTAGTTGAATATTTGGGAATACGTTTCTACAGTTTTAATAATTCACTCGATGTAGAGCGAGTCGGGTTTTCCAAATCATTTCGATTTTGTGTTTTCCACCTTAATTACCTAAAACTTCCATTACTCCCTTAATTTGGGTTATAAATTCAATTTGAGGAGACCGTTGGAAAGAGCGTTTGATTGCCTGTTTCTTGAATGCCTGAAAAAAATTCAGGCAAAATCGAGTCTTAAAAATGAATTCCAAAAAGTAAATTTTTGTCAAAATCACCTATTTTTCTTAGTTTTTGTACTAGAATGGGGCAGGTCATTCAAACCTCATTTTCTTTATGAATTTCAGTCGCAACAGAAAAATTGATTTATTCTTTAGAAAGTTGGCCTTTTACTATTCAGAACCTTAAGAACTAAATACCTGATGTTCCTCAAATTTCTGATTACACTGAAAAATAATGGAGTTATGGGCGTTTATATGACATAAGGTTGAATACACCATAACATCTTGGAAGTAACAATGATTTTAAGCGGAGTAAACAAATATTTTATGACTTTTATACAACGTTTAGTATGTCTTTACTGTTACACAATAAAATAATGTCTCATTTATATTTTGAATATAATTTTTAGGAAGGAGCTGACACTGTTATTCAAGTTGAAGACCGATCAACTCACATCTACTCGGAAGCTAGTGAAGTGTCATTGAGACTGAAACTAAGAAGCATTCTGATGCAGTGCCTCAATTCCTTTTAATATTTGTTTATGAAATTCAGTACCTAACCTTAATAGGTACCTATGTGTAAATATAATTTTTCATGTTCTAACTTTGAGACTACTTGTATCTACCTTAGGAGGGTTAAAATCTTGGCTTGACTTATCTAGCGTCTGCCCAACCAGAAAGAAAATACACCTGGACATTGATTTGGCAATTGCTAAGAGGCTAAACGTTGTAAATTTCCGACAAACGAATTACTTAGGCCTTTGTAAAGAGCGAACGGTAGCCCCACAGTGGTGGTCTCGATTTACCTAATTAACTAAGTTACATATACATCCAACGAAAAAACTATCTTTTTCATTTAGAGAATGTGGGGTAGAGATGTATTTAAACATCTTTCTCTAATTTTTCTCCACTAAAGATAATTTGCCTTCATTTTAACGTTGGTGTTCATAAAATTTTAGCACTGAGAAAAATGTTGCAAAAAAAAAAAAAAAAAAAAAAAAAACTATACAATCTATTGAAGGGAAATGAAGGGTTCAGACCGTAGGTATGATTTCCCGTTTGTGGAAACTATCCTATCGAGTTTCTATCAATTTCCATCTCTTGGAAGTTTCCCGAAATACATTCAAGTTGGGTGGACTTATTTCATGTTATTTTAGTTCAAATGTGTATCTTAATTATGTGACAAGATGATTTGGAGAGTGAAGCCTATATTTCAATGTGGAATACTAATTTTTCCCTTCTCTGTAAAATAAAATTAATAGATTCATTAGATTAAAAAAATTAATAGATTCATCGTACCAATGCGACAAGGTCTTCCCTCACGAGCAGGCCCGCAGACTTGTGTGAACTCCTTCACTCGCGATTGCTGTCCGTGAACATGCTTATGGAAAAACCTGTAATTTGGCATTGAAGAAATGCGCTACGACTATGCCTATACAACCTAAATCATAATTGAATGCAGTAGAGACAGAAAAATTCTGATTTTTAAAATGTTTTGCATTTTCACTCCAATTGCAGTCTAGTGTCACAAGCATCGAAAATCTTGAATTTTTTTATGGGAGGAGGTAATAGACAACCCATTCAAGCGCTGTAAAATAGACAGCCGATTTTATTTTTGTTCAATTAGGATTCTCATATATTTCAGAACGTTCAAATTTAGCCTTCCAGAGAGAGCGTGAACCTTCAGGACATATGAGATATTTCTTTTTGACCCAACATCACAATAAGCTGCAAGGGAGTCATTTAGGACATTCTGGGAAACAGTTTAGCTATATTTCAGTCATAAAAAATATTTTTATCTCACCATGAACGAATTACAATTTAAAATCCTGAAAGTACCACATATCCATTATCCACCCTAAATTATCATGGATAATGGAATCACATGAAAAACAAAATGTAACTCCCAAAAATAATTATCATGCAGATATTTCGAGAAAAGAACTCAGACTACCTGATGCATGAATTACTAGAGATCAAAATCAAAGAGTTCAGAATTACATGAACCGCTCTCCACTTCCCTTCTAATCTCTTCATCAGTTATAAAACGAGGACTGTCCTTTCACATAGCACAAGATAGAAGGAGCAGGAGGATGAAAATGATTGATTTGAAGAAAAACTGAGACATATTGATCCCATCAGCACGAAGATGATTTCAAAACAGAAAAAAAAAATAGGTACTAAAAAATCAGACAACGTCGGATCATGTTGACACAGGCCACGTTTTCTCTGACTATTTTCAATAATGACAAAGTCACTCACCTCTGAAACTGGTTGCAAACTCGTTGACTTCATCAGATGTACTGGTTTCACAGCTGCGCCTTCACAACTCATGAGCGGTTTCCCATTCCATCTAATTTTTGTTCAATGACGATTTCTTGATGTCTGAAGGGGGGGGGGGGGGGGTATCCATTTTTTTAGAATTCTCAAAATTTTTTTTCAAAAACGTTTATTATAGTGATCATATAAAAACTAAATATGGATGCTCCTGTAATGCGTGCATTACTTAATATGCTTTGGTACGACCAAAGAACATTCATCGTTGGGAGTACGTTTCTCTACGCATTTAATTGCGAAAAAGAAATCAACGGGCGTATGAATAAAAACTGAACGTTTATATGCAAATGTTTGCATAATATCAATTTAATATTCTTCGTTTACCAATGTCAATATTCTTCAATCAATACAGAGAATTCAAAATGTGTAAGAATTCACAGTTTTTCAAGACAGGAAGGGAAACCAAGAAAAACATGATTAACGTGTGAATGTTATATTTCACCATTCTAAAGAAAATACAAACGATATTCATAAAGCAATCATCAATAAGATTATTATACCTAACTGAAACTGGTTGAAGAGGAAAGATGAATTCTGGGAGTAATTTGTGTATTAAAAGACAATCAATGAAGTAGGTTAATATACCACAATATGAGGCCAAGAAAATATGGAGGGGAGAAAATCCATCAAAGTGTGAACACCATTCTTATGAGATTCCTCTTCAGTCTTCTGTGTATTCAAAAGGCTCTGGAGGGTCTGGTTCCTTGTCATCGTCAGCTTTAGGACCAAAAGCTGCAACAGGTTCGACAAGTTGTTCTTCTTCACTTCCAGCTTTCAGATGACGAACCATGATGATTCCACCAATGCTAACCTCCTTAAGAGGAATGTAGCTTCCCGAATCCACTAGTGACACAACTTTGAGTTGATTTTTCATAATGCGAGCTGGATTTTGCAGGATTTCAAAATTAGGCTCGGGTTTCTTTTCTTCCTTTTTCTCCTTCTCTTCTTTTTCTTTCTTTTCCTTCTCCTTGTCTTCTTCTTTTTTCTCTTCATCTACTTCCATTTTAGAATCAGCTCTGGCAGTGCCACGACGCCGAGCTCGAGCGGCGATACTCAATACTGCAGTAGTAACTTTTTCACGCTCTTCCCGTCGCTTTTCTTCCAATGGTGGAGGGTAAGCGAATAAAGAGGGCCTGGCAGCGCTTCGTATTTCAAGTTTGGGCATTTTCAGAGATGCGTTAAGGCCAATCAAGCAAGTAGGGGTAAACGCAAGGGCCAAGCAAGGAGCCAGGGGGAACCAGTACCAGTACTGAGTAAATACCAACATTCCAACAACTGCTAGCATATTAGTATGGCCAGTTCTAGACTCCAGAGAAAGAGACACATTACGACCACCTGCATCAATGATACCCTGAGCAAGAATAGCTCCAAATTTGGCCATGACATCTTCATGTTTATCTACTATAACTTTAGCGTAGAGTGCTCGGAAATCCTTGACTTTAGGGCAAGTCTGTTCAGTATGCTGAATGAGAATCATGGCTGAAGCAATAAGAGCTCCTTGGCGCACAAAATTGACTGGATCGTTGGTCATTGGATCTAGAAGTGCGATTGCTTCCTTGAGACCTGTTCCAGCACAAGCAATACCCAATGCCATTGCCGCACCATATCTGACATGCGGATTGTAGCTCTCAGCAAGCAAAGATACAACAGATGGACATTGTTCCGGAGTTCTAAACAGCAAGAAACCTAATCCAGTAACAGCTGCCCTCCTGACATCATCATTAACATCTGATACCGCAACGTGAAGAAGCTTCTTAATAGCAGCATTTGAACCAGTACCACAATACGCCATGGCGATTGTGTACATAGCAGATCTTCGAAGTATAGGATCTTTGTCAGTCATCAACTGAGCAATAAGTGGATCAGCTTCCTCTAATCGCCCATACATAACTAAGGCAATACCAACTGCCAGACCCCGGAGGATCTTTTCATGCTGAGTTTCCTGTGCATAAGAAACCATGTCTTGAATCGCAAGTGACGACTTGGAGGCAAGCATTACCATTCCCATCGCAATAGAAGCTGCTTCTCCAGTTACAGCATCATCTTGGTAAAGATTCATTTTCAGTTGGTCATAAACATGGGATTTATGCGTTCCCATAGCAGCTAATCCAAGACCCAAACATCCACCATGACGAACCATTTCATTTTGAGCATCCTTCAGTTGATTGAGGAGGTATTCTGTAATAGCCCCTCCATGATTGGCATGGATGAGACCTAGAGCATACAAACCTCCACCTTCTGAGTATCCAGAAGATGGGCCAGGCTCATTAGGCAGGTAAGTGGACATTAGAGCAAGGGCTTGTGACTCATGGCCCCTGTGGATCACACCCAAAGAGGCAGTGGCTACAAGTTTTGCCCAATTAGTTGCACGAGCAAGCCAATCGAGATTGTCTCTAAGGAATTGGTCAGATGTGGTACCACTGTGCATGAAAGCATTGGCTATAACCGTTGCTGTGTGACATATCGAAACTCTAATAGCGTCCTTGGTGTTCTTTAGTATCAGCATATCAGTATGGTTTGACCTGATTAGGAATTGAAGATGGAGTTCTATGGAAACTTCCCCAGTAAGAATTTTGCTTAGGTTTTCAATTCTCGATTGGTAAACCTTTTCTTCATCTGTTAGGGTAGAAATGTCCCTTTCTGGCGGAGCGTTTTGATCAGCAGGAGTGTCAACAACACCTTCCATTGGTGTTTGATTGTTGACTTGAGGTAATTTCGATTTAGCCAACGACACGATTGGCGCCGAAACAAGAAGAGATGTGACGATCCTACCAACCAGCTGTTGGGTAGCAGACTCGTATATATCGAAAGCAAGCTGGTAACCCATCAACGTACTTTCCTCGGATTCTTTACAAAGTTTCTCGAGTATTTCGGCTATCGCCAAAGCGTCGTCGAGGAAGATGAGACACTGGACCATATTGACATAATCAGGGACGTCGAGGCCTTTATACAAATTCACCAAACTACGAAGTACCTGATTTCTAAACCCTCTATTTTGAAGAAGGGCCATGGAAACTTGAAAAGCGTACAACAGCATAGCAGCCTTGTCATCTGACTGCATAATAGCCAATTCAAATACGTCCATCCTTCTTGTCTCCAGCGCAATTCCCAAGGCCTGTTTGTATTGGCCTTCATCCAAACACCTCTTGAACATTCTATTTACGATACCTTCTAAACGGCTATCGATCGGTTCCATGTTTTCAGGATCTTCCAAATTACGAATTCTAAGCTGTGTGTAGTGATCAATGCATTTGGCAATGATTGTATCAACGTACTCTGAACGAGAGTTCACATCAAACAAAGAACCTGCTCCAAGTGCATAAGTCAATGAATCTCCAAACGAACCAAGATGGTAGTAAACTTTGCTGGCAACTAAAGCAGCAAGTTCGTGTTGAGGGAAATTCTTATCCTCATGAAGAACTTCAATCTTCTCGATTGCTTCCGATACTTCGGGCCAAAATTCGTCCACAATTACGTTCAGTTTTTTCAAAGCAAACTGCTTCAGTTCAGGCATCGGTTCCTCCAAGAGGGAGATGATCCCTGCCGCCGAAGTAATATTCATGGCTGGAAATGTATTTTTTTACGATGTGATCAATAAATAGCTACCTGAAACTGGTCACACGATGAAGGAGGTCAGCCTAGACGTGACTGGCCGATTGGCGGACTAGCCCTTCAATAGATGAGTTTGATCAAAAGTCCACTTGAAAGATTACTCACAATGCCTGCAATCCAAACATTACGGATAATCACGAAAAAGCACAACCGAATAATTTAACTGAATCCTCAATCATAAAAGAAAAACGTAGAACGATGACCACAACATGACAAACAAAATGCTAGTCAGGCTCTCATTCTTCTTCAGCTTCACCCAGTTACATGGATACTCTAAGCGGAGACGATGGATCTCATCTTCCAGTTCAAAAAAGATTCTCGTATTCAAAAGCCTCGGGTTACGTATTTAACAAAGAAAATTGCGGAACCTAGCGGTACAAATAAGAACTACCAGGAGTACAACAAATGAACAAGATCGTTCCACCCTTTGGAGTACCATTTTTCATTAAGACATTGTTTTTAAAAGTTTTAATAGCTCTGTTATTGTTGTAGTGCCTTGTTGAGAAGAAATCTAACAATTTATGTTTTGTATCTGTGTTGCTGTAGGTACTTACTTTGCCTTACCTGTGGCATACAGCTATGCCACATACAATGCGATATCTGTGTGAGCAATCCATTATTGTAAATTTGCGTTAGTACAGATTACCAGCACAAGAAGATAATTTTGGGTGCACCCAATAAATAAAAGAAACAAAGAGAGGAACTTGGTGAATACCACGTAAATTTCACTAAGTTGTACTTGTATCCAAGTGGTTCTCTAGGCAAAAAATGAGCAGTTCTGACGAAGAGGAACTCTTGTTTCTTTTTACGTTAGTACAGAGTACCAGCACAAGAAGACGATTGATGATATTTGCGCCCCGAACATTTTGTTCTCTGAACATTATGATACGCCTGTTTCTACTTACAATTGCAGTAGCGAGGGCACGTAACGATCACCTACCCCTAAGATGACAACAAGCCCTCCATGAGCCGAGATCCATGTCGTAATGCTATCCGTCATGGCCGATGGAGTGGGACATGGTTCACTTTCCTTATCTATTTCTCCTTATCTGTTTGTCAATTTCATCTTACCTTGTAGGTGGGAACGACATACACCACTATATTGTAATTATTTGGTTTAGGTAAGCAACCAAAAGCTGGCTGGCTTTTGGTGTGGTGGGTTTCCTTTTGTCATTATGAAGCGATCGAGATCCATTTGCTGATTTAACACTTGTAATTTAGTCTTGGGAAGTGGCATGGCGCATTTCATAAGTTTGATTTTACTAGTATTCGCTGGCTTTCACATCACTTGTAAGTATGTTACAGCTACACTTTACTTATAATAAATTGTTCCTTATGCCTTCAATGATTTGTCTATAACGAATTATAACACCCCGTTATTGATATAATTTATATTGACAAATTGCTTTTTCGCCCACATCCTTCACTTATTTATACCTGAGGGGTTTTCATCAATGGACGTCGAAAATGAATGCATTAATGCAATTTCCTTGATGGATATAAGTTCTTACCCACCTAATAAAATTGATCTACGCTGCAATGTACTTATCTACTTTGGATCATCATATGGACACAATTATGAATGTCATACGTTCAAAACTATGTGTCTGCTATATATTTTTTTTGAATCCTTCATTGTCTTGCATTTTGTTTTTGGTGAAGGATAAAACTTACTTTTAACTACCAGTTCTTTTGACTATAATATAGTTATGTTGACGACATATTACGTAGTGAGTAGGTGTCTCACCTATTTGTAAGAGTCGATGTACATGAGCCAGGTCAGTAATTATGACCATCTAGGTGCCTTTAGGGTTCCGTCTGAAAGTGTAGGTATCACCCCACTGGCGGTTTTGTCCTTGTGGGCTTACATTGTGCTGATGACGACTAGATCGTAGATTGGCTGTAATATGATTGTGAAACACTAGTATATGATTGGACCCGAAAATATTTTCTTGATCTCAAATAAAAATGGTTTGGTTCGACTTTCATGCTTCGCTACTTCGTCATAATTGAACGTTATCAGACTATCTAACTGTTCAGGACAAATTAAAAACGGACGTGATTCTTTCGGTTCTATAGCACCTTAAACGCTCGGCGTCACTTCGAAAAAGTTTTGAGGATTCTCATCAAAGTTTGGCTGTTATAGTCCAGATTTAGGAAGGTAGTGGAAAGGTGGTAGAACTTAGATGAAGAAGACCAATGCCTACCTGATTATAAGAAATTCCAAAGACAGACATATGTGTGGAGTTGGTTGCATTTTGTCTGAGGCTGTTCTGTGTTCAGGTGAAATCCCTGTTTAGAACCCGGCCAGGCTTGTAAATGAGACTTGTAGAGGCTTCTAGATGTCTGCTTGTTAGTTGAATTACTCACAAGGTATTAAGTAATCATCTTTGTTCAGGCCTTTAGGTTCAATCAATACCTATCTTTCATCCTAAAATTGCGTTGGTAAAGCATTGAAATCGCTTCACGATACTCGAACTTCCCCCGTTTGCTGAATACATCACTCGAACTAATCCTTAACTTAGCCTCAACGGCATATGATATACCTGCGGGCCCCCATTCACTTCCCTAGAAGGTTGAGGGTGGAATAATTACTGAAGTACTGTCCATAAGCGCCTAGTCGGTTCAATTTTTTGTTCGTCGCCGTCCATAAGCGCTAGATTGCTAGTGTTCCAGGAAGCTGCTCACAAGAGGACGTGAAAACGACTAAAAGACAAACGCCTCTCGTTGGGGTGGTGTATTTTTATATCAGTTGAATTTTAGTTTTCTCCATCTATGCGAATTTTCCCAAATTGTGACTTTGCTAACGTCAATTTGCCAGACTTGCTGGCCGCATAGTTTTGGATACTTGCGCCTGCTCTTGTTCGAACTGCCACTGAACGGAAAAAGCCCTGTGAGACCTAATACGAGGAGCTCACAGGGGGTAAAATATGATTTCATATAAGAAAAAGTTACCTAACATAAAGTTTTGGCTAACCATTGCAAAAATGTTTCTTATTTTATATTTGTTTAGCTCCAATTGAGCTGAAATTCGTTTAAAAAAATCAAAGTATTCTAAGAATTATACAGCTGATCACGAAATTCACTCATGCAGTTATGCAGCTCTGTATTGCAACTCATTGCATACTTAAACTTGTGGCGGTGTACGAACTCTCCAGATCTGCTTGCTAGATTTTCAGTTGTGTGTTCTTTATAGCTCAACAAGACGAATAGGCCAATTCTCGAGAAATATTTTAGCTGCTGAAGTAAATTTTTGTGACTTGTATATTAAATTTTGTTTTTCAGTCTCCATTCACCGTAATTTGAAGTATTACACCACCATACATGCGTCAGAGTTGAAACACCACATCGTGAAAAGAGGATTGCAAGAGAGTAGCCACCCTTTCAACAAAATCAGAGAAGTTAACTTTAGGACTCACGGAAGGTCTGTACAGTTGCTTATCTTTGTTAAAAAATTTAATTCTTACGAAATAACGATATGTAGGTAAGAAATTAAGATAAAGTAATGGGTGAATATCTGACGCTCTTACTTTTTGCAGGGATTTTCGTTTGATACTGACACCTCGAAAAGGTGTTCTTCATTCAAAATTCCAAGCATATACTGTTGATGGCGATGGCAGAGAACACCCTGTTGCAGTTGGTATGCTAGCAACAACTCGTATTCTATTTATTTTACATACAGGGTGTTTCATAAAGGTTCATGCCATTGCAATTGAAAACTGCTCTGCAACGGATGATTGCAGGTCAATGAACCAGTTAGGTTCGAAAGAGGGGATCATTAAGTTTTTGTAGCGGCATTAGAGGTATTTTGGGTCCCGCTGTAAGGCGTAGAGCATAGGGCTGTAAAAACGATAAAACATTCGCTTTGGGCGAGTCTCTCTGGATTAACTGTTTCATGAGGTTGATCCAGTGGCCGAATCCTAACATTGTGGCAGTTTACCTTTCTGAAGGTATGGAATAAGCTTCGTTAGAAAACAAAGGCATCAGACCTTCAGCGATTCGGATAGTTTATGAATAAAAACGAGCCCATCAAAGGGGAAGAAGATGAAACGTTCTCAGCTAGCATCACTGTTTTCCTGAAGAAGCTACATTCCATACCATTGGGATAGTAAACGGACAAAACACTGGAATTAGGTGCTGAAAAACTGCATGAAACAGTTGAACACCAGAGAGACTTGCCCAAAGTGAATGTTTCTGCCTTCCAGTTACACCTGGTTCATAGACCTGCGACCATCCGTTACCGAGGGATTTTCGATTGATATGAGATGAACCTTTATGAAACACGCTGTTTAAACTCTACAGGATATTAACCTTTGGTACCTCCCTCAGGCCAGAAATCGATTGTAAAACTGATTCGCACTCATCTAAGTTCCATAAACTTTATGTCAGTTGCAAGTAATGTTCGTGTTTTCGACTTTAAATCACTAAAATGATCATAACTCAATTAATTGAAGGTGGGACTTCATGAAAACCAAACTTTTTCGAATAGGCAAAACGTATGGAAAATGATTGTCAAATCTTGAAAATGTTCACTTTTTTCAGGTCCCTGTGATCCAGAGGTATATTTTTGCCCGAAAACCTAAAAGGTGTCCCAAAACTACATCTTTCAACAGCAAAATAAAAAACATTTTGCTCTTGAAGTTAGAAGAAAAATTGACAATTGAGTTCGGAAAAACGTAGGTTTTTTCGGTGGAATCCACTGTTTTAACTCAAAATCTACTTGCCACAATAATTTTTCATAAGATTTCAAGTACTTATTTTTCTCTGGTCGGAAGGGTTGGGCCCTAGAAGGTGACCAGTGATGATTCAGTGAAAAGGGTACGTAATTTGATGCCAAACTTAATTTTTGTGTGCCAAGTAAATCTTGGATGAAAAACGTGAATTTCACTGTAAAACCCTCGTTTTTCCGCATTCAAACATCAATAATGGACGAAAAACTATTTTTCAACTAACTTGAAGAGTAAAATATTTTTTTTTAAATTTTACTGTTGAAAAGCTGAAATTCTGTCGCACGTTTTAGGACTCTGGGCTGAATTTGATGTGTGCAATTTTATTAATATCGTTAAATTTGGACAAAATTGTTGATTTTTCACCAAATCTTGAAAAATGTTCGTGGTAGTCAGGGAGATGGAAAATTCAACTCTCTTTCTAACGTCTTGCAACGGTATAATTAAATTTGAATTTTTTCACGTAGTTAAGGGAGTTGAGGTCGAAATCACGAAAATCTAACAACTGACAACTCAAACTTAACGAGATTCAAAAAAATTATATCAACTTTTGTTGCGAAGTAGTTTTACTATCGATACTGGGTCTGTCGGAGGTACCAAACGTTTTTCCAGTATATTTGATTTACAGTGCAAATAGATATGATCTTTATTGCACAAATTTCGTTTACTTTAAAAATATTCGTACAGTTATCATCCTGTGAATATTGTTTCCTTCACTCAAGGCAATCGCTAGAGATTGCAACCTCCCACTATTTAAAAAGCTGTATTGTCCGTAGATCATGAAAATTTCTACGAGGGAAGATTGTTTGGTGAGAAATCATCCCATGCATCTGTTCATTTGGATAACGAAGGGATTATGACAGCGTCTATACAATTGCCAGATGAAACGTACCACGTAGAGGTAGTGTTTTGTTTGTTTATTTGATCTTTGGTATGTTACCTTAAATCATAATATTGTTTTCAACTTGTGCTAATTTTTTTCAGCCATCTTGGAGGCACCTCCCGGAACTTGGTAATGGAACTATGATAATATACAAATCTTCAGATGTGAAACTGAGCTGGCAGGGCACGAAGAACAGCCCTTGCGCTTTTGTGAAGGAAGGAGCCCGTAAGTTTTTTGCGTCGCTCACATATTTGAGTTCATTGTGTGCAAATAATTTAGATCAACGATAGATAATAAAGATGTTATTAAAATTAAAGGTGCGGGGCAGGTTCGAGAATGGTCTAAGAAGGCTCAGGTACTGGAAATTGAGCCCTATGTGTTTTATAGACTGGTTTCGAATGGACGTGGTTATGGAGTTATTCGTTCCCAAGTGACCTGATGGCAGAATTTCACTATTCTCCTGTTCGCAGTTCAACTTCCATTCCCGAGAACCTGAGCAGATCACCTGTTTGCCAGTCTCAGACCTGATGACAGAATTTCTCAGTTCACAGGGGTTCGCCTCCCCTCCCCCTGCTATTCCCTCCACCCTGGGCAGATCTCCTGTTAGCCAGTCCCAAATGACCTGATGACCCCACTCCCTTGGACGTCTTCGTACCACTAACCAGTTCGCCATTCATTTTGAAAGTTCAGTTCATTCAATCTCAATCACCTGCCAATCGCACATTGTAAATTCTCATCCAATGCATTAATTCTGGACATTTTGTTTTGATTTGTGCAGTACGTTTCGTTTCCTAAAGAATACTGAGTAAAAGAAAAATGACTTATTTTGCTTGTCGTATACAGCAGACTCTATACCGTTTTAATAATATGCCGAATTTAATAGAAATAGTTCAAGTTGACATAGAAGCCCAGGGCTCTAGGGTGTTTGGTTTACGTATTGCTGTATTTGCTTTTTGACTTATCAGCTTTCAAAAGAACATCCTGAATTTTTCAGATTTGGAGGAAGAAGATGATGATCTAGATGATGAACAGTATTCTGAAGCTGAAGATGGTCCTAGAGCACGTGCCAAGCGACAAGCCGACCAATATGAGTACACCCCGACAAAAACGCGTTGTCCTCTACTTCTTGTTGCAGATTATCGTTTCTATCAGGAAATGGGAAACAGTAACACGAAAATCACCATTAATTATTTGGTGAGTGGGTATAGCCATTGAGTTATATAAATGGATTGCAAGAATTTACTAACATCGTTGTTTAGTATACTGCATATTAGTTACACCCAATCTTGTTCTGTTTTAGATAAGTCTTATAGACAGGGTTCATAAAATTTACAACGATACAATTTGGCAAGATCGTGCTGAAAGTGAAGGTTTTAAAGGGATGGGATTCGTTATTAAAAAAATTGTAGTTCATTCCGAGCCCACTAGGGTACGAGGAGGAGAAAACCATTACAATATGGTCCGTGAGAAATGGGACGTAAGGAATCTATTAGAGGTGAGGAGCTTACTTATTACTAATACGTTGCATGCATTTATTTACACAAAATTTAAAAAAATATAATTAATTCATTTCAGGTTACGATTGTTGTCCCTATTTTATTTGGTTCCCTTGATAGGTAATGTCATTATTAGTATTGGTAATCTAAAACTATCATTACAGTTTACATGCCACTTCACCAGTTAAAAGGCCTAGATGATCCTTTGCATAGAAAATGTTGGATAATTTTTGATATCTCAAGTAGGAAGATTTTGGATTTGTTTTTTCAAATTTAGCAAATTGATTATGGTAATGCAGAAGCATTCGTTTTCAAGGGGAGCTGAGATAATCGTTTGACGTTTGAAGAAAAAGTGCTTAAAACTTTTTTTCTTTTGTCTAGTAGGTAGCAGTTAAATAAAATCGCAACATTAACGTTTCGATGAGCACAACGGATCACAATTCAAGAACGGTGCTTATGATAGATATAGTGCTGTTTAAAATGTCAAAGGAATCAATCGAGCTACTATTGCATTAATCTAACTGTTACCAAGTTTATAGTGACTTTTCACCTGCTATTGATTTTTTTTAGAAATGTTCAGTATTTCCCCATCAGGTTAAACTTTTTTCTGTATGAATTTTACGCTTTTCTTAAAGAATACAACTTTTTTTCCTTACCAGTACAACCTTCTTCTCATTCTATTCAACTCAGGTAATTTTCACGAACTGTCTAGTCAAAGATATTTTGGATGTTTTAAAGGATATGTAAATAAATTTGTATGTAGTTTTAATCTTAAAGATGTTTATTGAAATGAGGAAGCGAGCCATTAAAACAGTTTTGTCACTTTGATCTATGCATCAAATCTAAGGTATTTTGTGTCCTAGGCGATGGATGGACATTCGAAATCCAGGCACCAAGGTGAAATGAAAATGTACCTTAAAATATAATAACGCAACGTAAAACGACAAAATTTGAAGGATGTTATAAACGAACAAAGGCTTATTGTTGGAAATGATGAACGAAAATTGTATTCAATGGGAAAACCGTTGAACTCTATGTGACAAAGGTTAAAAAATATGGAAGAATACTACATATTTTACTCAAAATTCAGGCTCCTCGGTCGTTATTCATTATGAAGACCAAATGAAGAACAATTATTTCAAAATGCATTGATGTTCATGTACTCAAGTATAGCTTTGTGTCAGTAGTACTCGATCAAAACTTAAGAATGATCACTATTAGTGCACATCTAAACAAAATATCGTTTTCAGTGGCCTTAGGTTTTGAGGTTGGGGTGCACCAGAGAACGCGCTACAAAAGAAATGTGAGACGGATTGAGTAGAAGGGTGCCACAGCTGTTGGCTATGTTCATATCCCACGCTAGTTCATTGGATGCTAGAAATTATTGATGCTCTTCATGGAATCCTTTGTTCCAACTGTACTTTGTGTACGGTTCCAAAGCTTGTATTGTGACGTCAAATAATGAACCTGCCTGTTATCAATAGGTATTTTGAGCTCATAATTTCCCCTAATTAATTTTTTAGGAGTTCTCTCGTGATCCTGCAAAGAAAGATTTTTGTCTGTCTCATCTATTCACTCATCAAACATTCACTTCGAAGACCAGTACCGTCCTTGGCCTTGGCTATATCGCCTCCCACCGCCACAAGTCCATTGGAGGGATATGCACTCAGGGTTATTAAATTACCATTGCCTATAATCACGTTATGAGAGACCAATCCTCGTGGGTTTTGGGTTTTTCTGCAGCTTTTTTATTGCTTACTTTGACTAACTATCTGTGTTATGCTAAACGCGATGAATGGTGGTGGATTCTAAAGATAATCAGTTCACTTCTCTACTCGGAAACATCTGGAATAAAAAATAAACAAACAGCTGAATTTTTTCTATATGTTTAACTATTACTGGAAAGGTGTGAAATAGGACATGACTACCTCCGTTAATCGATTTTTGGATGGCCTGAGGTACAACCAAGAAGCTGGCCTGAGGTTCAACCATGAGACAATTCAACAAAAAAAAATTATAACTCCCTAAGTCTTTAGAAACCACTAAATTCCTTTTCTGTGAGTTTCAGTAGATTCAAAATGTACAATTAGAAACAAGAAAAAACTTGAATAATTCACTTACCGTGGGGTGGGATGATGAATGAAAACTCCCAAATGTTGTATCAACACTCACTTCAAAACTGGACTGCCGATATCAGGAAGAAGACGTAATTAGTGATGCTGTTATTGTCGTATATTACCTTATTGTCTTGGCTGAACATTTCACCACGCTGGACACACGTCTAGTCACGGTACAGATGTCCAAACGAGTGTGTGGCCGGAGGTACAACCGGCCTAAGGTACACGACTTTCCCCTACCTTTAAATTAAGGTCTTATAACGTGCCTCTCGACAGGTCTTCAGTCGGGAGTACAGCCATAAAGATTTTTGTCTCGCTCATCTATTTACTGACCTCAAATTCGAAGGAGGCATTTTGGGTTTGGCCTACGTCGGTTCGCCTAGAAGAAACTCAGTTGGAGGAATTTGCACTCCAGGTGCCCACAACTTTTTATTGAAGCGCCTGTTACGCATTTTTTTGTATTTTCATATTTTGAGTTCAGTGACTCCCTCTTCTTCTGATTTTGCTCCAGTCGATTTATTTTTGATTTCGTGTTCGCTCAAGTTTTTGTTTGTTTTACTGCTTGTTGCATTGCACCAGAATAGTTTTTAAAATGTATTTTTGTACCATTTTAGGAGACTTTCGACTAAGTTGTTTGCTAGAAATATCGAAAGTTTCACTTCCTTTATTTAGAACGAATGACGTCTCGTTCTTTCCTGAATGACTGACTACCCTTGCTCGATATCCCTAATAGATTTCGTTCTCTACAATGAAATTTGAATTTGTAATTATGCGCTAGATGGCTTTAATGGCTAGATTGACTTTAATCAAAGTCAGATCAATCGTTGCCCATAGATGTGAATGTAGATCTCTTGCCTCACCGATTACTTCCTCAATTGTTTCTCTGTGACGCCATTTTCCCACTGTTTGCTGGTTTGACTCTAAATACTGATCCTCGTCCCAACGCAGTCTATCGTTGAGAGGTATTTTCTTCGACACTTCTTCAATAGTTATTCATAAATTGTCGTTCTGTTTGATCCTCTTGAGGAGCAGTGGCTATTTGAGTATCACTGAAGGATTCTTGCATTGATACCACGAGAAATTTAAAAGTCATTTCAATAAAGATCCCTGAAATCCCCAGTAAGCCGTGTTCAGCCTCGAAATTGATGAAGTCAAACGATAACAAATTGCTTCACATAATGAAAAAACTTCGTTTAACAATAAAATGCGACTCTGTTTCTTATTGCCGGCATTGTTATTATATTTGCATCTGCTACTTAAGATGTATTTTGATCACGTTGCAATATTTAAAAATCTTCATTTGGGAACTTTTGTTTTCGCCAAGTCCTGTTTTACGCATAAGGACCTAACTCATGCCCTAGAAATTCATCATTTTGAGATTCAGGCAAACTGTCTCGTTTGAATTTGATTGTTCACTCTCAGTTCTGGGTACTTTCGTTAGATGGATTAGACTGGGTGGACCTCGAGGATGAATCAATTGGTGATGGCAACAGGGTATATGAGAAAGCTTCCAGGACCCGGTCGCAATTTAACGGTAGTTTTCATAAAAGTAATTGTAATGTATTTCGATGTCCGTGCCGTATACATCTTTCTTGTCAAAACAGTGAAGTTCCAGCGGATGGAACCCCGAAACCCACTCTCGAAGAGAATCATCTCTAGGATAGCTGCAGGAGAACAGTTGCTGCATGTTCATTTGCTTTCTATCTTTCTTGGTATCACATCCTACTATTTCCTGAACAAATGTACCAGATCTTTGATTACTAATTTAGCCTCATTATTGGTAAATAATGGTTTTCCCGCTGGATCTTCTACATGAGATACAACTACTTTTTCTCCATGCACTCGCGTTGATAATTACAAGATGGTTTTTCTATTAAAAACTAAGCCGCCCTCAGTATCATCAGCACAACAATTCGCTAGCCGTTTTGAGGCTTTCCAACTTCCTTATCAGATGGATTGTTCCAACAGTGTTCATAAACTCCACGGGGTTCATGGTCCCTTCCTGGATGAAGTTGGACTTGGGTTTGGATTAGAATCCCCCGTGCTGGAAGGGAACTGAGTGCAATGGGGGCACAAACACTCAACAACGTGAATGTATCAAGGAGCTTGGGTCACTTATATCGCATTTTTCTTCATCAAGTCATCGATAAATTCAATGAGTAGCTCTTTCAACCACTGCCTCTGTACGATGATAGCCACGTGTTCTTCCATTGTGGAAATGGCCATAAGTTTCTGTGTCCAGCATCTGCTAAATCTAAGGAATTCCGAAGTGGACATCATGGTGACTCATTATTCAGCTGACATCCCATCAGTGAGTTGCTGACAGATATTGTCCATTCAGCAGGACCATGAAGAATGACTGAGTGACCATCCAAAATTGAGTAAATTATTTCTCCTTTTTTCCAATCTTATCGGGGCTCAGTTACGCTCCCCATTCGTCCATTGATTATCCATGTCCTCATCCGTCCTCAACAATTTCTCAAGCATGCCTCTGACAACTAGCCGAGTAAATGGTCGTATAGTAGGTAATACATCAGTATAGTTGTTTCTTGTTCTTCTTTGTTCTCCCTGCTATCGCTCACCTCTTTTCCCCCAAATCCTCGAGTAGCTTCAAGAAATTCCAACTAGCAGCTTACAATCATAAATGTTTCTTTCGTTGTCAATGTTTGGCTGTTACAAGTATGAAGACCCACTGATGTTCGTGTTCTGCCTCTGAGATTGGTTTTTCCCCAGTTGTTTTACAAACATAATTTTTCATCCCATGTGGGAGCTCTCTAGTCTCGTTATTGTGCTCAATTTCTCTTCCCAGTCAATTGTTTTTCCTCGTGGTGTATTCAGAAGTTTCTCGAGTCCCTCAAAAAATTTGTTTCGAGTATACGAATTTTGATTAGAAGACTTTCCAGTCTAATATGATTCCAAGAGGTGTTCTTATCAACATCTTAGAAGAGTCGTCATTTCCTGTTACTAGGCGTATGAGGTATTGACGACGTGGAGGCGGATATTCGCAGCCTTGGAAAACAGACGGAGAATTAGAACAATCGTTTAGTGTGAAACGCTATTTTCTAGAGGGCTGTTGTGAAAAATTGCGAACGAAGAAGATACCCTCAGTCTAATATGATTCCAAGAGGTGTTCTTATCAACATCTTAGAAGAGTCGTCATTTCCTGTTACTAGGCTAGAATGGTATTCCAAAACGTTATTAATGGACATACATTACTTCCCAACTCGTGCCTAGGACCAGGCTCTTTTTTAAAATTATTCACAGGCTTTGTATATCACATTTTTTCTTTTAATCCTTTCCACTTTTCTTATTTCTTGTTTTATTATTATTACCAAGCATGATGTAGTTAAGGATGGTACAAGCATTTGCGATGAATTGTCGATGCATAATGTTCGAAAAATGCTATGTGAAGAAACTGAAAGCACACGAATTACTGTAATAGGTACTTGTTTTAGATATTTGTGAAATCTATTCTTTCTTATATAACAGATCACTAAAGCGAAATTTTAATCTGTTTTTACTATAACAGTCAACTTATGAATAGTAACTTCCCTATTCCTACTGTAGATTAGCATTTCGAACCCCCTAAGGCACAAGCAATAGAATCGCCATAACCAGCTTGAGTAGCAGTTAGAGCATATTTACTGTTTGGTATCCGTGTAGAGTACAATAGTTGAATTTTGGTTCACCGTTTAAAATAATTTACCTTTTTAATCGACCAAGGAAAAAGCATGTACGTTGATTCAAGACATCGAATTAACAATTCCCTATATTAACAATTCCACACGTAAGCTAGAGAAGTGCCTGAAATATTCACTCACTTTGAATACATTTCGAGGATTAATTTAATTTTTGAATTAAAATTATGGTTTTTTGTTTGATTTTGATTAAACTCACTTGAATGGATCTGTAACCCCCCCCCCCCCCCCCCACGGGTGCTAAAGCGTTTAAATAGGAAAATAACATGACGGTGAATCCCAAAATGACTTCTGAACGTAGGCTGTTGTCCCTGTTTGTGTCGAAATCATCAAGTTTTCTAGTTTAAACGGCCTCCTCACTCCTCCAGGTAGAAGCACACACGATTATCTCAAGTTTATGTACATAATCGCACATAGAGATGCATGTATGAAATAACTTGTAGCAATTTGTAATCTTGCTTTCGCTTCTGTTAATTTGTGAAACATCTAGTCATAAGCTATTTATTTTAATTTATCATAACAAAGCATTGGAATGAGTACCCATTAATGTTTTGATACCTACTCTATATTTAATTAACGCCCAAATTTAAATCATTGTTTGGGGTAGGGTGGATAGGTACAAAAAAAATTCCAGAAGCTCCCCATTGCCTATTCAATTGGAATACTATAATCAGTTATCCTTGAATTAGTGAATCCAATTCTTTTCTTGCGTTGAGACGTTTGTTGAAACGGGTTGATTTAACTATAAATGGCCTATTCTCTATTTTTCTTAACGATTTTATTTAGATAGCTACTTGCTATTCCTTGTCTAGACTATTCAAGGATGCCTATGTATTCAAGAAATCTGTAGAGATGGTTGTCACCATAAGTTGATTCAAATCTCCGAATTTAGTCCATCTTCTGACGGGTAAAACACCACTTTTCTACTAAATGATAACGTCAATAGTCTTATCGGGACTAAAGATTGCAATGAAATTCACCCTGTTGAGCTCAACGAAATCAAACCATCTGATCTAGAAGAACTATGTGTCAAGAATATCAAGTCAGTACATAATTTTGCTAGGGAGAAGCAATTTACCATGTACAGCCCCAGGAACTAACACTATAACCTGATTTCATTGATAAAGAAATTTGGAAATATTGTTTCTTTGTCTGGGGATCATGTTTCTTGCAAAATCATGGATCTTCTCACGAAGACATTTATAAAGATTAAATGATTATTACGTAAATACGTTGTTGTTGACAACTTATTTTTAGCTTGTACCTAATTAGTATTTTCTGTTTCCTTTCTATCTCACCCAGAATACTTCAAGAACGGCTACACTCTGTACTTGAACTCTGGACTGAGCTCATCTAGGAACCATTATGGTCAGAGAGTGATCACGAGAGAAGCGGACTTGGTGACTGCCCACGAGTTTGGTCACAATTGGGGTTCCGAACACGACCCAGACATCAACGAGTGCAGCCCAAGTGCCAGCCAGGGGGGCTCGTACCTCATGTACACCTACAGCGTGTCTGGCTATGATGTCAATAACAAAGTGAGTCGAATTGCATATTAAGGGCCCATTGTTTATCAATTGCATTTGTCAGGTAGTTTGATTGCCATTATCAATTATGGCTGATGAGTGAGGTGTTGATTGTCAATACAGGCTGGTGCCCAAATGACTGTCAAACTCCCAGGGACGTGTGGTTGATTTCGATCAGTCATTAGTTTTTTGAATCTCGAATCAGGCCCAACGAACCCAACGCCTCAACTCAAGTCACTGCATAACCATTCTTTGTTTGTTTTCTATTTACTATCAGTTTTGCTTTCCTAAAGATATACGCCAAGGTCGTGTTGCGAAGCACATGCAATAAAAACCTCACAAAAAATGGTCACAAAGGATGCTTATTTTACCCTTTTACTTAGGAAGGCCCCTGAGAGACCTTGACCTTATTTATTGTTCAACTAACAACTGATTTTTTCCTGCTATTTGCAGAGGTTTTCCCCTTGCAGCCTGAGATCCATAAAGAAGGTTCTTCAGGCTAAATCTGGAAGATGCTTCTCGGAACCCGAAGAATCATTTTGTGGCAACCTTAGAGTTGAGGTAACCTCTCATTAATAAATCTTGAATTACGTTTCCTTTTAGGGGACTTGTCTGGTGGGGATATATGATCTACTTAAATATCTGAACATACCTAAGTCATAGATGACATTGAAATCAATAGTGGAACTTCATCTTTTTAGGGAGATGAAGAATGTGATGCTGGTTTGTTGGGCACCGAAGACAATGATGCTTGCTGCGATAAAGTTTGTAAACTCAGAAGAAGTCAAGGTGCTGTATGCAGGTAATATATTTCTTGTCACGAGTGATTACTCAATGTTAGAAGTGTTGATACGGATTTACAGTTCTTACACTTTCTGAGTTTTAAGAGATGTTTTGCGATGAGTTTGTTTTATTTCCGGGGTTTCTCTGTTCCAGTGACAAGAATTCCCCTTGCTGTCAAAACTGTCATTTCATGTCCGAAGGGATCAAGTGTAGAGATGCTCAGTACTCAACGTGCGAGCAGGAATCACGTTGTTCTGGTAAGGGGCCGGATTGCCCCAAGTCCGCTCCCATGACTGATGGCACTGAGTGTCAGGAGAGGGGAAAATGCCGTCTGGGGAAATGCATTCCCTACTGCGAGACGCAAGGTTTACAGAGCTGCATGTGTGATACAGGTGAATACGCGTCTCATAAGCAAGTAATATGATTCATTCGTACGATTCCAACGTTTTTTTAGCTAGAGGACCCATTGAGGACAACATTATCACGGTGCAGGGACGTGTATATAAATTATAAAGTATTTTGTGGCCTTTTCCTCTGGTCGGAAGTTCTAATTGAATAGTAGTTTATTAAGTGAAATGTTCAACTGTTGATTCAGTGCTTTCGACTTGTGAGGGAGGGGGGGGGGGGGAGCCCGAAAATCCCTTATTTGTTGAAAGAAAAAAAGATAGATCAAGTCTGATTCTATTCTCTCTAATCTATATTGAGAGAAAAACGTGAATTTCATTGTAAAACCTAAGTTTTATGCATTTAAACGTTAATTTCTCCTCTAACTTTCAGCGTAAAATCGTTCTTTACTGTACCGTTGAAACGCTGACATTTTGAACAATCAAACGGTGTAATTAAATTTGAAGTTTCTCCTAAGGGATTTATTGAATTTTAGTGAGTTGAAAACACGAGAAAAATCGTATAACTGAGATAACTCGAAAACTTAGCAAGATTAAATAAACAGTATGGGGTAACTTTGATCAGAAATTGGCTCTAGAATCGATACCTGGCCAGTGTCAATCACTTGGGTGTAACACATCGTATTTGGGTACTTATAGATCTAGTAACACATAATTTCATTGCTTTACTTATACTTAAGTACTTATACTCGTAGCTATTACTAATTTTATTATTTACAATATATGTACTTGAATATGAATTTGGATCTTCCAGTGGCGGATGCCTGCAAAAGGTGCTGTCGGATGAATCTCAACGAAACTTGTTTTCCAGTCACACCTCATAACCTTCTCCCTGACGGTACCCCGTGCATCCATGGATTCTGTAATCATGTGAGTAAAGTGTTCAACCGTAAGATGTAATCATTGTTGTTATGCATGATATACCTTGTGGAGGTCTGACGGTTCATAGCAGGAGGAGTCTGTATCTATGTGATACATGTAGTGTACGGTATATACACCATATTAGTAGTACAGTATGTAGGTAGGTATTGCAATTGCTGCCCGTCAGTTAAACGGTCCGAAGCTTTTTCCGCTAAATTACTGGACCAAATTTTATCAGTTGCCAGCAATGCCACTTTTGATGAACAACCCCATGGACTGGGAAAATTTTTCCTTTGTTAGAACTATTAATGTACGAAAAAGTGGCTTTTGACGAAAATCACGTAATTCTAGAATATGTATCTCTGGATCCAGTCTACTGCTAAGATATGGGTTCTTGGACTACCCGCCACACTTATGAATTTAATATAGGAATTTTGATCGATCGGATTCGAGTAGAGGGCGCTGTTTTTCTAATATTGTATTGCTAACTCCTCTATCTTTTTGATCTATTAATTGAGTAGTTACTGGTACGGAACAAACTAAACAATAATTATCACTCGGAGGGGAAAATACCGTCGAGTGCGAGGTACTCACTTCGGGTCTAGAACGTCTCTGATATTTCTGTTGGTTTCAAACCACCTAGCTCATTCCATTCATCCTACACTATTCTTGAAAGAAAGTATATTGTCGGTAGTACAGTAAACTGCAGTTTAGAGTAGAATTTCCATGTGTTGCTTGTTTTAGGGCGTGTGTGAAAAAACCATTCAAGATGTGGTGGAGAGGTTCTGGGACATCATCGAAGACATTAACATAAACAAAGTTCTCCTTATACTTCGGGACAACGTCGTAGGTGCTGTTATCATCGTCACCGCTCTTATTTGGGTCCCAGCCAGCTGTCTCATCAATTATCTGGACAAGAAACGTTTGGAAAAACGATACGAGCCCGATTCTGACTACACTCGTTTCGGCAGTAAAAGTAGGGAGGATCTCTGGATGGCGCCTGATCAAGCTAAAAAAGTAATCAACATCAAGGTTCCAAAACCGCCTAATCCCCAGGCAGCTATGTAACGATTATTTTCTAATAGTTGATTTTAATTTGGTCCATATTTCTGAACGTAACGTCAACAAAATAGCTCAAGTTTATAAGTGGTACCAATACATATAATGTCCTCTCCTCCCAATATGCGCGGGGATTAGAATTGTTGCTATGCTCAATCAACATTTTAATCCGTGTCCTACTGAGTGTCGCTGAAATTTTTATCGTGCAATGCTGCTGTTGAGTTGACCTATTATTTAATTCACAATAGTTTGCCCTGCACAGTAAGATTATAGTACAATTTTGACTAAAGGTGATTTTCAAAATCATAAATGTTGGAAATGTCTATTGTTCTCTCTCTAAAGTCGGTACATTGTATCATGTTGTTTTTTTCATCGTACGTTTTTTTTATGTAAATGACTTTTACTGTTTGAAATTTTTACTTTCGTTAGCTTTGGTAAGTGAGAATTCTATTTGAATTGAACCTCCATTTATAGATAGGGGCGGCAAAATATTATTTTGTTACCACTTATTGTAATTACGTACTTAGCAATCTGACTGGACATTTTGAAGAAAAAAAAATTGTTTTCTGAACGTAGCGAGGGTTTCACTGACAGTTCGTGCCGTAACCTGCTGTGGCTATATGCATTCAGCATTGTGCATGCACAAGTATGAGGCTCTACATTTTCCCGCAATACAGAAGGTGCCTGTGTTATAGTGGGGAAAATTTAGTGGAAAACCGACTAATGGAAGGAGTTTCAAGTACAGCCACACGAACTAAAACACTTGCGACGAGATCGTGAAACCCTATTTCGAAGAACAAAACGGAAATCAAATGAAGAACGTTGACTAATTGAACTAAGTAGGTCCAATCATGAAGCGATTTCGACGGTTATGTAATTGTAAGTAAGGAACAATAGAAAGTACGCTACTGATATAGTCGCAGGTGAAAGAAAGCTTGAGTCCCATTGGTCAAAAGGATCAAACCAATCAAATGCAAATGCAGTGAAAGGGCGGATTGTCAGAGAAGGGGAAGGGAAGGTAACACCTGTTTAAACATTGTGAAAGGATAACTCCAAGTATTACAGAAATACAAATGCCTAACTGAATGCGAAATTTAGAAATCGGCCAGGTCAATCAAAGATATAATTTTGATGCAACGGAGAGACATTTTGTGGAATTCCTTTATTTTTTTTGTCCTAAAGGAGGCACGTTGAATGTATTTATAAATTTCGAAATTATCAAGAGTGAGGATATCGCTTAGTTTCTTACACCTCTTAAAGGTGAGCATGGGATTATCCTTCCACAATGTTCAAGCGAATTACCCTACCCCCTTCACCTTATAGTATTCCCTTTACTTTTCTATTGTATTTTTCTGATGGTGACCTAACCTTCGAAATCGATTTAACATAGTTTATTTCTTGGAAATGGACAACATTCTTCATTTGACTTTCGTTTTCATCTTTTCAGTCCCCATGCTACTCGTAGGTCAAAAGGGACGCTGACATTCCACGTGTGAAATATGACTTAGGGGTTAGCCTACGTTCTGCTCGGCAAGAACTCTATAATATCTAACGTTTAAAACAGATATTCTGCCACTACTGCCTCTAGAAGCAAAATGTGTTATTCCTTCCTAGATGAAGGGGAAAAATTCTTCTGATTCTGTTGAGTAAAGGATGCGGAAATCTTGTACCCTTCATTCTCCGATGCGTATTTAAATTAAATACTGACATCAAGTCCAACGAATGCATGTGACTTCAAAGGAGGACTCCAGGTTCCAGCTTTCAAAAGCTCGCGAAAGTTATTACAGTCAAATGGCAGAATGTAGGACCCTTATAAAATAAGGAAGGCTACAAGTATGTGTGTCTAAATCTACCAAACTTGTTCATATTTACCGAACTTCTGTTCAGCTGATTAGATCCTAATCATTTGAAAGATCCAACCATTAATACACACCTTAAATGTACATGATATGTATACAAATTAATGCTTATTCATTAATTTACTTCCCTAAGTTCATGTTAAGATAATATTAATTTATCAATTTTTTTGTAAATAGAATTAAGTTTTTTACCCACAGGATTATAGCTACCTGTTGAAAATATTTACGAACTTCCTAGTCTATTGTTACCTTATACTTGAATATTCCACAACGTTAACCGCTGTACTTAATTTAGTTTAAAATGTAAATTGATGTATTAATTGTAATTTAAATGAATTGTAATCGATGGAGCATGAAGCAGAATTATCTTGAGAACGACCTTACTGATACAATGTAACAGTGAGAGCCAAAATTTAGTTTTTTCTTATTTGGACGAATAATTATTCATCCATCATGTACTATTTGATAACATTCACATAAAACTGTTGCTCTTGTTCGTGATTATTTAAATAAAGGTTTACATTTTCGTAATTGATCTATTTTTTCGTTTTTCAAGAAAGTGTGCTGAAGTGAAAAACGGTATGGTGATTCAACCCTGAAATAAATCGGCAGAAATAAAGCGTTTTAACAAAATTGGTGGGAGATTCTTAAAGTACGGGCAATAATTGAGTCCAGAATTCCTCGCTACTTAGGCCTCCTCCTCAGCTTGTTTTAAATTGAAAATGTACAGGTCCATTTTAGGCATGCAAATTGGCAAAAGTAGTTAACGTGGCTGTCCTAAAATTCGATGTTGGATTTCATAGTTGTTCTTTGGGATTCCAATACCCGTGTTGATCTAGTACCAGTATACAGTTGGAACATATCCTTACAAAGAGAACTTTAGTAAACTGAAAAGAGATCAGAAAAATACTTAATTTTCGGTTATGTAATAAACGAAAAAAAAGAAGTGTTACCGCCAAATTTTCATCACAATTTTGAGTTTTTCATCACAAATTTAGTTTGGAGTTGTGGAGTTTTTTCTCAAAAGATTCAAGACCAAAGGAGAAATTGTAAAACTCTAATGAAAGGAAGGTAAAGCACAATGCACTGTAGCAGCAAAAAGTGATCAGAAAATTCTTTCTGGATGAGGAAAACTGCTGGTGAAAATTTTTCCCTGGAAAGAAGCACATCTGCACTCCCTGGCCTAAACGAAAAAGGTGCCTTGTAATAATAATATCATCATACTGTTTTCCAACTTTTCCCCATGAGTCCTCATTGAAGAGCAGAAGAGTTTCAAATCCACTAACGAACCGGCCGTTGGTTTAGCTGCTGCTGGTTGTTTAGTGTTTTATATGGTGCGGAAGAAGTTGGGAAGGAAACGGCGTATTTGGGTGAAGAACTTCAGAGACAATTTTTATGACAGACCATTCCTTCGAGAATTGAGGGAAAACTACCCGGACGACTTCCGGAATTACCTGAGAATAGAGGATGGTCCTACATTCGATTTACTTCTCGATTTAGTAAAAGGAAGGATCACAAAGAAGGATACAGTGATGAGAGCTAGTGTACCTGCAGAACAACGTCTAATATCCGCTTTAAGGTTTTTGGCAACTGGGCGTTCTGATGAAGACCTCAATTTCAATACCGACATCTTAGTTTCTTTACTGTCAGCAATTATTCCGGAAATCTGCAGGGCACTGTACGGAGTGTAAGTACCACTCAGTCGTCGATTCTTGAGCGTAGGTGTGAAGGGGGCTAACTAAATTTTTTATTGTTTTTGCTTATAAAAATGAAAATGAATACATTTTTTATTGTTTTTGCTTATAAAAATGCCCCAAAAGCAAAAACTTTTCAAGTAGGTATGTAAATGTTGCTTGAGTTTTAGATAAAATAAGGGGTGCTTTTAAGTATATTTCACTTACATGGGGGGGTGTGCGTCATGAAACTAGAAGGGAATGGTCACCCCTGCATTGAAACGAAGGTTCTGGAAGAATTTTTTGTGTTTTTATAGATTTTTTAGCTCAATTTAATGAAATTTTCGTAACGGGAGTTTTAGAGGGAATTTCCTCAGAATATGCAGCTATTACACTGCCTCAAAGCGCTTTAAAATACGAATTTTCAAGAAAAAAAATATTTTTCATCGAAATTCATTTGGGGCATTCTTTCTGAATTATTCCTGGATGTTGAAGCGGTTTGCTGTCCAATGTTTTCCATCAAGGATCCAGCTCTTGAGGAGAGAGATGGTGTGTTCGAGTATGGTGGTGTTCTTCTAGACGGGCCAGTAACACGTGAAAAGAGTTCGCCCCTTTTTTTGTTCAATGCTTCGGCCAAGTTCGTGAGGGCTCGAGAGTTCCCGGCTTTGAGAGAGGGTAGTGGAAGTGGTGAAATCGAGCCCCTCCACCCCATTCGCGGAGCCAGCCGAGTCCGAGTGCTTGAGAGCCGTCTTCCTGTAGTTCGCATGTCTTTTTTGGTGGGTTCTCTGGTTCTGGTCAACTTCCTCCTGCTCGAGTCAGCTGGACCCGCTCCCACTTCGCTCAACTTCGGCTCGGCTCAGCAGTTTGGTTCGTGCTCCGACCGCGCTCGCTCCTACCGCGATCCTCCGTCTCTTCCAAGCATTTTGAAGTAAATCCGCCGCATTTAATTCGACTGTTTCCCGATCCCTGGTAACTTCGCTGAAGGGGTTCCAGAGCGCCTCTGTTGGTATCTCAGAAGAATCACGACGAACGGCTCAAGTCACATTTATGGTCATCTGCTCAGGTGAGAATATCTACCCAAGTACATTAGGTTCATCCATTTAAAACCATAACCAGCTATCTGGCTAAATATTATCTATCAAAACCATTATGTTCCACTATACTGAGTTCAAGCTAGACTAGACATGCTGTAACTTGGCTTAAGTTGCGAAAAAACTTATCTCAGTGGGGTCAACAATGGAAAAAAAGGTTCTGATTTTAATTTTATGAGTGGCTGTTGCTTCTCAGTTTATCTACGCTATCAGAAGCAGTTTTTATATTATGGAAGTATTTTTTTTCTGTCCAATAATGAAAAAACGCTGCAAATTCTTTCACTGGGGTTTATTATTCAATTGGCTTGCGTTAATGATTTGAATTTTTACTAAGCTTTGGAGTGTGCGTGTTTCACAGGTGATAAAGCGAGTGAATTTCAGGAGATATGCATAGAGCACTTAGATCGGTTCTCAACCAAAATACCTATTTGGATTGATCAGTTGATCATATTTGTGTGCTTCTTGAAATTCAATAATCGCTCTATCACCTGTGAAACATGCACACTCCAAAACTTAGTAGAAATTCAAATCATGAATCATTGAATGATAAACCCCAGTGAAAGAATTTGCAGCGTTTTTTTCAAGAGCAATTACAATGGAAAAATGAAAATTTTTCCATTGTAAATTTGAAAATTTTAAATTTTGTAAGACGGAGCATGCATATTAGAATGCTTCAACCCGTGTATGCTTTAAACCCTTTTAGGAGTTCACTCCAGTATCCACATTCACTACATCACTAGGTTACTGCGATAAAAAAAAAAAACTCTGTTGTTTTTGTTTTGATTGCAGTAACCTAGTGATGTAGTGAATATGGATGCAATGTTGGCAGCATACATCGGGAATGGTTTGAGCTACGAACCTGGGCAGGGTCTCATGCGATTCCTCGTGGAAAGTTCTTCGAAAAAAAGTCCACATTTAGGCCGCCTTGACTTTTTTGAGGTTTTTAGGGATCTTACAAAACTCTGACAACCCTTAAAGGGCACTTTAAATTAAGTGAGAGAGTTGGCTAAAGAATCGGGGCGTTGTCGGACCGACGTGGATTTTTTTATTATTCAATAATAAACCATTGTTATCGCTCTTGAAAAAAAAATTCTAACCCCCCCTGAAAATTTCATGGTTTACGTTTCAAAGGGCGTAGAATCCGAATCTGCAATTTGCCTATTTGGAGTGTGCGTGTTCCGCAAGTGATAGAGCGATTATTGAATTTCAGGAGGCACACAAATATGATCAACTGATCAATCCAAATAGGCATTTTGGTTGATATTCGTAGAGCACTTAATTCGGGTGTCGGACCGACATGGATTTTTCCTGAAAATTTCGGATTTTTTGCTCCAGCCGTTTGGGAGAAATCGTGCGTACGGCGTACGGCGGACGGACGGAAAAGTTTTTATTGCAGATTTGGATTCTACACCCTTTGGAACGTAAACCATGAAATTTTCGGGGGGGGGGTTTAGATTTTTTTTTTCAAGAGCGATACAATGGTTTAATATTGAATAATAAACCAATAATGGATTTATCTTATCACGAAGTGATATGGTGGAACCTTACCTAACAGATGAAAACACTGAGAAGAAACAAAGATAATAATCATAACAAAGGAATAATCATACCTCATTTGCAATGTCTACAACATGAAATAACTACCTCGAAAAATGATAACCATTCACAAATTGCGGTTTTTCCTGAAACCGGAAAACCCCTGTTTCCCGTCACTTGGGTTTCTGTATCTCGGCAACCAATAGAGCTGGTAACTTTTGTATATAATATATATATTTAGTTTTTTCATAATTGTTATATTCCCATTCTAGCCATGTTTCTGTTGGGAGTTTTTCTTCCAAACTCCCAACAGAAACATGGCTAGAATGACACAAAAAATATGAAAAAAACTGTTTTATTATATTGTCTCTTGGTAAAATAATGTTTTCATAACAGAGTTGAAACTCGGTCAGTGGTTGTATGAAGAGTAGATAAAGAAATTTAGAAAAAAGTATGAAGATATCATGAATACATCCAGAGAAACAGTTGCAAGAAGAAGTGTTGAATTAGATCCGACTCGTGAACCCCCTCAAGTCCAAGTTATCAGAGCTTTGTTCAGATTTGGAGGGTAAGTTGGGGTAGTACTGTTCAATAATCTTATAACTATTTTGAAGAAGATGATCGTTTTTCCAGCTACACGCACCTGCTATGGAATCTATTTCAACGATCCACACTGGATTTTACGGTACGGGGAAATCCAAACGGGTAGACGAGTCAAGGAGATGTATCAGTTTAGTTGATTGATGCCAAGATTTGTGGATAATGAACATTGGCTTATTATCTTGAGTTGGAAACTAAAACAACAGTAGATTGATAAACACCCAGGATGTTGGATACATCGCGGGCTGGTGGTTCTGATAATGCGATCAACAACAAAAAACGCAGCAAATTCTCTCACTGGGGTTTATTATTCAATTGGCTAGCGTTAATGATTTGAATATCTACTAAGCTTTGGAGTGTGCGTGTTTCACAGGTGATAGAGCGATTATTGAATTTCAGGAGATATGCATAGAGCCCGTAAATCTGTTCTCAACCAAAATACCTATTTGGATTGTTCAGTTGATCATATTTGTGTGCCTCCTGAAATTCAATGATCACTCCAAAGCTTAGTAGAGATTCAAGTCATGAATCATTGAAAAATAAACCCCAGTGAAAGAATTTGCAGCGTTTTTTTTTCAAGAGCGATTACAATGGAAAAATATTTTATTTGACAATTTGACCGATTTAAGTGCTCTATGCATATCTCCTGAAATTCAATAATCACCCTATCACCTGTGAAACACGCACACTCCAAAGCTTAGTATAAATTCAAATCATCAACGCAAGCCAATTGAATAATAAACCCCAGTGAAAGAATTTGCAGCGTTTCTTGCGTATCGGAATGCTTCAACCCGTGTATCGGCTACAAAGCCTTTTAGGAGTTCTCTCCAGTATCCACATTACTACATCACTTCATCACTACATCACTAGGTTACTGCGATGAAAACAAACAATAATAAACCAAAAAACGCAAATGTTGGCACCATAAATCGGGCCGTATATCGGGAATGGTTTGAGCTACGAACCTGGGGAAGAGCTCATTCGATTCCTCATGGAAAGTGCTTCAAAGAGAGTCCAAATTTAGGCCGCTTCGACTTTTTTCGAGGTTTTTAGGGATTTTACAAAACTTTGACAACCCTTAAAGGTCACTTTAAATTAAGTGAGAGCGCTGGCTAAAGAATTGGGGCGTTGTCGGACCAATATTGTTTTTTCCTGAAAATTTCAGATTTTTTGCTCCAGCCGTTTGGGAGAAATTGTGCGCTCAACGTACGGTGGACGGACGGAAAATTTTTTATTGCAGATTCGGATTCTACACCCTTTGAAACGTAAACCATGAAATTTTCAGGAGGGGTTAGAATTTTTTTCTAGAGCGATTACAATGGTTTATTATTGAATAATAAACCAAAATTAAATTGGCCTTTTTGTTGTAATGCTATGTAAAAAGCTTTGATGCCCCGTTAGTCCTATTAGAGATAACCGAGAAAACATCCCGTCTCCTCGACAGCCTGAAACCTACAGCCACGGCGGGGGTGGGAGTTATATTTAGTGAGGGATACAACCCCTAAAGCCTCCCTTTCTCTACCGTCCTCGCATTATGTACAGTGTAACTCGATAATTTTACTTCCCGCGGGGTTATAGCTTATTCGCCCCCTCGAAAATTGAAAGGGATCGGGTGCCCACTAACGAGCAGGGGCGAGTCGAGCGAAAGGGAGGAGGTAGGTTGGCCGACTCCTGCGTCAACCCGTCTACAGCTGGGGGCGGCTTTCGAAATGAAATGTTATAAAGTTGGAGGGTAACCGCCACCCTCGGTGATCCTAATGAGAAAATCGAATCAAAGCTCAAGCTGCCGTGAGGACGTAAACCTCCGAGTGTTACGAGCAGAGAGGCCCGATCCTCCTATCCATATCCGTTTATTGTAGTCTCTTGTGAAGAGTGGATTGTACTTAATTGCAAACAGACATCTCGGATTGCCATTGACATTTGGCGAACCTGTTTTACATTGAAATGTAAACGCACCCAATTCTAATACATGGGTTTATTTTTGAATAATGCATAATTGTCCGCGGGGCCTCAGTATTTAAATGATACTGAGAGGCTAAGGAACATATTACTTGGTTTTTGTTAGTATGAGCCTGTAGAATCCATGTATCTTGTGTGAAGTCGTTGGAGATAAATCCCGAATAAGATCAGAACTATAGCTTGGATTTTCTCTTGGATTGTTAATCCATACTCGTATTTAAATTGACAGATCCGAATGACTCATGACAGGTAACAAAATACGGGCCACATATGCTAAATAGACACATGATGGTGACAAAATACAGTCTACTTATGTGAATTAACCAATGACAGGTGACAATACATAGGCTACAGTTATTTCTTACGATTTTTTCATGAGATCGCGACGAATGAAAGATTTATTATGAGCTCACGAATGGGTCAATATTTTGTTGAACTGTGAATTAATTATTATCACCTAATTTGCCTTCATCGAAGAAATGAGTGCGTCTCCAGTCAGTTGTTTTAGAAATGCCTCCAATGACTAAAAGTAAGACAGGACAGTTGGAGCCGATGGAAGCAGGAGGAATTGTACGTTTTTCTTCGGATTTTTCTAACGAATGTCCTGAGAGCTGAAATCCTTGAAAATCATCTCCTATCTTTCCGCTGAACCCTTGTCAGGGTTTCTAGCAGATGATGGGTGTTCTCCTTCTTCTTTTGAATGCGGGACACCTCATCAAACAGAGAATCTTGAACAATTAAAGAAATTATTATCGCCCTAAGAATTATCGTATTACATATCGTAGTTGAAGGTGTAATATGTGCTTTCTGCCTTTCAGCTGCTTTTTAGGAGAGACAAAAAACATTAAGTTTTAAAATGATTAAAATTGAGTAATTGTACCCAAGACTTTTAGTTGAGTTTTTTCCTTGAGTTTTGCTGATTACACCTAATGCTCGATGGTCACAAACTTTCACCGAATAATAAAATAATAAAATGTTAATACATCACTGAAAACACATGTTGTTTGGAGATTTGTTGGAGGTAGCATCTGTTGCACCTACAATTACTACAGGTGCTTGCGTTGCTTGTTTACTCTGTTGACAATAAAGAACTGGTCACCGTGATTACTAATATGTGATGATTTTGGTGTGTAGAAAGTTGGAAATATAGAAACGTTATGGAGTGAGCACACAACATGTACCTAATGGGAACCTTCTTGACCAGTGAAGCGGTTTATCGTTTAATCCTCTCTCAAGCTCCGAGCGCCCACTTCCTCCTAAAACCCAGGCGAATAGGGTCTTCTTCAAATTTAGAGTCCACCTGTTTCTACCTGAAAAAGGACAGTAGCGGACAAAAGAAAAAAAAGCTGTACTATTCCGAGGATTGAGGGCTGTGGGCGGATTTCAATGAGATTTTTTAAGCTGATGGAGCAACCAGTGTCGTGTAACACAATAGCACTCCGATAGGCGACGCACGAGGTCTCCTTAGCTGTCTAAATGCTTAGATTTGTCTAACCAATTACAAACAACGGTATTTTAACAAATAATCACTTCGATATTCTCTGTTTCGGTGAGTTACTCGACCAACTCCCCTCGTTAAGGTCTACTTCTACAGAAGAACATTTCTTTGTGTCAAGCTCTATTTTCTGCAAACAAATTCTTGTCTTAGAGAACTTTACTGGACAATAATCAGATTATTACCTACTGGTATGAACCTATTTTAATTAGTTAACCTCTTTGAACACAAAGTGCCTAAATTCCAAGGCAGTTTAACACAGGTATAATAAGATTATTTTGGAAAATTCGCTTCAAACTCATGCTGCGTGACTGTTTTCGTTTTGCTTCCGAGTTTACCACAGACCTAGTGAAAGAATTATCCTCACTTTCGGAGGATGAGGAAATTATCTACTCCAAAATAGCATTTTTCTCTTTTAACCCTAATTTAAGGGTGCTATTACCGTATGCGACCTACCGATGTGTTTCCATTGCTACCTACCACCGTTTTCTATTCTTGCTGATAATTGCATGCATTACGATTGCCTAGGTATTTATAAGTGCATCTTACCTTGAAAATACGTTGCAGTTATGATGTGAGCGTTGTCGGTTTTTACATTGTAATATTCTAATTACGGAATGAACGGTTCTAACGTCTCGCGAGAATGAAAGAAACACGAAGAGTCCAGGGGAAAAACCACGTCACTGACACAAAGCTGATTTTGAGTTAAATGAATTTATGAAGTTTACCAACTAACAAAAACTTCATAAATGATTTTAAAAATACAAAAATGTTGTGTTCAAACCGTCAACTATGCAGATTCACAATTTGTTTCTCGGATAATTATTTTCTAATTATTCAATGATATTTTATGTATAATTCTGAACTTAATATGCCAATTTTAACCCTCTTGAAATGGGTAAGTCATCACAATGTGCAGCGGACAGATGAATTATTTAAATTCCATTTTCGAAATCCAACCTTTGTTGAAAATGAACAACTTGAATAAATATTCGATAGTTATAATACATCAACTATGATATGATTACCTATATATCAAATAGCTTCATGATTCAGTAAAACTGAAAGAGATCAAAATGTTTTGGCGGTTCTCGCATTTTAACCTTCTGTTAGTGGCACCCCTATCTTAGCACACTTTGTGGTCAGTATGATACTCGTACTCGACACTTTAAACATTTTTGCTTGCATAACTGGAAAAACCTCGTTTTAACCATCAGGTTTGTGTAAACAACACATTTTCTTTTCAGTAAACGGCTTTGTCCTTTGAAAAATAGCAAATATCACAATTGTTGATACAAAAATATTCATCAAACTAAAATATATCAAGTATTTAAATTATTGTTCAGTTTACAGTTTTGCATTTTGGAAAAATATAAACTTCAATGATGACAGCATAGAAATTAAATCATACCTATTACTTCAGTAGCTTTGAACTTTTGGTCTGATGACTGAGTGGAAACTCACGTTTTCAAAACAAACAAAGAAAACTATAATTGCCCTGGATTTGATTGCAAAAGTAGCCCTCTCACACTTGGAAGAATATACTGGAATGAAGAGAAGAGAGTCTTTGTGGGTTTCTGTCTTTTTAGTCTCCAGCTCACCGACAAAGCTCTATTCTGGGTTCAGTTAGCTACTAGTCTTCTGGAGCATCAATAGTGGGATTGTGTCCAACATACAAACATACGTGCCAGTAATGGAAGGTTAATGAGGTACTGCCACCTACTACAAACGCTAGTATTTAACGTTGTCTTCCAGATATGAAGTCAGTGTTCGAGTGAAACGAATTTGATAACATTCCAATTGAGCTTTGATATTCTATGTATAAAAATGGAAAAGAATAAAGAGAGACCCAAAAGTCTGTGTTTGTTTCAAGTGGTTGTTTGAATCGTTACAAGAATGAGATGAATACCACTAAAATGGGATAGCAACACTATAACACTAAAAACTTCGAATCAATCCTCATCAATATAATTCGACTAAACTATTTACGAGGTCCTAAAAATAATTTGGTTCTGCCAATTTATTATCTTCGCGGAATCGAGTTTTAATGGTCGCAGGGAAACTATCAATCGCAAGATATGTAAGATAATATTTAGTTAGTACACATCGGCATTTTATTTTATTGTCGAGCTTTTTCAAATTTTATGTTTCACAACTTCATCTCCTCATTTAAAATGGTTGGCAAATTGATGTCACCGCGCGGTCATAGAGTAATTGCTTGGAAATAATTCAGTTTTGTATCCCCCTTTTATTTGTGGCGATGCTTGATAATTTATAATTTCGTTGCCAACTTTTAATAGTGAATTACATTTTTCAGTGGTGGGATGGTAGAGGGAGGCGGACTCTGCGCTGAGCTCTCCAGCGGCACGGAGAGCAACTCCTCTTCTCCTCAAAATGACAGTAAGTCCACTGGAATCCATCATTTTATCATTATCTTCTTTTTTTAGGATAGAGCACAGTATTTTATTTACATGACAAGATTTGTACAGCAGCAGATAGTCATAACATTTGAAGAAACCACAATGCAGTGTGTTAACCTTTGGCACCTGCCACAGGTATCGATTGTACAGATGCTTTGCGACAAAAGTTGCCCTAAAGCATTGTCTTTGTATCGCCTAATTTTCAAGTTATGAACATTTTAAGGTTTTTTAAAATTCCGTAGGTCCAATAAAATTCTGTCTGACAAATGTAACAGTAGTCCTAAAATACGTGCCAAAACCTCAACTTTCCAACGGTGTAATAACAAAATATTTGACGCTTGAAGTTGATGGAGAAATCGGCCTTTAAACGCGGAAAACCGTGAGTTTTCTCCGTGAAATCTACGTTTTACAACCAAAATATTCTGACACATTCTGACATGCACGCAAAAACAATATACCAAAATATTCTGAATCATCAGTTGCACATAGTAATCAATCAGATAATATTCGCTCATAACTTCCGAGCAGGAGAATGGACCTGAACATCCCCTGTTGAGCGAGGAGGCCCCAGAGGGCCAAAAATTGATACACTGAAAAATATGCATAAAACCCAATCCGAACTCACTTTTTTTGTGGGCACTTGATATTTGGTGATAAACATTTTTCCACATTTAAACGTCAACTTTTCCACTAACTTCCTTCTTAAAATATTTTTTGATAACACCGTTGGAAAGTTGAGATTTTGTCACGTGGTTTAGGACTGCAGGCTAAATTTGACATGCAGAATTTCACTGGACCTATAGAATTTAACAGAGTAGTCAATCTGAAGATTTGGCAAAGTTCACTTTTCAATGTTCAATGTTTCGCCGATTGAACCACCTTGAAAAACTTGTGTAATACGACAAGAAGGTGGGAAATTGAATACACCTTCCAAAGGTATAATCAAATGTGATTTTTTTCTGGTAGTTAAGGGAGTCATGGCTGTTTTAGTGGGTTAAGAACGAAATAGAGAAAAAAATCGTATAACTCACATAACTCGAAAAGTAAGCGAGTTGAAAAAAATTTTATTGGGCAACTTTTGTTTTGTATAACGGATACTAGAATTTGGGCACCCTAAGAAAAAAGGCAGTTTAAACTGTTGTCATCGCAGGTTGAGGAATGAAGAAATTATACTCAGAGCCTGATCAGCCATTGATACCAGCAGATCTATTTGTGATAATCAGATAAAAATTAGCGTGAGCTTACTCAATTGATAATGGTGGCTTTGTACGTATTAGAAAAAATTAAGATACATATGAGTATAGGGAGTAATTCTTTATTGTTGTATCTTCGGTTCTAAAATAGGTACTGCCTCTCCCTATTCAAGAAACACATATGACATTGATGTGAAAGGATGAAATTGCTAAATAAAAGTGAAAAAAGGTATTTATTTATACCAAAAGAAGAATTATAATGAACTAGCTGACGCGGCAAAATTTGTGCACCCCAACAGTCAATGAATGTCGTGTTACATATTGACTGAAATTATGAAAGTAATACAATGATACAAAATAAACTGAACGTTAGGATAATGATACAGAAAACAGTTTCAAATGTCTCCACGTTATTGAAAAACGTTGAATCATGGATATGGTTTTGGACTCTGCATTTTCATACACACATTTTTAATGGTTTTCTGATGAGTGGAGAAGAATCAGTTTTAGTTTCGACGCTGGAATACACTTTGAGAATAGCAACCGGCGAATTTATGCCGTGGGTTTACATATAATTTTTTTTCCAAGTGTCGCAGAGGGTCACACTATTGAGTTTCAACTTCCTAGAGTGGTTATGAGAAAATTCAGCGCACTCAGCTGTTCACGGGAGAGCCCATCATGGCAATAATCTCCAAACCTCCTAGAAGGTTCTCGTTATCAAATTGTAACGTCAACCGAGAGTCAACAGGTGAAAAATCAGTTCACAAAGCTTATGAGGAAAGAGCCTGTCAATTCAATGGTTTTTTTCATGACCCAAAGAGTCTCCAAATTAAGTCATTAACTTTGTTAATATGTGCTTCATATCTTTAATCCCAAAAGCCGTTCAGAAGGCAGGTAACGCTATCATCAAGTTGATGGCATCAACCACCTCCTTCCTTTCCCCAGACTCAAATGTCAGTGTATAGACGAATTTTTCTCTAATTAGAAAGTAGGAATCTTATATTTCTCAAGGGACAGGTGGTGGTAAGAACATGAAATGCCAAAAACAACGAGTTTTTTTAATAGGTATTCAGCGCCTAACGTTCCTCGGTATTGATAACTAAAACTGTGGGTATTCAAGGTCAAATGTGTGGACTATGATTATATTCACCTCTCAGGCCCTGAGAACGCAGAAATAATTGGCTGAGAACATGAGTATGAACGCTATATGAGAATTATTATCTTTCTTATGAATAGAATTTAATTAACAAGTCCATTTCCGGATGAATATGATTTTTATTGCACTTAGTTATCACTTTAACAATATAAATCTAACACTATAATTTACAATACATCATTCAGGATGAGAATTGAGTTTCAATTGATTAGGGCCTCCAAGCCGTGTTGCGATGACCGGCCTTCGTGACTCCTGGAGCTGGACAAAAATACGATCGAGAGGAGATATGCCTTCTGATAGCACACCCAGAGGTTGCATTTGCACCAGCACTTTGTAACCTTAACGGAAAACATTTTGTAAGAGTGAAACTTTTTCACTTTACGTGGTCAAATTCAAAATTTGCAATGTCCGTCCGCCTTCGGGCAATAAAAGGCCTTAGAATTGATATAAATAATCCGTTCTTTCGCACATCTCGATTCGATTTTTGAAATTTGATTGATTTCAAACGTAAACCAACAAAGTTTGAAGGGGATTGAAACCATTTTTTTCTCGGTCGATTACAAAGGTTCATTACTGAAAATAAACCAACACTCGAAGGGATTTTTTAAAAAGAGAAAACCACCGGTTTCGCAACACTGTGCGACGTCTCGTGTTACATGAGTACTTGGTGACTATTGTGTAGTGTCGGAGGGTGACGAAGCGGCGGGGTGGGTTGGGCTCCCCGACGCCATCTCAACTTACCCCGAGCTCCATCCAACCCGGGAAAACTTGAGTCGATAAGAGAACATGCGCTCTGCGGCTTGGAAACGGCGGAAGGCGTGGATCTTCTAAATATACGACTGTAACTCCCTCAGGAACAGGGGGGAAGGAGAACGGAACCTAATAACGTCTCTTCCTTGACACGCGAAAACCACCTTCTCAAGTCGAATCCTACGCCGCATTCCCACCAACATCGCGCCAATTTCTGCCTTACTATGTTAAAATATTTAAATTTATTCCTTATAACAGTTCACCTCCCCCATCCAACCCAGTGCTGTGTAATGGCTGACGGCCATGGCGAAAGTCCTTGAGCGTAATTGGTCTTCAGAATGATTTTTTTGCTTCAAAGAACAACCGCAGTCCATATCTAGTATCAAACACTATTAATTCTAAAATCTTCACACTTTTAATTTAAATTCTTCATTGAAATGGCTTTCATTGTCAGCAAACCGAAGAAGTGACACATCAATGCTCATTGTTTGTTCAACACTGATTCGCGTGGTATTACCCGTTTTTTTCATTTGACTAAATTTGAATGACTTTACAGCCGAAAAAGTCATAATTTTAAGCAATCAATTGTCATTTCCCACAATGTGTACCCATTGTAGAAAATGACAATGTATCATTTAAAACCACGACATTTTCGGCTGTAAAGAAAATCATTTAGCCTTTTGAAAAAACGTACAGAACCTCTTGAGTAAGGGTTGAGAAAATGAAGAAATGATGAAAATTCATTAGTGCTGCAGTCTTTTTAGAAGATGACAATTCATCACTGAAACTAACGAACTTCGACTGCTAACGCGTTAAAATTTTCTCAAACGAAAAAAAACCAGAAAAAAAAATTGCACCTTAAGAATCAGCTTTGAAAAACAATGAACATTTGTGACGTTTTTGATTTGGTAACGTTCATGTGTGCGCAATTTCGGTGATTTGACAACTTTCGAATGCGTCACATTTTCATGAACTTCGAGGGGCGAATCTTTAGAAAAAAAGTGGCTTTAATTTGAAAAAAAAAATTTGAAAAAAAAAAAAAAAAAAAAAATCGGCCATAATGATTGCACGATTATGAAATGCGCAATATATATTTTTTTCTCGAATTTCATGGAATATTTATCACGAATGCCGTTGGTCCAGATATTTATGTGGAGATCTGTGTAAATGAAGGCGGCTGTTGCAAATCGCTGGTCTACCTTCTAGGCCAAACTGTGATGTACAAACCTTAAAAATATAGAAAAAAGCTTGCTTAGCTTCTTCGTGAGAGCTGATACGTGTGAATCAAATTTGATGTAGCCCGATGATACTGAACATTGGTATTGAATGGTACACAAAAGATTTGACTTACGAAAACGTAAAAAATTGATGAAAATTACCATTGACTGCCAACGTCTAGTACACGTTGACCAGTGATCTGTGTCGAAGGAGAATGTAAAACTGGAATAATGAACCTTTAGATAGTCATTCGCAGCGTTTCCTAAAGGTGCTTACAGACTGGAGCTGCGATAAGAGCGAGGAAGAGAGCAGGGAGTGCGGTTCAAATTCTTCTCGACGATGACTATTTCTTTGCGGAAAACCCGTCGTTGACAATCTGGTATTTGCTTCGGGGGCGAAAAGTAGAAGGGATTCACGCAATTAATCAATCACGACATGTTCACGGTGAATTTCATAATTTGTACGATGAACTCCGAGAAGATTCCAACATATTTTACGAGTATTTTTGGGTGAATATGACCACATTCGACTACATGTCGGAAAAAGTACAGCGCAAATTGCTGAAGAGGTGGTCGAATTGCATTTTAAACCCAATTTTGACTGCCTACACATTTTTACAACAGTTTCATACTGTAATAAATGTTTTATTAATAAACGTTGAATTGATAGTGTGAATATTCAATTCATTTACTTCAACATCAAAGGAGACTACTTCGCTTTAAACGAGAATAAAACACGGTAAATACAGTATAATTAAGGTCCCATAAAGGTTTTCTCATGAACACTAGACCAATTAAATCATAAGGATTCATGTTTGATATGAGCTATAAGAGCGGCGCAAACTGGCTTGGTTTCTTTGCTCTCAGCTTTGCTCCTTGAAGCGCTGCTACACTCTCCGCCTCTGCATTTGCCTACTTGTGTTTGTTTTCTTCTCTCCAGTGTGTAGGCACCTTAATTCAAGTGAGTTCTGCCTCATTTTAGAAAAACAGCTTGAATTCAAAGTGGGATCTGTACACGATGGCAGTAGGTAGGTGAGAAGAACTTCCTTCTCTCGGAGTCCCATCTTCGGGCCGTTGAATTACGAAGCGGGAGGCATCTGGGTGTAGTGAGCGCTAAGCCGCCCCCCGGCTCGGGTTACCTGCTCCCCGAGCAATAAACGAGCTCACCTGACTCCAAGGGGTTTCCGAGGGCCCTTGATAAATTCTTTGTTTGGGTGTTGACATGGCAACAGGTCCTTCCAACAAGAAAGGGCTGTCATTGTTCCTTGCAGATAGCATCCCTCCAGTTTTCATTGAATTGCGGACGTGGCTAGTAGGTAGTTAGAGAAGTACGAAATAGTAGACCCCTAATATTTTCTTCAATTAGGTCTATACGTCAATGTTACAATAAATTATGAAGCTGTATGTTCATGTAACTTGAAAGTCTCTTTTTATCGAATTTTCATAGATAATGAAGCTATTGCAATGGCTCTAAATGTTTTAATATCAAAATTTTCGATAAATGTTTTAATTGAAATCCGAAACGATTCCTAGATTCCTGTGAGGTTTGCATCCATATAGGCGATTGACGTGCAAGTTGTACAATTTGATCATTGAAGAGCCTAACTTTACTTCTCCCAATACAACACACTCGTACAAATCTGAAGGATCCGCAGAGTGCCAGTCAAAGAACTGTGTGTACCAACTGATTTGCAGGAAATGCCAAGATAGTTCGGCTTTTTATGTGGGAAGGGCTGCAGTCAATACAACAGCCTGATTTCTATAGAAAATTTAAAACGATTTTTTCTGAAATTCATGTTTTTCGGAGATAAGGCGTTTTTGTTTCAAACGGCAGAACAGAAGAATCTCGACGTCATCATACGTTGGTGCCGATCGTGTGGTTAAACTCTCAATCCGTCGAACCGTTCAAAAATAACCTTCCGCGGCTTCCAGGTTCCAATGATCCACCCTTACATGATTGAAGATCACCCATTAAGACGGGAAAATGCTATGCGCGATCCTTGGCAGTTGTATCTCCTTCTCAGACCATACCTCAGGCATGTCTAGCCGGGCAATTCGGGTCTTGGGGTTTATAAAGCGGAACACCAGAGAATTTGATAATGTACCAGCTGTAATGAATTTTAATAAGACGCTGGCGATTCTGATTGTCGAGTAGGCCTCGATTGTTTGGAATCCATTTTATCAGTGTCCCATCACCCAAGGGTTTTAAGATTTTAAGATATGTTGCATTCAAGCTTCACATTGCGAGGGAGAATCTTTATTATCCTTCAGCTCGCTGGCTCTAGGCGGATGAGGGGTTTCTGCTGGGGTTGATTCGCAGATCGGGGATGCACCAGCACTCGTGGCTGAGATTAAATTGCTCGTCCATCGCTCAGGCGATTGTTGAATCGATTTGGATGTTTATGAACAATCAGTGAAAGTGCTTAAAAACACGGTAATAAGCGGCTTGGACAAATAAACCTTAACTCTGTCTCCCTTGAGCAGTTTTTCTATCTGTATTTCTTAATTTTATATATCCTATATACTATTGCACTGGGATTGCCCGTATTAAATTAAAATTTTTGTCTGATGATGTAGAATATAAAAAAAAAAAAAATAAAATAAAAAAATAAAAAAATGAACTCCTCCACATTAAAATAATATAGTTAGTCTTTTCCCAAAATAGTGACTTCTTTCTGGTAATCTAGTGTTTGGTTTGAAGCGTCGGTACCTACTTTTAAATGGCTGGCTTATCTCATTCACGATTCAAGTGGGCAGGAGCTCATGAAAGGGGTCGGGAGGCCACTTCATGCGGAGAGCCCTTGAAAGCTGATGAACCAAACGCCTGCTCCGGTGATATCCCGACAACAGTCGCCCGTTTTAAAACACGACGTATCTAAACATATTTTCGCCTCTCTCCTCCACCAGTCAACATGGTGCTCATGTTCAACGACTGAATGCGGCGTTGCAGAGGTTCCCAATTTTACTAGTGTGTAAAGATATCTAGATGCATCTTAAAGGAGTACCAAGTGGCATCCGTTTTTCTCATTCGGTACGTTTTATCGTAGCTCTCAGATCTTCAAGAACGCTGGATTTTTGGCTAAAGAACGAAGTTTCGGTTTATATATTTTCAATAGTGAACTTGTGTAATCGACCAAGGAAAACAAATGAAGAATCCAGGGAAAATACATTGCCAAGGAGATGGTACAGCAGCTTCCTCGTTACAATCAAAGTGACACCATTATAAAATAGAAAATAAAGAAATCTTCAGATGAAAGATGTTGAGGTAATTGCGTTTCAAATACAAGTTGCTTTTGCCGTTACTCGTCAGAAGCGGGCAGTAAAAACCAAAATTAATTAATTCCTCGTAAGCTCATGCGCATAGCGTACCCCTATTTCGATCATGAGACCATCATATGAGACCTTGAGGGGCATTGTGCGTATGATCCTTTATCGTATGAGCTAAATTGAATCAAAATTGTAAAAGTTATACCTGTTTCATGGATTTCACGTTAGCGCATGCGCAGAGCGTACATTATATTGAGATGAAATGCCTATGGGACCTCAAGAGATCTTATCTGCATAATCCCTCAAAATTTGAGCTAAATTCGTTGAAAATTGTGGAAGTTATGGCTGTAACAAGGAAATGTGGACAGGCAGACAGACCGACAGACGCGGATCCAAATTTATTCAGTAGACTATGAAATGCAAAATGCGAGTGGAAATTTTGAATTCGGACAACAATTTTTTGGCTCCCAAAAGTGAACACAAGGCTCCCGCTGCTTAGCAGACTCGGAAGCAAAAGGGGCTAGGCACCAATTTCTCATTTCTAGCAAAAATTATTTTAAAGTACGCATGTAAAAAGTGAATTGCGGCGTTCGTTAGCTATATAATATATAGCTATAATATAATATAATATATTATATTATACCTTCAAATGTATGGTGATGATTGCTGTGCTGTTGGGAGTTCGCTTGTCATTATCTCCATAAAATCGTATTTCTTCTTCATATTAGGCATTTCAGAGAATCGACTCAGCGTGAAAAAAATGGACAACAATACCCCACGTGAAAGTATCAGCACAGATCGAGTTTTTTGCATTTTTTGGATCACCAAATTTTGAATTTGGACTCCTGCTCTGGTACAATCGGGCTTGCTTGGGGAGTTGACTTATTGATTGCCTGATTGACTGATTTTGTGACATTGGAACGAACGATCATGGAGGTTTCCCAGTACAGGGACGACTATTAGAATTGATCCTGGGAGTGGGCCACAACCCAAACATTAAAATAAATAAATAAATGAAAATAGAAATAAAAAAGTAGCTCAATACGAATCCATTTTAGACCTATCTAATACCAAGGAAGTGGAAAACAAACAACTAGCTGTATGTCTGTGTTTGTTTGCCTGTGACAAATGTTCTAGAAGCTAACAAGCTGGGAATTCTATAACGATTTCAACGATTTGTTATTATTACTGAATGTGTGTTATTGTTATGGTACAGCAAGTGCTTCGGAACTAGTACCCTCAGATATCTTCCAGTTCGGTTAAAAGCTCGTCGATTCGATGAAGTTCCGTTTTTTGAAAGTTGTCTAGCAAAAAGGAGGGCCTATGAGCTATTACTCCATTTTTTGAGCTCGATTTTTGCTGTTCTTCCGACTAAACGAACACTTTTTTGCCCTGATAAAAATGAAATCGTTAACATCTGTTGTCAATTTCGCCTGGTTTGTTCAGTTGAAAAGTTGGTTGGCTTGCAATTCGTTGTTTAAGATGCCTGTGGATACATTCGTACAATTAGTATCCCGTTTTTCAAGGTTTTTGAGAAGCGCAACATTCGTGAAAAGCAAAGTGGGTGTACGGAGACATTTTTTTACTGATTGTACATTTGTAAATGTGCTAGTTCATGTTTGATCAACTTGTGCTCCGTTCGGACGAGCGATGGCTCAGGCGGGACTGCGCCAAAATAGGCAGGAGTCTTTCCTTTTCCCACACCCTCACTTCAACTAGACCGCACCCCCTTGTGACGGAGATCCCTCCCAAGACCTCGACTATCTCTCTCTCTCTTACGAGCACCCTCACAGAAGAGCTGAGGAGAGAGAAGGTAACTCGATACAAAACAGGCCGTCTCCCATTACCTCCCCTATCCGGTTACCCCCCGCCTCCAACAAGTGTCAGGTTACATTAGCGCTTCGTCTTGTTACTCGGAAGCGAAGCGCGAAGCCCCACGTTGTCCCGCCGCTAAGCTCTTCTTGTTGTCAAAGTCATTGGTTGTCGTTATTGCCGTAGTCTTCGGCTTAGGATAAGAATACGAATACTTACCTGTACTTTCTCTTTCTCTATCTGCTGCATACCACCAAATCCTAGGTGCAGCTGACCTGACAACTCTTGGTTACCCTTTCATTCAACCTTCCAGTTGACGGAGATGTTTTGGTTTATGATGAGTCTGTTAGAAATTTAGGATTAGAAGTAGATCATTTCATGAAACGGGATAAATAAGTAAGCAATGAGAATTGTTATACAGGGGAGTCTTAGTTAGGATAGGTATGTCCCTCATTTGATGTTGAAAAAAAATTGTTTGGCAAGAAAGGTCGCCCACCGCAGTTTTCTGACTCAACCCTTCCCAGAGATATGATTTTCATTTCTTATAAAATATGCCTCATACTAAGCATCATACTTTATCCTCACTTAGGTATAATATGTATACTTCTCAGAAAAAAACCACGTCTCCTCGTAATTATATACCTATACCTTAAAACGAAATGAGCCATCGCAATTCTGGTCACACCTTTGTGTGTCAAGTGCTAAAAAACATATTAATAAGACAACAAATAAATTGGAGGCAAACAGAACATCAAAAATGTTTTAATTCCCAACATTTTCCAAAATTTCCGTTCTTTTTCTTTAAGACCTTCAATTTCTAAGGGAGTATTATTTGTTGGATGTCTTCATGTTAGGACTCCTAAGGATTTCGTTCAAGCACCCTCATTTTGCCAAATTCAAATACAGTGATGGTTCCCCACAAATTTCAGATCCAGCATATAGGAACATGTTCCTTTACAAACATGTTTGAATATTTTTCCTTACTAGAACTGCATTTTTATGGTTCCTGCTTCAATAAATAGCTGTATTTACTGTATTGTTCTGTAATGTAAATTCCTATTAAAATATTTTTTCCGAAGTTCCAACCCAGTTTTTTTTTTTAGATTGTCATTATCGTTGTTATTTGTTTAAGGACATAGAACACCGCAAAGCTTGCAATCCATCGAATAATGAATGTGTATAATATTTTTTAATACAAATTATTGGCAGAAAAAATATTGGTAGTTTATCATCCGGCTGAGTACGCTTTTGCCAAGATTAAGACGGCAGTTAGAGGATATCTCTCTCAGGCTACCCGAGATCAAGCCCTCGGAGAAACAGTTTCAAGAGCCGTAGGTACATTGTCCCCCACAGATTGTTCAAATTTCGTGTTAGAAGTTTGCTCAAACTACCCGCAGCAGTCAGCAGTGGCTGGGGAACCCCTTCAGTGAATATATATTTATACAATTAATATACCTACACTAAAATTAAACTTCAACTAAGATGATAAACTACCAATATTTTTTCTGCCAATCATTTGTATTATAAAATAATATATAGGTACTGTGAGGAACGAATTTAACGAAAAACCGGCCTGGCAAGGGAAACCTACTGGAAACGGAACTTGGGCACTCCCGCCTAGTTTAAAGGGCAGACCTGCTGAGCTTGTCAACCCGCTCAGCCGTCGATGCCCCACTACTCACAGCAGCGGAAAAAAATACCTCCCTCCAGGATTCGGAAAAGGCTCCTTGAGAACAGTTCGAAAAAATCAAGTATTCCTCATCTGATTTACGAACCGTTTGGTTCGGGCAGTGAGCGAATCCTTCCCCCTGCTGAATACTCTCCGGACTTGGAAGAACCTCAGCCCAAGATGCACCAGGCCTAGCCAACCCACAAGCGGCTTTCCTCAGCACGACCTTCAGACCTTCACAAGGTACCGAACATTCGATACGTGGCGTTGTGGCATAAAAGATTCAGATTGTACTAATAAAGAAAAGTAGTGTTTAATTCAACCGAAATTCTAGTCTTTACTGAACTGGTCCTTTCCACGGGGTGTTGAGGTAAAACAAGGAGATTTTGGGATACAATTTTAGAAGGGGAAAATTGCAAGATCTCGCCGGGGCGATCACTAAAAAGTTTGGTCCCGGCAACCGTCGTGGAGTCCGAACAGGGGAATTCAAACTCCCCTTAATAGAACAAAACGAATTCCCGACATCCATTTATTATTCGTTGGATTGCAAGCTTTGCGTTGTTCTATTTCCTTAATTTTTTTAAGATCAATTTGGTAGGGTAAGTATTAATTTGATTGGGAAAAGTATTGATTTGGTTAGGAAAAGTATCAATTTGGTTGGGAAAAGTATTAATTTGACTGGGAAAAGTATTAATTTGACTGGGAAAAGTACTAATTTGATTGGAAAAAAGTATTAATTTGATTGGGAAAAGTATTAATTTGATTTGGAAAAGCTATAGTATACTATTTTAAAGGCCCTGCTACGCAGGTTAAAAAGAAATAGGTGAATAACACAATGAGGGAGTATAAAAACAATACGGAAAGTCAAAAAATCGTATATTCCAAGTCCCCGAGGAGGGGAGCACGTTGGTTACCCTGGGAGACGCTCCGCCCCAGCGGGGTCCCCTTCACTGGGGGGTGAATTCCACCCAGCGGTTACCCTGGGAGACGCTACGCCCTCTCCCTTCACCTGCGGGGTTGGGGGTGGGGGTGAGGGGTGAGAATTCCACCCGCCCATCGCCACCACCCCCTGAAAAGCGATGTACCACCTCTGATACTTTCGTCTTTATATATTGTGATGATGATGATGATTGATCGACACTGAAGGTGAAACCTACGTACGCCGCCTGCAGCGCCGTGCCTCATGAGAGATAACTCTCCTGCAGCGCGGCGCGGCTGGCGCCTGTGTCGATGCATGAAGAAATAGCAAGCCGCATTGTGATGATGATGATGATGATTGATCGAAACTGAAGGTGAAACCTACGTACGCCGCCTGCAGCACCGTGCCTTATGAGAGATAACTCTGCTGCAGCGCGGCGCGGCTGGCGCCTGTGTCGATGCATGAAGAAATCGCAAGCCGCAGACGCGTCCTGGAAACCATACTTCGACGCCGTGTCTTAAGTGAAAAACGAACACGATCGACGGGAGCGAGCGGGCGCCCATCGCGATGTGCTGTTGCGAACAAACAACACAATTCTACAGAATTGTCATGCGTAACAACGCGGCATCGCGCTAGTCGCCTTTGTTGCGGCAAAACGATCGTGCCGCGTGGTTCGATTTTTCTTCAGTCCAAGAATTTCCCTTCGCCGTTCAGCCTTCACATATGATACGACCACTAACACTGATATTCCCAACAATATTGTATTTGAAACGCTGCAAATTCTTTCACTGGGGTTTATTATTCAATTGGCTTGCGTTCATGATTTGAATTTCTACTAAGCTTTGGAGTGTGCGTGTTTCACAGGTGAAAGAATACTTATTTACCCCAGTAATAATATTGAATAATAAACCCCAGTAATAATATTTACCTATATATTATCAGCGTTTCGTGCATATCAGAATGCTTCAACCCGTGTATCGGCTATAAACTACAAGTATCCACATCACTCCAGTATCCACATTCACTACAACTCGACGCTATCGGCATCACTAGGTTATAAAGAAACAATAATAACCCAAAAAACGCAAATGTTGGCACCATAAATCGGGCCATACATCGGGAATGGTTTGACCTACGGACGTGGGGAGGGTCTCATTCGATTCCTCATGGTATGTTCTTCAAATAGGTAAATATTTAGGCCGATTCAACTTGTTTTGAGGTTTTTAGGGATTTTACAAAACTTTGACAGCCCTTAAAGGGCACTTTAAATTGAGTGAGAGAGCTGGCTCAAGAATTGGGGCGTCGTCGGACCAAGATGGATTTTTCCTGAAAATTTCAGATCTTTTGCTCCAGCCGTTTCGGAGATATCGTGGCGTACGGCGGACGGACGGAAAAATTTTTATTGCAGATTCGGATTCTACACCCTTTGAAACGTAAACCATGAAATTTTTAGGCGGGGTTAGAATTTTGTTCCAGAGCGATTACAATGGTTTATTATTGAATAATAAACCAAAACTACAGATGTAACTAGGTGTCAACTCCATACTAGAACCTACCTACTTCAAATCTAAAATTCTACTATCTGCACCTACCTTCTACTAAAAAGTGAAATATATATTTTAAACTAACAGTCCAAAAAATAAAAAAATAAATAAAAAAACGCTGTAAATTCTTCCACTGGGGTTTATTATTCAATCGGCTTGCGTTCATGATTTGAATTTCTACTAAGGTTTGGTGTGCGTGTTTCACAGGTGATAGAGTGATTATTGAATTTCAGGAGGCACACGAACATGATCAACTGAACAATCCAAATAGGTATTTTGGTTGAGAACAGATTTACGTGCTCTATGCTTATCTCCTGAAATTCAATAATCGCTCTATCACCTGTGAAACACGCACACTCCAAAGCTTAGTAGAAATTCAAATCATGAACGCAAGCCAATTGAATAATAAACCCCAGTGGAAGAATTTTCAGCGTTTTTTATGTTATCAGAATGCTTCAACCTGTGTATCGGCTACAAAGCCTTTTAGGAGTTCACTCCAATATCCACATTACTACATCACTACGTCACTAGGTTACTGATAGCAACACAAAAACAATAATAAACCAAAATAACGCGAATGTTGGCACCATAAATCGGGCCATAGATCGGGAATGGTTTGACCTACGGACCTGGGGAGGGGCTCATTCGATTCCTCGTGGAGTGTTCTTCAAAAAGAGTACAAATTTAGGCCGCCTTGACTTTTTTTGAGGTTTTCAGGGATTTTACAAAACTTTGACAACCCTTAAAGGGCACTTTAAATTAAGTGAGAGAGCTGGCTCAAGAATTGGGGCGTCGCCGGACCAACATGGATTTTTCCTGAAAATTTCAGCTTTTTTGCTTCAGCCGTTTGGGAGAAATCGTGCGTACGGCGGACGGACGGAAAAATTTTATTGCAGATTCGGATTCTACACACTTTGAAACGTAAACCATGAAATTTTCAGGAGGGGTTAGAATTTTTTTTCAAGAGCGATTACAATGGTTTATTATTGAATAATAAACCAATCTAAATCACATTCCCGGTCCAATGCGTCCGCTATCGCGCTGTCCATTTCTCTATTGATGTGATCGTACAACTGTTCAGTGAACAACCTCCGTGGGTACAAAATTAACGCAAGAGATGCCCTCATTTCGGACAAAATATTTCACCATCAGAATGCTCTGTATAACATCAACTTAACTTGTTTTTGATATTGTTATAAATGGAAAAACATCTCTCAACGAACGAATTGGAAATTGTTAAGGACTTGAGGGAAAGTGCAAATGACGATGTATGTCTGAATCGGGGGTTGTTGGCGCTATCAACTCTCGATGCTGGAGTTGTTGGGATGCACTTTCAGCGACCATTGTCTTTGTATCATCGGCTGATGGCCAACTGAGACGGAAACATTGGTCAGATTAAATCCCTTAATTCCCCCTGACTATAAAAAACCCTAAACATTTCTCCTCTCTAAAAAAAAAACCCTTTCAAGAAACCCCTAAATTTAGCGGGGAAAACCCCCAACTTGGCAACCGTGACCAGCCGTCTTTAGAAGCTGTTGTGGTTTTAGAAGCGATCGAAACGGCAACCATTTCCCTGTGTGACCGGTGTTGACTCAACTCGGTAAAACGCCGTCAAAAACCTCGAGCGACCCTCAAGACACTTGTGTGCACATTTTTTGTGTGCTTTCCTCCGTTCAGGACACCGGGAGCGAAGTGGGTTTGGGGTTAGGGGAGCCTACGAGCAGAGGACCCGACAGACTGGACCCGTCAGATTTACGGCGCTCCGGCCTCACACCCACATAAATATGTCCAATTATGTGGAGACTCCCCAGAACTGGCGAGATAAACCGACTCCAGGTTGCTGGTAAATGAAATCACGTCATGTTCTTGTAACTTAGGTACCTTCTGCTACTCTCCCTTTACACTTGTGATGAACTCATTATTCCTTATATTCTTTATTTTTTCACGAAAACAATTAATTACGTTTTTCTCTTTTGAACTAAAATCTTTATTCATATCGTCCCCTTTATGCAAAAACCATGAATGTGCCAAAAATTGATTTTTGAGTTAGGCATCACTAACGAAAGATATATACCCATTCCAGTAGATAAAAATCGACCCAGGGGGTTCAGGTGTTTATTTAACGGCTGAACAGACAGAACTGAATCCATGGATGAGTTTAGTGACTTTCCTTGGTTATGCCAAAACCATGATTGTATGCATTAATTATTTTTTCATTGCCATAACAATGAATGTGCCACATTTTTACCTTTAATTATGAGGTGATGAAAACGTCAGAGACGCCCTACCAGAACTTGATATTAAGGAGGATGAAGATTAATTTGCTGATTTCAATTTATTGATTTAAATGATACATTTGATATTTCAATTTATCGATTCAAATGATTTATTTACTGATTTTTTCTTATATTGTACAAATACAATTTAAAGAGGAATTATTTTGCCTTGGTGTATGGGTTATAATTGAAATTAAATTCAAAACTTCAAATTAGAAAACTTTGGAAGAATCGGAAAACAAATTTTGTTTTTCAACCACTTTGGTATTATTGATTCCACTACTTATAAACTATTCTCCCAACCATCATCATTATTCGTGATCAGTTTCCTCTTCAATTATCATTTTCGGTTCGTTCAGCTAATAGAATAAAAATCAGTCAGTAGCTAGTTATGATTTTCTCGGTGTTTTGTCGTTACAAAACTGACTCTCAAACTACAAGCCGCAAAAAACTATGGCAGCGGGATTTACCATTGATGAAGAAAAGGTTTGTCTCTTATCATTTAGGCACTGAATACTGTGACACACCGTACCTATATAGTTTTCATAGGAAATTTGACCGGGCGAAACCATGAATATGTAATATTCATCTCAAAATTTTTTTTGCTAAAACCACGAATGTGTTTTAGTGCAGAGGGGTTGGGCTAGGGTCATAACACTATTTTTCTATTGCTCATCGATAGGTCTGAGACCAGAATGTGGATGAAAAGTGCCTCAAACAGCAAACTGAATTCTGTGAGATTTAAACAAAGTTTAAAAACAGTTTTTTTTTCGATTTTTCTCGAAACTACACAATTGCACATTCACTGTTTTGGCATAAAAGGGACGATATGATAAAATGAACTGTAGCATGAGCATTTTAACTTTGAATCACTCTTTCAACTATTGGAAATCGATAGTGCCTACATTAATCGATGTTCAAGAACCTAGTAACGTATATACGATAGGTAGGCTTTTGTTCAAGCTCATTTATTTTCGTCTCCCGTTCTTGGAAAAATATTGTTCACATCCTTGTATTCGAACCTTGATTTTTGGTTCTGGTTATTAAAAATCTCTTTCTTTACCGCAACTTCTCGAGTAGTGTATTTGTGATTACCCGAACACGTTAAAGAACAATTAGAATTCCATCCATGCCATGATTTAGGGTTTTGATGGGAGAGAAATCAGTGAATCGAAATTTTGATGCCTAAATTAATTCCAAATACGAAGATGAACAAATGTTTAGTTCGCATTGCGCGAACCTTGAAACGTATAAAGACAAAGTTTGATGGGGGTTATAAAATAGTTTCGTTGTACGATTACAAAGACTAATTGAAAATGATAAACCACTAAACAAACAACCCACAAATGTTGATTTCCGTACGGCCCTTTAAGCACCTTCTACCTAGCGGCTTGGTCAAATGCTTGATCATAGTGATTGATACTGTAGAATCCCGTTTGACGCTTGAAGCCAGCGTTGACGGTGATTGATGAAAAGTCGGAATGACTCAAGCGGTTGGTCAAGCGCGTCAGTCATTCGGTGGAAGCGTCAACTTCCTAAAACGCGCCTGCAGGAATCGCTTCACGCATCTTTGTATCATTTTTTATCAATGTCGGGACGGACAAAATCCAGTAGATAATCGATACATTCTTTATCCATTCTCAAAGAGTTCCTGTGGTCTTCTGGTTCCGATTCAGGCAGGAAGTTTAGAAGATGTTCACAGTGAAGCGGTTTCGCAGTTTCTACCACTCCTTAGATGTTCACCATGATTGTGAAGAAAATTTTTTTTTTACCACTCCTGGTTTTTTATTCTTGTTGCTTCTTTTTTCCGCTTCACGGCAACCAATGTTCCGATGAGGAAACACAAATCAGAAGTTGACGCCTTTGTAATTAAATAAGCAAAAACACTGCAATTTAACACTGTTCCACTTTCTGCTTCGACTGACGAGAGAGTTTTGATCTAAATATTGAAGGGTTGATTGAAGTGAGCTTGATGCGCCCATCAATCGGGGGTTCAATCATTTGATCAAGCCGCTTGATAGTGTAGGGGTCGCTTTAGCATACGAAAAGCCGTGATTACGTGGTCCGGTCAGCTTTGTTGGATTCATCGCTATTAATTGTGCGTAATTTATGACGCTAGAGGGCGTATTGAAGTAGGTGGCGGAGCTAGCGAGTCGCACGATGGCGTTTCCCAATGACCTGTAGCCCCCGCGCCAGCGCCCGTGTGAGGGTGAGCGTGTGTACATGTCGTGTAATATCCCGGCTGAGTTATGTTTGATGTCAGCGCTTAAGGTTCCGTTGTTGAATCGAAAAAGAAACGAGAGAGAGAGCGTGAGGGGGGAGGTCAGCGAGGAAAGCGAGAGAGGAAGACAGATCTTATCTACTGTGAACGTCGACTAGGGAGGTCTCAGCTTGTCTCCTCCTCTCGCGAGAAGACTCCAACATTTGTTCCCGTTCACATTAAACTTCCCTGCAACTCCGATTCGTCTCTCCTCTGAGAGTGAATTCTTAACACTACTCGAGCCTACCGAGGAAATTTCATTTTACCCTCAATCGTGTGCTAACGAAACTCCGGTGGTTTCTAACATTTCCTCGTGATTTATTTATTTTACTACCTAATTTTCCTGGCGTTGCCCGGGTTATTGTGATAGAATGCCAGAGGCCTTTTCAATCAAAACCACCTCATTCCATTTTTGTAAATTCTACAGGAGAGACCTTTTCATGACCACCATTTTGAAGATAAATTAGTGATTTCCTATTGAAAGAAAATGTAGGTGTGGACGTGCAGAGTGTGGCTAGTTTTCCATTTTCATCCTAAATTAATTAGCGCCAACCTAATTACTCTAATTAGGTTGCAATGAGACTAGATTAGGTTGAGCTGGTTTTAAAGGATGCCCTAAAATTGAAAAAAAGGAAAATAGTGTAGGTGTAACAGATAAGTAATAATAAGCGTAGTTAAGGTTAATAAACCATAATAAAAAACAATAGGTTGTTATTGAAAGCAATCTATTTTAAATCATAATTGGAATACACAAGACATTAGGTCCGATTTCGTACGTAACCGCAGAAACATGATGATTATCACCGTCCTGGGTTTTTCTTATCTCATCAGGCCCTCACCTGTCGTCTCCTAGGTGATGATAAACATTGACAACTCACAAAATTTGTAATTATAAAATGTGATTTTGTAATGTAACGTAAAATTTTAAATGTACTATTTAATGGTACATTCTGATATAAAAATAAAATGAAATAGATTTGAGCTGTAGCTATCCTTTCAACACGTAATAAAAGATCCCGTGAAATTGCAAAATATGGAAAATGATTTGTGAATTTTTCGGGGTTAGATGGTTAAATATAAATTATCGACAAATCGTTTGTTAAATGCATGACCATTCCAATAACTGGCGCTCTCCGTAATAAACACGTACGCGTAGCAATTCATTCGAGGGATCTAAAAAACCCCGATTGTTAATAAATACTTGTAATTTATGATGCATGTGTTGCCATAATTCAAATGGTGAGACTTGGACAGGAGGAAGCGGGAGGCAATACTCCCGGGAATAGACGCAATGAGTGCTTAACTCATCAAAAGGGGTTTTAAAAAACCTCCAGATTTAAAAAAGACGGGAAAAAACCCGTTGCAGAAGTGAATGACTATTGGTCTTTTGGGAATAGCGGCAGGCAATTAAAAGCGATACCCGAGAACGTACAGGGGCCCGTATAGCACAACTCGTCCTAAATTAGAAGCAGAAACCCCTCGCCTCGATTCTGATGGATAGCTAGCTACCTACGAGGACGTCTTCCGCCTTGGAGGGACACCATCTGTGATATATGTGTGGTTCATTGCAAATTTGCACACAAGAACTTATTTTACAGTTCGAACATATTAGATCAAACGGCTATTTAAATAGTTGTAACAAAGTTAACATATGTATACATTGTTTTCGGTATAAGAACAATTAAACTTCAAAGATCGATTCAGCAACTAATTTGCGACAACATTTACCTCGTTGTTTTTTTGCTGCCTCCTTGATGCTTACCCCACTTCTTACGTCTTGGATAGCCTTAACCATTCGGTCCTCAGTGTACTGGAGGAGTCGTCTTCCCTTCCTATTGGGATTGCATGTTTTCTTCGGTTTTTTGGGAGCCTCCTTCGTCTTCTTCTTCGTTAACGAGCAAGCCATTTTTCAAATTTCTGCCAAGAAAAGAAAATGCAAAGTTGATAAAATTCCATCCTCGAAACCTTGAGACCATTCTGTGAACTTAGTTGGTATGTATTCGAAGAAAATACAGCTTATGTATGCACAGAAAATTCTTCTTCAGGGGTTGAAGAACCATTCAGAGAAAATTACTGATACTGAAAGAATCACAGAGAAGAATACAGTACGCATTTGTGCGGCTTGAGAGAAAATGAATCAACGGATTTACTAGGTACTAAATTAGTGCCTTCAAAAGACTGACTCTCAAGACCTTCATGAAATTTTCGAAGATATACCTAATAACAGCAGTCAAGAAATTGAACACACACACACACACATACATACATTTCACATATATATATAAATTTGTCCATACAATCAAACTTTTTTCACTTTGAATTCAACATTTTTTCTTTTAAGTTCAATCCTATTTTTTAAAATTGAAATTCACTGCGAAAAAGGTTGTACTGAATAAAAAATAAGTTGTATTCAGTACGGACTAAATCCCTCGCGACGGAACTGTGGAATGTTTTATGAAAAAATGCTCTCTATTTCCACAAGATTAAAGAGTTATAAACGTTCTACCGATTTCGACGGTTATGTCATCATCAGTAAATTAACAGTAACTGAAGATGACTGAAGTGGTTATTTATACAGGGTGTCCCAGGAGTTATGCACAATCCGACTCCTACGTGTTCTACAACTCATTTCCAACCAAAAATGCCACTTAGCAATTTTTTGCCAGAGGCCTCGTTTCCGAGCTATTCGCGATTTAAGATTTTTTTCGTGTTTTCGGTCTTAAGTCATTAAAACAGTTTTGACTCCCTCAACTGTTCAAAAAACAAGTTAGCTCCTGAAGTCATTAAAACTGTTCTGACTCCCTCAATTTCGGAGCTCAAATTTGATGACACCGTTGGAAACAACGTTAAATTTTCTATCTATTTGATGTCAGAAAACTTTTTCTAACTTGCATGAAGGTAAGTTGCTGCGCGAAATGACAGTTTTGTCAAAATCTTGAAATCGCCTGTTTTTCATCTCGCCTAGAAACCCCATGAATGCTTGACGCAGAACTGTGTAGGCCTGGTAAAACGTGCGCCAAAATGACAGCTTTCCAACGGTGTAGTCGTTTTGGTTTTTACAAATATTTTTAGTTAAGGAAATGGTGTTTAATTGCAGAAAAACGTGTGTTTACTGTTAAAATTGAGGTTTTTCCAGAAGCCTCGAAGATGAATGCAACTCATCGCAGTCGGAAATGAGTTGTAGAACACGTAGGAGTCGGATTGTGCATAAGTGCTGGGGTCTCACTAAAAAAGACCTGTTTGAAAATTGAGAAAGCTAAGTAGGAGGCATTGTCTTGGTCAGGGGCGAGGGTATGCAATGACCCGCACGACCCTCCGGTCTTGAAGGAGGGGTTGCTTTGTGCGCCGTGTGTACCCCAATGTGATTAGGCCGTAGTATTGGGTGTTGTAATGTTGGTAATTTGTTGTTTCTGACCAAATTCAGTTTTAGTAAGATGTTTGTTGACTCAAATATGCTATCCAGCTGTTGGACAATGGTAAGATATTGGGGTTTAAATTGAGTTCATACAAAGAGTTAGAGTTTAAACAAGATTGTTAAGATTTAAATAAAAATAAAAATATTTAAAAATGAAAAATGAAAATGAATTTAATGAATGAAAACGTACGTTTGTGATCAGCGTCCACGGCATTTCCAAGCTCTCCAGCCAAAGTCAGGATAATCGAAGATCCGGGAGACAGCTATTGTTTGTGTTCATTTACGATTGATTGCGACGATTTGCTTTCAGTTGAGTAGCTATACCACAAGTGAGTATGTTGACATGATTTTTGTGTACGGTTTTGCCAATGGTAATGCTTCTGAAGCAGCAAGGGAGTCACGCTCCTTCTGTGTACAACTTACACCCTAGCGAACTCGTCGGATAGTATGAGGAAAAATACTGGTAGATAATATTGTTTATGTCGCTGATCCTTCTTTATCAAGTAAATTATCTATTTTTTGTCTACTAATTGTTTTTTGTCACTAAGGTTTTGGTTATTACTACCAGCTATGTTCAATAGCTATAGCGAACCATGATGAATGGGAATATGCAATAGGGAAAACCTCGCTGAAGGAAATACAGCGAGGAAAGAGACGAAAGGGAAGAGTTGGTAACGATACGGAAGCCTGGTTTGATAAGGGTCCATAGTGTCAGCAAAAAGATGAATGCAACTCATCGCAATCAATCGTAAATGAACACAAAAAGCCTTCTCCCGGCTCTTCGATTATCCCGACTTTGGCAGGACAGCTTAGAAATGCCGTAGACGCTGTTCACAAACACACGAGTTTATGCATCCGACAAAACTAACTTGAATCGTCACTTGAGAGGTCTGGCGTTGTCACTATTCGCTTCAGCGAGAAAAATTACGTATATCCCGCCACCAACCTTTTTTCGTCGAGAGTTTTGGAAAAACCTCAATTTTAACAGAAAACACACGTTTTCTTGCAGTTAAACACCATTTCTTTAACTAAAAATATTTTTTTAAACCAAAACGACTACACCGTTGGATAGCTGACATTTTGCCACATGATTTACCAGGCCTGCACAGTTCTGCGTCAAGCATTCATGAGGTTTCTAGGCGAGATGAAAAACAGGCGATTTTAAGATTTTGACAAAACTGCCATTTCACGTAGCAATCGCACATCTTCAATGCAATTTTAAAAAAGTTTCCGACATCAATTAGATAGAAAATTTAACGCTCTTTCCAACGGTGTCAACAAATTTGAGCTATCTCCACAATTGAGGGAGTTATGGCAGCTTTAATGACATAACATCGAAAACACGAAACAAATCTTAAATCGCGAATAGCTCGTAAACGAGGCATCTGGCAAAAAATTGCTAGGTGGCATTTTTGGTTGGAAATGAGTTGTACAACACGTAGGAGTCGGATTATGCATAACTCCTGGGACACCCTGTATAGTGACAGCTGTATGGGAGTTTCATTCCCATCGGTCAAGAGTTGTGGGGAAAACAACCAATCATATGATTTCTGAGTAAAAGGAAATACTATATTATTGGTCCTATCATGGTATGCTTATTAGGGTATTATCAATATCAATGAATTAGACATTTTAATTTCAACTTATCAAAAGAAAAATGGCATCAAAAGTACAGCAGTGAGTAATGGATATGGACGGAAGCTCATTGACACAATTGGAAGAAAGTTCTTCGAAAGAGGAATAGATAAAGGATAAGAAACGTTGAAGGAGAAACAATGGATCAGTATACATCATTATGGAGACATTTCTGATGAAATTGGCAAAATGTTATGATCTAGGAATTTCAAAGTAGGTTTTAAAAATGAAAATAACCTTAAAGCTTCTTTAGATTCTTCAAAAGACAAAGTAAGCGCGCATGATAAAAAAAAGTGTTGAATGCTCTTGAGGACTCCAGTATTGTGAGCAGGTAGAAAATGTGGGGAAAGAAAGAAGAACATAAGATTTTAGGGATAACAAGGGAGAGGCAACATTTGCCAATCATCAGTTAGGAATCCTAACTTAGGATCCAGTTAGTTTTGATTTAAAACAGGAATGGTTTTAGAATTCGTTCCTTTTTTTCAAAAGGAGTTGTTCTGAAAGTCCTCGAAATGTTTCAAATAATTAATAGCTATGTAGCTGGTAAATGTTTGATCGAAGATTTCTAAAATGGCTTTTCCTTTCCATTTTTCTTTTTTTGTTCTATCAACGTTATCTGCTTTATCCACTCACCATTCCCCACCTTCTATATTGTTTGATTCCCCCTTTCACCTGCCCGACCAACAGAATCTCTTTTACTTCGGAAACCAAATGATTGGATGATCCCCGTACACCTTGACCAATAGGATTGTGACTCCCTTTCACCGGTTATTGTGTAAGTAATCACTATTTTCGCCAATTTTCATTCCGTTGTCAACTTAAAAGTCGAAATCGGTTTAACGTTTATAACTCTTTAATTTTTTTTCTAAAAACTCTTGTTTTTCTTGTTTTTAATACGAAGAAGGTTGTAAGAACTTTAAAATTCACGAATCGTTCCGTAATGACTCTGAACTGACTCTGACATTGAAATTGTATTTTCAATTAAAAAGGTTGTATTGTAGGTTTGTAAAAAGGTAAGTACAATGCGAAAACATTGTATTCATTGTGAATTAGATGTGTATCAAAAGCTTAAATCGAATTTATGAATCGTTTCTAAATAACTTAGAACGTTTTCGGATCGAGAACAATTTTGGAAATGTTTTTATTTTAGGAGGCATTGCTGTGGCTTAATTTTTTATGAAATTGTGGCAATAACTTAACATTTTTCTTTTCATTACTTACGTCAGAAAAAAGTCGATGAGACATTGATAGTAGTTACTTGGTTAGACGAGATTGGTTAACCAGAGAAACAGACGTCCATCTGTGACCTGTGGGACGAACGATCGAAACAGTTCTATTTGTAAGCTATAATACAAGTTTTGAATAAAATTATCAATATCTACGCTGACCCGTTTGGGAATACGATTTATTGAGGAAGACAAGTAGAACCTGGACAGGGTTATTTTTAGTTTGGTAAAGTAACTCTCAAGTTCATATCTATAGCGGTATATCACAGCATAACGCCGGGGTGTCACATTCTACAATAATCGGGCCCCGAGGAAAAGGTTGGAGGTTATAGTTCAGATTCTGTGAATAAAACGGCGGGAAAGGGGGTGGGTGTGGGGTCATATGAATTCCAAATAAGCTGCCAAAAGAACCTAAATTGGCTGAAGGCTCGGGTTGACGAGATGTCGCTCGAGGGATAAGAAATGAGGGAATCAGTCGCATCACCTCCGTAAGGACAACGACTTCCAAATTTGTGATGGCTCGCGTTTTTATTCCTCCTGATTCCAGGTCAAACTGATGGGGATCTGTCTTGGGAACCGGTGGATGCCCTCCCACTCCCACTCCTCTCATCTCTATCTCTCCGTCCCGCTCCTGACTGTAAGGCCCTGAAGATTCTAACCGAGATTTTCAAATCCCTTGAAAAGAGAATGAAATTATGATCGCCACGAATTCCCAACCCGCCTTTGATACGTGAGTGTGTTCCCTATCAGAGATTTGCTGTACTTCAAGACACTCAATTAACATTCGCTGAACACATATCAGCCATATCATCGAAAGTTTTGGGCTTTGTCCATTACACGATAAATCAACCATACACCACTATCCCTAAACCTGCAAGTGCTCCCAATATTGGGGTATGTCTCAATTATTTGGAGCCCTAATGCCAAACCAACAACTTTTGAGGTTGTGCTAGAAATTATATTTCTTGGTCGATTAAACCAAAAAGGCTAACAATTATTACACAAAGGTTTATTATTTATTTAACATGATGATGAAATATGCAGCAGTTGCTGGACAAACGCTTCATGGAATGAATGATGATGAATTTGCAGTGCTGTATAATAACTATGAGTAAAAGCTTAAAGTAAAATGTTATTTTTTCCTGGACCGTTGGTACAAGTTCAGTGTTCTTCGGTCCTCCCCCCCATTTTCAAACGCTCGTCGCTTCATGAAATTCCAACAAAAATTTGATGTTGAGGTGATTTTCGGAAACTTCAGTTTGTCTAGTTTCATGTCTAGTGAACCTCAATTTACCAGAATTAGATAGTAATGAAGAATTATTGAAAAATTTGGGAAGGGGAGGAGTATCAAAGTATTTGCCATGTCAAATTCTTCGGTACTCCCCCCCCCCCCCACGGTGAAAACTGTATTTTCGACTACCAACTTTCGATCAAAGGATTTCATCGCTCTATAACTCATACCTGTACGTCCCCAAACACCCCTTCCTGTGAATTCCATTTTAGAGATAAGTTTTCACCAGAATTGCGACTTCCACCCGTTCCACAAATTTCACAGAGAAAGGCTGATAAAATGTAGAGGATTTGTATAAAAATTATTTTATTGTACATGAAGGGTACTTATTCGATTATTTATCTAAACAATAATTCACAGGAACGGGGGTGTGAAGACGTGCAGGTATGAGATATAGAGCGATGAGATCCTTTGATCGAAAGTTAAGAGGTTGATATGCGGTATTGGTAGTCGAAAATACTGTTTTCACCGTGGGGGGAGTACCGAAGAATTTGACATGCAAACACTTCGATACCCCCCCCCCCCCCCACTTTTTTCATGGCCAATTTGGCTTTTACAAAGTTGATGCTTCAAAATATGAACACACACATCAAAAAGTAGACGTGCTAAAGTTTCCAAAAATTACCTCAACATCAAATTTTTGATAGAATTTCATGAAGCGACGAGCGTTTGAAAAGTTCGAAGGGGGGGGGGGGAGTAAAGAACACCCCAAGTTTCATTTGATTGAAATGAGGTTTTATTTTCACTGAAAAAGGCTTTTTTTTTATTGGAAACACTTGTGCCTTTGCAGCGAGTTCAATAGACTCTGGATGCGAGGAGCTGATACTGGACGCCAGTACAACTTCAGCAGCTAGAGATTACGCCTGAGGTTCTCATGATACGGGTCTGCTGATGCATCACATTGGAAGTTACCAGCTCCCCCCCAGCGAGGCTGCGCTTATCCTCGTAGGTGTAATCAAGTTCCCCCTCCGCGATGATCTTATTATCTTCCCCCTGCGACTGCTCTCCGTGTAACTTTTCAAGTTCATTGCACTGTCGTGAACCGCGATAACCATCCGCCTCCCGCCGGGCTCGGTCCCCAATGTCCTCTCAATGACTGTTTTCTCTATCCTTTATCTTGACTAATTACGTCCGACACTACATAAACTGCTTCTTGAATTTACAGGTTGGTTAAGCATTGGGTATCACGAGATCGAGCGATATGTGGAACATTATGGCTTGTTGGTTCCAACACTTCCAACCCCGTTCTATCCTCGACTGCATGTCGCTAAGCGTGGAATGTTGGGCCCCAAGGCTTGATAGAGATGGGATATCAGTACCTAAATATCGATTATAGCATCGAAACCATCAATATCGATGCTTACGATATATCGGTCCAAAAAAATCGATATTCATCGATATATTGGCTAAATATCGATTTTCCTGATGATACTTGTTTCAACCACAAAAACCCAACGCAGTTTCGTGTTACCTACTATCAATTTTCTACATTTTATATTATAACCAGTTTGCAATGTAGTTATAGATATCAGAAATCCCTACTTGACGAGTAGGTACTAGAGCTGCCCTTTTTCTCCAACAACGTGGATGTTTCGAGTTGAGACGATTCTTCGTGTTTCCACGTGTTTTTATGATTTTGGAACAGATTGCACACGTTGTAGAATTAGGTTGAGCCTTACCTAATCTTGTCGTTATTGGCCCACTTTTTGGTGATATGCTGCAATTTTATTCGCTATCACATCCAACTATTATGTTACACGATTAGTAACACTTGAAAATCTCGGTGGAAGAAAAATTCGAAAAAATAATGTATATGGAAGTGTATGCAAGCGGAGTCTGAACACAAAGATAAACAAACGCTGATAACTTTAGAGAAGGTTACTTGGTTGTTGTTCTCTTCTTCCTTTTGTCCAAAACAAGTGAGAGAGATGAGACAAAGAGAGAGTGAGAGAGATGAGAGAGAGAGAGAGTGAGGGAGAGAGATGAGACAGAAAGAGAGTGAGAGAGATGAGACAGAGAGAATATGCATTTATTTCACATAACATCATACATTATCACCAAACTATATTCATGGGTAATGACAATGAGCTATGCCCACCTGTCAGAGTACTGTCATATTTCTTATAATCTAACTGGTGGTGGGAAAAAAATTTCGACGAAAAAGCAACAGAAGAAGATAGAAAAATACATGATCTACAAAAAAACAAACAATAAGCTCAATCGACAAATAACAATCAACTGTTCCCCCAAATAAATTGGTACACCAAATCTACACTATACTTCTAAGATGATTGACAGAATCTAGCCAGTGCCAGCCAGTTTTCTCCATTCAAAACATTAAGAAGGGTGTTCCAATTAGGTCGAAATTCCACAAGAACAGGGCAGATCGCCAGAAAGTGCTGAACGTTCTCAGGAACCCCCATGTTGCAAAGTGAACAATCTCAATGTGACCGTCTTCTTGTAGAGGCATGTGTGGTCTGCTATTCAGCTTCAGCAAGTCTCCCCGCACTCTACAAACCCATCGCAAAACGAACAATGAAGCTTTCTGTTCCCTCACTGTCAAATCGATGCTTCGAACATATCGAGGAATCTGCACATGCGGGAGGCTGATGAAAGGGCCCTTGATTTCACTGTATCCAACCAGCTTTCTCTCGATTTTTCCTGAATCCTTCAGAATTGGGCTGTCCACTCTGTCGGATTCTTTAAGCGTCCACTCAGCGAACACCCGAATCGATCAGAGATATTTCTCAGCTCTTTGTACGAAAACAATTCTCGGCTACCATTTCTCGGGGTACAACCCTGCGATATCGATCCTCAGGCATTGCTAACACTTTGAGAAGGTATTTAGCATCCAGTATCCAGGTAAACGACATAATCTGAGGAAAACTCTTTACAAAATACTTGAAGACCTGCTCAACCTCTTTTTGTCGCTGAAACCCCCAGACCTGTGCGTTGTAACACAGGATTGAACGAGCTGCCTCTTGAAACACCTCATATTTGGTGTTGATAGGGATGTTTGACAGCTTAAAGAATGGTGTCCCAGCATCGTCCAACATGCGAATTCCCACTATTTCTTGTTTTCCTAATTGTCATCTTTACTAATAACTGCACCTTCGTTGTACACAAGCCATAATTGGGCAAATAAAATTGTAAAAATCGAATATAAGGCAAACAAACTGTATGAACAATGTTTTTATGTTCATAATTGCAACAACCCCCTTCAATTAATCGAATGGGCCTTCTCGGATCGCTTTACGTTCTTTTGTTCACCCATTACGGGTTTGAAATTATACAGAAAAAAATTACGCGAACACGAATGTGAACATATTTGAACATGGTAAAAGTCACTAGGCAAATTGAGACAATCGAAGCTCCTATAATTGCAATGGAATTAGTTTTCAGGAGTTCCTTCTGAAATTGAGTTTATTTGCGAAGTAAATCGTACGTAGGTATTGGATTTTTATTTATTTCAGTTGTTTCAATCGCGTGTTTCCGTATCTACAGTACAGTACATCCCACCATTTAAGTTAAGACGTCATCCTGCTTGACGTCCGTAATAAATATGTCGAAGTTTTAGTGTTCAAGGATTTAAATTTATGACGGAGCCGTCCTATCGTCTTTGGGATATCTAGAACTCAATTAAAAGGTTTGACGATTTACTGATCAGCTGGAACAACCTTGAGGCTAATTTCATTCCTAACCAATCAACGGGGAATTAAGTGGATCTATTTTTAAGGGATTCAGAATACAATTACAGTATGTGAGCGCCGAGTTTCGAGAACGTACTACATACTGCGTCAAATAAACATAGATCTATCAAGGAGGGGTTTCCAATGCAGGAATAATAAACATATGTGTGATGATTTGCATCATCTTTTCAATGATCAAGTTTTTCAATTGAACCAAGTCTAACCAAAAAAGCCAAATGAATGAAATTGAATAATAAACCCCAGTGAAAGAATTTGCAGCGTTTTTTTCAAGAGCGATTACAATGGAAAAATTTACTATTTGAAAATTTTAAATTTCGTAAGACGGAGCATGTATATCAGAATGCTTCAACCCGTGTATCGGCTATAAACCCTTTTAGGAGTTCACTCCAGTATCCACATTCACTACATCACTACATCAAAAACGCTGTTGTTTTTGTTTTGATCACAGTTGGTACCTAGTGATTAACTGAATGTGGATGCAATGTTGGCAGCATAAATCGGGCCATACATCGGGAATGGTTTGACTACGGACCTGGGGAGGGGCTCATTCGATTCCTCATGGAACGTTCTTAAAAAAAAAGTCCAAATTTAGGCCACCTTGACTTTTTTTTTAAAGGATTTTAAGGATTTTACAAACTTTGACAACCCTTAAAGGGCACTTTAAATTAAGTGAGAGAGCTGGCTAAAGAATTGGGGCGTTGTCATCATCATCAACATGGATTTTTCCTGAAAATTTCAGATTTTTCGCTCCAGCCGTTTGGGAGAAATCGTGTGTACGGCGTACGGCGGACGGACGGAAAAATTTTTATTGCAGATTTGGATTCTACGCCCTTTGAAACGTAAACCATGAAAATTTTCAGGGGGGGGGGGGGGGGGGTTAGACATTTTTTTCAAGAGCGATTAAAATGGTTTATTATTGAATAATAAACCAAAAACATACCCTGTTTGTTTTAAATCAGAAAATTATTACGTATTATTTGCTATACAGTTATTTTTGATTCACTGCCAAACAAATTGTTGTCACAGCCTGCTGTTATAAAAGACAAAGTGGGGTTTCAACGACGGCATCGAACTGTGGAGAAAGAATACAATAAAACGGGAGGAACGAAAATAACAGACACAAAAGAAAGAAAGAGAAAGGAAATATTGACGTATTTTAAAAATAACCGGAGTTTGACAAGTCAGGTTGTGGAACAGACCAATAATAGACGATGAGTGAAGTTAAAGATGTCTAGGGAAGGAGGGGGGGGGATGGAGTGGGAAAGTTTCCAACATCTGGCAGTCGGGCGGTACCTACAGATTGAAAGAATGACGTGGGAGATGTGTACAAGTCAATCAATTAGAGAGCAATTAGCTCTCAGCTCTCCGGAGCTTTGACAGAAACTGGCAGGTCCATCATAGGATGGAGAGGACGTTGGTTGTTGCCTGCCGATAGATTGCAGAAGGTGAAGGGGGAATGCTAGCCACCTACAAGATACATCGTGAACTGAATTTCAAAAATTTCGGTTCCATACCCTCACTGGATCCATAATTTTCCTCCAATTGCTCTCCAACTTTCATGATTCTTCCGTACATTGATAACCACTGACCCGAATTTAGGATCAGTTGCTTTTACGACTTTTGAACATTAATTTAAGTCTATAATTTTCCATAATATGAGTTTGTAATCGTATAGCAAAAGTGTTCATGTACATTATTTTATCCCATTGTAAGTATTTTGGTATCTATATATTTTTTTCCTACTAAGAGTCCAGTAAAGATAGGTTTTCACAAAGTTATATTAGAGTTATAATGAATTCATCCAGTCGTCTTTGGTACATCTAGAAGCCAATTGCAAGGTATGGAGACGTTGTGGTCAGCTGAACGCCCTTGCGGCTAATTTCGTTCTTAATCGATTCACCTTGAAGAAATAAAGCATTTCCAAGTCAAATGCAACCTTTTCACCATTATTAGGGAAATGACAAAAAATATTCTCAAGCACGAAATGTAGTATAACTGCTTGTCTGTAATTAGTAACTGGGTAGAAAGAGTAGGTACCGTACATTAAAAAAAATCATATTTGATTAAAAAATAAATCGACAAAAAATATAATTTAAAAAATAATCACCACTTCTTTGAAAGAAAAAAAGTGATAGAAGTTTTTCTTTCAAAGAAATGTTGAGTTTTTTATTATTATTAAAAAAATACTTTTTGAAGAAAAAAGTGATAGAAGTTTTTCTTTCAAAGAAATTTGAGTTTTTTTTTTTTTTTTTTTTTTGATTCATTTTTTGCGAATACAACATGATTTTGTTTTATTTGTAGGTGCTTATCTACGACGTTTGGAGTGTTGTTTACAGTCCAGCCCCCAATGACAGAAAAGCATTTCGTACTACATTTAGGGCTTGTGCGTATTTGTCGTCATTTTCCTGATAATGGTGAGAGGGTTGAATTTGCTGGTATAAGATATGGAAGACGTACCACACTATAAGTCTAGTTTACATAGACCAGTGATTTATGTATAATATACGTATTATGTTACATCACATCTCATGAGGTCTATTTTTAATACGACTATCCTGTAATGGTCTTGTGCTAAGGTAAAATGAACTCGTACTAACAATTTGTACTTGTGCATTTTTCGAGTAAAACGTTTGATAGCTATTTCTCCTGCTGAGCACAACCTTCCCCGCAACTATGAGCTTTTCCGTGTTTGCTGTGGAAACTCGGTCCCCACGAAGGTGAAGATATGCTAATCAGGCGGGGAATTTAGTGGAACGGCCCCGCAATCAGCCGCCCGTGAGCCCCATCAAAACCATCGTCACCCAACAGACGTGAAATCGAAAGCGAAACCCCGTTTCTAAAGGTGGTACGTGCCATCGGGGAATGAAACAAAAAACTTATCGAGATCAGCGTTAGTTTAGAAAAAAAAAAACGGGAGAAAAAAAAGTTTATTTTAGAGGCACCAAATAAAAGAACGAAAAACCTGACTCGTTACTCACGCTTGAGTCGACCCCGCCGCTCACGTCAACCAGATATCTGTTTGATACCGAAATTACATTATTCTGACACTCGCATGTATAATGAAAGAGGTTATCCGTTCATTTTCTCTCCATTGCGTTCAATCTCATTATGGCCAATCAACTGCAAACAAAGGATCCAATGATCTACAACTTTCATTGCTTATAGGTCGTAAATAATTTAGGTTCAACTTGTGAAAAATGTGAAGTTGAACTCAGCATCTGATTTGCTGTCAAAAGTCCACAAGAAATGGAAGAAGTGTGAAGTTTCGTAAAAAATGAAGGTATACCACGGCTCCGAAAATCTTCGATTTAGAAGTACCAAGCTGGAGGGAACTGTTTTGGATTGTCTGGTCTTCACATTGCTTCCTTGGCAGTACGTGAAATCTTATTTCAGGCCGGAGCCCGAGTAGCTTTTTTCATTTTTAAACCTTGTGTTGGTAAAAATTCATCAGTTGTAGAAGTGGAAAGGCAGATAACGTATGTCCGTCAACGTTCATGTACTTAGCACATGCTTGTGAACACCTAGAAGGAAAGAAACAACCCAAAATACACTGCCAAGGAGATGGCACAGCAGCTTCCTTGTTGCATCCTTTATCATATGAGCTAAATTAATTGAAAAATGTGAAAATTACGGGCTGTTTCAAGAATTTCACGTTAGCGCATGCGCAGAGTATACCGCGGATTAAATTGAGGATGAAATTCGTACGGGACCTCAAGAGGCCTTAGCTGCATAGTGCCTCAAAATATGAGCTAAATTCATTCAAAATTGTGTAAGTCATGGCTGTAACGAGGAAATGCGGACAGACAGACCGACAGACATGGAACCAAATTTATTCAGTAAGCTACGAAACGCAAAATGCAAGTAGAATGTTGAATTCGGACAACGAAAAATGTTTTGGCTCCCGAAAGTCAACACTACTTCGCACATGCGGCAGCAAAATAGGAAGTCGCAGCGACGTCTAGTAGAATTCATATTAAATGGGGAAATTTGAGAAACATTTTCACAATTTTGGGGAAATTCACAAAATAAAAGTCTTAATCTACAAAAAAAGGTGCATTTTCGTCAAGTCCATAAAAAAGTGCCATGTTTTATACAATACTAATAAAAGAATACAAATAAAGATATTTACTTTGGTATTTGTATTCCCAATTCCTATTAGTATTAATAGGCCATCTCTGAATTGAGCTGTACTTTCGCATGATCTCGTTCAAACGCCAAGGATTCAGAGGATGTGGTTGCATTGTGGTCTAGACGATTCGCCTCTTGACGGGAGACCGGTGTGGGAAAGGAAGGTCAAAAGTTGACGATGGATTTTTAGTGAGTCGATTCCAATGCCGGCTTCAGGTTTGATAAGACGCGCCCCAAACTCGAACCAGGTGACACGTAAATCAAGATGCAAATGTGATCGACCGCTTCAGGGCGTCCGAACCTCTTCGAGGGGGACCCGGATTCCAGATGGGCGGGCGGGTTCTTTATGGGCCCTGCGCCTTCTTTTTTTCCCATCTTGTTTGTCTCTTATTTATTTATTTTTCTTTTCCTTGTTCTTTTACCACTTTCCGGTCTTATTTGTTACCTTTACTAACCTTACTGCGGTTCCCGTCACATGGGATGCAGCGTGTTAACAAGCAGGTTTTCTGATTCGCATTCTTACCAACAACTCTACTGAAAATATCGGAAGAAAAACTCCGGTCTTATCAGTTGAAAACCACTAACTCCACGTTTCCATATTTAGATTGAGATAGCTCGAGTGAATATCGTTTCTTAATTAGTGAATATTGTATATTAATTTTTGAATTATATCTTCGTAACAGGTGCACAATTAGTACGTAATTAGTGCACATAACTCTACTACATTCATTTTCACTAATCATAACGTGAATCTACTCTCCACTGATCTTAATAATCTAAAACTTGAATCAACACTTCAATTCCTCTCTGAAGAGTGAGAAATTCCTAGTCATTTATCCACATTTAACTCCGTGCTCGAAAACGATAAATTGCTATTTTTTACTAATTTACTCCAGTTGAGTTTTTTCAATAAATTTATAAAATTGTATAGGAATGTTTTCGGGCATTACTGCACAACAACTTACGATTTTATTTTACTTTCAAATGATAATATAGTCAAATAAAAATGTATGAAACTAATATATTTACTAATATTTGTAATAATGATTCGAGTTCAATAAACTTACCTATTTGGAAAAATTTTGAGCCGTTGCTACTCAGCTTACTTTCAAGCATATCTTTCGTCACAATAGATACAAGCAAAACCATAGAGAAAATGTTTAGTTGGTTCCTTATAACAATACAAGTTTAAAAAGATTTCTTGTAGCAAATAGCTATTATCGTATTGGCTAGATCATACGATTGAAACATAGCCTGTGTAATTTCTTTCAATGAATGTGTAACTTCGGTTATAGAAATTAAGATTGGAACAAACAAAGGAAATTCAAGTACGTAGATCTACGCTATTTTTTCTGTGGGGATGTTTTTTCAGGGAATGGAAAATAGTGGGAATTTTTTTTCTGTGATTTGTAGTAGTTGATTTTAAATTCGTGAACTTGCAAATTCTTAAATTCGGTGATATGGTGTGACCGTGTCGTGTAAAGCGGATGTGATTGCGGATAGCCAAACGAAGACGGTCATCCACGTCTCGGGCGATCGCGACCACCTGTTGAACCGACAAACTTTCTCAAATTCACTGTCTAAAAACTCGACAATTACCGCCAACAGGACCCCAAGAATCCAAAATGTAGGCCACTGACGATGACATCCTCACGCAGAACGACGAATTGAGCCGAACTCTTTCATGTTCAGTACAACCAGCAGTTTTACCATCCACATCCGTGGATCGTGCTTTGTGATTTTCGGCAACTGCTCATACATGAATGTGAGCACTCATCTTCACTAAACTTGTTTTACTCAAAACCTTTACGAATTCTTTGAGTAGCAGCAAAAATGAAAGGTAGCTGGGGGTGTCCCGTGTTCATTGAAAAAGAGGTGTTCCGAATTCATGACCACCGCTTTTAAATCTCGTCTTTGCGACCCGGACGTATCTTTTAACAAACCGTAAACTTTAGAGAACCGGCGAACACAGGTTGAGACACAGGTAAATAGGTGGGATATGAAATCAATGTTCCTGCTCATAGCTCTATCCTTCTCATTCTTTTCGCCTAACTTTGACGGTATGAACCTTTGAAGAGCTTCCGATAACGCTAAAAATAGATTATATGGTTTAGAAGTAGTTTCCATAGTCACAAAGTAGACACGCTCCGTCCAGCAGAAAAGAGTGGGACGATTGTTGGGGAACACGAACATTTGGAAACCAATTGAAGCGGAGATGGGGTTGGAAGTCCCATTGAATGGATCGAGAATGAGTGAAGGATGGTGTACCTCTCTCAATTTTCCAAGTAAATCTCATCTTTCAACGGAGTATTTAGAAAGAAAATTTCTTTAGGAAATTTTACTATTTATCGAAAAAACGCAATTTGGTATGTAGCCATCTTAGGACTTAGGCTTTGAAGGTGCTTGATTCTGGAATCAGCTGGAGGGACTCCAAAACGGAATATCAACCATATTATTAAATGAAGCCGATGGTATGTATCCTTCTCATGACATAAACTTGAAGATGGATTGGTGTAGGATCAGCTGAGTGGCTCCAAAAGCGAATTTCTACCAAATTATTCGTGGAAAGCTGCAATTCGGTACGTAGCCGTCTCCGGACGTAATCTTGAAGGTACACAGGGTGCAAATCAGATAGGTAGCTCTTAAAGCAAATTCTGCTATATTAATCATATGAAGCCGAAATTTGTCATGTACATAAACATAAACTTAAGGAGGCATAGTGACAGGATCAGCTGAGTAGCTCCTAAAGCCAATTCCTGCCAAATTAATCACGTGAAGCTGCAATTTAGTCCGTAGCCATCTTCGGTCGTAACTTGAATGTGTTGCTCCGAAAGCTGCAGATGAGTTGCTCCTGAAGCTCCCAAACTTCTACCCTATTAATCTTCACACATTCATTTGTACTATTAGCCTTCATTTACCTTCACGTATCCATCAATAATTGATCTCTTGACGGGAAAAACAATAATAATTATTGTCGTCGTCAAGAGATGAGTAAATTCCGTAGTTTGTACACGGTGTTTAAGGAGTTTGTACACAGCATTTAGTAGTTTAAAAGAACTACCAATACCAGAAGCTGAATATGGCAGCAATCTCCCTGCTCATATCTCCACCCTATTTATTTCGACAAACTTGAAGCTTTGAAGGCGTTCCGATAATGTTAAAAGCAGATTATGTGGTTTAGAAGTAGTTTTCATAGTCACAAAATAGACACGCTCCCGCCTTTCGGCAGAAAAGAGTAGGTAGGTAGTCAGAGTGGGACGTTTGTTGGGGAACACGAACATTTGGAAACCGAATTGTACACGGGGGGGGGGGGGGGGGAGAAGCCCCGCTGAATAGAGCGAGGATGAGGATGCTCCCCTCTTCGCCAGGTAGTTGTAATACGACACTTGAATGGGGCAGGACAAAAGGGAGCAGGAGGGGCTTCTAGTGAGTGGGCCTTCTTCAAACACTTCATTATATACATCACTTCACTGCACGGCCTGGTGAATCATAACACAACAGAGGAAAAGCCGGTGGGTCCGCCCGGCTCAGCCCCTACCTCCGCAATTCAACCCTCTGTCGCCGGCGCATCTTTATTTGGTTGGGGCTGTAACGAAATTTCATGGGTTTTCGAGGATGGTTTGTCTCTGGGGAAGAGAAAGGTGCTGACTTCAATAGGGCTATGGACGAAGGGAACTTAAGGTTATCCAAGATTAACCTAATCACGTGCCGTTCTTATGAAATATTACTTAGAGCAGGGTGCTCAAACTTAAACTGCTGGTGATCTGTCTCAATGTTTTTAGACTACTTACGATCGGCTCTGAGAGGCTGCAAGTATGAGTGATGCAGGGTTGTCGTACATACACGATACACCTTACCTACCTAGGTAGGGTGTACCGTAGCATATATAGATATTAGCTTTCCGCACAATTTACATTATTCTAGTCAAGGTTTGGGTTAGGTTTACTTGAGTTCTTCTCTACAATACCAATGAAAAAACTCCTAGTTATTAAAAATTGCGAGTTTATTCGTTGTTACAAAACAAAAGAGTTACATGAGGTGTTAAACTTAACTAAGGAGGACTTTGGATGTTGAAGCGTGGCACTGCATGTCCTCAGCATACTTTTCATAAGATTGTGCGTAACCACTAGTGCTAATCGCAAGCATGATGACATATGATCGTCAGTTAGTCGATTGCGATATTCTGACTTAATTTATCTTCAATTCAGAAAATGCAGACTCGCACAAGTAAGTTGACCCAAACATTGCCGTCAGTTGAAGGGCGATTTGTCTTAGATTCGGATATTTATCTTCAGATATAAAACTCCAGAAATTTGTATCAGATGTCGTAGCTTTGAGATGTATATCTGATATAATCTGCACCAACTCATTTTCAACAGAACATGAGTTCACACTAAACCGACTTGCTACTTCGGTAGCTAATTCCTCAATGTTTTTACATGAAAAAGGATAACTCATAAATGATGCTATATTTTTCCGATTTACTGCAATCATAAAAACGCATTTCGAATCGTCCCAAAATATTTGATAATTCATCCTCATTCGTATCATAATTCAACTGAGGGATCCTTGCTTTCAAAGACAGAAAATGTTTCAAATCCTTTCTTTTCAGTTGATCTATCATCAGTTTGCAATTTGCTTAAGAATGAGTTACCTACTTATTTAAAAAATTTGTTCTAATCGAGATCTACTCGAAAAGCACTCGCGATTGACCGGTCGATCACGATCAACCGTTTGAGCCCCCTGACTCGGAGGCTTATTATTTCTGTATCATAATAACCCTTCTACTGAAATCACTGATACAGGGTGTGTACGAAACAAGTCTAATTCCTTCAAGGACTCAATTCTACTACTAATCTTCAACAAGAAATACCTTTCAGAGTTTTTCTTAAACGCTTGTATTCAGTGTAATTCACGATTTAAGATTTTTTTCGTGTTATCCACCTTACTTCATTAAAACTGACATGGTTCCCTCATTTCCAGAGTAATCTCAAATTTGAAGAGATCGTTGGAAACACCGTGAAATTTCCTTTCCTCCTAATACCAAATAGAAATTATTCAGCTGAGTTTTACGGGGAATAAAGCAAGTTGGAAAATTTAAGTTTTCAAAGCCCATAATCTCCAAGTAAATCGAGATTATGACTATTGCCAGTAAGCCTAAAAACTGCGCCAGAATCACAGCTTTCCGACGGTATAATCAGTTTTGGTTTTACTCTGCTGATAAGAGTAACGCTGTAAAATTGACGTTACAGGGCGTAAAATAACTCGTCACGAAAAAACGAGTTTGACATTGAATTTTATGTTCACGTGGAATCCAATACATACTCTCGATCACCGTTCGCAATTTCCTCGCGGTCTGGACAACTCATAAAATTATTACGATTCGCAGAATTTTTAATGTTCATCTTTTATTTAGAAAATCAAAAAATAATAATGATAGTACTTTCGGAATTTTTGACAGCTAATTCTCCAAACAGTCCACTCTGGTTCTGCTCACCTCCGATTTTGGTGTACCCTATCATCAATAGTCGAGAGGCGCCAGATTTGGGCTCCCGGCGGGCCAATCCACCTAATTTGACAAACTCAAGAAGTAATGGGCCGTTCCTTGCCAAATATCTACCTCAAACTATTATATTATCAAAATAGGAAAACAAACCTGCTCTCAAAACAATAATTTAGCCAATCGGTGACAACACGACCGTTGAGAGCAAAACAGCTGTGCATCTGCCAAGACTAAATTCAGAAAGTACTCCTACTAATATTATTTTTCGATTTTCTAAATAAAAGATGAATATTAAAAATGCCGCGAATCGTTATCATTTTATGAGTTAGACAGACCGCAATTAAATTGTGAAGGATGATCCACATAAAAGTGAATGTTGAACTCATTTTTTCATGACGAGTTATTTTTCACCCTGAAACGTCGATTTTACATTGTGAAACTGCTTTTTTCTGCTGTCAAACGCAACTTCCCCCTCTAATCAGCAGAGTAAAATCAAAATTGATTTGATAATGGGTTACCGGCAATAGTCATTAGCTCGAACTATTTGGAAATCATGGGCTTTAAAAACTGAAAGTTTTCGAAAAGTTACTAAGTTCACTTTTCAACTTGCTTTATTCTCCGTAAAATTAGAGTTTTTCAACTGTTATGTACTTACCCAGGGCCGTGGAGAGAGAATACGGGCCCAGGGACAAAATTCCGGACCCCCTAAATAAAGAGCGTTTGCGCACTACTGTAACCATTGTGGAAACTTGAGAATGATTGAATTCTACAGCTTTGTATGTGTATTTATTAACGTTGTATTAATACTTCCAAACCCGGGAAAAAAACTCCGGTAAAATTCCGGAGTGTATATTTATTAATTCTGTGGCTGGAAGTACTGCCAAATTAGAACTAAACGAGGGACGTTCTAAAATTTAAGCGACCAAAAATCCGGGCTCTTTACGAAGGCCGGGCCAGGGGGCATCGGGTCCAGTGCCCCCCTCTCCTTCTCCCCCTCTGCACGGAGCTGTACCTACCTACTATCATTATGGTGCAAGTGAAGAATTTCAGCTTTTCTACTAGTGGATTTCTACATTGCACCATTGTAGGTATTGCCCCATGTCTGGGGGGGGGGGGGGGGGGGGGCTGTTAAAAGGTTCATTGTTAAATAATAGAACTAATTCACGCTTATGAAAGCCACCCGAATTGTGCCGTGTGTTATAGCTCAGTACCTCTGGATGGCCAAGGAACGAAGTATATCCTTCTCACGTCATCCGTAGCGCCAGCATCTGCGCGGCTCCGATCGATTCACCGCGGGAGCTCTTCGAGCCCGACCATTGGATGAGAGGGAGAACCAATCAAAACTCCCCTTTAAAACCGCCTCCATGACTACCTCCTTCACCCGCCTTTCAGTCACCCCTTTTCAACATCTCATGTAATATGATACATTCGCTTCCCCACTTGCCAACACGTTCTCTGGATATTAAATTTTTTCTATTGCGCGTCCCCGACCACTTCGGAGTTGATCGTCCTCATTGGTCATTTACATTTGATTGAGTTCTTCATGTCTGTTAAGAAAAGCACGAGCAGAAGTCAAAAAAATGACTAATGTGCTCCCCTTCATAGTTTCATCAATCCAGAATACGAGTACAATCTCCAAATTCAACACTGGACTCTACGCGGTGCCCCACGTTAAGGACCGCCCGAGAGTAGTTTCTTCACAGTGTCTCGTGTGAATTTTGGTTTAATCCACTAAAACACCTAGTTTTTTCCAATTGAGGGGGTGAGCTGCAAAACTTGCTCGTTCCCTTCAGATGTGATTTTCAGAAATCATGAAAAACGTCGCACATCTTTGAAATTGATCAGGTGAAAGTGATTCTTTTTGCCTTTGCAAGTCCTGCAGCCTTGACTGAGTAAGAGAGAAAAGAATAAAATCCATTCAAGCATGACCAAGAAATTAGGGATTGAAATTGGGAACAAGCGATTGCTCAACAAAATCGCGCAAAGAACGAGTTTTGTAGCACACGATCTAGGAACGAGTAAGTTTTGCTCCACACTTATGAGATGAATTGCGAAATGACTAACTACCACGAAATGACTACCTACACATGGTTTCTTCAATTTACAAGAATATTTTAACCTTGAAAAGGTTTTTGCGATGGGACCCCCCCCCCATGAAAAACGACAGGAAAAAATGAGACGAAAGTAGCGCGTATTTTTCTATTTTATAATGATTTTCACTTACAACCGATCGTTGCTCAGGAAATTTATCATCGCCATTTTTCATCGCACAAAAATTGTTCAGCACTTTTTGGAAAGCTGCGAATTTATTTGACACCAGACCACATCCCACGCTGCCAATTTCCCCCTCCTTACATCCCGGAGAACCATCGGTTACGAGTTCGTTTTGTTGACAAAACTTCTTATTGGAGTGAAGTTCTGGGTTAGTTAAGACCTATGATTTTCAGTTACAACCGATCGTTGCTAAGGTACACATTTTGTGCGCATTTTATTCTCTCCTGAATATTTGTTGCTCAAGCACTTAGGTCGTATTGGTTTGTGATAGGTAAAATAAGTGATGTAATTTTTGGAGTCAATATTAGCCATGTCTCGAGCGAAGAACACATCGGTGTATAAGCCATTAGATTCAATTCGAAAAAATCTTCAGCTGACCCCTTGGTTTGGGCAACCATCCTGAATGTTCTCGGATTTCCCAAATCGTTTTGGGGTCTCTCGAAAGATTCAGGATAGATTGAAAAAGTTCCAGGCCAGTTACCGGGGTCAGATCTTTAATAATACAAAACAGTGAGAGTCACAAAAATGTATCTTATATAATACAGTGAGAGAGCAAAAACCTTTTCAAGGTACATCACATTGTAGCCGTTAGGCTTAAGGGAAATCATCTGGGGAGTTCAGGGGGCGAAGCCCCCGCCGTGGCGCGCATCACCGAGTTTTATTTATTTATCTTTAATTAATTTTATTATTTATTTTTTTTTTTTTACGAAAACAAAGTTCACTTCTGAAAAAATATCATAAGGTTCATTTAAGTTAACAGTTATGCTGACAATGATCCACACAAGGACGTGGACGTTCTTGCCACCACATAACATTCTAACCATAAAATTAAGGTCAAATCACATATTTAGGTATAATATCACACTAACAACATCAACTCTTTTTGAAGTCTGAAAAAATATTATAAATTCTCACTCAAGGTAACCGTAACACTGACTGATGGTCCACACAAGGACGTGGACGTTTAGGCCATCACATCACATTATGACTATTGCATTATGGTCAAATCACATAGGTATATCATCACACTAACAACATGAACTCTTTTTGAAGAAATCAGCTTCCTTCGCCGTAGGGCGTTGAAAAATGAAAATTAAAACTCGAAACATGGAAAATGACTCCATTTATCATCACGGGTACCTACTCAAAGTAGGGTAAGTGTCCCAAATTCCGCCTACCATAACTGCTTTTCCTTATAGCAGCTTTGTTTTCAGGTTAAACCGATCAAAAAAATGCCTGATATTACCAGTGGGGTCCTGTCATTAATCCCTGTAGCCCAAACTGCTGTTGAAAAATCCTGCTAGAAGTGATTCTAGATAGAGTGAGAAAACTCAAAATCGTGATTCCTAAGAAAGCGTTCAAATTTCGCCCAACAGGCGTTCCTAAAACCGCCTGGTAGGCGGAATTAGGAACGGGCAATATATCTACTGAGGATGAGAACAACTAAAACTCATTTGGTACAAAGCTGAATAGTTGCCTGAAGCCTATAATTAAAATGAACTTATATTACAATACTGGTGAACATAATACCTCCAAATAAAGTTATTGGGTAGCTGCACCTTAATTTAAGCAATATGTACAGGTGTACAACTTCTTTGACTTTTTTATGCATTGCATCCAGGGATCCCCTCCTTTGTCTTCACTCAACTTTTTGCCACAAAATTAACACTCTACGTCGTTGTCATCTCTCTCGGAATCTGGATCATCGATGTCCATGTCATCCTCATGATCGATGTACGTATGTATGTAAGAGGATGGCGGTCGTTTCCATGGGTTCTTCTTTGTGCTTATATTTATTTATTTGTTGGAACTCCCTTTTTTGGGAAGTCTCTGCTGGGCACTCGATGAAGCCTTTTGGGATTTCGCATCGTTGAAATCACCCAACTTTTTTTTGTATGGTGAGCTGGTGATGACAACACTTACAACCCCCCTCCTTCCTCTTCTCAGTATGATTTTAAGTGATCTCTTATCGTTGTTCGTCTGACTTTGAAAAGTTTTGAGGCACCCATTTCTTTCCGTTGCACCGCCTCTACCGCTTTCTTAAAATCTTCAGCTTCATAGGAAGCTCGACGAAGCTTCTTCCCTTTCTTCTCAGACATTTGCGAATTGAGATAAAAGTGATGAGGAAGAATTTCCAGCTTGTTCCTATTTCCGCCTAGTAGGCGAAATTAGGATCTGTTTTGTAGGCTAAATTAGGAACAGTGATAACGCATCATTTGATAAAACCAACTAGGTACGGTTGTTATCTAAATTGAATAAACCTGTTGAATCTCCATATCACAAGCTTCAACGTGATTAAGGAAAAAAAAAATTAAAAAACGAAACTTACCAGTTGTTTCAGTTGGGAGAACAGTTCGATCGACGACCATAAGAAAACAACAACGTTATTCACACATTTTTGGGCCACAACAATATCACGAATCCTAGCGCCCCTACATAGGCTATCCATGTAATTGATGTTAACATCTCAAACCTGTGGAAAACGCTGTTAGGCCCTTCAGAAAGCGAGTAGGCGGAATTAGGAGCCTAGTGCCTTCAAGTATTCATCAAAATTTTTACGAAATTTATTTATTATACAGGGGTGACCCCCCCCCCTCCGCTTGCTCCTCTCCTCGGGGACTTGGAATATACGATTTTTTGACTTAGCGTATTGTTTTTACACTCCCTCATTGTGTTATTCACCTATTTCTTTTTAACCTGCGTAGCAGGGCCTTCAAACTAGTTACGATATAACTTCTACGTCCATCACCGATATATGTCTATTAGACGGAGTCACTGGTATATTATCTAAACTCTAACCCAGAGTCTCCATATCTTGTCGTGTTTAAGCCAACCTATATGCCAGTGGTGGCTCCTGCCTTGGAAACCCGGCGGGTGCACCCAGACCGTAACGAACAACCAGGAAGGGAACGTGAGACGAAAATGGGCTTTTCTCCCCCAAATACAAATATCAACTACCAATATGCAAAGGAGATCAATCATGTCCGCTTTCTTGGCTTCAAATCGTTAAACAAACGACTCTCTACCTTTAAAAGAAGTTCATTAGTATTAGTAAATACCTTTAAAAAAAAAATGAAATGATTGTTGAACTTCAGAAAACTGTGTTTTGCAAAAGTTTAAATTCATATCTGCCCCGCAAGAACCATTGTGAAAGTGAAAGCCCAATTCCATCTTTAACACAAGCTACATTACTACTATTGCGGCCAAGAAAACAAGAGAAGCAGAAAAGTTAATGACTTACCTCATATCCACAAAGAAAATCTGCCTTTTCGTGGTAATGAGGGTTGAACTCGTAAATCCTGGAACGATTTACGCTTGCCTTTGTCCAGTCAATAGTGGCCCTGCGTCTACTCACGGTATTCATCGCGTATTTACAGCTAGCACACATCAGTCACAAGGGTTGGGGATGATCAACTGATAGTAGGATAAGAGTGTGTTTTGGTGGTTCTGGCGCTAAAGCGGGTTAGCGGACAACTATGTGTGCTCTCTGAAATATATAAATATCTCGCCTTTTATCTCTAGCCCTCTTATCGGTTCATTTTTTGGACCCAGATCCAATCACACGCTGTATTCCCCTTCCATTTTGGATACAACCAGAGCTTGCTCCCGGATGGCGAACCACTAACCCCCTCAACAAACTCAGGACTCCATCAGCCTCTCACCCATCTCATCATTCTCAACATCTCACTCATTATATCTGGTACTTTGTGCTCTCACCCATCCTGAGGCTCTGTTTGGCATGGGGATTTGAAACTCTTCCGCCCAATGCCCTCTTCTACCCACTGAGAGGAAACGGGGATTTAGTTCAGAACAGTGCTGGAGTGCTTTACCATTTAATCACACAGCCCAAAAGCAAACTCAACAGACACAGGTTTTCAGAGCAAGTGGAGTACCTAGCTCAGTCACTGAAAATCATGAAATACATCTTGTATTTGAATTTGTAGATAAATATTAGCAGAATTTGACTGAAATGTAAAACGTTTAGGACTGTGAACTAAAATATTATAAAAAATCAAAGCCTAAACATCAGTGGGAAAACGTACCTAAATTTCATGAAGATGAGAAAAAAAGCCATGGGTTGCAAAAGACGACAAAATACAAAATATCTTTTTAAACAGTTGGACATAATTTTTTGCCATAAAATGCATGTTTAATAATTTCTTAGCACTCCAAATTCTCAGCTTTCAGTACAATCTAACAAAAATACGTCACTTTTGTAAATTTTGCTCATTCCATCTTGTTGCTTGACAGAACAATTTTCAAGACCCTTTGGTTTTTCACAGGTTGAAGGTGGTTAAATAAAGTTTCATTTATAACATTTAATTTTTTTAATAGTATAATAAATAAACCTTTAGTTATAATATATGATGAAATTTCGTTGAGTTCAAAAAATGTATAACGCTGATTAATGATACAATTATCCGCCAACAATATCCTTTGCGTTAGCTTTTATTGCTCTCCCTAGCGTGTGGTTCACTTGTTCCACAACTCGGTCGTAACCATGGAACTAAAATCCATGTAAGCTACTGGTTATTCTGTCCGCTGGGTGCAAATAAGACAAGATTCTGATCCAGTTAAGAATGAAGAAGAAGGTGATTCTTGTTGACTACTCCAATTTTATCTGTAACAAAATTAAGGTTAACAAGTGTTTTTCAACAACTTACGAGTTCAATCTTCTTCCTACGATTCCTATGTTGACTCTTGTGTCTTGTGTCGAATTTCTGAAATATTGCTGAGCTATAGCGCAGTCACATCGTGAGGTAATTAGTCGGAATGTTGACATCATTTTATAAGAAACATATCTTAGTGTTAACCAAAGCCATTCGACTCTCATCAAGTGTTTCTCAAGTAATTAGGTTTTTGATAGAAGTCGAGAGTAGGTGACCCCTTCCTGATAAGAGCGTTGCCACATTGAAAAACCTGATGTCTCCTATCGATATAGGTCCACGCTTTCGATGTGTGTTTTGTCTAGTTTGCTGGTCTGGATGCTCGCTTCTCAAAAACAAAAAGAAATCCTACATCAATCCCTCCTAGTAAAGTGTAGATCAGTTGGACAAATAGATCAGAATGTGTTAACACTTGTGTCTCTGCGTATTACGAACACTTTTATCGCTATAACGTTCGTGAAAATCATTCCATAATACATGGCCGTGGTATCGATATATTATCCTGTATATATCGATGAAAGTACACATCAGTACATGTTCAAATGAGCCTGATAAGAGGTAGGGGTTACCTATTCTCTACTTCAGACTTTTGGTAGATTAAAACATTTAGTGAACCGATAAAATAAGACTCGCTGGTTCTTCCATCTATTTTACTTGACAAATGGTTACAGCGCATTTACAGCCAAAGTGCAGCACATTATACGTAATGTAATGTATAAATTGTGCGAGCCAAAGAGCTGTGAAACAACTGCGAGTAGGTACATAGTAGATATACGTTGTGAATTGTGTATTAGCTACGCTCAGCTTTGCGGATTAACAAAAAAGTAGTAGTTTAATCGAGTGCTTGACGAACACACTCAAGGCACTTCGCTGTAGAATGTTTTAAGGGACGATTTTCAGCTGGGCGTTAGGTCAACGTAAGAAGGTTAAGGAAAGTAAAAGTTGAGTTGAAAAGTTTCTTCGGAATGCAATTGGCAGTTAGTGAATCTTTCTTTACTGCCCTGCTTAGCACAACCGAAGTATCTATATTATTTTATTTAATGTTTTTGATTTTATAACGTATTTTATACTTCAATTCCCAATGAGAACCGTGAAAAATGCCTATCCATATTGTATTTAATATTTTATCGAGGTTTTCCGTAGTCATAAGTGAGCTGAAATCTTTAATCTGACTGATCTTTCTGCTTTGGGCTGCAACTTCTTTCTACTGTGTTGTATCCACAAAACCCTCATGTAGACCCGACATACAGGCGTAAGATTAATAACACATGGAGCTTCGCAAATTGCACAAACGGTTGCCCCTAACCTGATGACAGTATGCAAAAGCACAATTTCGGTTTTGTTTCCTCCTCATCACATTTCGTATCAATGTATCACATTGTTCTCAGTAAAATAATCCAAGAAAATTCGCATGTACGATTATGCTGCATGACTGAAACGTTTTTTTAAACAAAATATCGCTCATAAGAATATAAACTGTGAATTAAAACAATGTGGAACAGATTGACGCAGTGAATTGTGCAAATGCGTACTCAAATTTCATATTCATGCAAAAAGTCGGTAAAAATTGTATAAATTCGAAACTTGATGTCACATTTGCTGAATATAACCTATTTAGAATAGTTATTTTACCCAGCCCACACCACCCTAGGACTTAGTTGCTGTCCAACCCCACTTTCCACTGACTTTATTAATTTCCTTCGATTTTCGACTAAACTAAGTTGGGAGATGTAGTCATAGTTTAAACATTTGCGGATATTAAAAGCTTCCAGAAGTAGTATGGACCTGCTTGCTTTTCTCTACATAACGTTGACATATGGGTCGTAGCAGATCTATTGTATTTTTAGCAAACGTTTTGGTAGGATGTAGATTCCCTTAAAAATGTGTTATAGGTCCATTTCATGAACAAGCTCATATTATATCATCCAAGTCTACGTGTAGGTCGTAGGAGGGTACATATTTGGGACCTGCCTCAAGATGAAAGATATGTTTGAAGTTCAAACTTTCAACTAGGTACGAACCTAATAGGCATCTACATACATTTGGGGTTCTCACCTTTTATGGAAAACAAATTGGACTCTCGTCTTCAACGATTGCCCTCTGTTAATTGTTCGATCAATGGGCTTACCTTCTTGTTTTGAAGAGGTAGCTTTAGTATTCACTCCGAGGGCGGATAAAAACCGTTTTAAAACTACTGCAGAGTTATGATTCGTAGTTTGAATCGTTAATCTTTTAAAAGGCTCTCTTCCGACCGTAATTAACAATAAATATTTGAAACAATAAAGAAAACAGAAAAATAATAAATTAAAAGGAATGGGAAAGAGCTTGAATGTTCGTAAGAAAACGAAAGAAGTAACCTTTCATGGGAAGGTTATTTCGCTCTGCGCGTGCGTGAAAATGATTAATTAAAATAGTTCTTTGTTGTAAGAGGATATGAAAATCCTAACCAAAGTTTAAGTTTGCTAGAAGTGTTCTTATGTATGAATTTCAGACTTGTCACCTTGGGACACCTAGGAGAATGGGAGATCCGCTATTAACAAAATTGTAATTAATGGTTAATGTGGCAGATATGGACTCAGTTCCTTGACAAACATGCATTAGATTGGTCTTCATATTGTTGAGAGAAAGTATTCCAAACAAAATGTTGGTTTTCTTACATCTTGAGGACGAAAAATGGGCAGTTTTGGGAGAATAGAACCTTAGCATGTTTCTATGATTTTATGCTACATGTTGCTGTTTCCTTGATGTTTAATTTTATTGGTAAAATGTTGACTTTGCTTGTAAAAATGTGTAATTTGATTGGCAAAAGGTTCATACACGTGAAAAATTAAGAAACAAATAAAATTTATGCTCACTAGAGAGATATTTAATATCTCCTAATATTGAGTCCTGTTGGTGATGGCTTACTGAGAGATTTCCGCCTTTTGTCACCACTGAGTACCTATGATTGTTGACTCTCGAATTCAGCTCCGTTTCCGCTTTACCAACAAAGATGGCTGCACAATTTGTGCACATATATGTCTCCATATGTCTTAATGGATACGTATCTCTTTCTCCATTAATATGGAGATTGAAAAACATCAATAGGTATCCCCCTTAATGTTTCGGGGGAATTCAAATACCACACTTTAGCGGTCGGATCGCGCATCAAGTTTGTTATTTCAAATGAGAACTCCTTCTTTTTTTTTCATTGCAGTTCCACTTTGTACGTCGAATTTCAAGAAAAATTAAACCTAGGGAACTAGCATCTTTTTAGATGTAGGTAAACCCCAAGAGTGTACGATGATGTGACTCTAGTTTACAACGTTGAATCACCTGGCCACGTCCATTTTCAGGTTCTGCACAATTACACAGGACATGCATTAATTTTCTCTCCACCTTCCACAACAAGGAGTTGGACTAGAGAAAGTTAAAAATAGATGAATAACGTAAAATCTTGATTCTTGTAACATGAAAAACTCGTCTTTTTTAATGTCTAACAAAAATTGCATATTACTGAAAATTTATGTAAAAAATCACTACATTTATGTTATGTGTCCTCCGTGTTCATATGACAAGAATCGAAGTGTCAAGTTATTCGTTAATTTTTATCGCTGCCTTAGCGAGTCCCATGCCCGTGTTGTGAAGGAGGGAGGGAAAATGGAGGTATGACCCTGTTGAACTGTGCCGAATCTGAAAATGGACGTGACTACGTGATTCGGCGTTGAAAAATGGTGTCACATCGTGTACCACACAAGGGCCTACCTTAAAAACGGACGTTTCCAGGTGAATCTTAGCGCGCTTTAGTGAGCAATGACAAAAATCGATGGAGGTGTGACTTTTTCATGATTTTTTTTTAAATTTGACGTAAAATCCGATTCAGGAATCACAACTTCCGTATTAACCATTTAGTAGTGACCACCCTGTAACCATTGGTGTCCACATTGCCGTTGGAACAGTACGTGTTGGGAGTGTTAGATGATGTGAAGGTCTCTTCCAACTAGTGAACACTGCTTGCTTCTCCTCTTGCCCTCTCGCCTTACCCTCCCCACCTCGTAAAGTTTCGCAGCTAAGTGGTCAGAGCTCCATGAACGATCTCGTGATGACCACAACCACACAGCTTCGCTCCTTGGTGGTCAGTGAGATCCAACTAGTTACTCCTTTCCCACGAATATCCTCGAACTGGTTACACATCTACCACTCTACTAATCTTGACAAGTGATTTGTTCTTTGTAAAAATTTTGTAGTGCAATAACAAAACCTGTTCGATTAGGAAGTTGTGGTTTATAATGATTGGTGCGGGGACAGTTCAGATGTCCATGTTCACTTCATGTTGGGGATGTGGCGCAATCTGTACATATAGTCCCAAAAACTGCCCTTTTTTGGATGATTTGTTTTCCAGACATTGAGTTTGTAAAAAAAAAAGTTCTGAATGTAAATTTCGAATGTACTAGTGGCACTAACAGCTCACTCACTCCAACGGTATTCTATCGCAATTTCAGGAGGCATAAATCTTAAATATATATGGTTCGTTCAGCAGAAGCTTCTTGTGATATCGTGGAACCAGGAGAATGCATTTTTTTAAACGTATACTTAGTTAATTCTAATATAAAAATATTTTTAAAAAATGAATTGGTTGAATAAATTACTTAGGCCTTTAAAACTGAAATTATAACGTCAGGATGCCCTTACCTGAAGACAAACTGTGGATGACAGGAGAATGAAGGTTAATGAACTAACCACACATTTGTGTGTACTCCACATTGCGTGTACAGCCTCTGAGTTATAATTAACGAGAGGAGGTATCACCAAACAGGGCTGGTCTCAATGTTGTCAACGCATCAAATATATATTTCCCTACATTATTTTAATATTGGAGGGAGGTACGGGTGTTAATTACAGGAGAATGGAAACCTGGTAGTGGTGGAAGAAGGTAGTGGTTACCATGGAATGGTTCCTTGTATGACGATGTGGGAATGCTAACCAAAGTTGATTGACGTTCGCTTATTTCTACCTATCCACCTTGGAAAACCCAGGAGAATGAAAAATCTGCTATGAATAAAATGATAAGTAATGGCTAATGAACGCAGATTCCTGGAAATATGCTCATTAGATTGTCCTTCGTATTGTGGGGGAGGGTGCTAAACCGTGCAGCTTTAGCTGTTTTACAAGCTTTGGGCAAAAAAACCCAGTTTTCAGTCATCTATCAGAAGTAATATTATTGTACAAAACAGAGAAAAGCTTTGAAGAGGTCATATATGGCGAAAGCGTGAAGCTTGCAAATAAATAAAAGAATTGATACTACAATTGTTAGGCAACTCTGTTCTCCGCTCACAACACGCTTCAAAGAAAGTGTGAAAAAGTACAGTTTATTTCACTTTCCAATAATCCTTCATCAAAATTAAATCCTCGATTCTTCACACACCTAAACCAAAAATATAATATTAATTGAAAACAAATAGAAAAAACGAGCATATGGTTCACGTTATCAGTATTTATTATTTTAGACGATCAGTATGACCCCCTTCCATTTATCCCCATCCATAATGACATTTGAAACTTCTGAATTATGTTATAGCATTAGAATTTAATCTATTTTAATTAATTGCGTTGATTTAATTGAACCAAAAAAGTACCACCGTTTGAGCAGCGCTTAAAAGGAAGGGTAATTACCATCTCCCCATGGTAAGTCATAATTTCCGGGGTTTACCGCACTACTAGACTAAAATTGGGATCACTGAGCTAAATAGGTTGAGAATTGCCGCTTGACACCAGAACAGAATCGACGTGATTGGCCATCAATCGAATTCCCGTTTAGTTTGGCAAGAAAACGTGGACTCTTGGGAATTATATATTTTAGTTGGTACCCTGCCACAAATTGCACAAAATATTGATTGGTCCGTTCGTAGACTGTCCAATGTGGCAAACCGAAGAACTGAATAACAGTGCTCTGACGAGCAGAGGGGCGGTATTTAAAAAGGAGAAAAGACATGTGAGGGAACAACTGAAAGTTGATTGTTTGTAATAATTTGTGAGTTATAAAGCTAATACGCTACGGATCTACAGCAGCCTAACCCGTGCATTCCCTCCAAATTTCATCATGAATGGCAGTCAATGAATGTAATCGGATGATAACTTGAAGAGTTTAGCTTCTTTCAAGGATCGCCGGACACGACGTACACTGACAAGCAGGAAACGAAAAATGGCCTAAAATGCGAGTAGACATTTTGATTTGTTCCTTAATCGCAATAAAAATTTTTATATCGCTAATTAGACAGTAACATTATTCATAATTTGCCTGAGGATGAGAATACATTATTCACAGTCCACAAACTCGGATAATCAGTTCATCAATTAATGCCCTGCCACAAATCGTTTCCAGTAGTCAACAATGGTCATTAAAAACAGATTTATTGTTTCAATGCCCATAATTGTCTCGTTATTTTTGTAATAATGTGTCTTGTTTTATACTCCAATTAGTTGCAAATTACTTACCTGCCAAGAAAATGTATCAACTTCGTAACTGATTCGTAAGATAGGATGAATATATTGTGGAATCCAGATTCAGAACTATTGAAAGAGTTGAAATCTTCACTTAATTGTACCATTCAATAGTCACTTGCGTAATGATAGTGTATTTTTTAAATTTTTTAAACTTTTAAATTTCCTTCGCTTGGCACTGCTATTAGTTTCGGTGAAGTTTTCAGGAGAAAGAAGGTTGATGTTACTTTTTCGAAAACGTGTGTTTTCCTTCGGGAGAACGGATAGAGCGAATGGGTGAACGTGAAGCGGTCCGAGTGGGCTCATTCGATTCACTGAAGAGATGTCTATCAGCAAAGAACACAAACACATTAATGTTATCTCAAAATGTTATTAGGTATATTATTTGGGGTTCACAGAAAGTGAAAGCAAGAATTCAGTCCCAACTTCCAAATTCCATTTGAAATTTTTAGGGGTAATACAAAAATCGTTATATTAATTAAAAAAGGTTTGTTGTTAAAAATATTGAACCAAATACAGAGGTCTTGTAGTTTTCTATTTTGAGGTACTTTGAATTAGAATTTGACGTTTGTTTTTCAAGGAAAAAACACCGGCGTTGATTTAACTACGGGCATCTGGTCAACGTCGCACTACCATAGTCACCTCAGTTCACATTACTAGATATAAAAGTGAAAAGGAGAACGGCTGACTTTATGTTCATATTTATAGCATATACACATCACTTGTCAATCTTCGTTTTCTACAATTTAATTTATCCTAAGCCATAGGTTTATTATGACGGTATAATATACTAATCACCTTGCCTCTAAATAAGTTAATTTAATTGATGTGTTATTAATAATGCCCGAGACAAAGAACGTTCTTCTAATGTTACGTAGATGCGGTTTATTAAAAGGCGAGGATTATGCAATAATTTTTGTCTTACTAACCCAAACTGTTTTCACTGTTCTCGGAGACCTCCTTTCATGAAAGCATAATCGAAACGTTGAGCCAGTCAACCGTTCATCGTTAGTTCGGCAGTTTTCACCGGTTGTTAAGTTGAACAATAGTCCATTTTAGGTGTTTTTTGAATGCGTTTTATTTGCCATCAGGCCTTACAATATTGTTATAATTATAATAAAATTATTTCCTAAAACGACCACTGCCGTATTAGAGAGCTGTTCCATATTTTTATGTAGCTTAATAAAATTCTACGATTAAAACCCCATTTTGAAGAAGTTATTTCTTTTTAGTTCGCATCAAACGAGTGACCACTCTATAGTTTGGTGGCGTAGTCAGTTGAAGTTATGTCTTTGGAATGATGGATGTGGATAACAATACGGTTCCTAATGTTGCAGATTGTTTGGTGTCAACGCAAGTTTCTCCCGGCCTTCCTCTCACGCATAATTATCCCTGGTCGAGCATCACTCCTGATATACCGAGTGAGTTATTTCACTAATTTTTATTTATCGTATTATGTTTACAGTACATTTTATATTAAATATACACTGCTGGTCGTTATTGATAAATCACTTCCGAAAAAATGCAGTTCCGGATTTCCGGTAAAAACATGTCTAGTGAGACCAATTTCAACTTTTCGGTAAATAGACTTGGCACCAGCCCAAGACTAGTTTAGTCTGCAGTAAACCAAGAACACGTTTTGTGAAAAGAATTACGTTTTCCCGTTTTCTAACTTTTGGTATTTTTTTAGGCTTTCTCAGAATTTTATAGGTTATTGAAAAACTGAGTTAACGCTCAACAATTTTGAAAAATTAATCATTATCAAGGGTTTTGTATCCAAATAACTTATACGATTTTGAGAAAACCTCCAAAGAGCATTGCTTGCAGCCCGAATATCGAATTTGTTCACAAAAACTGTGTTCCATAGAGTGGTGATACTTGGAACACAGGAGTAACTTGGAAAAGTTAGAAACTGAATAGTCATCAACAGATTTCAGGCAAATTTAGCATCGGAAAATTCTTGCTGTGGAACAGCGTGGTTATTACCAACCCCAAGGTATTACAAAATGGACTTTAACTTTAGGTTTGTATGATGGTGAATCTGGATTGTTAGCGGACAAGTTCTTCGACAAGTTACTTATGAAATTGTACATTGACCTGGGACAGGATGAAGTAATTCGAGTCAGCAGTCACTTTTCTGTTCATGGAGGTTGCTCGGCTCAACCTCAAGCTCCAATCTCGCTACCTCATGCCGAATCACAAGCAAGTGCAGAGACCAAACCAAAATTCTATTATCGGTCAACATTCTCCATGGAGGAATCCATATTTCGTGCCGAATCACTAATTACGAGGACTTAGTTCAAATAACAAATGGTTGAAAATGAACAACGGTTATAACTGATGTTACATGCAGTAAATACAGATGGTTGTTGCCGAAACTCTCAATAAGTAACAAAGGAGTGTATAACACACTGTGATTCAAATGCAATACATTAATACAGTGTAATACAAAACAATTGCTCCAGGAAGGGCAAGGAGACAAACGTTTTCTCCTAAACATACGAAGGCCCTACTGAAAGGATGGAATAGAAGCAAACGATCAACTTATTACTTTATTGGAAGAGTACTAACCTTCGCCAACATCTTCCTAAACTGTCTGTTGGCAGTTTTAACTTCAGCCACGCGAGTAACTCCATCATCACCAGGAAACACTTGTGCGATTCGGCCATGTACCCTTGACCAGACCCGGAGTCTTGGAGGCCCATTTTGATCGCAGTTGCAGAGGATCCAAGTAGGCCTTCGGCCACCGTTCCCAAAATGAGCTGATCGTCGAGCGAAGTAGCATCCATCGAACTCGAGGAACGACACCCTCAACCACCGCGACTGGTTCCTGAAGAGAGCTAGGAGATTCCATTATTAAATTGTGTCCTGGTGTCAAAGCTGGATAATCACCAGGATCACCTCTCCCTTGCTCCAAAGGACGTGTGTTGAGTATTGACTCTACCTGCACCAGCACAGTATAAAATGCTGAGTCCCAATAACCCGAGAAAGGAGATGTTGCACTGATTTTATGCCTGCTTCCATCAACCCATTAAAGAGAGGACTTCGTGGTGGACAAGGTTTCCATTCAATACTGAGGTCAGCTAAATAACGACTCACAGTTTGTTGGGGGGATTTCGAAAGAGTATCTCATTCCTTGAGTTTTTTGGGGTCAAGTATCTTCTTAAAGGTGAATCAAATAGTGACACTCTCGGAGCTTCTAGCACAAACATTTGGCGATTTTCATGAGCTGATAGTGGCTTATTAATTGAAATGTTCAATTGTTGATTAAATTTTTTCGAGCAGGAGAAATGGAAATCCCTGTTTTTTCACAATACCCTTGAAAAGCTGGCATTATGGCGTAATTTGTTGGCTTACAGCCAAAAGGGTTATGACCATTTTAGTGAGTTTAAATTCCGAAAACAAGACATCTTATAACTGACATAACTCGAAAACTAAGCGGGGTAAAAAAGTTAAGGGACAACTTCGATCAGAAACAGGCTCTAGAATCGGTACCGGGCCGCGTTATAAAACAACCTTGATGGGATCTTCTGACCAAATGCACGGAACGCCTATGAAAACTGCAAATCGCAATCATGGGGAACGAGTTTGTTGTATTAATTTATTGTTACCCTCACTCCCATCTGCTAAGTAAGGGACAGTTAATGAACGGTTAGTTGTAACTGTCATCTGAAAGCGATCCACCACATCATTCTCATGATTGTAAACGCACCATCTTTTTATTTTTAGGTTTGTCAGAGGTGAAAACAGAATCGGATAGCAGCCCACTCCAGGAGTTGCCGGTATCTGACACCAACTACAGCGACTGCAGTTATAACAGGAGCCATGGGTATTACGGCGATTCTCAATACTATCAGAGGTACTACCCGCCTATCTACCTACCTACCTAAGGTTACATTGGTAAAACGATCACACCACGTCTTCATTGGTAGTTGCATCTTTATTATTTAGTTCAGGCCTCGTTCCAATGTTGAATGCTTCCGCAACTCTAGGGGAAACGGTATGGATGCTAAAATACCCCCCATTTCTATAAGAGCAAATAATTGAATTGTAATTAGCAACTAACTGGTGCAATGAACTGTCATAGTATAAAATGTATTTTATAAATGCGTTTCACCACATGTATATATATTGGCCGTCCCCTTAAATGCCCTCCCCCCCCTCACATGCTAAAATTTTCATTTACAGGCAAAAAAAAAATTGTCTCTTACAAACTTCATATCTTTTACTGATTTCATTTCCCTCACAGAGGGATCTCAAAAATGACATAATTGGGCAGCACGTTGGTTTTTCAAATGGGAATCCCCAATTTTGTTATTACAAATTCAGATTCTACGCTGACTCCGAAAATTTTTTTTCAATCCTGTTTAGTTCTTGAAGATACACAACCCCAAGGCCGAGTAGCCAAGTGTGACCCGTGAAATGTTAGTAATTTTTCAAATACTCACAAAACGAGTCCATTCAATCGTAATTTGTGTTAGTCGTACCATGTTGCGTCATCCAGTGAACCCATATTCGAGAGAAGGCTAACAAAATTAGCTGCAGAGGTTTTCAATAGATAGATAGTTTGTTTATATACATCTTTTCCTTTACATATTACATTCTTCAATTGAATAATAATCGATGGCCGAGCTGGATACTGGAACACTGTCACCCAGCCTGGAGTTATTTCTTACTTTAACACTGCATTTACACCAAATTAATTATTAACATTTAGATTCCCCTTCCATGGAATGGTGTACTTAGAAGTTACATACTTTATATTGCTATTAATATTATAAAATTATCAATTTCCTTTTATAAAGTACTCATGCGGGTTATCTCTTATTATTTTACAAGTTTCTTTTTTTAATAGCTTTTCAGTATTAAATCTTCATTAGATTACTAATTTTTTCAAAATCTTCATTTATTATTCGCATGCTTCCGTATTTTGTCATCATTTGAGCAAATGTATTTTTAACTCTCGGCAACTTCAGTCTACACGATTTTGATTGCCGCTGTCTCACATCAGTAACATATATGCTTTTGTATTTATGAATTAGTTTGAGCACATTCAATGGGTACAGTTAATGGACAGTTAACAAATTCAAATCTTGAAATAATGTATAGGTGGTATGGCGCCTGGGCTTATTGAAAAATGTCTTTAATGTAATTTTTTGAATCTTGAAAATTTTAATAATTGGGTACTTGAAAGTGCATCCTCATAATGGTGCTTCAATGGCCCATATATATGTAGACATTTCTTCATAGAAATTGTGTATAAATACTTCTCTTCCTTATTGTAATTTCTGTTTGTCTGTAGTATACCATCAAGACAATCTCCAATTTCAGTTTACTAGTTTTTCTACTACACGTATACTAGTTTTTCTCCATGTTCTAACTCTTTCAAACCTAACTGCATACCTTGCATACCTTCTTATGCTACCACTCCCTTTCTGATCAGCCTGTAGTGAAAAGGGTTTCCTTTTATGAATTACAAATAGCATAGGATTTTGTTTGAAAATTGTATGTTTAAATGTTATTTATACTCAAATGTGATAAATTGAAAGAGTTTTATAGGTTTAACTCGTTTTTGTCGGACATTTCTTCTGTTTTCGTTCGATATTTCTCACATGTTTTGCCAACTGACGCTGTGGATGTCCATACATATTCTTTTGAATATCGTTGTATAAATCGTGCGTGTTTTTTTTTCTTTCTGCAGCGTACAAAATTACGGTGGTACTGGAACTACAGCTGTGAGTGGGCAGACTGGAACATATGTGAATGCTACGGCAGGATTCTACGGCAGCCCCTACACTCCTCCTGGATACCTACCTAATGGTGAGAAAAACAAAAAACACTTGCATGTCAGTTAGCAGAATCAAGTAGAAACTGTTGGTTTTTGGCACTTATCACTGGGTGGGTGATTTCAAGTTTCTGTTTCTTAAAAGTACTCAACAATTGGGTATGTAAGTGGCAAATGATTCCAGTGGTATTTCGTTCAGAAACATGAAAAATTATTTTTTATCTAGTTTAAACGAGTTTTAACCTCTACAGAAAATAGGAGGGGTTTGAGAATAATCAACGTTTGAATATTTGGACGAGAACATAAAACTTCAAAAAGCTGTGCAGTGGATTGGTACCAAATATGGTGGAGTCAAACGTGGCGATTTTGGGCATTCAATTTTGGCTAAGCTGAATTGGATTCAATTACTAATGGTCGATTTGTTTACGTTTCCTAACCATTATCTTCCTATAACTTTTAACAACCCATTTAGCGCATTTGCAATTGTTTTTACTGTTGACAGTCATTCCAACAGTCGAGACTACAGGGCAGTAACTTCGAACGTTATCTATAGACTACTCTTGGAGTAGTCTAGGGAGTTTAGAAATCTGTTGATAGGGTACTCACCATTGCTTAATACGTCATAAGCCGCATGCACCATTCAAATCTGTATATTTACTTAATCCCTTCGGTGTGGGGCTCCTGCCAGGGGTTTATAATGTGACTAATTTTAGCGGTGTTGGTTGTTTTTACACTTTAGAGGGTTTTCAGTTGCTTTAGGAAGAAAGATGCTAGTCTTTTTTTTTCATATTCCCAGAAATGACTTCTCATGAAGTCATACGATCATGGGGATGGACTCAGTTATGCAAAACCTGCAATAGTCAATGATAGTCTGCCCTCCAGATGATATCATAAGAGTTGACGAAGCATCTCCTACCCCATACCATCGGGTTTTCTTCTTTTTTTATCTGGTGGCTTCATTAGAAGATCACTTGGAGAGATGGACGAGATAATACCGGAAAACATCGCAGCCGAGAATTCTGCGTGAGTGATGAACGATGCCTCCAAACAGGCTGTAGGGTTAATAACATGACTTCCACGAACGAACAAAGTGTAATGATGGGGGAAATGGTACAAAAGGGCATACTTCCCAGACTATGGGCTTTGACCCCCTCCAGGCGATATGGAAGATTCGAAAGATTATCATATAACTGGTTATCTCTTACTGGTTATGATTTCATATGAAGCCACCCGATCGTGAGAAAGATGCGCTTCCGACGAAAGGTTAAGCTTTTGACAGTTGAAAAGAAGGGACTTTTCCCGGTATCACCTGTGGAACGTTAAAATTAAAAAAAAAAATTGCTTATTTATTCCATTGCTCCTTGTTGAGCGTGAAAAATTCAATGACCCAGGTTTAATTTCCGGGACCTTAATTTGGGTTGTGGCAATGTGGTCTGTAATTTCTGTGAATATCGACGAATATTAAATATGCGGTGCTTGCGAATTACATGCATACCTATCTCAAAACCCAGTGTATAATAATAAAGTATTTTATTTAGATTTTGATAATCTGATTTTAATTAATTAAATGGAACCCCCAGTGTGTGTTTAAGGATTGAATTAACTCAAAAATCAGAGGCACACAAATATGATCAACTGATCAATCCAAATAGGCATTTTGGTTGATATGCGTAGAGCACTTAAATCGGTTCTCAACCAAAATACCTATTTGGATTGATCAGTTGATCATATTTGTGTGCCTCCTGAAATTCAATAATCGCTCTATCACTTGTGAAACACGCACACTGCAAAGCTTAGTAGAAATTCAAATCATGAATCATTGAATAATAAAGCCCAGTGAAAGAATTTGCAGCGTTTTCCTGAAAATTTCAGATTTTTTGCTCCAGCCGTTTGGGAGAAATCGTGCGTACGGCAGACGGACGGAAAATTTTGTATTGCAGATTTGGATTCTACACCCTTTGAAACGTAAACCATGAAATTTTCAGGGAGGGTTAGAATTTTTTTTCCAAGAGCGATTACAATGGTTTATTAATGAATAATAAACCAAAATACCAGAAAATTAATATTTTAGCGTAGAGTCCGAGGGCTTTTGGTGGCATTTAATTTCATAAGTACTTTCACCCAAAGTTTTTTGTCTCGATCTGTCGAAACGGCAAACCTTTCTTTAATGAATTGCAGCTTTTTTCTTGATAATGTTTCAATTTCTCAGAATAAAGTTAAATGCAAGTTTTTTTCACATAAGAATATAAATCGAAAATAAAAATTGAACGTTTCAACCCGTGAGTTACAGATGTTTAGGGGGATTGAGTATTAATAAAGAGTGGTTACGTGCAAGTTGCAATCCCTCTTTTTTATTTACATCGCCGTGATTCTAAAGTGACAAAATACTTGACACTGACTGCGGCTGCCCGGGTTTTTTAGGATCATAAACATGAAAAAAGATCGTACGGCCTACCTAATTGGTGAACTACCAGCCATCAAATCCTTTTTACGAGTGCCATTACCCCATCAAATCGGGTTGCACGTTCCTAATAATCGGTTGAATCTGGGAGGCCAAACGACTTTCGATCGAATTAACTTTTATCGCTGGTGTCTAAAGGAAGAAAAGAAAGAAAAAGAAAAAAGAAATGAGACCCGCTGCCATTAATAAGTTTTCAGGTCGTTTTACCTTTCGTCATTGACTTTGTGGTTTCAGAGAGCGTAAAAAATAACCGCCAGTGTTATTACTATTTAAAAAATGTCAGTAGAAGACGAGAGAACCGTTTCTTGTATGCGGAGTTGTTGTTCGAAACCCGAGCTTTTGATGCAAACTAAGTTCCCCAAGATGCCGTCCGAGGCTGTCAGCACGAGCTCTGCCGCATTTCAGCCAGAAGGTTATATCGTTTATTCAACCATTTTTCTACATTTATTCCACATCAAATTTTATTAAAGTTTTCCTATTATTATCTCTTTTGAGAATATTTTTTCACGACTTTCAAAAAATTTACTGCCTCGCATACATTGTTTATGAGGAGCTGTTATTTGAGCCCTATTGAGATCGTAAATCGCTCGATTCTATCACCGTTGTTGATGCGTTTGACAATAACTTTATTCGTACCTGTGTAAAGGCTCTCAAAGTTATTCGTTCCCAATTATTTTGGTTTCTATAAAATTTTGATGATACTCGATGAATTGCGGCCTTCCTTCTCTTAACAAAACTCAATTTGGGATTTCTTGGAAATGAAGAAAGACCTAATCTTTTGCCATTGATTTTCGCACTCTAACACAATGCCTTCCCTTGTTGTTCAGTACCATGTCCCTTGTCTATAATATGTACATATATTTTAATATTGAAATATTTGCATTAATTTAAATGCGTCTGGAATAATGTAACAAAGCTCTTTGGATAATTTAGAACCTAATTTGCCACTATTATTTCTACTTTGTAAATAGGTAATGATTAAACAATTTTGTTGAGGAAATTGTTTGTACGGGTTCCACAGATGAATTTTTGATTGACCCTAAACGTTGCGCCAAAATGTCAGCTTTCCAACGGTACAAAAAATATTTTACGCTGAAAGTTCGTGGAGAAATTTACGTTTGAATGCGGTAATAATTAGGTTTTTAAGGCAAAATCCGCAAAAATTCGCTATTTCAGCCATCCTTGTGATGCCGCCTGTTTGTGGTCCACCAGTTTTGCGAATTTTCTCCCTCAGAAATCTAATCCCAAACCATCTCCAGAAATTACAATCAATTTTTGGCCTTGGCTCCTCTTAGAAGGAAGGCGATGAGTGTAAAAGTGATGGGACGCCAGAAAGCAGAATTTGTGAACGAAAAATCCTTCTTTTATTCCTTCAAACGTCGTTTTCTCCCGTAGTTGGAAAAATAAAATAAAAATTGGTTGGAAAGTTAAGATTCCGGGCTAGCCTGTCTCGTTGAGTGTCCACCGATGGTGTTATTGATTACAGATAAGCAATTACAGGTAAATTTCAGATAGGTAATTTTCTAACAAAGTTTTCACTTTGCCCTATTTTTTACCCGTGCAAATTGCATTACGTAAGTTCATTTCCCACCAAACGGACTCTTTCATGAGTTATGACTATTAGAGGGACATAAGGACGACAAATATTGAAAGAAAAAAGTCCGATTTTTAGTTGAGTAAAACCAAAAACTCGATAAATGCGATAATTTAAGAAACTTCGTAATATGACCTGACATTAACTTTTAGTGATTTTTTAGCACTATTTTTGAAATTAAAGCCATTTGTTGGGCAACCGAAAAAACTTTACAACAAACTTTTCCTTTATTTTCCAATAAACGGATTTTTTGTTTTAAATCTGAATCCCAAGCGGAGTTACTGAAATTAGTCAAATCGAGGTGGCATTTTAGTATGCCACAAATCGAATCAACGCAAGGAAAAATTTATTCTTAAAGAAATATTTAGGAAAACTAATAACCTTGTAGGAAAACAAAAGGTGCTGTACACAGCAGGAAAACATGGAATGGTTATGCAATGACTCGTAGACACGGCAGTTTCTGCAATAGGGCGGCGTAGAGTGGTGGTGTAGAAAGCTGCGATGCCTGATTCAAGAACTGATGACGGATTTAATTCAACTTCCAAGTTCCTGGGAGTTTGTAGTCAGTTGGCCAATCAGGCATTCTACTAATCAAGCATTCTACCAAATACGATTGATACACTGGCCCTAAGGCAATGAAGGATCTATACATTCATATTACCTCGACGATAAAGCTATGTGCCACACTTAACTTTGTATGCTTTTTTTCTCGTCCCTATAACTTTTGGTATGATTCAATCTATTTAAATTATTTTGTTTTTTCATACAGGTAATCGGAGCCATTGCAAGTTGAACAATGGATATATGAACTACAGCAGTTCGTACCAGCAGAACGGGCCGAGTGCAGTGTATGGTAGCTACGGCTCATACAATCCTGCCCACGCCTACACGGCCTCCCAGCAGGATTATAGTGGGTACAGTCCATCCGGGTACACTAGCAGTGGTGTCGCTGCTGTCGCCAGTTACTACGCAGCTGCCAATCAGCAATCCTACTACCACCAACCACCCGCAGCTTATATACAGCACAGAACGGACTCACCTTCAACGAGTGAGCCAACATCACCAATCAAGGCTGAAACGAGAAGAAGCGAAAGTAAGTATCGCGCAGGTTCAACATGGAAGTTGGTTTTAAGTACAGCTTAACCACATAACTGCGCTCCCCACCTTATTTTCCATTCGAACAATTGCGCAACTGATTCCAATTTTATTTTTGGTTCATCATTTACAATAATGTTCCTTTGTAATCGTTTAGCAAAATTTTTGTGTAGGCCAATTCAAACTTCGTCAGTTTACGTTCGAGGTGCTTAGATTCAAAACCTGCAATGTCCTTCTGCCGTACCCATCAACCGTCCAGGCGATAAGGCCAATAAAAACGGAGTAAAATAGAACGTTGTCTATATTTCCATTTGTAAGATCTTACAAAAAAACCTCTCTACTGTTCCCTTCTGGATTTTCAATGATGATCTTATACAAATTTTATTGGCATGATAAGGAGAAAATCGCTCCAACAATAACCTATGTGTGTTGACCAGGAAGATGTCGGTTGGATATACATGCATATATATAACAAAATGACAGGCCTTAGTGAATAATGACGAATGTTTTATGCTGTATGCAGGACTGAACCATAGCGGGACGAAATCAAAAATAAACCTAACATATGCCCAATTCTGATGTCTTAAATGAAAGTGGTCACACCACAACCAACATCCATGGAACATACATGTACACAAACTTTGAGTTTGTTAAACAATTACATAAAATATACTTTGTTACGATTTATTTGTAATTAAAAACCAATATAAAACTTGTTACACTTTATCGGGCTGGAAAAAGTCTATGTCAAGTACAAAAAATCCATCCGAAGCTTTTCTTTGAAACTACTGGATCGAAGTCAGTGAAAAGGTCAACGAATCGGTTCAATAAATTGACTGAGATCATCTGAGAGCGTTTCGAATACAACGAGCTCTTATTAAGAGTCCAAGAGCCGGTAAAGAGCGTGGAAGGTGACAAAATCCTCAGTTTGGAGTTACCTCGCATTTGAAAAGTTGGGTGAAATCAACGTATAAATAATGCGCATAATATCCAAGACCTTTTGAGTATAAATCAAAGAACGATGCGATTTTTCTTACCCCCTCCCAGCTAAATAATTTGGAAACTGATCTGTATTTTAATTTTCAAGCTGATGAGTGTCTTTAACTATCGACATTTGTTTGGATTGGAATTTTAGAACCACTTTTTTGCGTGTTAAATCCTAATAATTGTTTCAAGGTTTATAGAGTCTGACACACGGTATTAGTATGCTCAGGAAGTGTCTTAAATTTTGACACCATTTCAAACTGAAGCAAGATATTTTTTGGCTTTGGGTATTCTCATCAGCTACAATACTCATTTCTTCGTTCTAGTTAACTGTTCGTTAACTTTACTTAACAATGTTGTTTTAGAAACTAGCGGTAGAGGACGAGGTAGGAGAGTGAGCTGTCCGTTGGGTCCACCTTCCCCATCAGCTGCCCCAGGTGTTGGCAGTATGGACTCCAGACTTGAAAGAGTCTTCATCTGGGACTTGGATGAGACCATAATTATTTTCCACTCTCTTCTCACCGGTTCCTACGCTTCAAAGTACAGCAAGGTATTTACTTTTTTACTTTGTTGCATGTCAATGTTGTCTAGCGTTCCATGTGCGAGAAGTTGTAACTAATAGGTTACCCCCCCCCCCCCTTCGCTACATGTGTTACTCAGTTTCAGTTTACCATTCTATCTTAGACCTTGTGCTGTAATAAAGGTATTACCGTGGAACGTGCTTTATCCTACGCAAGGGTGGAACTCAAGAGCGCCTCATGGTCACTTTCCCAACTGAGTGCATTTTAGTGGAAAGTAATGTAAATTTTTACTTTCCTGACAAAGTCTATTTGATGGAGAATAATGCCCATTTTTACTTTCTCAACAGAGACTATTTTAGTGGAGAGTAATGTATACTTCTACTCTCTCAAAAGAGTCCTTTTTTTGTACAGAAGTGTAATTTTTTACTTTTCCTACATTTTTGGAGAAATAACTTTACTCTATCGAGTTGAAAGTACTTTTTACTTTAACTTACTTTTACTTTTCCGACAGAGTGGATAGTTGTGTCCATCTTTCCTTTCCGAATCCATTTTTACTTTACAGAGTGAAAAATTCAGGTTTTTTTCTTCAAGATGAAATCATGGTTTCTGGCTTTCACTTCCATAAACTTTGATTGTGTGAGGGGAGTGTTATGAAAATATAATTAACAAAAGTTGTCAATTAATAATATTTAATATTATACGAGAATAAATTAAACTTACTAATCAAAAGAAATTATTTTAATTTATAATTACATTTATTTCTATTCAGTTACCAGTGATTATCTTATTTTGTCGATCAAGTCGTCATTGATTTCTCTCCTAATAAAGTGTGTCATGTCGTCGTCTCGTCTATCGTCTCAAATACTAATTTCATCGTCATCCCTTCTATCTTCTCATAATCATTTTTTAAAACGGTTTAGTTTATTTTTATTCAAACGACCAAACATATAACAGGGAGGATGCTAAAGCACATTCCAAGTTTCTTGAATTGTAGCCGTAGGCTCTAAACAGTACATCTGTGTGTCCAGGGGGCTTTGCCCTCTTGCAAGGCACAGAGCGCCGAGTTTTTTCTTTTAATATCGGGTTCTTCTTTTCTTGAGGACACCCCCGAATTTCGTTATACCTATTAAACCTAATGTGACTTCTTTAGGTTCACCTGTGGAAGAAAATTTAGAAAAATATTTTCCCTATAACTAAGACAGCCAGATCGGAACATTTCTGGTTCGCTCCATCTTGGTACAAATCTCCGAGTTCACCCAGAATTGTATCAAAATTAATATCACATTGCAGCATTCTTTTTACTTCATGCTAAATACGAGTATATTTTCATTTCGGCAAATGATTTGTTTGATTCCAGGACACTCAAACTATCGTTCAGCTGGGCTTTAAGATGGAAGAGCTGATCTTCAACTTGGCGGATTCGCATTTTTTCTTTAATGATGTTGAAGTGAGTAAGATTATTAGAGTTACTTTTTGCCGCCTTGGGACAAAACTATTGTTTACTCCTAAGTGGCAATTTTTCAGGACGAGTGATTGAAAGTTTTAAAGTCATAAAAGTTTATTAGTTACGTGCAAAATATGTCTTTCTTGTATTTTTTTTGTCTTATTATGTTTTGTATAGTCTCCTAGTTTTTGCAAAAAAAGCTATTGTTTTTCAGTGTGTAACACGTCTTAGAATAGTTTAGTCCATGTTATTGTGGGATGACTTATACATAGGTGCGTTTAACACAACACTCCACAGGACCGAATTTAACTAATATCTTTAGGAGCGATAAAACCTGTAGATGAGAGAAGATGTTGAGGAGAAAGGTAAGTATTGTTTACACAGAGCATGTGATATCGCTTGGGGCAGTAGGTGTCACACAAGTACAAGAATTTGTACCTAGGTATCATATAGCAGTAGTGTCAGGTGTTTACAGTGGCTCGGCCTCCAGTCGGAAAGAGCAAAGCATTTCTGTGAAGTTTGAAGGAATCTGTAACGTTGGTTAAAGCGTGAAGACCTCTATCTTCCACGGATCATCAGTAAATGTTCAATAAAATTGTGTTTTATTGTTTATAGGACTGTGATCAAGTACACATTGACGATGTCTCGTCGGACGACAATGGCCAGGATCTTTCGACTTACAACTTCGCTACAGATGGCTTTTCAATGACTTCTGGTGGCGGTAACATGGGAGGAACGAACTTGGCTGGGGGTGGCTTGGGCGGTGGAGGAGTCAGAGGTGGAGTCGACTGGATGAGAAAACTCGCATTTAGGTTTGTTCTTTTTATGACTCTTCTTTGAAATTGTTCTTGAGATTTCTTCAAATGAATTGTTCAGGGAAGTATCGGTGAGTCGTGCAAATGAAATGTCTTCTTTCTCTTTTATTCACGGCAATGCTTGGCATTCAGTCTATCCAAAAGTAGGTATTTTCGCTGGGGAAGAGTAAATAAAATATGCTTTTTGTTATTTTCGGGGATACAGTTGATCTAAATCTAGGTGCTCTGGGATTGAATAAAATAAAAAAATATCAATAAAATCAAATCATGGGATTGAATAAAATAAGCACGCCTTTCAACTTACATCAAATTATCCTCATCACGAGTCTAATTCTTCGCTTACGGTTGACAGTCGTATGTAGTCCTTTCCCAGATACAGCATGATTTCTGATGTGGACAGGAGAGGGGACGAAACTGGCACTTCTGGGCATTTAAAAGTTCTGGGAGCTGAGTAGGCAGGTTCACCAGGAGAAATGCTGAATGAACTTGACATGTTCAAAAAGATGTGGCCAAACTTCGGGGTTCCATTCCACAACTAATTTGCAACAAAAAATAGCTCGTAGAAACTAATTTCTAGAGGCTTCGTTTAGGAGTTTTTTCTCTTTTAAGATTTTTTCATGTGTTCGTTCTTGTCTCACAAAATGACTTTAGCCTAGGAACATGTATTGCCAGGTACCATTCGATGCACGCAGGGCGACTATACTACCAGTTTTGAAAAGGTTTCCCAACTGTAGTCCTCCTTCATAGTGTACATCTAAGAATAATCTGTACCTACGGAGTTCTATCGTGCAGGTTTCATTTTTAATCATGGCTCTCATCAACTCTTCTCTATTAATTCTTTGATTTGTTTTTCTTTTAGATATCGAAAGATGAAGCAAGTTTACAATAATTACTGCAATTCTGTTGGTGGTGAGTAACCATTTCTATGGCAATACTCTGTTACATGCAATTTGTTAATTCGCTATAGATTCGCTAATTCTGTCATGCATTTGCTGTTCCTCAATCGTAGGTCTGATAGGACCAGCCAAACGAGAACAATGGCTACAAGTTCGATCCGAAATTGAAGCTGCCACGGACAACTGGCTCACCCTTGCTACGAAATGTCTGACACACATCAATTCAAGGTACATTTGTGTATCAATATAAGACAAATCTATTGTTGAAGGAAGACATGAAGTTGAGAGCGAAGAATTCCAAACGACCAGAATCAAACCCCTCCTCTAGGAGTATTGGTTTATTATTCAATAATAAACAATTGTAATCGCTCTTGGAAAAAAAAATGCTAACCTCCCTGAAAATTTCATGGTTTACGTTACAAAGGATGTAGAATCCAAATCTGCAATAAACATTTTTCCGTCCGTCCGCCATACGCATGTTTTCTCCCAAACGGCTGGAGCAAAAGATCTGAAATTTTCAGGAAAAATCCATATTGGTCTGACAATGCCCCAATTCTTTAGCCAGCTCTCTCGCTTAATTTAAAGTGCCACTTAAGGGTTGTCAAAGTTTTGTAAAATCCCTAAAAATCTCAAAAAAAATCAAGGCGGCCTAAATATGGACTTTTTTTTGAAGAACTTTCCATGAGGAATCGAATGAAACCCTCCCCAGGTCTGTAGCGGTGTAAGATCTTATGCTGCAAATTCTTTCACTGGGGTTTATTAATAAATTTTATAAATAAGCTAAGTAAATTGAGTAAAACAAACCCGTAGCGCAAGGGTTTCTTGCTGGACTCACAACCACAGGTCCTCGGGTTCGTTCCCCGCGTTCGAGTGGAAAATTTTTGCCCATATGAATATGGTATACACACTTGGACACAAGAGAAACGTTTTGCCCCGCAGACACACCTAGGCCCAAGACAAAACAAAACGCTGTATCTACGTGTCACAAGTGCCATAAAATCATAAAACCATAAAAAAACGCTGCAAATTCTTTCACTGGTATTTATTATCCAATCTTATTCATTTGTCCTTCATTCATGATTTGAATTTCTGCTAAGCTTTGTAGTGTGCGTGTTTCACAGGTGATAAAGCGATTATTGAATTTCTGGAGATATGCATAGAGCACGTAAATCTGTTCTCAACCAAAATACCTATTTGCATTGATCAGTTGATCATATTTGTGTGCCTCCTGAAATTCAATAATCGCTCTATCATCTGTGAAACACGCACACTCCAAAGCTTAGAAGAAATTCAAATCATGAATGCAAACCAAATGAATAACATTGAATAATGAACCCCAGTGAAAGAATTTGCAGCGTTTTTGTAGTATGAACTTACATTATCAATAATGAACTTGAACTAAGCTTATCGGCGTGGCAGATAGAGAGAGCCGGACCTGTTGTACTGCGCTTAAGATATCGCTTTATAAAATTACGCTTTTAGATAATACAAGATGGGTGTTTAGGCGATTGCTCGCGATCAGTTGAGGTTTCCAAGAACCTGACATCGTTGTAGGAAAGACCGCGAGATTTCGTTTCGAAAGACATATAATACTCATTTTGACCAAAAAGTAAGAAGGCACGTGATAGATCTTAACCCTCGATATTTTCATGTGAACCTGGATTGGTATAACTTGAATAGCGATACAGAGGTGTTTACATATTTCAGGGACAACTGTGTTAACGTGATGGTCACTAGCACCCAGCTGGTTCCAGCTTTGGCGAAAACTCTTTTATTTGGTCTCGGCGGTGTTTTCCCTGTGGAGAACATCTACTCAGCATCAAAAATAGGTAAGTAACCCCCCTTAGATAAGCTGATTGTACTCATTGGCTTTGAATGCAACCTTGGAAAATGTTTCGGATGCTCAATTTATAACTCTGAGTTATACTATCCTGTTCATCTTCGTCATTTGCTGGTTTAAAGAGAACATATTTGAGCAATGTACGGGAGCCTTGAATAATTGTTAGTGTGTCGTGTGGCGGAACTGTATTAATACGTCCAAATAGAATACATGGTTGAATAGCTGTCGAGTACAACCTATTTGTCTACTTGGTTTAGTTAAAACAAAATAATATGATACGAAAATGATGTATTGTTGCAGGCAAAGAATCTGTTTTTGAGAGGATTGTAACAAGATTCGGACGCTCAAAATGCACTTACGTTGTGATTGGCGATGGTCAGGATGAAGAGGCTGCTGCAAAGCAAGTGAGTCCTTAGTATTGAAACAGTCTCTTTAGTACTAAAATGAGTTAATGATATCTATCCTAATAAGATAATGACAATCTGAGTAGGTAGTATTGTATTGTTCGCTATTGTATTAGGGGTTTACATGGTCTCAGTTGTTTGACGGGATCCAAGTAGTGAGCAAGGCATGATGTTACGAAAAGAAAGGTTCCCTATTGTCGTTCAAACGTTTACCATTAAAAGAAGAAAATGTTTCCCAAAATATGTCCCTTCATTTTTTACAATGGACAACAACAACATTTGCGCGCATTCACACTAATGCGAGATCCGCTTACCGACTTTTTTTTCTTAAATGAGACCCCCCATTTTGTCATTGCAAAAATTGAATTCTGCACAAAATTTCATGAAATGTTGAGTCCTCACCCGATTTTTTCGACCGCGCACATGAAAGTGCACAAAGTACCTTGGCCTTAAGCCATTTTATGGGGAATCTGAAATGCCAGGGAATCAGTGTCTTATGTTCGACCGGGAAAATTGATGTTAAACTGCGATAATTGTGGTGAAATGGAGTCAGACCAAAAAAACGGATATCAGCACGTAACTCAGCTTTAGGAGTCACAACAAATTTTGAAAAAATCAATTTTTAAACAATTTTTTTATTAAAGTAGAAGTGTCAACGAATATTTTAAAACCACCCCCTTGTCTGTACGACGATTACTCGGGTCAATATAAATTTATGAAGCTGTATCAATCTAGTATCTGCCCTCCTCATTCTAATCTTCCTCTATTCTACTTTTTCTTAAATCCTACAGAATCACAGATAATTATTCGGTAGATGATATGGAGGAAGGAAAAAGTGTGTTAACGAGTGAGTAACTCTTGGATCGAGAGAGTTGAAAGAATCAGGACCAAAGTGGGCAGAAATGTTTTCACGTCTCGTCGGGCGCACGAGTGAAAAACGTCAAATGCTTCTTCTGAACATTTACTTTTTCAACTATGTTTGACCCGTTTTCTCTGGTTCTATCTAACGGAATCTCACTTTTTGTGTTGTGTTATGTTGGTAATAAGTTTCTCTTTCGATTGAAATCTCTGCTTCTGCCCCAGTTGAAATAAGGTGGGAAGGAGCACAGGCACATTGAGTGGCGATGTTGTAAACAGTGTAAGAACATTGGAGGCCTGGTCAGGGTGCCAGGCCTGGCCAGGGTACCTCAGCCCTTTGAACCCCCACTCGTGGCTAGTTGTCTTTATGCCATTGTTGAGTACGTATTGTAGCCGTCCATCCGTGGCCAGTTGTAGTGAACGAAGGTCCATTGTGTACCGTCAAGAACTGTGTGAACTGTTGGTGGACTTAGTTCTTTGTGCCGTTTAATAGTAACGGAAATAGTGCCCTGAGACAGTGACTCTATATTGCCCTCCCCTATTGCGACCACGTTCGCCTGTGTAACAACGCAGAGAACTGTATTAATAGCAGATGCGGTAACGTACCGCCCTTTTGTATTGTTTATGCTCCTGCTGCATATTTGTGATTTTGTAGTTCCTTTTATAACTCTTAAGATACCCAGTCGTGGTAGATCCCTTCGGTACATCACCGGGAAACAAAACACAACTAACAGAAAATAGGTGCTACTTGCAAAGGGGTGATAGGAGCGGGGAACCAAAAAAAGGCTCAACAAGATCAGGTGACCCAGAGAGATTGTTTACGCTAATAATCGTGGGTAGAATCCGAATCTGCAATAAAAAATGGGGGTTCTCATTTAAAATAAGAAAGTTAGTGTGAATCGCGCAATTGCGCAGTTGCGCGGAGTGCGAAAATATGATATTTGAGATCCTTGGAAAAAAATATGAAGATTCAGAAAATTTGTTTGTTTACTCCCATTTTGACGATTTTAGGAGGGGGGAACAACTCGTGGGACACCCTTTATACTATTTCTTCAATCTTCCTCCTCCTCCTTCTTCTTTCTTCGTCTTGACGTAGAACTGATTTGTTTTTCAGATGAACTTCCCCTTTTGGAGGATCTCCTCACACAACGATCTCGTCGCCCTGTATAACGTGCTCGACATGGGGTATCTGTAAGCAGTTTATCTTCTCTCACGAAGATTAGGACTATATATTTTCAGCATTCGTTTATACATCAAGTTCAAATCAAAGAACTTGGTCGTAAATATTAGGCAAGTTGTTCTCTACTGTAGCAACCCCCTGCATATTTTGTGTAGGCGAAATGAGTTGTGACTGAATGTTGAAATGGATCGATATGAATCGACCACCACTAAATTGATCAGGGTATCTTTGATATTCACATTGCTTCCTTACTGTTGCGCTTCTTTTTTGGAAATTTTCATTGACCTATATCAAAACGCAACACAAAAAATTTACTTATACATATAAACTCACAATCGCTCGAATTTCCTTAAGAAAATATTATTATATTTAAACATTAATTTCGATTGCTTTAGAAAGAACCGAATTTTCGAACCTGTCATTTTCATTGTCGTTCTCTAATTTCTCATTGGATCATATCTTAACTCCCCCATCTCGATTTAGAGAAAATCTTATACACTTATTATCTAAGGTTCTTTCTAATGGAATGTACTGTGCAGTGAATCAAAATGTCAATTTATTTTTTTAAATTTGTATTTATATTAGTTTTTGTTGCACATAGGTAATTTTAATGTTAAGCAAATGAGTTGTGATTTTTTACTATATTCCTGCTTTATTTGTTCTGAATGGTCTTGTTTAGAACAAGATGCTCTTTATTGTTCTTGTATTTGTATTCGGCCTCTCAAGTTTTCTTGGTAGGTAAATCTACAATTTACATATTCGTCAAAGTACGTTTCTCATAATGTAAGAATCATGTGATATTCTATGTACAGTGTGCCAAGAGAATCTCATGGAAAATAATACGTTGTCTAGCATGGATTTGGGATGGTAGTTGACATTCACCCTTCTGTCCTCACCTTCAGTTGTGTTCGCTCCCGAACGAAAACAATTGTCAAAATACTTTCCAAGCACGATGTTAGCTTATTTCACCCACATATATGTCCTTTACAATCCATGAGTTTCACCTGGATATATTTGTTTCGTCTGATATATTTGGGATAACTCACCCTCAATTTCAGAAGTTGAAAGTCTGAATAATAATAAGGCACTTCTCTCCATTTTACTGGGATACTTTACGGGGATGTTTCGTTTTCATATTTCGTTGCTTACCAGCAAGAGTAACCTGAGAACGTTCTCTAGATTGATTTGTTGAATAATAGTAAGAGGCGCGGTGTGAGTTACTTTGACAAGAATGTTGTCAGGAGGGAAACTGAGGCACAATGACCATTGAAATAACCTCCGTTGTATCTTCTCTGTAAGTATGAGAGCTGTGACACATTTAAAATATTGGAAATGTCAATTTAACTCCTGGTTAATGGTCACTTTGTTCATCTCAACCATGTGAACCTGACTTGACGTTTGAAGGCTTTAAAGCTCCTTCAATACCGTTCTATTCGTGCGTTGGCTATCTACGAAGCTACTCAACATGAATGTAGTGGTTCAAGTGCAAAGTGCCACGAAGTATTCACCCGGTCTTTCGAAAAATGTCACGTCGATAGTAGAACTTTTCGAGAAAAAGGAGCTGAGCGTTTCATCTAGGGAATTCGTTACTGGAAGGTACTCGTTTTGACAAGCTGAAACGAGGTGATCTACAACTTTTCTCTTGACAGTTGAGGCGATTTGCTTTCTCTCGGTCGTTCTGTCAAGTTATGCGTAATGCGTTAAGCATAACCGACATTTAAATAAGGCGCTCGACACCAGCTTCCATAAGAATAAGAACTTTGCCTCCTCGCTGATTGCTACGGAATAAAACCCCCTCCCTTTTTTTTACTTGAATATTTACTGTAGATTTGAAGATCCTTCAAAAAGTTAACTAGCACTGAAAACTGAAAAAGAGACACTATCACAGGAGCTAACTGGTAGAAACTGACTAGCTGGTTATGCGATTCCGGAGATGACTATAGCTTGTTAACTCCCATTGGTCTGAAGATTCAAGCAACCTTCCGCGATATCATCAAGTGTTTGTCGATCCTTCCAGGAGGATTTTTTTTCGAAACGCTTACCTGCAAGTACATCGCTCATCTTGCGCCGTTTCTAACATAAAAGGTAACGTTATAGTGTGGAAGGTAGTTAAGGAAGATGACATTGTATTAATGCAAAGTTATCGAGATTGATCTGAGTTGGAATATGCCTGGAAGTAAGTGTTGCTTGCATCACACATTTCCCATTTCTTCTTGATTGCTTGAAAATTAATTTTGTCTGAAATGTTTAAATAGTGAAGCTTTGTTTCACTGTTGCCTTACCTGCTTCGCTTCTGTTTGATTCATTTGTCTGTTCCTCCCTCATATTTGAGATGGTTGTGGCAAGCGATTCGTCTGCGCTGCTATGGGAACATAAATCTTCGACGTTGACTCTTGTTATCATAGTTATCCTTGAACTATCGGCGCAAGTTGTGTTATCCAAAGGTAACCGTGGCTACATGAAAGTTTCTGTTATTCCTTCCACACTCCCCGTAGGACATCTGTTTTCTAACTTGTGAATGGCTACTACAGTCAACGCCTGTAGTTTCTTCCTTGTGAACCCACCTTCAGCCTACAACGAACACCTTTGTTTCAAAACATCGTAATTTAGTTGTATTTTATCTCAAAAGATTTGTTTCACAAACTGCATTTCTAAGTCCATGAGCCATCAACCTTCCATTGAGTCTTCAAAACTTAGGTCAACTGGACGTTCTTCCGTCAATGCCACTAACTACTTCAGAGTACGAGCATATTAAATTCGAGACAATAAAATGGTCTAGGTTTCGTAAAGTAATTATGTACTACTGTATCATTGGTTTCCTAGTTAATATCAATTACTTGTAAATTTTATTCAACATAAAAATATCTAATGAGTCCGTACTTCCAGTTTATTTTATCAAAATGAAAGACTATGAACTAACTGGGTAAAAAAGGAAAACTCTTTCAGGTTATTATATCTCACTTGTGTAAACCTATTTTTCCATTCAATAGAAATATTATTGAGGTTTGATGATTTAAAACTAACAGCTGTGGCGTTTGGATTAGTAAATTATCCAACACAGAAAAGCACATTCATGAACATTATAAGAAAATAGTTAATAAAGACAATATTCCAAACTGAAGTTCCGATATTTTTATAACCTCCCCACTCATGTGTAGGGTAATAATGGTGAGCAGTTGACTACATCCCACATTTGTGATGTTCTTGAGGTAGATTTGGGTGTGCAGGTGCTTCTAAATACACTTGATGATAGGTGGAGATGAGGGAGTCGTGGACAGTAGGAACTTCCTAGTCCTTATGTAATTCTTCGTGTCGGATATACCAAGGTGCGCCGTAGATGTCAATCTGAGTATAAGGTTCTTGAGTATAAGCTTCATGTATACCTGGGTTCGTGATGCAGAGCACGAGAAGCCCCTGCTATAGAGCCAGATGAGAACTTAGTAGTAGATTGGAAGTTTAATGTTGTAGTAGAAGTGACTTAAGTTTTAAGAATACGGGTTCCATTGGTAGAGTACTGTGAAATTGTAATCTTAATTGTTGGGCCATGGTTCATTACTTTCTCATTTGTAAACTCTCAATTGCGGTTTTCTCCTAATCAGTTTTTTGGAGATGATGAGGCTTTTCCCCTGTACCGTTCAGTCGAAACATTCTAGTTGTTTGAGCTTTGAGGCCGATTAATCAAACTTCATCGATTGTGAGTTAATTTCCTTGAACATAACAACCGTAATCTCTGCACTAAGTTTAATTCAGTGATCTGCTTAGGAAGGCTATTTGATACAACTATAATAACCCTCTGCAGCATTTTTTCCAACAGTTCTCTCATTATACAAACGATAACAATCAAACTCATATTATCAAAGGTTAAGCAATGAAAAACTGTTAGTAAAAATAATTATATTTTTTATGATTATTGCAATAACTAAGGAGGACACGTATAAAGTAAACAAAACAAGGTGGTCCCGCTAAAATCAAAATACGAGTACACTGTTTCAAGATTTCATTCAACACTCAATGAGCACAATTTTTTCAATAATCATGAAATAAAAACAACTCATGATGAGAGCGAAATTGTAGCCTTGATACAATTGATTTTGAACGCAGCTATTCAGAACGAGGAAAGTAACTTTATATTAAACCCATCTATTTGAATAGGTTTCGATTCTCAATATACTAAGTATTTGATTTTTGAATGTGATTATTCATTTAAATAGTACATATTCGCTAATTCAGATTTTTTAATGTCTTCTTATTCATCCGATTAAGGTGAGTTGTGGCCAGAGTCCAACTCTTCAAAAATGAAGAAGTCAAATTCACATTAATGAGTGTTGTTAAACGACTTCAACTGGTAAATACAATTTCTTCAGCCTAACCACACCATATTCCAGCTAGGAATTACAGATTAACTACCTATTACGTTGATCAAAATCAATCATACACAAAATCAAGGCGGTTCAGAATGGTCTGATTACAAAATGAGCGTGGAAATTTTGATTTGGGGGAGGAAAACTACTTTTTTAAATCTGTCGAAAGTGAAAAAGACGCTTCCGTTACGCGCAGATAGATTCCAAAAGCTATTGCAGATACCTATTTCAAAGAAGAAACCGGAATTCAAAGAACGTTGTCTGTTTCCAAGAAAATCAATTAGTTACAATGTTCAGTCGATTTTAATGGTTAGGTCATTACCAGTAAAAAACATTGAGTTATAGGTGGTTCAATCTTTTCAATAATGAACCGTGGTAATCGAGAAGGAGAAAAATGTCCTGCTGTCTTTAAGACATCAATTAGTAAATTACAATTTATGGAGACACACTTGACTAGCTGAAGGACTGTGCAGGATAATTTCTATCCTAATCGAACCACTGAGCTGAATTACAAAGAGAGCTCTTTTCTGAAATCTAGAAAACAATGACAAGGTACGAAGGCGCGAGACGCCTTGTTTGAGTAATGCACCATAAAGTATGCCCAGTAAACTTAGATGAATGATTTACGTAGAAGGATTTATCAAATAAACCCTTATGTACTAATTGAAGCGTTTTTGTTACTGGAGATGTCCTAACGATTTAATATCGTAACTCGAGTATTTCGTGGAAATAGACAACGTTCTTTATTTGAGTTCCATTTTTTTCTTAGGTTAGTACAGATTCATAGAGATCATGTTTGAAAATGGTAATTCAGAAATCAAACGAACCTGAAGTCGATATTTTGGAAGACAAGACCTCACATGGATTTGTGAACGCGATCAAAATCCTGAGTAGGCAGTAACGTAACATTTACAATATGATTTTGTGAAAATTAATGACGAATCGAATAACACTAAGCCATTACATTATAAGATTAAGTTACCTATCCAACATCTAGCTAATACATTTGAGGGTGCTTTTAGACCATTTCGGCTCACCGTGATTGAATTTGAAATCACAATAAACGTAGTTTTATATATCTCATTGTTAATTAGTATTACCTATCGCTATACGATTACAGTTGCTATACAACAAGATAGACAGGATTCACGGTATCAAGAACAGTTCGTCTGAGATTCACATGGGGCAGGTCCAGATCAGTCTGGGAGCAGAAGGTGTGGGGAGGGGGGGATATATATAGGGCAGGACTGGTTTCTCGAATTCAGGCAACACTCTACGCGAGTCATAAAACAAACGAAAAATCGCACATTATTAAAACAAAGTAAACTCTTGTGTTAGAAAAAGCAGCGTTTTTGTTCAGATTGGGAGCTATTCTCTGGACAAACCTGGAACTTCTCACAAGATACATGGATTCTACATGCCCGTACTAACAAAAATCAACTAATTCCTAAACCTTCCAGTATAATATATTTTAGAATTGGGGGATTGACCGACTAACGGACACGATTTAATAATGATAGAAGAATATTTAATGAGGAGCAGCACAATTAAGTGGGTAAGGTTTAAAGGGAACTAAACCGTTCCTGCAACAGGGGGATTGAACTAACGCCTTCACAATCTAACAATATATAAAGGACATTTCAGAATCAATAAATATGTTTTTCCATCTTATTCGACTCGGCCCAAAAAATCAAATTTCAACCCCTAGGATGGGGTGATTAAGGAAAGAAGAGATGTCTACGGACTCTTGGTAGTCAAATTCGATCCCAGGAACCCCAAAAACATGGGGTGCCAATTCTACTTGGCATGAAAACTCGAATTTCAACCCCTAGGAGGGGGAGGTAGTTTCCCCAAGTACTCTCCTTGTCTCAAGTTAGAAAAAAAGGTAGGAATTCACTTTGAAAGATGTCGTAGTTCATCCCAATCTCATGACTCAAAAAGAAGGTTCTGACATCAATTTATGGGTAGTTTTTTGGATATAGCTCACAATTTCGGGGGTCAGGGGAGTTTTTGGACTTTGGATTCGAATTCAGCATCGAAAAATACATACAGATACGGATACGGACGAAAGTGTTGTCACACAACCTAAATTTGTACTAAGATTACTAAAAAACACATTTACCGAATTCGAATTTGGAAATTTAAATGTGTACAGCTTTTTTTAAACTATGAAATTAACTTTTCCCTGCTTATACGTTATTTTGGCATTTTTATAACTTGAAAGATCTCTAGCACCAAGATTTTTCAAAATGGTTTTTAGAACGCTTTGGAGGTCCCAACAAATGCAGTACCTCTTGAAAATTCAGTTCCTCATCTAGCTCTCCGTATACATCTACCTATCATAGACCACAAAACTCTCAGTATCGGTATCCATATGTTTAAAGAACTGCCCCACATCAAAAATTATCTCTAAACGACAACAAACAACACAAAATCGGTGGAGTCCAGTTTTACATTATTGTAAACGGTGTTCTGGCCAGAGAAAGCAAACGGATTTCACCAAGCTATGTTAACTATCTCACTAGCTTCTTAGATTATGAAAATCATTCTCATTAGTTTGCAAACATTTCGATGGAAACCCTAAGAAAAATTTATTCAATACTTTCCCAATACTAACAAAATTAAAGATACGGATGTATTTATGTAACAAAATAATGTGTGATACATTTTAATACATCAACTATAAATACTCCGAGAGAGCAAAAAGGAATTTTGCTACATTTGACAGCAAATCGAAAGGTGTTACTTCTAACAACAACACCATGGACATATGAAATAGGTAGACTAAGGATTATCAGATCTAAGTGAGAATTAATGAATAAATCAAAAATTAATTACCTGACATTGAAACAACCATAGAGTTGTAGAGCATCAATAACAACTCTTGAAATTATTTTGGGTTAAACCCATAGATCTACTGCCAGATTAGAGAAAATTTATTGTATTATCTCAAATTACATCATGATGAATCTCCTTGGATCCTTCTCTCATTCGTAACAGAAAATGAGTAAATAACTAAATATACTGGAACAATCACTTTTGAAACAAACACTAGGGGCTAATGTGATAGTTATTATCGAAGTAATTTAATACAGCAAGTACCCAGTACTCACTAAGTACGTTTTTTGTTTTAAATAATATAAATATGCAAAAATAAACACTAATTTACAGACAATGATTGCTTGGTAGTTGGATTGCTTCATGGTGATGATTGAAAAGGAATATGTATAATACATAGATACAAAAATGTCCAAAAATAAATTATTTTCGAGTAACTACTATTGTGGTGTACAGTTCAAAATTAACTACGTGTATATGAGTAGCAGTCTTCTAACTGTAACGTTAACATTAACGATCAGCAGCAACCAGAAATATTACCTTTAGAACGATCCCAGTAAATTTGAGTTCCCGCTAGAATATTTGACAAATTCGATAAACATTTCTAGTGGCGTTTTACTGCTGATTGTTGAGTGGTGTCTTGCTAATCAGTCTTCATATTTCACCGTCAACCGGTTTTGTATGGTCTGATCACAGGGAATGTAGGTAAATAGGTACGTTGAAATGGCAGCACTGAATGGTGGAAGTATCGTTTCCGCTTATGCAGCGTCGAAGCATCTTAGCGGCTCGCTTATGAGAACGTGCAGTTGAGAAGCAAACATCAACTGTACATTTTCCTTTGGAAAACATGAACAAATAAATAAAAAATATACTTAACCGATAAAAATAAACAGTTAATACTACATTTAACTCAATTGGAACCTCTCAATTTCTCTGTGAAAGTTTCAACTGAGCGCTATCCTACTATGAAATCGCAAGCTCAGCAAAACAATGAGCTGAGGGTAGAGCACACTATGAAAGAAATCGGAATATTTCGCTCATCAAATAAAACGTCGAACTACTTCATAAAATAATTCATTGACGAGCGAACAGATTGAATTGATATTGGCTTTAAACCGTTTGTTTTAACAATCTACGCAGGCTTTTGCTACTCATTCAAAGCCTGCGAGTATTGACAAGCTATTTCAAAATTCGAGTTCGCTTTCAAACCGTCTTGTTAAGAAAGTCCGGATTAAGAAAAGAGTGCTATTTCTTCTCAACCCGGAATGGAAGATAGTGTTATTAATCAAAATGAACGTGTTTTATTAAAGACTCTACTTACTACCAACTAAGGTTTGCACATCCTTTGGTTTGGATGAGCTTTACGGTAAAAACATCTACATTTTATTAGCTTTCTATCGGTCCGTTAAATTTTTATTTTAGAGCAACCTTTGACAGAGAAATCTTAGTTTTTCGAATTTCATGGATTATTTCTACTGAAATTGAGAAAAGGTGACAGAAACTGTGGTGTTTTCTGTTTGTCGCAGCACTACCCGTCAAATCGTTGCCTTAGCGAACCCCTTTCTCATCCTTTCTGGAGTTGGTCAAGAGCAACCTTACGAACTTCCTATTTCTCATCCATACAGAAATTTTCCACCCCACCTCCATCCCATCTGGTGCCACCATTTCCATAGCATCCCTCCTTTTTTACTTCGCACGCAGCTATTTCCACTCGCACAAATCTTGCACCAACGTTTCCATAGTAACCATCCATTTTACCACCTCGTGCTACTATTTTTTACAGCAACCCCCTCCCCTATGTGAGGTGATGGAATGGTTTAGTTGCCCCTTCCAATGAGCAGGATGCGGATATTAATGCTCCGCCACACTCAGAGGACTCTTTGACAACTCACACCATCATTTTCCACAGCAAACCCTCCATCCCACCTGGCGTCACAGTTTCCATAACTATGCTCCTCTCAAGCTGGATCTCCACTTGCAACAAATCTCCCAAACCAATCACAGCTAATGACAGGTTCTGGAGGCCTATCTCTTGAATCTGATCATCACCCTGCCTAAACATCGTACTGAATATAGTGAAAATGAAATAGGCAGCTAAGCAAGAGTACATGTCATTAGCTATATTATTTACAGAATCAAAGAATTGAAGACCCATTGATGATACGAGATGTATTAATTGTTTTTGTTGTTGCAATATAGGTTCGGGAGATTTGATACATGCGGAGAGCAGGATTTTCTCATTACATTCAACTACTTTCCACAGCAGCCGAACCACCCACTCTTTCACACTACCTTTTTCCATAGTTACCAGCCCCCCCCCTCCCTCCCTCCCTTCAAATTACATCTGGCACCACAGTATCCATAGCAATGCACCTCTTACTCATAACATACAGCTAAGTTATTTTCCATAGCAACTCCCCTCCTCAACATCCAATCTGGAGCTGCAGTCACCATAGCAACCTTCCTCTTAGGGCTGGCTAGTTAATTACTCACAATAACAGCGGGATAGCTGTGCCAAGTATAGTGCTACACTCTAGATAAAGGAGGGCAGTTGTATATCAATGGCAAATTATCTAGCAGATAAAATCATCTTTAGATCAACACTCTCTCCCTCAAATACGGGCAATTTACAAATGAAGCTTCTTGGATCCAATATTGCAATAAAACTGGGACTGGCGTTACTTCCCCACTAGAGTTCATCATATATCAATCGAGGCCGGCAAAGAAGAAACCACCATCTTTTCTGTTTCGGTATGTGGCCCTCCAGGTCACTGTATTACAGACCATAGTGCCCATAACACCAGGGAACTTAGCCTTTTCATAGAGCATAGTGCACTAACTCTTCCTCAGAAGTTGGCATTTTTATGAAACGAGGCGAAAATCTAACTATTGCCAGAGACACCATGTTGAGAATTTTACATGCTGAACTCTCAGTCACCCCTTGGTACGTCAGCATAATCCCTAGGGTGTAATACCTTGGAGTCAGCAGGAATTTACAAATGGATGATAAAACTTATATTGAATAAGTGACTTACTTTCGCATGGATAACTCGGAAGCCTTTGTAATCAATATTCTTACATCAATCGGAGGAAAGTTTTGGAGCAGTTTCACGTTGGATGGGAAATCATTTTTAAGGATTTTGTCCCTCAGATGCCTGGAAGTGTAAACCATATCCATATCATGATGATTCATTGATCTACTTTCATACGACAAATCTGCGATCATACATAATAGAAGATATGATTCTTTAGAACTCACATGATCATGGCGGTGCAGATATAAATAAGGAAGGAAAACCGACGAGAGTCAGCAAACAGCGAGTCCCAAATTCTAAGTAAATCAGGTAATGGGAACTCTTGAGAAAGCAGTAACGTCAGCCACCTGTAATTAGAGGGGTGATTACTGAATTGTCTGTCAGGTATATTAATGTATTAAACTTATATATATAAACTACCTGCTATCTAGGCAGAATTCGAACCTGTTCCCATTGCTTTGAAGATAGATCTCCACCCAGTCTACACAGTAATGTAGGGTGATCAATCAAATCTTTCCCATCATGGGAGATGCCATACACATGGTAGAGTCAGTAGCTCTGCTTCATTTGGGACACAGTTCATGTTCAAATCAAAAACACATGCACACTGAAGGAGTTGGCCGATTGATCGGCAAAGTACAAGAACTGAACAATGTTCTTGAAGTCCTAGTGTTTCTGCACTACCTCTTTAAGCTGCAGCTTGAATGTGCGAAATTTCAATAATAAAGAAGAAAAAGGCATTTTCAAGCAATCCCGTCAAAGTGACAAACTAGTTACATCTCCAAAATGATCACTTTCTTTTGCTTTTCGGTGTGCTTGTGGTGTCCTTTTTGATAAGCGAGTTGCCCAAATGGGGTTTCGAACTGTAGTTGGATTGTCATTGCTTTCGGAGTTCTATTTAGTAGCTTTGACTTACGTGTAAGTGTACTGCAGCACGCAAATGGTACCTATCAATCTGGCATATACAAAGACAGTTCAGGAGAAGTTTCCTTTTATTTATGGAGCGAAAAAGGTATAAAACAATTAATTAATCAGCAATCTTAAAGCTAATAAAAGGAAGGTAAAACTTTGGGCAAACGAATGAGGTGGTCAAAAAAAGAACCAGCTGTGCCACCTTTGGCATTGCCCATACTGATGGAGAATCAAGGGGGCAACGGGAAGTAGCCGTAATGATAAAGATCGTTTCGAGTCTGGCTTATTGGAAGTTACGTCCTTTGATTGTGTAATGAAGGATCCAATCAAGAGATTTCGAAATGATGGCACAAGAAAGATTCATTCCGGGGATCGTCCATTCACACAAGAGAGAAAGAGCCGTCCCAGTTCTAAATCAATTTGCTTCACAAAACCTCAAAAATACGAAGTACAGTATAGTGTTTAATGAAGCCAAGTTATCCATAACCTCATTAAATAAATATTGTACGCATCCAAGAAAATAAGTAAGACGTGACATTTGCAAAAACATTCCCAGGATGATTCCCTATGACAGACCAAACGTAATAGTAGTGAGATCGGGCTTTTGTGGTTTGAACTCCGAGATTTCAAAGGACCTAAAGGAAAAATTATTGTGCTTGCTAAAGGGACTTTTATTTAATGGTGTGCCCCGCCCCATCCGCCTTTGAAGCTGCAGATTATTTAAAGGAAAAAAACGTCTGCCAAGTGGGTGTGGCACATAGCTTCCTCGTATCCATAACATGACTGTGTAGATCATTGAAAATTATTTTTGACTAAAGAACTTCGTTCAATTAGGCGAAGTAAATATTGAATTAGGTTAAATTTATTGTTATGCAGGAGCATAACTTGAGAAAAATCCCTGACAATTTAATCGAAATCAGTCATGAACTTCCGGAGTTATGCGTGTAGCAAGGATTTCACGTTTGCGGATGCGCAGAGGCTACTATTGATCCGGGGGTCATGAAACTCATAGAGGACCATCTACACATCAAACCGAACAATCCCTGGAAAATTCATCGAAATTGGTCAAGAACTCCCGGAGTTATGCGCGTAACAAGGATTTACGTTTGCGCATGCGCTGAGGCTACTATTGATCCGGGGGTCACGAAACCTATAGGGGACCATCTACACCCCAACCCGAACAATTGAAAATTTCATCAAAATCGGACAATAACTTCGTGTAGTTTTGCCCGTAACAAGGATTTGCTGACAGACAATCACACAGACAGACACGGAACCAAAATTGTTCAGAAAGGTCTAAAACGCAAAATGCGAGTGGAATTTTTGATTTTGGAGACAAAAAAATTTTCACATTCCGAAAGTGAAAACAATCCTTCCGCTACTTTAGTAGACTCGGAAGCAAAAAATGCGTGTATGTCTTTTCAAACGATAACTCTTGATAGGATTGAGATAAAAACTTCTTACTTGCGCCAAAAAATCTAGCTTTCTAAAAGAAAGGATGAACAGCCTTTTTAAGCACATTAAATTCTTCCAATTTCAAAAATTGTACTTACCATCAAAATGCCAAAAACCGGCTGAAAGTAAATTTCTATTTTTTTTAAAAAAACGTTGATCAATGAATCAATTGAAGCTCATATTTATGCAGAAAATTGTATATAAATTTCATTGAAATGAGCTAAAAATGTTGAAAATTCAAATAATCCAAAATCTTTGTTTGAATAGAAGAGTATTATTCAGAACAAGTATTTTTTCGCAATAACATTGATATGTAGAGTTTTTTTGCACACATATAGAGCTAGAATTTCAACACAATTTAACATATATGTAATTCGAGCATTTGGAAACTGGAACTTATATATAACAGGTCTAACACTTTTCGTCTCTCCTGTAAAATCGTGCTAGGTGGCACTACCCACAATTAACATAGATTGTAGTCAAATGCACAAATGGTTTGTTGAAATGGAAATTCGTTTGATCATTTACTGAAAAAAATTTGATATTAAATCAGTTACCTGAAGCTGTAGTACTGAGGGCGGAGTTCTTGTTGTTGAAGACAAGAATAAACATCATAATCAGCAGCTCTCAATTCATTGCTCAGAGTGTTCATCAGTTTGTTGATTCCAGTGTCGGCCTCATCCAGCGATTTTATGAAGAAATCTCGAATTTCTCCCATGAGATTGGTAAACGCGAAGAAAGTGTCAGGCTCAGCGTATTCTGCAATATAAGACTACTGTTATATATAAGAGAAACAAATACGCCTTGTTTACTTGTCTACTTCGTTTTCTAGCAGCATCAGATAAAGAACCACTTCCTAACCAACTCACACTTCTATACCTACTGGTGTGCACGATCGGACAGGAGAGAACACACGAGTCATACCATGTGTACATTCTTGCAGACTAAGTTGTGGAAACCCATTTCAATAAAAACGGAGTAAGATAGAACATTGTCTATATTTCCACGAAAGTAAAGAGTTACACAGTTAAATCGATTTCGAAGGTTAGGTCAGGTCATCAGTTCATGTTTGTTACTGATGATGACCTAATGTGCTCATTTCGTACTGAATTTTGACTGTACCTACGTTCCTATTTCAAATAAAATTATGTTTTGATATAAGTAGCTGTCAATTTATACAGTTCTCCTGTCCAGGTTACGGTTAGGTGTTCGTAAGTGGGCAATTGCGGTATTATCAAGGCGGACTTACTTTACAACTTCGATTCCCAAGCGTGTGCAACTTAGGGCACTCACTTTACACTTTTTTTCGGCCGCGGGACTCACCTTACGGTTCCCCCTTCTAGGATGGGTAGTTTTCATACTCTGATGTTTTAAATTCGGATGCTGGTGACGTCATTGCTCCTCAAACCATGTTAGGCACCACCTCAGTGTCGAGGTTTCACATAAATGCTTCATTGTCGAAGCCGCACACAAATCATAACAGAGCAACTACATACTACAGGGGTGCGCGATTGTTGTCAGTCTGTTCAGGGTGAAAAATTAGTTCAATGAAAAATATTAGTATAAAAAGTGATAAATGTTCATTCATTACCAACCTCTCCACTCCTGATCGGGATCAGATGCAAATACGTGATAGATGACACCAATAATTTCATTCATCCCCTGGACGTAGCCTTGGCCAGGATTAAGTTTAGCATAGAGGAACAAAATCCTCTCAACAACTTCCCAGTGGGCCTCGGAGCCTTCAGGGAGCGGCGCATAGTCTTCAGGCGCTTTCCTCACAGACAGTGCGATCTGTAAAACCAACAACCAAATATTAATTTATATTTTCTAATAAGTTTATAATATTTAAGGGGAAAACAAGATTTATTGGAGTTCACGTAGTACTTGTAAGACGGTTTAATTCACTACCATAAGGCTTACAAATTATCTATTGAATCGGAGTTGAGACAAAAATGACTTGATATTTTTAAAATTGGTAATAAACAAGGTTTTCAACTGAAAAGGTACAACCAGTCAAGGGCAAATTCTTCTCAATATGAAATAAATCAACATGTAAGTAAAGAAAGCTGACTTACTTGCTGTAAATCCATGAGAGCAACATACAAGAAATTTACCAATTTAGAAAATTCATACCGCAAATTTTCAATTGAATCAAAACAGAGAGGTGCAGTGAAAGGATTACGTCCTTAACATCAAGCCATAGTTTTCTTTCTTTGTTTCTCTCTCCATTTTTCAATGTACAATATTAGTTGCGACTGTTTATTACTTCCTAAGATATTATTGAAAACTTTTACAACATTCAACAAGTACTTTCTAGAAGCAAAATTGTAGAAATAGTAGGTTGCCTGTGAACTGTCACGGCGGACATTCAAGTTAGCTCCATGACGATTGGAGGCGTAACTTCTCGAGAATAACACCTATAAACGTTAAATAATGTATTGTAAACTCTTATACAAAATATGTATCTACAGTTAGGTTAAATATACTTTCAAGTCTCTATGATATAATACAGGGCCATTAAACTAGTAACACCTATAAACGTTAAATAATGAATTGTGAACTTATATACAAAATATGTATCTACAGTTTTTATACTTACAAGTCTCTATGATATAAAACATGTAGTCTCTATTCAACAAAGGTCTCTATTCAACAATAGTCCTTCAGAATCCAGTACAATAATCACAATAAATAACAAGGTAACGAAGCAATAATGGTAACATTCGGTAGGTAATAATTTGAGGTATCCTAATTAGCAAGTAAGACGATTCAAATAAATGTTAGTTAGAAACGGTTTTAATAACCGGTCTCTAAAAATATCCAAATGAACCATATTAAATAATGCATAAATTATAGAGATCTCTTTTGGACTAGTCTCCATCTTTTATCCTCATTATTATATTCCCCAATCTGCGAATACATGTAAATCATGGGCAATCTACAAACACACAGGAAAATGGAATAACTTTTAAGTGATAAACTTATTGGTGTTTTAATTTAGACAGAATTTCCCACGTACTCGTATTTACAAATAAATAGGGAGCGATAAAAAACGTTGAGAATTATCATGTTTCTAAAGGCTTGTGTATGAAAACTACTCGTGAAAGAGAATGAGGGACACAATTTACATGTGAAAAGTTTCAACTTATACTTAATGAACAAAAAATGATATGGTAAACAAATTATTGACTTACATGACGATTCCCAGTTTAAGTCAGCAGTAAAATCAAGTTACCATATCGTTTATTGTTTACCTTTAGAAACACGATGATTCTCAAAGTTTTTCATCACGCCCTATTTATTTCTAAATAGGTAGGGAATTCTGCCTCAATTAAACACCAATAACTTTATCACTAATAGGGATCACTGTATGTTTGTGGGATCCCCTCGACAATGGAGAAATAAGACTTAAGATATAATTTTAGACGATAACCCCCAATTGGATCGAGATACCAACTTCGTTCTGGCGTCAAAACAGTCAAGCATCCTAAACGAAAGGATGACTCCGTTGGAAAACACGTTTGGAGGAGAATAAATTGGCAAAATTTCAACAATTGTACCAAAAAATTACAAAAAAACGGCTAAAACCGTTGGATTTAATTTTTTTAGCAGAATATTTATTGCTTAAAAAAAAGTTTATCAACAATGAAATAGGTCATTTCAAAAGCCAAGGTCAAATTTATACTGAAAATTGTACTTGAATTTCATTGAAATGTATTATAAAATTAGAAAAAAGAGGATCGCAATGCCAAAAACGTAAAATGTTCAAAATCTTCTTTTGAATAGAAGAATATTATTAAGAACAAGTTTTTTCGCAATAAAATTGAATGTTAGAATTGTTTCATGTAATAAGATAATTTTGGAAAATTAGCTCACACCATCATGCTGCATGACTGGAACTTTTTATTTCTGCAAAAACCTTTCTTTGCATCTTAGAAAAAATATTTTAAAAATAATCGCGTGCATATATGAGAGTAATAAAGTACGAGAGAATAAAGAACATTACAATTTTGACTAAGGTAGTGCTTAAGGTAGCTCTGGACCTACCGTTATTTTTCTGCTCATTCGCCTGAGTATTTGCTTGATTTTCTGTATATGAAACCCAGTTAAGGAAATGCTCAAGCACTTGCTTGCAAGGGTCATGTAGAGACTGTGCACATTCATACAACTAACTTTGCTGAAGAATCAAACTACATAAAGTAATCTGGTAGCCTATCACAGGCCCTTTGTAATGTGTATACTCAGTTGTTAATGAAATGAAAACTGAATAGAACTCATAGTTAACAAGATAAGTGAAGCCCCAAAATTGAACTTACGCGAGTTATTCCGAGTCCTTTCCGTTCGACATTGGCTGATTTGAGAAAGGTGTGATGTACTCTACGGTGGAGCCTTTTCGATCCTCCCGAGTTAACTATTTCTAAGCACGGGTACTGGGTTGGCTGTTGGAAGAAGGATATGTCAGGACACAACCGCCTAAAACAAGCACAAAAAATTATTAATAATTCCAAATGGATGCTGGAAAGAGCAATCCAAACGACTATGTAATTGGATAACCGTCAATTGCCGAAGCAATAGAATACAAAGACTCTCTATGCAAAATACAGAAAATAGAATAGAATACAAAAAATCTATGCAAAATACAGTCCTTGCAGAATGGGCTTGGAAGAAACACTGTAGATTTCATTTAGTTCAGAGTCGTTGAGAGAAACTGAATCATATTCAACTAAACTGTACTCCGTAAGCAAATTTTTAAATTTAGCTTTTAATTTTAATTTTTTTCTATTAAACGAACGGCTTTCAGCTGAACGATTATCGTTGTGAGTCGTTCCTATCGTTCATTGACAAAGATTTTAACAAACCACATCTCAACTTCAACACTTTTAGAGGAACTCTAAGAGAGGGAGGCCGAGGTTTACGCTTAAATTGCTTATAGCAGTTTTGAGCAAGGGGAAGGACGTAGGCAAGTACTTATAAAATAATACCGAACGTCTTTGTCGATCTGGAGCAGAACTTCATTATCCTTGAAAAATGTTCCCCAGTTCGACTCGGGATTCAGATTCAGAGGATGATCGGCAAATGTGACGTCAACCCTCTCGCCGTCACCAGCATCCACTTCTCCTGGACTGACGATCATCTCCTCTGGGGAAAAGCAAAATAACAAGACCGACAAATAGAATAAATAGAATAAAAAATCATACTCATGTGACAACAAGTCATGGACTTGGCTGAACATATTTTTCTCCTATCAATTATTCTTCAATGAGGAGAAAAATCGACTAGGGAAGGTCTGAACGTTAATTTTAAATGATCAATTAATGTTGATGTAGCTGGAGTTCGCAATTGATTCGCAGTTTTAATGTGAAGTCATAAGCCGCACACTGTTTCCCAGGATAATGAAACCGTCTTGTGTGACTGCACAGGCTAATTCTAACGAAGAAATTCAAGTCACATTAATATTTCATCCATTACAAGCAGCAAATACTGGTCCATAATTTTAAAAACCACGTAGGACACGAGTCTCAAAACGTTGTAAACCAACATCAAGAACAACCAAAAACAATCGCCATACATAAACAAACTAGGTAGAAAATATTTTCTTTGAATTTTTGATCATTTTCTTCCTGTTTCATGACTCAGGATTATTAGCTTCTATTATTTATCCTACCTAATAGTTAACAATTATTTCTGACTATTAGGGGTTTGATTTCGTTGGTACTTCGTGTCTACACAATTTTGAAAAGTAAACTAAAAACTATAAAAATTTAAGTGGCTAGTACCAGTTAGTACCACTGGTATGTACGTATATTTTTCTGATTTGAATATAGCTGGACAGCATAACTTTAGTACCTCTTCCTCAACAACCTAGCCAAACATAACCTGGTTCGCCTGCAGTGGGACATTAAGACATAACTGGTAATGAGAAGGCTGACGAGTTTGCAAGAAGGTACAAAAGTTTGCAGGGCATGAGCCAGCAGTCGGTTTACCACATTCAGAAAGAACATTGACACGTGAGTCAACCAACAAACTACGAGAAAATAGTCCAATATCGAAGGACTTCCATAGAGAACTTATAGGGAGAAACTACTGCCAAAAACAACAGAAAAACTATTGTCAGCCTACATGGGAAAACGGAGACTTGCCTTTAAAACAGTTTACCGTGTGAGGAAGCCCTTGTTAAGGAAGTTTACGAAACAGTTGTTTAAATGTTAAAAAAGCAGAAGAAGGCAGCGTAAGGTCACCGAACTACAAAGTTAGTAATACTTCAATGTGGCCAACTGCCGAGGAAAGAAGAGGAATTGCCTAGTGCAGTAAGAAAAGAGAAAGATGGGTCTCGTGAACCCGGGAAAGACGAACTGCACGCATCGGGAATGTGAAGGACTGGTGTGAGAGAAAGCGTGGCAAGGCTGGGTATTACCCTGCTAGTTCCTTACAGGGCATGGATGCCTTCGACCCTTTCTCCCGCGAATCGGAAAGGCATCAGAACCATCAGGAGTGCACTGAAAGAAAGAAGAGGACGATGTCTTCCATACCTTCTTTGTATGCCCACTCTGGGATATTATCAGGCAGGATTTGGTTGTTCAAATTGGAGAGATAAGCCCAGAAAATATCATTGCCAAGATGACATCAGCAATTGACCTGGCATGCAGTGCACACCTACGTCATCTCAGTCCTTAGGGCAAAGGAGATTACCAGAGATTGGGAGGGTGGTCACTAAGGGACAAAGGACAAGTTTTGTGAAGAGCTACTGGCAGGAGGAAAGAACTGTTGATAGCCAATAGTGAAGTGGAAAAGTAAAAAAAAAAGTAAAGTAAACAAGGAATTTCACCTTGGATTTTCGTCCAACTACCCAGAGGTGTCGCGGACGTCGCCAGCCGTCCTCTAGAGAGGATCAGAACTAGGTCTGACGATTTCGCTCGTGGCTTCCCATTGCCTCACGCCCCTGGGTTGGGAGCGTTTTGGATTCAAGTGATATCGAGATCAGAGGCGAACTGTCTAACGACAGGACAGGCATACAACACTTGATAGGATTTTGGCCCAAATCATTGGTGCCAGCCGGATTCGAACCGGGGCAATCAGTACTCCCACTGAAAGTAAACAGCTAGAGGACTGACGCCCCAGCTCGCTCGGACAACCTGTGCCCCTGGTGAAGTGGAATGTAAAGTAGCAGTGTGTAACGTAAATAGAGTAGTTTATGCAGCTATAAGTAGTGTCGTCTGAACCATAAAACGATCTCGTGATGTTTGAAAAGGGTCACCATGAAAGTGAAGTGAAGTGTGCAGCAAAGACACTATTATCGGAAGGAGGAAAAAGCAACAAGGCCAAGATGGATGGAGCAGGAAGTGGGCTGCCCTGAAGTAATACGGCATAAGTTGTTCCAAGACAGTCTTCAGAGGACATGGGGTGTTTTTTAGTCGGTATACAAGCCATTTAGGCAGGGACCCCGGCACAAAGGGAGATGGATGGCAAACACTTCCCCGCTGACAACGAACAAACGGTTTTTCACCTTCAAAAAAAGCCAACTTCTGTTTTGGGGCACATAACGAAATGCAACGGAATAACGAACAAAGAACAATGTTGAATGCCAAGTTCACTTCTAAAAAATACTTAGAACAGAGTTCAAACGCCACTGACGGTCGGTCAACATTAAGCAGAGCTTAGCTCTTATCACAAACTACAACTGTGGTTTAAGAACTATTGCACCTGACATAAACTACGCCCATCGTTTAAACGGGAATAAAAGCGTTAAGTGAGGTTTAAAAAATCTGTAGCCCTGGCCCTTATACATTTACAGCTAGTTGCCTTATAAATACTACTAATTGTACGAACTTCAATTACAAGAAACGGAAGGGAAAATGACCCACGGTCATAGAAAATTTCTAGATGGTGGTCAAAAATCTTTTGAGATATTCACACAGTTTTACCAAGGCCAAGGCTAAATTATAATTTTCAAATACGGCAATTAAATCAACTGAACGAATGTAACATACATCCGGTACAGGTACTTATCTAAAAATCACGAATTGTAAACACAAGCTGAATAAAAATTAACCGAACTGATGAAGTGCAAGTAGCCCTCCTAAAATATCTTAGAATACCACTAGTTTTACCATCTGCAGGGGTGCTGGCGAAATAGGAGTTTTCGATGCAACTGGTCGATAGAGCGAGTGAACCTGAGAATATTCGGGCTTAGCAAACCATATCACTTCCAATGGCCCGAGTATTCTCGGAATAGAATGGCTGTTGAGAACCTTCTGCCCCGAATATATTCGGGCGAAGCTTCAAAAAAGTCAACGTGTAGACATCTTTGTAATAAACAGTAATTTTTTAAGTGAGTTTCTCACTCACATCTAGGTAACGAGAATTCCTAAGCATCTTGATGACAAAAAGTAAGTTTTTGCTATTAATGTACGATGGTTTATAAGGTGAATACACCACTAAAAATAATAATAGTGGACGAATGAATTCGTGACTTACTGATGAATTGTCGGTAAAGTTCTCTTTTTCTTACAAGCAGTTCGCTCCAGGACTTCTTGCTGGGCGGGAGGTAATTCAGCATCAGCCTCCAGCACAAAGCTCGATTGGTGGCTTCGTCTGGAATACCTGAGCACAGTACGAAAACTTCAACATTACAAAGTACAAATTCGTAACAATTTTGTGACACCTTCATACTTTTAACTTCGCTTATCTTAGTTTGTCGACTACAAGTAATGTATTTGAAAAAAAAAAAAATTAAAATTAGCCAAGCCAAACGACATACCATTGAAGCACATGTTCTTCAGTTTTAGCATGTCGATATCGTCTCTTGCGACAAGTTCTTCGAACTCTCTCAGCCTATAATGACAAGCAGATTACCAGGTTAATAACTCCGCGTTGCATACCTTCCAAATTAAGGTAAGCTTCTTCATAGCACACATAACATTAGCGTCAGTAGTTGGGCTGGTCACATTTAAACCGTCATTTTGATACAAAGCTGTAATGATCCCTAACGAATTGCTCGGTTCCTGATCGAATCCACCAGTGACGGCTATTTATGCTCCAGAGTTCCATCCAAGTCGGAGCGTCATTTTTTCCACCCCAAGAGGGTTTGATATGGTGCAGATTGATAAGCATCGATCCCTAATTCTTGTTTCATCATTGCCTATGACAAGCCTGTGTAAACGAACAGCTAACATTTTGCATAACCACCCCTCAAATTGGGCCACTTTACATTTCAAGGTGTGAAGATTCCAAATCTGCAATGTCCTATGCCGTTCGGGCCGTAAAAAGCCTCAAGACTTGATGTGAGAAGTCCGTTCTTTCGCCATGAACTCCATTAGGGAACTAGTTGGCCCTAATGCCTAGACAACCCGGGTGCTTTTCATGCATAGATGCTAGGGATCAAAAACTGCACAAAAACGTGGTTTTCGAGGTTTTCACTGACTTAGGCAAGTGGGGGTGTCACTTCCAAGTAGTTTTGGACGCTGAATCGATTGAGATGGGTCCCACCAGTCCGAACTCATCTGACATCCCATTTTTTAGGGTAGAAATGTTAAAACCGGGTGTAAATCCCAATTTTTGCAGGCAACGAAAGTTATGGTGAATGTATGTGTGTGTGGGGGGTTAACAAATAATAAACCTTTGTGGAGTAATTTGCAACGTTTTTCTTTCCGACCCCCTTATTTTACTTTGTACCAGCCAAATCCTGGCAGAATCAACTCTGAGGCACAATTTGTCTCAAAAACAAAAAAATCCTTTATAAATCCTTCTAGCAAAGTATAGATCAGTTGGAAAAATAGATCAGAATGTGTTAATGTCTCTACGTGTGATACTTCTATCAATATAACGGTCGTGAAAATCATTCCATAATATACATAGCAGTGGTGTCGATATATTATCCTATATACACATCGATCCTAGTAAATATCAATACAGTCTGATAAGAGGAAGGGAGTCACCTATTCTCTACTTCAGCCAATCATTCCATAATACATGGCAGTGGTATCGATATATATATATATATATATATCGATGAAAGTACACATGTTAGCATACATGTTCAAATGAGCCTGATAAGAGGTAGGGGTTACCCATTCTCTACTTCAGCCGTACTAGCTAGTTTTGAGCTAGAGCAATCACTAAACAAACAGCACTATAACACAAATGTCGCAGAGTCTTCGAATGATTCGTAAAGACCTATCTACCCAAATTAATGCAAATACCTTACTTACCTACGGCGCAAATAACCCAGTTGTGCGTGTAATTTAACGGGAGAGAATGAAATGTCAGAGAAGTGTACTGATTACTAATACCTGCTGAACACTGGGTTTTTATAGTACTAGTTATCAACATTATAGTAAATAAAAACCTGAAGATGGGAGATAAACCAAGGTTTCTAAAGATTCAGTTCCGATCTGCCACTAAACGGTAATCAACAGAAATAGAAAGGGACTTAGAATCATCCGAAACAAAAGTACAGTGCGAATATGACAAAAGCAATAACATGATTACCCATCGCGAAAGGATTGATACTGTAATTCATTTTACTTACCTTGCTTTGTAAGATGCCATGTCGTCCAAAAAATTTAGTGACGAAACGTCTGTGAAGCTAGCCGAGCTTGAGAAGAAGAAACGGTTGAGGGCCGCAAATTTACATAACGAAACAGGAGAAGTAGATCTAGGACGAGTTTTTTGTTTTCCAGTCGTAATCAATAGCTGCCCCTTAGTATTCAGAGATTGTTGATCACTTTGTTATCATAACAAGGAGGCGTATCACACACTACGTAGTGAAGAAGATCGCGAGAAGCGAATCAGACTATCAGGCTATCAGTCAACACATGAATACACTCTCTTCCTTAATACTTAGCGCAAATAAGCTCCCTAATATTAAACCATAGATTCATATTAATGGATCTGTCATATAACTGTCTACGAATATAACATATCATGCATATTACATTACGAATAATGAACATATACACGCAAGCATATATGACGAAAAAGTTAAAAGCAGTGATAACACACTGCTATCAACTAGGGATGGGTATCGATACCATATAGTATCGATGTTTTTGTATCGATACTGGATCATCCAATAATATCGAGTATCGATACTTCAATTCCGATATTTCGAAATATCGGAACTTTTTTCTAACTACCTAGCTTAAAAAAATGGGTTTCAATATTGTTCTTTGATTGATTTTCTTAATTTTCTTTGGTAATGGAATCTGGAATGTAAAAGAATAGTGGTTTTAATAGGTACTAGATGGAAAACAGGAAAAAATAAGAAGAAGTAGGAGGATAGTACCTACTGTTACTGTTACCTTACCTCTCGCAGGTTCAAAAAATCAAAACAAAGATCATCTTCTGTTCTGTTTAAGTAGATACGATTATGTTTTTTGCAGTTCAATTTTGAAAAATTTATGTTAGAACGATACTCGATATTTATAAATATCGATACTTTGCTTGACCGATATTTGGAGTATCGATACCAACCTTCCGATTCAGTATCGGTACAAAATATCGATACTTGTTCAACGATACCCATCCCTACTATCAACTATTGAAGGGAAAAACCAAAAACCCTCCTTCATTCGTCCACGTCATGAACAGAGAATGGAGGAGATACCATAGAGCACAATTATGCACAAATATTGATAGTTTAAGCGTTCCACGATAGGTGAGCATTATTCGCTTCATTGCACAGTGTGGCGTGAGAGAACACCAGACATTGGCCAAAAAATGAAGACGGTCTGATCGATGAAAAATCTTCTACATCCTAATCTCCAATACCTCAGGAACATTTCACAACCAATTGCCGAGACAACTAAATCAGATTGGGAAAATGAACGGTAGAATGGCAAAATCAGTGTTACTGTTGGTATGGGTTTGTTTAAAATTGCACAGTTTTATCCACATTCAGATCTGGCAAGTTTACAGCATCACCCTACAAGAATGAACTGGCTTCAAAAAATAAAGAAAGACGAGAGGAAGTCACTATTAGAATTCAATCTCCATCTTTCACATTGACAACAAGCCAACAGGTGTTCCTATCCCAATGTTCCATTCTCTCCTTGTCTACAGCATCGAAAACAATGAAAGTGGGTACTTTGACTGAGTTAAATATTCTCTAGCTAATAGTTTATGAGCCCAGCACGCTTCAACTATGAGGCTGGTCTTGGACTTCAAGAAATCTGGCCACAAAAGGAGGGAAGGAGGTAGGGAAGGGTCTATAGAAAATGTGGAGTATTTTGCCAGTTGAAGACTCAATTTTAGGCCATTTTTAGCTAAGAATTGTATAGAACTATATATGAAAAGAACTTCATTGGAAGTTTTCTTATAATTTGTTTATTGCTTACATTTATTTTTTCATGTGATTTTTTTCCATGAAGAAACAACAATGTGCATGTTTAAGTGTTATGGTTACCGTCAACAATGAAAAAATAAAATAATAATAAAAAAATAAAATGAAAATAACATTTGCAATACAAAGAAGGCTCTTAAAAATGCTTCTTTCAAGCTTTCGCTCTCGCAAATTCATCAATTACTTCATCCAAACTGATTCGACAAGCAGTATCATTCTCAATGGACAGAATAGCGAGAGAAGTAAGTCTCAATTGAGTCATTGTTGATCTGAGATATGTTTTATTTAACTTCAATTTCGAAAAGCTCCTTTCACACGAGGCAATTGAAACGCAAACAGTTAAGTAAAGTCTTGAAGCTAGAGTCAAATTAGGCAGTGAATCATCAAGTCTGAATTTTCCGATAAATTGGAGGGATTCCAATGATGTCCATTTCTTTGATTTGTCTGCAAGAACTTAGGCCGCCGTTAAAAAGCGTCTAAGAACTTAAAATGCCTATGTTAACGATCAAGTGCAGAATTTATAAACAAGTGTAGGGCCTAAGAATATTAGTTTAAAAAGTTGGTATTCCAAATATGGGATCCCCTACCCATTTCACCGAAAAAACTCGAGGCCCTGAGTTAATCCAAGGCAAACCCTTGACCTGGTCCCCTTCAGGGGCTCTTGATCCATCAGGTCCGCTAATACTATCATTTAAGATCTCTTCAAGATCTGGGAAGGGTCCTTTAGAAGGGCGGCTTACAGTAGCTTACCTTAGTGAAGTGCCCGCAGTAGGTACAGTCAGAGTTTATGTGAATGTTACCTCTTCCTCCTCCACTACCAGATTCCTCATAGAAATTTATATGAGAAATATCACTTGAAAACTTCGATATTTTTGTTTCTCACTTCTCTTCCCGTAATTTGTTGTATTTTAGTTTATGTAAAAAAATATCATTTTTTTCACCAACACTGCTCCTAAAAAAAGTTAATTACTCAAATAAATAAAGAAAATGTTAGATGAAGAAAGGGGAAGATCAAGAATGAGCCAGTCCTTTTGCCCCGCTTTACCAAGCTGTTTGCAAGTTTTGAACAAATTGTGAAGAATGCGCAACGTTTTACTGAAAATGTGGACTGTCTTTTTTGTAGATTTGACAAATACAAATTGACAGTAATTGGTATTTTACAAGGTACGAAGAGCTTGCCTCTGATGCAATGAGGTAAACCGTATTCACGACAATCTGTTATTATTGAAACAATAAAACTTTAATAACTAAAGTTAACATTAATTATTAATGTTAAAGGTTTATAAAATAAAATGAAAACCTCTTTCATTGATATTTTTATCTTTTTCTCATTCCCTCGATTTTAATATCAGTTTTTTATGAATATCTCAAAAAACTATTTGAGATTCCGTGTGCCTGCTCCGAATGACTACTGAAGACACCACAAGGAATATGTCCACACAAATTTTCAACATTTTTATAGCAACAATTTTTCCAAAATTTGAAATCACCCGTTTATTAATGACAACTGTTATGTTTTTATGGCTGTTCGTATTTTGCTTTTCGTAGCCGACCTTAAAATATTTTTGAAAGGTTGAATAGTATAATTATGTAGCCGTTTTGGAGTAAAACGTTGACTTAATTCATATTATGTAGGAACTGTCTTGTTAACGGATTGTTCCTAAAGTTGAATAATGTCTTTCTCAGGGTCTTAGCTACCGATTAGCGGTGACTCACGAGATCTTCGAAGGTTCTCGATTTGCGTGTTATGTTCGATTGCGGGCTGACTGTGAACAATATCCATCACTCTCATTTGTCTGCCGGCAAGTAATCGTGAATTCCGAAATATCAGTAGGTACCATGAAGAATTTATACGTATAGCTTACACAACGATGCAGTTGCGAGAATCCAGCATGACTAATTTATGCAAAGGCAAACAATTCTTGAAGTGTTTGTTGTCTTTGGGATATTTGATGATAAGTCGATGAAGGTTGATTTGATTCACGGCACTAATTTCTATCTGAATCAAACAAAAAAAACTACCCTCTAACATCGAACGTTTTTGAGATTTCGATGATTTGATAGTTTAACTCTCAAACATAATCTCTTTCAAGGTTGATTGGTCAAAAAGCCGAAATTACTGGCACAAAAGCCCAAATCGATGTTGAATTTTTGAGCAAACTTTCCTAACTTTGGTCCAGTAGTCTCAGAAAAAAGCGTCGGACAGTAGACGGACGGATTTTTTTAAAATTTCGATTTTGGAAATCTGCTTAGATTGACAGATAAACCAATAATTTTTTTAGGGGTGGGGGGGGGGGGCGCGAGATAATTTTTTCCATAGATCGATTACTGAGTTTATTATAGAAAATAAAAGCCAAAAGAAGTTATATTCTTACTTTTTAAATGGTGATGTGCAGTACTAACGTATTGCAACTCTGTTTTATACAACAAACCATTTAAGTTTTTATTATTTTTAGGCATTTAAATAAGTTTAGACATTTTTCCATTTAATGATTGCTACGGTTGGGAAACGAGTGACCTTGACGGATATCTCTGTTCGTAAGTGGGCATTCAGGTTCCAGAAACTCTCGAGAGCTGTTCAATAGCATAGCGTTAACTTGCTCTAAAAGTGCTCTAAAAATTTGTCTTTAGTTGATTAGAAGTGCGAATTCGTGCTTTCCCCGACGACCCTGGGCAATTGGCTTTCTCGCAAGGCACTATCTCGGCCCCCACCACCTTAAGACTCACTTGGCTCGTGTAAGCCAAGCAACCACTTTAAAGACTCGAGTCAGTTGGGCCCAACGGTGAGTACTATCCGTGATTCACCTCCATCATTGCTACAAGGGCAGATCGAGGGACCCACCAGCGAACTGCCGGTCAAAGGATAACGCCCGTGAACCTACACGGGGCTATGAATAGCCGCTCGTACGACACTGACTTCAGGATTAGAGCTTTGGCTTCCAAACCTAGCTCCGCAGATATCGAGGAACCATTTCAGTGGGTCCTGGGGGCGTTTAAACTCCCAGGCCTAAACAAGAATCGGTAAGCGTGCGCAAATTCATGAACTTTTTAAAATTTAAGTTTACATTCCCTTTTTTTTAGTTTTAATTATTCGTTTCCTTCAAACAGTCTCCCCCCCCCCCCTCACCCCAAAATTCCATCCTTTCTTTTAATTACTCGGTAGAATTAAAATTTTCAACAAAAAATGCTGCCTCTTCTAACTTATAGGTTTATTCAGACATTGCAGATTTGGAGTCTACGCATTTTGAAACGTAAAATGGCACAATTTAATGGAGGGTTATGAAATGTTTTCGCTGCAAGATTTCAAGTGCTGATGATTGAAAAGAATCCATTTCATCATATCCATTTCAATCACTTTACTGATTCAACACACTTTCTGAAAACATAATATTAGGTATTATTTTTCAAACAATGAATGATTGCTCATGTCGAGTTGAGGTTCCAGGGGTCACTTTCAGATAAGGAAAATGGGGATTTATGGTATGGGTGATTTTTTCTGACCTAAAACCTATCCCAGTATATTTTGCGTCCAAAATTACTGAGGAAATGACACCCCGCTTGCAAAATGCCAACATAAAACTCGACAAACCTCATTTTTGAACAGTTTTCGGTCCATAGCACACAGAAGCATAAGCGTGTGTGCTAGAAATGAGGACCAACTGGTCCCCAAGTGGAGTCCATGAGCGAAAGAACTATTTTTTTACAACATTATTTTTTTTTCACTTGGTATTAACCCGCCAAGTACTATAAGGGCGCCCGTGCAAATTTCCACTCCTTCTTTTTATATGTTCTTACTGAGAGGTAATGAAAAGCATACAAGACGAAAAACCGAGAGAAAAATTATTTATTCAAAAGATATGAGGGTGTCACCCCAAGGTGACTCTAGGCCTGAGCTCAACACTACATCCAGTATTAGTCCTCCTGTACTGTAACTTTATCATTTGTACGTTGAATCAAACATCAGTTTTGTGGAATGAATACCAACCATGAAGAATATTCAGCAGCAGCAACCAGGTGAAACAATTTTCAATGTACAAATTGTATGGTTAGAGCTCTGTTGGCATCCCTGAATGAGTGGTGTGGACGACTGCAGCTTCAAGTCCAACTTCATTTTGGTGAGGGAGGGGGGCAGCTTTTGCACCTTGATAAGGTTCAATCGACACAAGGAAACCATTCTTGGTGGCTATGGACCAGAGTTTGTAGCCAAAACGGATTGGCTTCCCCTTTGTGTGCTGCTTGCTGCCGTACCTACCATGGTAGTTCTGTGACATCTAAAATCCTCCTCCAACGGGGTCAACAGAGAACAGCCAACACCAGACACATACTTTCACCTTGCTCAAAGTTCAAATAAAACATAAGTATTACGAATAAAACACTTTTGAAGTCTTGGGTGAGAGTTGGGGGTTGATGTTCCGTGAAGTCCTAGAGTCACCTTCAGGTGCAATGGCTGATTTGGTTGAGTATAGGGGCTTCAGTTTGAATTTTTCTGGACAAAATGTTATTTACAAGCACATGCTACATTGTAAAAAACAGATTATCACAAAAAAGTCCCAGAATTTTACCTGATCTTCAGCATTTTTCTCAAAACTCTTGACAAGTTGCAGGGAAACACGAAATTCACGAGATAACAAAACATATGAGCCTATCAGTTGAACTGTCATGAATATTAACTTCTTCTATGACTCGTAAGTTGTTATCCATGCTCTGTAGATCCCGTAGGACCACAGAAAAATCGAATTTGGCTGCTAATTTATTTTTAATTAATTATCAAAGTAGTGTCACCTAGAGGTGACTATAGTTCTTGGCGCGTTAATACAATTTCGTGCTACCTAGTTACTCTAATAGACACGAAGCTTTGCTCACGTAATCTATCGTATTATCGGAACGTGTCCTTATATTTTTCCTTTACACCAGTCATTACACTTGGCAACTAATAAATCATTAGACAGACTTAGAGCAAAGTGGAAACATATTAGTAAGTAATGCATGTCCGGTTCTCATATGATCACATTTATAAATTACGAATATTTTGCTTCCGAGTCTGCGAAGCAGCGGAAGCCTTGTGTTCACTTTCGGGAGCCAAAAATTTTTTTTGTCCGAATTCAAAACTTCCACTTAATAATTTGATATATCTATTACCTAGAATTACTTATTTAAGAGAGCATGAAACAATTTCAAGGTCGAGGGTGCAAACTTTTCTAAAGGAGCAAAGAGGGAATGAAATCTCAAATACACAAAATTTCAATCAACAATTGAAATTGATTGACAACGAAAGGATTTATTCTCAACGGCCTCATGTATTATTTAAATGACCCTAATGTAGAAATTGGCGAGTCGCATGAAAGGAAGAGTTTGATAAATACAAAAATGTAATATTAAAACGGTGATGACGAAAACGGAGAGGTATATGAGAGAGGATGTCCAATTAAATAGTTGGAATATGAAATTTATTGGAGAGTGAGCAGGCTTCAACGTGGCCCCGGTAGGGATGGAGGAAACACGATCCTTCTTCCTCCTCAGACTCCTTCTTCTTGGAATATCCAACTTGGAGGAGACTCCAAAGGCTCCAAGATACGAATTTCGAAGATAAAATTAATTTGAATTTCAATTTTATTCACAAGAAATAAACACTTCGGCTTGGCGAGCGCCGAGAGTAGAATGGAACCTAAAGGTCGCTGGCCCCTCTCTTCCCGCATCTCTCTCCCATCTTCTTCATCGATTCTCAGGCGGGTGAATTCAAAATTCTAGTCGTACCCAATGGCATACCACAGTTGGCAGCGATCACAATTTAAATCACAACTGTTTGTTTGTAGGGTTAATATGTACAATAGTTGAGACGTTCCTATTATTAAGCCGTATGTACACTTCAAGGAACGTTGCAGCTGAAATGGAGTAAGACCAAGTAAAAGTCACTGAGAAACTAAAGCTGAGATTTTCTAGAAATAACTCGACGAGAATTATTAGAAAAATATTCTCTATTTCCACAAAATTAAGAATTATAAACGCTAAATCGATTTTGAAGGTTAAGCCATCACCAGTAGCACAATAACTGAATATATATTGTAAAGAACAGTGGTTATACAATGACGGTTGAAGGGAGCTTTAATCTCATTGGTCAAGAGGTATGGAGGAACATACAATCCAATGGTTCCTGAGTGAAAGGAGGAACAATTCTATCGGTCGGGAATATTTATGATAAGATGAGTAGCAGATAAAAGGTAAAACAACAAAAATAGAAAAATGAAAAGGCGTATGAACCTATCAAGGGAGGATTTATCTAAGAATACCCTCATTTAAACATTTACCTTTTTTTTTTTAATTGAAAATAGAAAAAATCTAAATAATTAACAGCGGTAGAGCCGGTAACTGTTTGAACGTATATTCGTGAATAGTTACATTCTCTTACTAGAAGGGGTTCACTTCTAAAGTTCCTCGGGATAGGCAATTTCTTGCAATACCGTCCGGTCTTGAAGGCGAGGTCGCATTTCTGCGCCGTCTCATAGCCCGTCCATCACGGAGCCTTCAGAGTGGAAGCGCCGATGGCAGAAGTGCATTGTGTCACAGGGAGAGTACTTTGGAGGGGACAAACTCGAATTAACCGATTAATAATAAATTGAAAGGTTTATCACATTTTTATACGATCTTTCCGGACAGACCTCGTACTGTAAAGTACGGTATTTCGACAACGGCGTTGAAAACCACGAATAGAATTTAGTGAAATGAAATAAAGCATTTACTCAAGCCTTAATTGTTTTGGTTCATTATTCAATAATTGTAATCGCTCATTGAAAAAAAAATTTCTAACCCCCCCTGAAAATTTCATGGTTTACGTTTCAAAGGGTGTAGAATAAAAATTTTCCGTCCGTCCGCCGTACGCACGTTTTCTCCCAAACGGCTGGAGCAAAAAATCTGAAATTTTCAGGAAAAATCATATTGGTCCGAAAACGCCCCAATTCTTTAGCCAGCTCTCTCACTTAATTTAAAGTGCCCGTTAAGGGTTGTCAAAGTTTGGTAAAATCCCTAAAAACCTCAAAAAAAACCAAGGCGGCCTAAATTTGAACTTTCTTTGATGAACTTTCCATGAGGAATCGAATGAGCCCCTCCCCAGGTCTGTAGCTCTAACCATTCCCGATGTATGGCATGATCTTATGGCTGCCAACATTTGCATCCACATTCTGTACATCACTAGGTTACTCCGATCAAAACAAAAATAACAGGGTTTTTTTTTTTTTTTTTTTTTTTTTTTTTGATCGCAGTAACCTTGTGATGTAGTGAATGTGGATACTGGAGTGAACTCCTAAAAGCCTAAAAGGGATTATAGCCGATACACGGGTTGAAACATTCTGATATGCATGAAACGCTGCAAATTCTTTCACTGGGGTTTATTATTCAATTCATTCATTTGGCTTGCATTCATGATTTGAATTTCTACTAAGCTTTGGAGTGTGCGTGTTTCACAGGTGATAGAGCGAGTATTGAATTTCAGGGGATATGCATAGAGCACGTAAATCTGTTCTCAATCAAAATAGCTATTTGGATTGATCAGTTGATCATATTTGTGTGCCTCCTGAAATTCAATAATCGCTCTATCACCTGTGAAACACACACACTCCAAAGCTTAGGAAATTCAAATTATGAATGCAAGCCAAATGAATGAATTTGAATAATAAACCCCAGTGAAAGCATTTGAAGCGTTTTGATTAGCGAAAGGAACCGTAGGAAGCAAAATTCCTTTTGCTTTTATATCAGCTGATTCTATCGTCACAATTTATCAAGAGATTTTCGCTAAGTCCAAGCACGTTAACATTCGAATTTGTGTTGAGGACGATCAATAACGAACACAAAAACATTAGGGTATTTTGGAAGTTTTCGAGATTATGATTTTTGAATATTTCAGCCCTTTGATTTCTCAATTTAATATTGGCAGACACACTACTTTAACGAGCTGAGACGGAAACTACCTTTTTCTCACCAGTGCGGTGAACGGCTGACGAACAGATTTTTTAAAATCGATTTTTGATATCTATATATCTTGAAAAGTAAACCAGCAACTTTTGAGGTCGATTACAAAGGTTCATTATTAAAAATAAAAACAAAGACAAGATAATGATGTTCGCAGAACTTCTTTCCTCAGCACCGAACAGTTTGAAAGACGGCGGACTCGCCGGAGTTTCCCGGTTTTTCCGCAGGAAAAAGGGTCAATCGATCGGAATTCATAATCCGGACGGGGGCAGAAGTATCAAGCGAGCACTGGGGCGGGCAGAGCGCAGGCCTCGGGCCCGCGTATCGATCCCAAGTCGCCCCGTCAGCGCCCAAGTCATCGGCTAGTCCGCGCTATACTCACCTACTCGCCACTCGCATTTCCCCTGTCGGAAAATCTTTTCCCACTGATCCCCCAAAAAAGCCTGTTAAATTTCTTCTTCTTCTTGGGGCAAGCGTGGAACCAAGTCCTGTCGACCCTCCCCGCGGGACACCGAGCGACCCCAACAGGTTTTCCACTGATCCGAGTCACCCGACATGTAAGTACCGAATCGCTCTTGTTTTTTTTTTTTTTTACTGCGCAACATTGCCGCAACGAACTGCACCTCGCTCATCCTACCGCCCTCACAACCGCTAAAAAAAACCCTCAAATATCTTCCAAAACCGCTCGCAAATGCGGTATCCTCTCGAAAGCCCCAAATTATTCCTACAATCATCTCAACCGTTCGGTTCTTCAACTTCGAATTCAGACTTTATCTGTTCGGCTAATAGAAATCAATAGTGTGGGAGTAGCAACTTGACTGTGTTATATCGCTTCCTACGCTGCCATACTACTCATTAACCAAACTTTATGTTCCACTTCTGTAGAAAAAATAATAATAAAAAAACAAAAACTAAACACTCGAAACGTTACGCCCTCAAATAAGTCAATCGCCTTCAACCCGTGTCCTTATTAACAATAAATGGGTTCTCATCGATTCGCAGTTCAATCATCCTCGTTTCCTCGCACGTTTTTTTCTTTCTTCGCTTTCCTAATTAGGCGCACACGTCCTTCGTTCGATTTTCCAACGACATAAATAATACACGTCCTTTCTTTACGTCAATACAACGGATTCGTGTACCCTGAAAAACTTTTGACCTCTCAGGGCAAACCCACTTTCCACCTGACTTGCGGTCGGATGACACCAGGCTCAAATCGAGTCCAGTTAGTCAAAGTGGGTTAATCCTGCCAACATTTCTCTGTTCCAAAGGCTACCTAAATATTCCATTCATATTATTGATGCGTATTCACTTATATAATCGGCTTTTCATATGTCCAACTCTAATACAGCTAATTCCAATCGAATTAGCGTCAAAAGTGAAGCTATTTTTGAAGTGATTTTTAAAACTTTTCACAAATTTCTTTGTGGTTATCCATTTTGGAGTATTCTGAAACAATTCATAAATTTTGAAGCTTTTTCAATGGTGACTAAAATTTTTCATATACAGAGCGTTAACCTGAGGCGCTGCCACTCTATGAGTAGACTCTACAACTCATTTCTAACAAAAAGTGCCTCTTAGAAATTGTTTCAGAGGCTTCGTTTTCGATTTATTTCAATTTTAAGATTTTTTTCTTGTTTTCGATTTTAATTCACTAAAACGGCCATACCTTCCCTATGAACTTAAGAAAATTCAATTTTGATTAAACCGATGGAAAGAGCGTTAAATTTTCTGTCTCCTCAGTGTGCCAAAAAGTTTTGTAGGTTGGTTCAATTTCTCAAAAATTAATCGAGAGAGCGGATTTAGTCAAATTTTCAGAATGGCAAATTTTTTCATACTCTGTAAGTCCAATAAAATTCTGCTCTTCAAATATAGCCTGTAGTTCTGAAGTATGAGCCAGAATCTCAGCTTTTCAACGGTGTACTCAAAATTGCTCATACAGTAAAATTTAGTAGAGAAATCCATCATCCATGGAAAAATCTTACGGAAAATCCTATGGATGAAAATCCTACTTCTTTTCCTAAATCCTAATTTTCATGTTTCAATTACAACATAAGTGCTCGGAGTCACTTGACCTCTTCGATGGGAAGAAATTCAATAGATTCAGGTTCGTACAAAACCAAGTCCACGGCTTTGTTGCATCCTCAACGTGCTAATTACCTTCGTCGTTCGTACGCTGACCATCATGGCAATATAGTAGAGCAACAGCGGCTAAACATTAATAAGATCATCTTTTTAGGAGAATATTACGAAAAAAACTATATCTTATTTTTAAATTACAACAAGTGACGTGGATTCCGTTCGAACCCTCAATCGGCGAAGAGCGCTCCCTCATCATGATGGAAAAAGAAAATCTCTTTGACCTCCAAGGTGAAACGAGGGCTTGAAATGATTTTTATAGAATCTTCTCTCACATTCTTCTAGATAGAAGAATTTCCAATTTTGATGGAAAAGGAACTCGGAGTAGCGTTATCAGAACTGATAACGAGTTTCAACAAACTAAGCACATCCTTCACATGGGGAACTTGTTCTATTTCCACGATCGTTATGAACCAGGTTGCTACATTCTGCAAATTTGAAGCTACCATTATAAATGACACTAACCGCGATTGGGTAATGGCATTATAAACGCAGTTAATACAATCCGCCCGGTTAGTTTGAGATGCCCATCATCCGTACTCCCGAATCGGAGCAACGCCTCGGTAATTAATCTGCTGGTTTTTCATCACTACTTCACTTTTGCACGTCATCACTAACCATCAAACACTACACAACCATTAATCAGTTAACCACAAATCAATTTAGTTTCAGCACAAACTGTCGGGGATAATCCAGTTGCGAGGGAGGGGTACTCATGTCAAAACAAATCACAGTTTTCTAGATGTTCATTAACCGTATGTCTTACTAAACTGAAGATGTTCTCAAATAGAGTTATGACAGCTTGGAGTCATCCCTAACATAGGGGTGCCCACAGGGGGGGTTCACGACGCAGACTGCGTTATTGAAATTCTTGGGGGATTCCAAAAACATTTTGTTTCAGCACAAACTGGGGGTTGGGGGGGGGGCTAAAGTTGATTGAAACAGTGTTTAACGTGAAAACATTCAAAAATATATTACATCACTAAAACGTAAATAATGAACCTAGTAATTAATTTAAATCTGGTTTGTTTTTCTATCTGTAAATGTATGAATGACAATGACAGTGCTCGAATATTGTTCGTGATTTTGGCGCCGGCACGCGGCATGGTTTTCAATACCTACATAAATCTTCTTTTAGTTTTAGATAAAATCAGGGGTGCTTACGAGTATTCTTTACATTTTTGTTTTGGAAAGGGGGTACCAACTTACATGGGGGGCTAGTTTACAGGGGGGTGCGTCATAACGCTTAGGGGGGAACCCCTGCCTAACACCAACTTGAGGAAACTTCAAGACAGAGTCTGGGGCCCCAACAAGCTTTTCGCGCCATAATTTGCATTAACATGAGGGAGGGAAGAAAATTCTTGTGACACGCAAAAATGAGGAGAAAATCATTTATATTTCTACGGGTATAGTGTTTAGATGATCATAGGGGAATATTTTTTATAGTAAATTGTTGCTCCAAGTGTCTTAAGGAATCCCCAAACGCATGCCGTCATCTCCTGAATAACTGTTAAAAAGCTCCCTTTGACGGGGAGCTTCCCATTATAGCAGTTTTGGAGTTTCACAGATGCTGTTTTTGGAGACCTTTTCCTTCGCTTCTTCTGTTAGGATTGCGCTTCCCTAAACTTAATCAATGGAGGTTTAAAAGGCCCATCGTAAGGTGTTTTATCGATTTTTCGTTGTGGAAAATTTCAGCACTCACAAGTCTACTAGGGAACGAGCACTTTTCAGTATCAAGGAATGACGCTAAAACTCCTTGCAGTCAGATATCCTGTCCGCAGTCTATTACATCAAAAGGATAAGGTTTTAATCGTGCAATCTTAAAACCTCTCTCCGGTCATCGGGAGTTGCTGCATATGTTATGCATATGTCTGCGGTTTTTCACTATGCTCATATTACGTCCACATTCCAGATATGGGTGCCCACGGATGGGCGACAAGATTTTCACGTGAAAATGCCCGAATCTTATCACAGGAATACCGTGAATCACATATACCGGAACAATTTCGGTATAACCAAAGAGTGGGTGGCTCAAACCACAATCATGGGATTCTTCCCCACAGGTGCACTCAATGAAGTGGGTTTTCCCCCGTACTGCGTAACTGCAACCTGCTTTTTGACGAGGATAAAGGGGATTTTCACCGAAAAGGACTCCACATTCAGAAAGTACACCTCAAAATCCTTCAGGTAGCGTTGCTAACTAATTTTCGACCAGATTGGCGGTGATGGGGAGTTTTCCCCTGTACCCTTTATATATTATCGATTATTATTATTACTGGTAGTAGTAGTAGTTGTAGATTTAAAGTTATTTTTGGTTCATGTAGCCGAGCCTAGAATTAAGATTTCTGATATGATTTCATTAAGGGAGGTCAATTTTTCTTAGGTATTATTGTTTACATTTAACTTTTAAACTCCTTGAGTATCCCCCCATTACACGACAATTCATTACTTTAATGCTCAACAGTATCTACAGAACCGTTGGTCCGCTTTCCACTTCTTTTTTGTCCATCGCTTTTCAATATTTTTCCTCGATGTTCTCATCAATCCTGTTTCTTTTGTTGTTCATGGTAGTAAGGACTACGGACGACTAAAATATTTCGAAATATTTACACTGATTCATTGGGTAGAAAGGCCACAACTCAGTCTGATTTCAGGCACACCAACTACATCAACCATCATTCACAATTATTAACTAAAAAAGGATACTATAATTAACAAATATCTTTCGAGGCAATAATCAGATAACCATAAGAGATGTGAACGTTTCAAAACGAATTGGAAGTAACTACCTGGACAACAACAAGGAGACGAAATATAAAAAAGACAAACTATGAGGTGGAGAAATGGAGAAACCCAAGACAGAAAATATAGGTGGCAACACTTTCGAGTCGACCTATAGGTGGCGGAAGCTTTTTTTAATCATTTTCCGGCGATGAAAATTTCTTCTCCCGAATCAAAATTTCCACTCGAATTATACATTTTAGGTCTGCCTTTCGCCAGTGTGTGAACGTGTGGCCGAAAATGCTTGAAACACAAATAATTCTCGTTGTTTTCATCCAAGTTTGACGAAATTGTCACAGAACGTGCGAGCTATGCTATAAATTGTCCCCCATGAAATTCCATAATCATCGAGAATAATTTTCTCAAGTTTTTGCGATCCAATCGAGCTCAACTGTTTCGGGTATTCGAGGAAGAACGGTCTAATAATAACTTGACGTCCCGCGGCGAGCTTATATTTGACATTTTTTCAAGATTTTGATTCTTGAGTTAAAGATTATTTACAAAGATCATTTTATTGACGTACACATTCACAATATCGATACGAGGAAGCTAAGTGCCACACCTAACTTGGCAGACCTATATTTTCCGTCCTTCCGCTGTTAAGAGTGATTTGGTAGTTTCATTTCATCAAGATTTATCTGCAGGCCCGGTTAGAAGGGCTATCTAGTACAGAAACACTAAACCTTCATGAAATAATTTACAGATATACGTTATCCACCAGGAAGCAGGGTGTAGTTTTACGAAGGCTGGAATTTTTCACTTCATTTATTCATATTTTATTCCGACGTTTCGGAGTGATGAAACACTCCATCATCAGGGGATCTGGGGACAACATGTAATTTAATATTATTTATAACACCCCACACCATAGGGTTTTAAACTATAATATTATTATGCCTAAGGACAAGTTACCTTTTTCTTATATACTTACAATTTAATTTGGACATCCATTCTCGTCATTATTATTAGCAGTTGTCTGCTCACTGCAGTCAATTGGTTAAAAATGAATCCTAATTTTAAAAAAAACAACCAACCATTAGCGTCATACATACAATAACGACATAATTAAAATTACATTATTACTTTAAAAATATTACCTTTTCGTTTACCCAGCTCATATAACTCTACCTGATATACTACAGTGATCAATAATACATTATTACTGTAACATTTGTTAAAAATTCTAGGTTATAGGTACAGAATTTTTTTATTTTTTTAAATAATGGTGTTATAAATAAAGGGGTGTTATAAATAATATTAAATTACATGTTGTCCCAGATCCCCTGATGATGGAGTGTTTCATCACTCCGAAACGTCGGAATAAAATATGAATAAATGAAGTGAAAAATGCCAGCCTTCTTAAAACTACACCCTGCTTCCTGGTGGATAACGTATAAAGTTTGAATTAAGGCTAATAAAATGACAAATAAAAATAATTTACAGAGTTTTCGAATTAGTTTACCTAAACTAATTAGTTACCTTACTAATCTATCACTACGGATCCAGTTAAGTGTAGTACCACTTGTTTTCAGCTTTCAGTCCTTACCAGTATGTTTTGTAGTATCAGGCAGGACTACCAACTTACCTGATGACGGCTTATGCTGGCGAAGTAAAGGAAACTGGTGGACTTCCATTGGGAGGGCTTCTATATTCGGCACACGCACAGCTATTGGGAGGGAGGCATCCGTTCGTTAAAGGGCTGACGTCAGTTTGTGTCATTCAATTCCCCTGTATCAGATTGGTTTCTCTGCTCGGCTGTTTCTAAAAATAATACCCAAGTCAGTTTCGCACGATAATTCAAGTCACTCAAATGAAATGTTCACTAACGACCGAATGTTTTACTTCAAAATATTACAGAAACGTTTATCGACATTCCATATTCCTTCCAAAGTTGAATCCCTTAAGGAGAGCCAACTTAAACCAATTTGGGAGGGCTAATTCGGTTCTACAAAGTGTTCTCAGCTGAAATTTAAAAAGAAATTAAGTTAAACAAACTACTGATTGAATGTTTCAATTCTATATCGTTGATCGTTGGTACTTTCTAACTGAATTGAGTTTTAAATCCTGAAGTCACAATCGAGCTCGTGCAGAAACCTTTGCTGGCCCGGAGAGCATGACCCAACCACATCACCTTCTTAAGATGAATTACATAATGTTCCCAATAATGCGTCCGACTATATTTCATTGCATAACTTTTCTTTCGTTCGTGTTGTGAAACTGTTGAGGCCATATGCCTCCTCGTATGTGTAAACACGAGGAAAGAGGATTTTGAATATCTCAGGGAAAGAAAGAAGCTCCGGTTTTGTTCATCCTGAAGTTGAACGATGCAAAATCACCTTTGTATGACGTTGCGGCTTCAATCGAAAAACTCATTGCTGACTTTCATGAGGAAGTAGGAATTTCCATTGAAGAACATTCTGCTGAAATAAAGGATTTGGAGACCCTCAATGATTAAAGAGATTCTCATTAAAGGGAATACTGATGCCAACAACGGTCTGAGCTCTGATTTGGTGCCCTTGGATGTTTGTGTAGATCAGATATTCGAGCGAAACTATACGCTTGAGAAAAAAGTAAAATCTGAACCCTTCGAAAACTTGAACTTCTGTTGTAAAATATCCTCAATTCGACTTCGGAGATATGTGTAGAGACATCTGGAATCCCGACCACACTCAATGTGAACTTTCCTATTGAACTATGATACACGATTACTTTCGTCTTGTGGTCCTCAAGTTTCTTTACATAGGGTGTCCCACGAGTTATGCCCGACCCGACTCCTACGTGTTCTACAACTCATTTCCGATCAAAAGTGCCTCTTAGCAATTTTTTCAAGAGCCCTCGTTTCCGAGTTATTCGCGATTTAAGATTTTTTTCCGTGTTTTCGATCTTACGTCATTAAAACTGTCACAACTCCCTCAATTTTGGAGATAGCTCAAATTCGATGACACCGTTGGAAAGAGCGTTAAATTGTCTATCTTTAAGTGTAAGAATTTTTTGTTTTTTGTTTTATTGCATTAAAGATATTACGATGAGTTGCATTCATCTTTTCTCTGACACTATGGACCCTTATCAAACCACGCTTTCGTATCATTATCAACTCTTCCTTTTCGTCTCTTTCCTCGTTGTATTTCATTCATCATGGTGCGTTACAGCTATTGAACATAGGTGGTAGTAATAACCAAAACCTCAGTGACAAAAAAAAAAGGGTTAGTAGATAAAAAACGCTGTAAATTCTTTCACTGGGGTTTATTATTCAATTGGTTTGCGTTGATGATTTGAATTTATACCAAGCTTTGGTGTGGGCATGTTTCACAGGAGATAGAGCGATTATTGAATTTCAGGAGATATGCATAGAGCACTTGAATCAGTTCTCAACCAAAATACCTTTTTGGATTGATCAGTTGATCATATTTGTGTGCCTCCTGAAATTCAATAATCGTTCTATCACCTGTGAAACACGCACACTCCGAAGCTTAGTAGAAATTCAAATCATGAATCATTGAATAATAAACCCCAGTGATAGAATTTGCAGCGTTTTTCAAGTGCGATTACAATGGGAAAATATACTATTTGAAAATTTTAAATTTCGTAAAGCGGAGCATGCATATCAGAATTTCTGGAATGTTTTTATATGAATTTCTGTCAAAAATGGAGTTGTCAAAATTTCTGGAATTTTTTAAATGGATTTTAGTCTTGCCCCCTAAGGCAAAAAGGCAGGTGCAGAGCGAGAATCCCTTTTCAAAGTCCAAAATTAAAATTTGAATTCGTCCATGACAATGTGAATTATGACACACGACAATATTAATGTTCATTACGTTGCAGTAATATTTTTTTCTTGGGTGGTAGGTAAAAGGTAAAAATGGCATTGTATTTGGAGAAATAATTTTTATATCATTTAATTAATGTGAAAAAGTTTTTTAACAAGAATCGAATTATGAAAACTTGGGTATGAACTGAATGGGAAGCGATTGGTGACATGAAGGAGATAAACAGAATGTACTCAGAAATTCTATAGTATTAACACAACTAACAGAAATGGGAAATTCTATTACCATTCAATTAAACAAATTTCAATAATAGAGAAGTAATACCATCATTTTGAACAAATAAAACATGATCGAAACTGAAGCTGAGACCTACGTAGGTACAGATGGGCCAAAACTTCTGTGCGCGCGGACTGTTCGCTACTAGCCTGTCCAAAAACATAAGCCTGCTGCTCGGGTGAGGTCCACACACGACAGTGCTGGCGGCGCGCACAGAAATGTTGGCCCATCTGTACAGGGCCGCTGGGCGCCTGCCGCGCCGCGACTCTTGAGAGAAAACTCTCCCACAGCTCGGCGCCGCGTCTCTTGAGAGAAAACTCTCCCACAGCGCGGCGCGACTGTGTGAGTACCTACGTGAAGAAGTCGCCAGCCGCAGATGCGTCAGGGTCATACGTGAAAAACGAGCGGGCCACCAACGCGATCTGTTCTATGAGCGATCAAACTATGCTGTTCTATGGAATTGTCATACGTAAAAGCGCGGCGCACGTACGTACCTACATGAAGGAGTCGCCAGCCAGGTCATACGTGAAAAACGAGCGCGATCGAGCGGGCCACCAACGCGATCTGTTCTATGGAATAATTCCATGACATTCTATGACAATTATTGTCATACGTAAAAGCCGGGCATCGCGTTTGTCGCGGCACAAACCCTCGTGCCGCGTGGTATGACTTTAAAATCGCTTTTTCGCCGCGCAATCGGCGTTAACACTTTGTAGGTTAACATTTGTTTACACTTTGTAGGTTAACCTGCTTCTGTCGAGATTTACCGTTCTTCGTTGATATTGCCTTTGTGGTGTATTTTCAATTGAATGATGTTCAAAAACTTACAGTACGTCAATTTCAAAGATCCTGATAACTTCAACAAAATGAAACGTTGAAAAACGTGAATTCTTTTCATGATTTTAATAGTTTGGAGAATTTTAGAAATGCGTTCATTCGATTCAGCGAGGGAAATTACGTGGTTTTTTTTGTGGGGCTGTGTTATCGAGTCCCATCCCCTGCCGAGGCGATCCTACTTGCTATAAGTTGGGACTAAATAGGCTGTCAAATGTCCATATGTGGATCCATGGATCCATAAACATATCTTTGTGCAAAAGAACGGATTTTTACATAAATTGTAAGTCCTTAAAAACAAAAACGTATTATAAAACTTTTTACTATACGAATACAAAGGCATATTATTGAAAATAATATCACGATGGACCAAGAACAGTGTTGTTCAGTGCAATCCTTCGAGAGACTGATATTAACGTAGACTACCATTCAATCCTAGCTTCGCGAAATATTTATGTACATAAAGAACTGTTTAATTTTATTGAAATATGTATCATGAACATTTAATTCAGTACCATGCCATTCCATTATTGTGGCTGTATAACTAACGTTAATACCAAAATTGGAAAAAAGAAGAAAAAAAAAAACAATTATACTCACACTAATAAACATAAAAAAGGTGTAAACCAAAAAAAAGGAGCAAACAAAAAAAAAAATGTAAACTAATAAAAAGGTGTAAACCAATATATATATAATTTTAACTAAAATTTAATGACATGGCTGTATAACTGATGTTAATGCCAATAATTAAAAAAAAGGCCTTAAAAAACAAAAACGTATTAAGGTTTTTGTTAGGTATACAACGTTTTTACTATACGAGTATAAAGGCATATTATTGAAAATAATTAACCAAAAGGAAGACGTCTGGTAATTTACGTGCATAAAGGTGGTCTAACACATTCGCTGCGGGCTCACGCGCTGAGAGCGTGAGTCAAGGTAAATGGCATTTTCAATCGTGGTGCGGCGCACGTTCCTGGCGCGTGAAGTATTCGTGTGCTTTAGATGGGCCTCCTCTCTTCACCGCAATAGGAAAGGACTCGATTTCTTTCTCCCGCACTTGGTTTGACCCTTCTAAAGACGCGAGAAAAATCGTTGCAAGGTGGAGGTCATTTGTATAAATACATACGTTGTGCAGTGGGTGTAAGTTTCATGACTTTGTTTAGGACATCTTGGCAAATTCCGAATCTCTTAATTTGGAGCGTTACATCTGTTTATTCATGTAGAGACGTTTCGTCCCGCAGCGGGGACTTCCTCAGTCTATACATAATCATAAAAGTCATTCTTTAGTATTTACATATTGTGTATATACACATATGGTCAATTGATCATGTTTCTTTCTATAAGGGACTTGTTCAGCTTATATACCAAAAAACTTAATTAACAATATTGCTTACCTAACTATGTGTAACAACTAGCATACTTGGTGGCACCACATTGTTGACTGAAAAATGTTGGTTATATTGTCGATGGTTACAATTTGATGTATTGTTTATAAGTTGTATCACCACACAGATCTTGGACCAATTTGTTGGTTACAGCTATCCGTCACGTCAAGGTTGAATTTGTCTAATTTGATAAAATAATGTTGTTATTCTGAATCATGATTTGTTATAGGTATGTTATATTGTTATTCATTTATAATTATATTTATTTTATTTATTTATATGTTTCGTTGATAAGATGGAGCCATTATATATATGTGATTTTATAGATGTTATTTGTAGTTAATTGTATTGTTGTTTACCTCTTAGCTCTGTATTTTTTGTTAAGCTTTCCACTCCTGCCTGTCCATGTATTCAAGTTGGTCATAGTATCTATTGCTCAGTTGTTTAACCTCAACTGCGTCAATTACTTAAATAACTTTGTTCTGTTTTAAAATCAAAAAGGGGAGAGGAGCTGCAGCATAAATTAAATTTACTGAATGAGTATCTAATTTGATATCATCAATGTTGTTGAGGACGAAACGTCTCTACATGAATAGATGTAACGCTCCAAATTAAGAGATTCGGAATGAATGTGGTCACTCCACTATCCACACCCACTACTTGGCAAATTGTGTCCCAATTTTCTCAATTTTTCGCCGGACTTAGTCATTGGATATAACTATTAGTTATTGGAAGGCCCTTTTTTTGGCAACATTCACGCAGATATGCTTAGCTAAACAGTGGGAATCTCTCACGCGCCGAGCGCGTGAGCCGCACTCAAAAAGGAAACTGGACCATAATTTCAATCCAGGGGCGGCGCACGCGCTGAGCGAGTGGCCATGTGTTGGCCTCTCCGCACAGCCGTACAACTCGACCGAAAAACCCGCAGCGAACGTGTTAAACTAGGGCTTTGAACCCAGTTAAAACTCCTTACTTTTCGCTAATTGAACAATGAGTAACATTACGTTTCCAATGCTAAGTTGAGTAAGAACTATTACCGGCCATTCCTCATTTTTCACCTCGATTACCACGTCAAGTTTGTATTAATCCTTTCACCACTTACACCAACTCCTTTTATCTTATACTCGCAAATAACAATACACTTGGAGATTCCTTACATTCAGTCAAAACCGCTCCTTTCTCATTTCGTTGGGAAACCAAAATTCCAATGGAAATTGGCCCCAGTGAAAATTAGCTTACACAGTACGAGTTTCTATTAGATTCCCATTTCACCTTCAACTGCCCCTTTTCGGGTGAAAAATTGAAGGCGTTACCAATAGTGAAGTGATTATTTGTGTGAAATACCTAGTTTAAGTGACTCATTTCCTTGCTCTCCTTGTAAACTGATCTTCTTAAATCAAACCTTTTACATTCCTAGTTTCAATCCTCTAAGTCAAGCTAATCTGTGATAAGTTTAAATATAGTCTGATGGAGTGATAATTCAAATAAAGTATCATTGAGTATTTGTTTTCCGAAAGTGGTGTTTTCTATTCCAACCACACTGACAAGGCGTAGGGTTTAGAATGAGAATTCTTGAACTAATTTAAAGGCCAAGACCAAGTCCATACAGTTTCTGATGGCTGAGGTACCTAGTAAGCAAGTTTAAAAACATTTTAGTGTTTGTAGTCCATCGACCACCAAAGTAGAACAATTTTAAGGAATTTTTTGAAACGGTACAAAAATATTTAATGAAGTTTTAGCAGGCATTACTAATTGGCAACACAATGATACTACAAAATCTTGTAGTTGAGTGTTGAGATGATTAAATTTTGAATAATTGAAAGTTGAACCTACTTTTCATCGTAATTCCGATCGTTCACTTCTGGATCTGGTTATGGCAAAAAACGAACGGAATGTTTGTAAAATTCGACTGGTTTGAATTTGACGTTTTGCTCAGCTGTGAGGACCACGACAATCTTTGTGATTATCATGATTAAATTTCTTATTTCTGTATATGATATATGCATACTAATGTGGGTAAAGGTTATTAGATGAGATAAGAAATTGATTCACTGGGAAATGTCAATACCAACTTCGTTGATGTCGATCCACGAAAGGTATTTAAGATTCTAAACATCTTAGGGTCCAGACCCTCGATACTAAACATAAAGGATTCCCCGACTGCTCTATTGTGGAGATATACTGAATACAATTCAATTTGAGGTAAGAAGATACCGCAGAGGTGGGAATAGCAAGGGTAATAGATGCGAATATATCAGGATATGAACAATAATGATTTGCCATGCGCACAATAAGAATATGTCCTACCAAGAAAATATTATATAGAAACCGAGGAAGATATGGAAAAAGAGAGAGGACCCCGTTAGGTTCTCTTGGCGTTCTTTGGAACGATTCGATAAACAGTTCCCCAGACCTAGGATTGGTCCGAAACTGCTGCAGGAGCAGAACAGAAAGCCATTCTATCAGTTTTTGGCGAAATAAATGAGAAAACACATTCCTATCAAAACTGTATGGGTCACAAAGAAATCGGCACCATGGTTGGATTCTGACATTGTAAAGATGAAAAAGGAGAGGAACAGAGCACAAAGAGTTGAAAAGGTTAGTCGAAATGTATTGGAGGTCTTGCTCGCTAATTCTACAGCAATGAAAATCATAGTCACTGTCACCTAATCCGCTCATTCCCTGAAAATTTCATCAGAATCAGACGAAATCGTAGGACGTAAGAGCTGTTGCAAGGATTTCGTGTTCGCGCACGCCCTGAAGCTACTAATGACACTACCCCGATGAAATCGATATGATACGATAATAGCGATTTTCTCGACCGCCTTCCCAATTTAAGCAAGATCAGATCTATAGAATCTGAGAAAACGTTACTCGGTTGATTTTAGGTTTGGGCATGCGCAATCAGGTGTATTGATTTCTGAGCAATGAACTCATAAGGAATCATGTACAGTCTAACCCGCGTAGTCTCTGAAAATGTCATCAAAATTATAAGAAAACGGTAGAAATTAATCGTGTTAAAACTGATAAGGAACAAAAATTTGTTCGGGATGGACTGAAACGAGCAGTTTTAGTGGGAATTCAGGAAATACATCCCCCGAAAGTGGAAACAAAGCTTCTTCAACCTGTAGGTAGACTCGAAAGCAAAATTGAAGATTTGATCGTTAAGTTACCGGAAAGCTATCTGTTAAGGTGAACCCAAAGAAGATATAAACGGTTATGCAGTTAACTGATGGAGGCTATATTTCAAATCAATGCGTACATGCTCAATGAACGAGTATGGAAATATATCATTCAATTCGTATTCGTCGATATAGTGAATCAATAAAATAAATAAAGGTGTTGTTTCGCGGGTAGTCAACAATATCACAAAATATGCTGCTTTGCCACTACTTAGTTATGAAAATGAAGTCACTTTGATAACTATGATATGAAGTCAGTCGAGTTAACAAGGGTGTAAGAGCAAGCTAAAAACGAAGGAGAGAAATGACTCCGGATTCTGTTAACAAACAAAAAAAGAAAAAAAAACGGGAAAATTTTGTTTGGAGGGAAAGTGGAGAAAATTTAGAGTGGGGAATCGTGGGGAGCAGAGAGAGGGGAATAGTAGAAACCAATCAAGGACGGGGTTACAACTACCCCGGGGAACCCCAGGGCGCTAGGGGGGAGACTACAGGTGGCTGACCGTTTGCCAGAAAAAGGGCTTGGGAAAAACCTACGGCACAAAGCAGCTTGGGGAATTTTGAGTCCATTAAAGGCTTTAAATATGTTCACATACAAACGGGATCACCAATCATCTGGATCCCCTACCCCAAAAAAACGTGTTCACCTCCCATAGACATTTTTTCGAAATTGGCATTTAAGGGCAAATTAACATAAAGCTAATCAAAGTCAACCAAGTAACATATAAAGTGATGCACCTGGTGACAGTACAGTTAACAAAAGTAAGCTCTACAAAACCATCAACAAGCAGAAAAAGTTCCTTCTTTACCCTGGAATAGTTAAAAGAGGAGGTTGGGTTGTTGCCAAGGTACTTCACAGGAGGATGACTAGCTGCAAAGTTAGGTAACAAAAATATATGCAAGAAAGATGACCAAAATAACACATATAAATAAATTAGATGATCATGATGACGTTGACGATGATTCAAATGAATTCGAAGAATGTCTAATACCAAAGAGATTATTGCCTATTTAAAATTAAGAAAATACATGCTGATGAAGCCCACGTTGCATGGGTGGAACGTTCACCGATCGAAACCATGACAATTAAGATGTTTTAAGAAATTGAAGAGCTCCAACAACTTATTCGATAACAATGAGGTACCAAAAGCGGCAAGTATGGTCACCGTTACCTACGCCCTCGAATAGGAGTCAAGTGTGGTTTTCAAGAGGTAATAATAAATAACCATAACACCGAAAAACTATTCATGATACAAATTCAGACACATCTGAGCACTATCAATTGTCACAATGACCACTCCTACAGGGATTGCTTGCTTCACGAGGCATCGATGATCCTTGACCCACCGCGTGGGTGTGGTACAGGAGGCCGAATTCGGAAATAAAGACTATTTAGGGAACAAAGCATTCCATTTGCATATGAGCACTTCACGGGGTTTTCGTGCCTTGGGGGAACAAGTTCATGCTAATGAGCCCTGAGCAGGGGTTAAGTCCTTTGATCGATTATGTTGGCTCTCAAAGACCCCTCGTTTTCCGACCTGGTCGTCTCTTCTCTACTAGCCGCTACTCAACTCTTAGCCTCTTCTTCAGTTTTCAACTTTATGTTTCAAACTTTGGAAAATTATACATAGTGCAATGAACGCTGAATGTGGGGCCAGGTGGGATTACTAAAGGGAATCACAATCATAGGGTTGACAAAGCGACGGCATTGACAAATTAAACCTCATTAAATTGTTTTCATGTTTTTAAATTATAGCAGATGAAATTCCAAGAACTCAGGGTAAGGAATTTGAGATGAAGCTCAGATACGTTTATAGTGGAACACTATGCAAACAGCCAAACATCAATTTCGTGGACAGAACATATTTTTACAATAAACACAAGAACTCCAAGACACGATATAACTTTTGCATCAACATCCATAACAGCACCATAAATATTGTAGACAGCATGAGGTTGATGAAATACGGTCTCCGAAAAAGTGGCAGGGTTCATATTGTCTATTAGGCATCGCCAATGGTATAGAAGGGTGACATCTCTGATTAGAATTAATATTGTAGCATATCGTAGCAGGGTAAGGTTAAGATATTTAGGTTTCCGCTTCTTAAGTCAACATTCTGTGATGAATATAATTTTAAATTGTAAAACAAGAGGAGAGATTTCGATGTTAGGATCTTTTCTGAAAGCTTATGCAAAATTTAGGACCTTTGTTTATAATTTGGCACAAGACGCTGGTTTATAGAGTAATTTTGGAAGATATTAGGAAGTTAGTAGGGACTGATATATGAAAACTGTATTTTCTCCTATTTTATTTTGTCAATTAGAGAATAATATTACGTAGGGTAACTGTTCATATTTGGATAGGACGATAATTATTTTATTTTCTTGTTTACGAACTCCATATTGTACAGGATGTATCTTTTGCAATAACATGGCACATTCGTATTTTTTTTTTTTTTTACTGTAAATATTTGAATTAGGGCAAATTTATTGTTATGCAGGAGATAACATGAGAAAATAAATAGGCATGTTCAACTTTGAACAAACTATAAAATATTTAATAAGTCGAACATCCCTGAAAATTTCATAATCGGAGAACTCGGTGTTATGCTTGTGGCAAGGATTTCACGTTTGCGCATGCGCAGAGGCTGCTATTGCAACTTAGGACCCCTAACCCGCACAATCCCTGAAAATGTCATCGAAATTGGTCGAGAACTCCCGCAGTTATGCGCGTAACAAAGATGTCACGTTTGCGCATGCGCAGAGGCTGCTATTGATCCGGGGGTCATGAAACCTATAGGGGACCATCCACACATCAGACCAAACAATCCCTGAAAATTTCATCGAAATTGGTCAAGAACTCCCGGAGTTATGCGCGTAACAAAATTTCACGTTTGCGCATGTGCATAGAATTGATCCAGTTATGAAATCTAAACCTAGACAATCCCTGAAAATTTATCAAAATTGGTCAAGAAAAAAAATTTATGATCATGAAACTCAGGGACCATCTACACAATCCCTGAAAATTTCATCGAAATTGGTAGAACTCCCGGAGTTATGCGCGTAACAAGGATTTCACGTTTGCGCTTGCGCAGAGACTACTATTGATTCCGGGGGTCATGAAACCTATAGGGGACCATCTACACCCCAACCCGAACAATCCCAGTTTCCGTAACAAGGATGACAGACAGACAGACACACAGACAGACACACAGACAGACACACAGACAGACACACAGACAGACACGGAACCAAAATTGTTCAGAAAGGTCTAAAACGCAAAATGCGAGTGGAATTTTTGATTTTGGAGATTTTCACATTCTGAATGCTTCCGCTACTCATGAAAATAAACGCAGGTGTACCACAAGGTAGTGTATTAGGCCCACTCCTATACCTCCTGTACACATGCGATTTACCAGAGTTCCCAGGAAACGTCACAGCTACGTTTGCTGACGACACTGCAATCCTGGCAGTTGGAGACAGCAATGATGAATCGATCAGCAAACTCAACAAATCTATCTCCAAAATCAGTCATTGGACGTCCACATGGAGGATAAGGTTAAATGAGGCAAAGTCGGTGCATGTTGATTTCACCAACCAGAAAATCAACTACATCCCACTTTACCTCAACAACGTGGCAATTCCCTACGCGAATAAAGCCAAATACCTGGGCATGACGCTTGACGCCAAGCTCAGGTGGAAAGAACATGTGAAAAAGAAGAAGGCCGAACTGGTGATAAAACTTAGAAAAATGTACTGGCTTATTGGCAGGCAATCCTCCATGACCATTGGTAACAAGCTGCTTCTGTACAATCAAGTGCTTAAGCCAGTTTGGACGTATGGAGCACAGTTGTGGGGCTGTACAGCTCCAACCAATAGACTGATTATCCAGCGTTTTCAGAATACCGTACTACGATGCATCACTGATGCACCTTGGTACTTTAGAAATGATGCTCTTCACCGCGAACTGGAAGTGGACAGCATAGACGAAATAATCAAACAGAGGGCTACCGCTCATCTAGCCAGACTACGAGGTCATGTCAACGAAGAAGCTGTGAAGCTACTTGATGTGCAAGACCTAACTAGGCGCCTTAAGCGCACAAAACTTGTGTAGGAAGTGAATGTGCTGAACCTCAGAAGGACATGGACTGGAGTAATGGATCTTGAGTCCCAATAATTATGTAGAGAATTTAAGTCAGAATAATATTGTTAATAAGTTATTACTTGGTGCAATAAAAAATTATGGAAAAAAAAAGAAAACAAAAAATGGAAAATTCGATCGGAGAGGAAGATATGACATCCAGGCTATTAAAGGAAGGCCCGATTTGTGGGCGAACGATCGCACAGCAGCCGGAGTGGTCCATCCGATTCAGGTCAAAAATTTCGATTTTTGATGGATTAATCCTTAAATACAATCTTAGCTTAAGCAAAGCGTAAGATTTTGCAGTAAATACGTGCGAAGGACTGCGCAGCTTCTGCTGTGGCTTCAGTGGAGCCTTGGTTACGAGCACAGAACATAGAGTAAACATAGAGTGTATTCTATTTTCTGTGGTTACGAGCTAGTGCTCCTCTAAGGTGCACGCGGCTTGCGGCGATCCCGCAAAAAAAGGTACGTTTTTGAAGTGGTTTTGACAAAATCCCATGTTTTTCTGGTTGTAGACTCCAAGTCTTGAAACATAGGAGTTATAATTAAAAAAAAAAAAAAAAAAAAATCTGTTTTGTTTTCTCTGTAGTTTTCTAAATTGAAAAAGGTTTAGAACTTGTTCCGAAGTTTTTGATGAATTTACTGTGGTAACCTAATGATCCCAAGAAACCTTTAATTTGTTTAGGGTTTGTTGGAATAAGATATCTAACGATGGCTTCTGTTTTCTGAGGATTTGGTTTTACTCCTTCAGTAGTAATTAAGTGTCCTAAATAGACACACTTTCGTTTTAAAAACTTAGTTATATCCATCTGGATCTTTAAATTTGCTTCACGAATCCTGCCAAAAACTTTTCTCAATCCCTAAAAACCTCAAAAAAAGTCAAGGCGGCCTAAATTTGGACTTTTTTTAAAGAACTTTCCATGAGGAATCGAATGAGCCCTTCACCAGGTCCGTAGCTCAAACCATTCCCGATGTATTTATGGTGCCAACATTTGCGTTATTTTGGTTTATTATTGTCTTTGTTTTGCTTGCAGTAGCCTACTAAAAGGGCTAAAGCCGATACACGGGTTGAAGTATTCTGATAAACATTAAAAAACGCTGCAAATTCTTTCACTGGGGTTTATTATTCAACTGGCTTGCGTTCATGATTTGAATCTCTACTAAGCTTTGGAGTGTGCGTGTTTCACAGGTGATAGAGCGATTATTTAATTTCAGGAGATATGCATAGTAAATCTGTTCTCAACCAAAATACCTATTTGGATTGATCAGTTGATCATATTTGTGTGCCTATTGAAAGTCAATAATCGCTCTATCACCTGAGAAAACACGCACACTCCAAAGCTTAGGAGAAATTCAAATCACGAATCATTGAATAATAAACCCCAGTGAAGGAATTTGAAGCGTTTTCAGTGTGACTCCGATTATTGTTGTTGTGCATCCTTAAAAGCAAATAAGGGGTGAATATTTCCAACCATTTTAAATTTACGTTTCTCTCACCGTAAGTTGCGCCCAAGATACGCAAAAATTGCATCATCATTGTGACCTCCAATTTAGAGCATTAGACTGAAAAACTCTTGTTGTATTTAGATTCTGTGACTAAAATAGAGTGAGAAACACAAATCAGATTGTAGAAATCAGCTCTTTGCAAAAATCGGGGTTTTCCCGCTCTCAGACTTCCAGCACGGATCGGGTAGGGATGGAAGTTTGTCCTTGGACGAAACACTCCTCACCCACTCTGGCGACCTGACGGGACCAAGGAGACCCATATCTAGCTGGGTTACCCAAACGCACACACAACGAAATTTGTACAGAATGGTCTAAAACCCAAAAATCTAGTGTAAATATTGATTTTGTTCAACAAAAACGTCGGCAAAGGTCGCACATTTTGCCGCTCTCGCCGTAAAGAAAACTCGGAATTACAAAATGAGTTCATCGTTTACAAAACATTGGTGATAGGTACCGAAATTGTCTGTATAAAAGCACAAGAACTGATTCCGACTCGATAAACTCGCAAAATCGTTAAACGCTCACCACCTGTTTACATCAGTTTTCGTGCTCCAGTGTTGTAATTTACCCGAGGGATTGATAATGATCGCGCTCCCGATTGAGGATGATTATCATTGCCAACTCAAAATGCCTGGATTTCATACTGTTTCACGCTTTAAACGTTATGCGTAATGTGGATTGCGTGTACTAAGCCTCTTAAAGCGGAATACCAGAGAGTTCTCTCGTGCATCAGCCCTAGTGACAAAGTTACAAGACTCTTGTACAGCCAGTTCTGGAGTGTTTCGACAAATTGGAGTGACATTTCATTCCGTTTCGACAACTAAAAACCATTCGTTTCGGCACAGAGAGCGATGGCAGAAAGAATACTCGAGAGTCAGTTACAACGCGGGCTTTGCATTTCCGATTGTTACAACGAAACGTTATATCCCCATCCTTACAAGTCCTGAACTCGTTGAATTTGTAATTATTCACAACAATGCAGCGATTCCCCCTCACTATGAGTGCAACACAGTGCAAATTGATTGAGTCTACTGGGCCTTCCTCTGGTACAAGAACTCCATTCGTCAAGAGGATCTGGACAGCAACGAGCTGGGGGATCCTACTTTGGGGAAACTCGATGAAAACACTGCTACTTCGTAGAAGAAAGACGACTATTTTGGGGAAAGTCCGTAGCATAGAAACGTAGAGTTTGGGGAAATGAAAATGATGAAAAGTAAAATGAACGTTCGTCCACAACTTGGTGTACGTTTCCTTTGTTTTCGACGGCAAAAAAAGCATAAAACAGGAACATGAATCCCCATGAATATTCACATCGCAGCATCCGATATAGAGCCATCTTTCATGGTCCGGTGTTCAGTATACTTGTAATTATTTATTAAAATTAACGCCTTTCCACGCCTACTTTTAAATTTATGTTGAATGGAGACATCCATCGTGGTTGTTTTGGATTTTCATTATGTTACAGTTAAGTACTACCTAATTTAGGCGCCTAATTTAGATTATGTACCAGAGACGACCATTGTGTAATAGTCGGCAGAGTTTTTCTTGTTCACAGACGGAAAATTTCCCTTGCTTGCTCCTCCGTTGGGAGATTTGGGTGAATAGAACTGAATGGCCCGAATCCTCTTCCGCGAGATGCCGGCGGGTTTACGGGAAATCCCGATAGTAGGCGTTGCCAGGAGCGTTAGCGCAGGCGTAGCCCCCCGTCATTCCAACAACCCTTCCTCGACTCAACGACGAAAACTTGTTTGGAAAATGTCCTTCCGTCGGAAGGTTAAAAGGGTCGTGTGGGCAGAGCTGGGGGCTGATCATCCGATCGGACTCAACGCTGTTTAATTCGTCTCGCACGCTCTCATTGATCCCCATTTGGATCGCTCCGTCTTGTCAACCGAGGGTCTTCGGTTCGATCCTAACCCCGCTCTTATCATTCAATAGTCAAACCATCCTCATTCAGACATTCTGTTTCCTTCTGCTTCACTGTACTCCATCCACGCGTGCCCATCACACTTCACTTTCCATTCAACACTTTACACTCCAGCACATACCACTTGTCGATATTACGATAGGATTTGATTCTGCACGCAATCGAAGTAAGGAATTTGAATCAAGGTCGCCAATTTTAACCTTGAAAAGGTTTTTGCGATGGGACCCCACGCCGAAAAGCGACAGGAAAAAGTGAGACAAAAGTAGCGCGTATTTTTATAATTTTTCGCTTTCAACCGATCGTTGCTAAGGAAATTTATTTTCGCCATTTTTCATCTCACAAAAATTGTTCACCACTTTTTGGAAAGCTGTGAATTTATTTGACCCCAGACCACATCCCACACCGTCCTCCTCCTAACAACCATCGATCCAAGGCGTATGTTTCATTTAAAAATTTGTTGTTTTAGTTTATTATTCAATAATTAACCATTGTAATCGCTCTTGAAAAAAAAATTCTAACCCCCCCCCCCCCTGAAAATATCATGGTTTACGTTTCAAAGGGCGTAGAATCCAAATCTGCAATAAAAATTTTTCCGTCCGTCCGCCGTACGCCGTACGCACAATTTCTCCCAAACGGCTGGAGAAAAAATCTCAAATATTAAGTAAAAAATCATATTGGTCCGACAACGCCCCAATTCTTTAGCCAGCTCTCTCACTTAATTTAAAGTGCCCTTTAAGGGTTGTCAAAGGATTGTAAAATCCCTAAAAACCTTTAAAAAAGTCAAGGCGGCCTAAATTTGGACTTTTTTTGAAGAACTTTCCATGAGGAGTCGAGTGAGCCCCTCCCAGGTCTGTAGCTCAAACCATTCCCGATGTATGGCCCGATTTATGGTGCCAACATTTGCATCCACATTCACTACATCACTAGGTTACCGCAATCAAAACAAACACAAGTTATTTATTTATTTTCATTTTTTTTTTTTATCGCAGTAACCTAGTGATGTAGTGAATGTAGATACTGGAGTGAACTCCTAAAAGGGTTTATAGCAGATACACGGGTTGCAGCATTCTAATATGCATGCTTCGTCTTACGAAATTTAAAATTTTCCCATTGTAATCGCTCTTGAAAAACGCTGCAAATATTCAATTTTCTTCATTTGGCTTGCATTCATGATTTTAATTTCTACTAAGCTTTGGAATGTACGTGTTTCACAGGTGATAGAGCGATTGCTGAATTTCAGGAGGCACACAAATATGATCAACTGATCAATCCAAAAAGGTATTCTGGTTGAGAAACGATTTACGTGCTCCTCCTGTGAAACACTTACACTCCAAAGCTTAGTACAAATTCAAATCATGAATGCAAGCTGAATGAAATTGAATAATAAACCCCAGTGAAAGAATTTGCAGCGTTTTTGTTCTTAAATTTAAGCACTTAATCTATCTATAGTGAGATATGTAACCCCTAAATTAGCAGCGTGGGTTTTGGTTGATTAGATGAGATGTTGAGGATTCATTAGGGCTGTCGAATTTTGATCCAAATGTATTGAACGAAGAGACGAATTCACGTCACCGGTGTCAAAGGGTCATCAGGGAAAGCGCCGATAATTCCGTCCTACGCGTCCCTCAGAACGAAACTAAAAATGAGAGATATCTACCTGTCGTAAAATAGAACGTAGGTGGAGCTTCGACTTAGAGGAGAATTTAATGAAGGCGATAAGGTTACCACCCACGAGCCCCACGCCGACGCACTCTCAACTTTACTGACCCTTTTCATTTTCTATGTTTCCATTGAAACCCCATCTTCTACACATTCCAGGCAGTTGTTGCATTTCTCAACCAATATACAGAGGGAGAAAGGGAATTTCTAGTTAATAATAAGAGATCGAGGTCAGGAACACGACGCGGTTGATCTCAATTACCTGCTTGGTTTTCCTTATTCAACATATCCTTCTTAAACAGACTTTTGGTGGAATGAATCATTCAAGATCCATTTACGGTTCATTGAAGTTTCATATGTCAATTAGTAACTATCCAACTGTAATTTTGGTGAAGTGTTTCCAATAATGAAGCTTTTTACCAAGAACAAACAATTTTAGCCACCCTCAAAATTTGCTGTTTCACGTTTTATGGTTGAATCCGAAAATTGAAAACATGATTAAAAAGATTTGAGAGATTTAGGGGAAGGAAAATGATCTAAGCGGTTTGAAACTTTGAGCTGAAAATCTTTTGGTTTATGTTTTGTTCGGTGTTCAGATGTACTACAGAAAAAAATTAAAAGTACGTAAACACGGATGTGAATGTGAACGTGTTCGGATACAGTAAAAATATTTTGAAAACGGTTTTTGAACTCAATAATTTCATTGATTTCCCTCTCACCAAAATTTTAAATCATATCGTTGAAATTCTAATTTAGCATAAGAATAAAAATGTATTCTACTTCATTACTTGAATCAGAGTTATTGATTGAAATAATGGAATAAGAATGTGAGAAATAGCAGGGACATGAATAGAGTTAATAAAAGAATTAGTTCACTACATCCTTTTCTATCGCGATTGTAACAGACCAAATCACTCATGAACTCACAATAATGCAGTTCACCATGATTTTTCCTGTTTTTAGACAAATACGAGAATTCAGGAAGTTCAATCAGCATGAACTTTCAAGATGATAAAATCGTAATATATTACGAGCGAGCTTAATGCGTTGAAGTCCAATTGCTTCGAGCCAAGTGCTGGGAATAGGTTTACAGTTACACCAGTGATAATGGTCGCTCAACGATTCCAAGGATTCAAAAATAGGCTCTCCTATACCAAATTCTAACTCATTAAAAATCAATCATTTCTATCTTTGGTTCGTATTCCTACCGCTTGAATGAGAGTGGAAACCAACTATCTTCGAATTAGGATGAATATTATCATTGCTATTCGTTAATACAAATCTAAACAAGAAACTGAGTTTGTGTGTTGTTAATTCTGGAATTCACATTAATGCCACGTTATTTAATAAATTTTCATAAATATCTGCAATTAGTTGGTGGAGAAGTAAGTACCTACCATTAAATAGCAAAGCAAGAAATCCAAGCTAGATTGGCTTCTTCATAGTTTATGTGAGAGATATTCTTGTCCTGGGGAAATTAGGGATCAAGAAAATAGGCAACTATCTCAATGGCAAGACTATACCGCACGCCAATGAGGCCAAGTATTTGGGATTGACCCTGGATGCTAAGTTGCGACGGAAGACTCATGTTCAAGTTATCAACTGGTTCTCAAGTTCAGAAAAATGTACTGGTTAATGGGTCGGCACTCGTGGGTGTCAATCCAGAACAAATTAACATTTTACAAACAAGTCCTCAAACCAGTCTGGACTTATGAAGTGCAGTTGTGGGGCTGTACTGCTCAAAGTGATCGCGATATTATACAGCGGTTTCAAAACAATCTACTTGGGAATGTTGTTGATGCATACCGGTACACCAGAAATGTTCTTCTACACAAAGAACTTCGGCCTTCTAGCAAACTAACATTAACAGTAATCACTAGGAACATAACTCAGGCACTTTACTCTGGATAAGGGTGGATTGGCAGGATGGGTGGCTTGCTCAGAGAAACTACCATTCAAATTTCAACTTGAAAGCATAATTAGAACAGAAAAGAGCCCTTGGCTCACTAAGATTATCATCACCGCCCTCGTCAAATTTCAGACGTCCCGCAGAAGGAACCGTTCAATTTTTTTTTTTTTTTTTTTTTTTTACCAAGGCAGAACTCGATAAATTTGGAGCGGTTCCACTATTATTCACAGTGAGATTTAAAGATTGTTGTTATGACATTTTCACTTAGAAAGTTCCGTAACGCCCTTTCAATACGAATTGTTCCAAGTGTGCCACTTGTAAAGCGTGAATTTCGTCAGATAAAATTTCACTAAAAATTTACGCTGCTTACTGTATACGTATGCAAATATTTACCACTGTAATTGTATCTGTGCGAACCGAGAAACAACCAACGGAAAAACAGTAATAACGAACAGCACTTGCCACTGAAAGGGTAAGGAGTTTTAGCACCAATAACCGTATTATGAAAATTTCTTCAAATAAGCAACTTAAAAAAAAAAAAAGATTTATTGCACCAAGTTACAAGTTATCAGCAACACTTTCTTGACATTTAAATATGGATTGGTTATAGTAAAGTTTATACGTAACTAATGGTAACTCCAATGGCGAACGTTAGAACTGCCGTTTGTTCTTGAGATTCACTGATTAACATCCAAAGTTGAGTTGTTTAACACCATATGTAACTGTTTTGATTTGTAACTCAATCCGCAATTTTGAATGACTAGGAGTTTTTTCATTTATATTGTAGAGAAGAACTTAGGTAACCTAACCCAAACCTTGACTAAAATAACGTAAATTGTGGGGAAAGCTAATATCTTCTACATATGCTACGGTAATAGCTAGGTAGGGTGTATCGTGTATGTACGACAAGCCTGCATCACTCATACTTGCAGCCCCTCAGAGTCGATCGTAAGTAGTCTAAAAATATTGAGGTAGATCCCCAGCAGTTTAAGTTTGAGCAGGAGGTACACAGATCATCAGGCTTATTTCTCTTGAGACGTCACAAATATCGTCAACGTGCTGTTTTCATTGACGATATTGTAACTGTAATGATGCTATAGCGTGCATTCTGTCAACGCCCCATTCGAATGAGCCAGCTCTCTCACTTAATTCATGTATGCCCGATTTATGGTTGTCAAAGGGTTTTTTTTTTTTTTTTGGATTTTGATGTAGTGAATGTGGATAAACTCCTAAAAGGGTTCAAAAAAATTCTGATATCAAGGCGGCTTACGAAATTTGGATTTTTTTGAAGAACTTTCCATTGAATTGAAAGCCCCTCCCCGGGTCTGTAGCTCACTGAGGTTTCCATTCGATTATGGCATGATTTCTTATGCTTTGCCAGTGCATTTGCATGATAGCGATTATTGAATTTCAGGCACACAGGTTGACAACTGATCAAAACAAAAATTTAACAGCGTTTTTTTTGCTTTTGATCGAAATTCAGTAACTCTATAGTGATGTAGTGAACGCACAGGGATATGAAATAAATTAGTGAACTCCTAAAAGGGTTTATAGCCGATACACGGGTTGAAGTAATTCTGATATGCATGCTCCGTCTTACGAAATTTAAAATTTTCAAATAGAATAGCTCGTATTTTTCCATTGCAATCGCTTTTGAAAAAAACGCTGCAAATTCAAGAAATTCCGGTTCACTAAAAAAATTATTCAATTGGGGTTTATCATGGCTTGCATTCATGATTTGAATTTCTACTAAGCTTTGGAGTGTGCGTGTTTCACAGGTGATAGCGATTATTGAATTTCAGGAGGCACACAAATATGATCAACTGATCAATCCAAATAGGTATTTTGGTCGAGAACCGATTTAAGTGCTCTATTCATATCACCTGAAATTCAATAATCGCTCTATCACCTGTGAAACACGCGAACTCAAATCATGAATCATTGAATAATAAACCCCAGTGAACGAATTTGCAGCGTTTTTAGTTGGTGTTATCCGTTGGATTACCGGCATCTGAGGACTGGAGAAGACCCGTGCCATTCGCATTGCTGGTGACAATGTTTGACTCCACGTAATCTTTCGGAGTCGAGGACGGCAGTGAGGTCCACCCGCCCTAGTACGTTTGCCCCACTTGGCTCTCGATCGATTCGTTCACTTGAGGGCGGGCGGAGTATTGGGTTCACCGGTGGGATACAACCAGACTGTAAGAGATTAAACTAACTGGACTGCGAGAGGTGGTGGCGGGGTGAACCTTTGCTACCTCTTTTCCTCGCTCGTTCTCCGATTTTCACTTGACTGTAAAAAGCCGGCGTGATTTCCTCCTTATCATAGTAAAACGCTGCCCGTGAAAACACTTAGCGGATTAACAGAAGTCAATGGGTTGTTTGAAATGGTCAAAATCAGTCGGCAAGCTTGGCTTTTACATAATTAGGAGCGGAGGAGAGGAAAATGGAGTTGATGGCAAAGTGAAACGTCCACAAGTCCCACTATTAGGACATGCAAACAATTATGGATGTATATCCGTCTGTACGTGCGTGTTTGCGAAGGTCACAAACGTAGCCGAAGCTGCCCAGCAACTCTTAACCAATTCAAGATTCAAAATTTGTTTATTTGGCGAAAAAACCAAGATTTGCACAAAAGAATATTTATAAAAAATGAAAAATTAAATGAACAAATAACTGCAATAATAAATAAGAAAGCAAAAATTATTATTTTAATATTAGATAGCTATAGCTGCGCCCACCTAAGTTTAAAAAAACTTGCGCTCTCAGGTGGAGCTCATCTCGAACCGTACATAGTACTTTTTAATTTAATTTCCCAATTTTAGAATTAAAAAACAAAAAAAAGACAAACTTACATTCCTACATGATACAACAGCTTCCTAAATATACTTGATACCTAACTATAGGCATTATTGAAAAAAGTTTTAAAAAAGTAACGTTACACAATCTAAAATATGGCTCTTGAACTTCTTTAATGATTGAAATGAACAAATATCAATCCTGTTCTCATTTTAAAAAATTCAATGCCCTGTTATACGAGAAGCGTTTATAAAATTCTGTTTTGCATTTAGGTTGCTTAACGTTAGTCCCCGAAGCCGCTCTGGTATTTGAGTCGTCAGAACACAGATCATTCGCATCAATCCCTAATTTATAAACATGAACGCAAACAAAAATTTTACTCCTAATTTATAAAGGAGAAAATTTTGATTAGTCTTGAGTACACCAAATTCTTTATAAAGTAGTGAAGTAGAATATCTGCGAGGCTTAACCACAATGACTCTAATAATTGAATTTTGAATAACTTGCAGACCTTAAATGGGATCTACAAGAACTGCCCCAGATTAGAATCCCAAATTTCAACACAGAATAGTCGAGACCAAAGTAAATGTTCCATAATAATTTCCTAGATAAAAAAACCTCTGACCGCTATATGCCACTTGAAATTAAGACGTTCATCAAAATAAATACTCAAATATTTCCATTTATCTCGAAAAAGGACAACCACACAAGAGCAATCCGAAATCTGAGAACATTCATAGTCATGGAGCCTGATTGGAAAATTAATAATGCGAGATCTCCCGGTAAGGGAAAATCTAATAGCTGATGATTTATGCACATAAAGGCTGAGAAAGTTGATGCATCCAGTATTGATTATTTAAAAGTTGTTCATTAGCTTTCTGAATCAATCGGTCACAATCGCTACCCCCAAAAAATGATGGCTGAGTCATCTGCAAAGCCAAACATCTTACCATCAACAGGAAAATTGTGCAAACTATTAACATACAAGAGGAACAAAACTGACCCAAAATAGTATCTTGGGGTACTCTACTGCGTACAATAATTTCAGAACTAGTATTATCATTACATCTAGTCACCTGAGGGCGATCAGTTAAATATGACTTAATTAAATCCTGAGGTAACCCCCTAATACCAAAATGACCAAGTTTACTCAACAGTGTTTCATGCTGAATTGAGCCTTTTTGACATATAAAAAAACACCAACCACCGACAGACCCTGATCTAGTTTAGACGGCACAAGTTTACGCAAGTTATAGGCTGAATGGTCAGTATTCTTCTCCCTACAAAATCCATACTGATTATCAGACAACAAGTTAATGTTCTTTTTTCGACCACTCTCAATTTTACTCTGGTTGCACCACGAACCTCGGAAAATTTGCATTTGATGACAGCAGGGGGCATGGAGGTTGTAATAGCCGGGGGATACCCCTCTACTCCCATCTGAGTAAAAATGGACATTAGCCTCCAGTCCATTGTCCACATTACTCCGCTCACCAGTCAGGAGTGGCAATGAGAGATTGCACAACTTCCATCTGAGGGAAAAATGGTACGAATGTATTTATTGCTATTCTCCGAAACTACTGGAACTGTGACAGCCCAAACAGCCAGGTTGATTACGAGTTTACCATCTATAACGCCGTCTCCCAAGCTTCAATTCAGTTGAGGAGAACATGTGGAAGCATTCTTGTTGCACATACTTGTCTACCGTCCTTTCTTTTCACTTCCGCGAGATGAACAATATTTTTCATCAAAATCAAATTTTCTACTCCCGTTTTGAGCTTTAAACCGTTCTGAACCACTTTCGTTTTTTGTCTATGTGTCTCTCTGTCCGTAACAGACCTAATTCCTGCAGTTTTCGTCCGATTCTGTAGAATGTGTAACGATATGCAGCACTCTTTCGTTCAATTAAGAATTTAGTCTAGGTTTTAAACATTTTTCTGTTACCATGCGACATAAACGTTTCTTCCCCCGTGGGTTAATATCATTATATCCAGCACATCATATTATCAGCTACAGTTTTTACGGTGACAAGAGAGACGATGTCACAATTTGATAGTAATTCCAATTCCTCACAAGATGGCTCTGCAATTTCAAAATCTACGAAAATTGGACTGAAATCGTTCTTCTCCTGGACTCCTCAAATGACTTGCAAGGGATTCCAGCTCAACAAGTCGCATTGTTGGAAGCTTCCCGGCCGTTCGCCCCACTTTCTGACAAAGCTGGTGCGATGCAAGAGCGACCTACGTGCGCTTCACCTGCCGTCGCCTCTCCCACTCTCGGCTGCCCGCTCGGTTGAAACCTTTCCGTATGTTTCTACGACCAGTCGAGCTGTCAGATTGTGTTCCGAATATCCTTATTTCCCCGGAGTTCGTGTGATTCGAAACCGTTAAGACGTTTATCACCTGAACTAGTGGAGGTGGTGTGAACTCCATCACTAAGATGTAAGTCTGAACTTCATAATATCAGGTTTAAACTACATATCTGATAACGAAACTGGCATTGTTTTTGTTTCAGTCTCCTAAAATAACACAATATGCACTTCATTTTGTGTACCTAATCAAAATTGTTTTTTAAATATTCTCTTGTCATTTTTAATCATCGTATACTTGCTCCACTCCTCCAGAATGGAAAGCTCCGCTCTACCTTAGAAATAGTTTACAAAAATTCACCGCTTTTTATTAAAACGCCGAAAATATGGAATGCATTCATAATCGTGCACAGGTAAATAAGGTGGTTGTTTAGAATCTAACCAGTACAATGGGAATGCCATCAAAACCGCTCTTTTAGTCGCTGAGTACCCTTCCAGCGAAATTTTATTTCTGCGCATGTGCAATCGTTATTATTCATCAAATTGCGGTAAATTACAAAGGGAAACATATATACATCCTGACACATATACCAAACTAACTGAACATAAAACTATGAACAGACAGATTGTACAAAATCGACGTTATTAGAAACTCAAGTATGTGCGTGAGCAATAGATCTGACTGAATATTGATTTAACGGTAATATATTTATAGATAAACCACCATCAACCACAATCCCTGATAATTGTATTTTAGCTTAGTTTAGCATTCTGGCAAGGAATTGGTGCAGACAGACAACTGGATGGTTTACAATGAACAAAAATTAATCAGCTGGCCACGCGAAAATAAAAGGAAATTTCGATTTTGGAGGACATCATATTTATTTCTGGACTCTTTGACGAAAACCAAGCTTCTTTACATTTCCTACTGAACATGCGATGTTTTAACCGTTCTGTTCCATTTGCCATAAAAGAAAATGTTGGTCTCGTGAAACTGCCGCAATATCCAAGGTTCCAAAATTATTTCCTATTTAGAGCTTGTCGGTAACATGAGTAATGATATATTTTATTACTACTAAACCTGGATTATGGTCGATTTAAAAAACAAAAATAACATTTCTCAAGATTGTAGGTTTCATTCGAGAATGTTACTTACGACTACATTTTCTTGCGAATATTTTAGAAAATTAACCTGTTGCAGTGGCTCTGAGAATTTTAAATGAAAATTGTCTTCATCAAAATCCATTTGAGGCATTCTGGGATGATCCCTACTTTATATACTCGTATATATTGGTTTCAAGTTTTTGACTGCTATTATTGTATCTTTTGAAAATTTAGTGGAAATCTTGAGAGTCAGTCAGAGGTTGATAGAAAACTAGAATTATATTGCCAACGTTCTATTCGTTCTATTTGTAGAACTTCTTTATGACTAGAAGAACCATACAGAAAATTACCGATGCTGTAAGAATCACACAAAATAATAGTTTGCATTTGTGTGACTTGAGAGAAAATAAATACTAACATATTTACTACTTAATTTGTTAAGAGCAACTCCATAATGTTAAGTTTCATCCATGCTCCACTCAGTGGTTTTCAAGTAGCCAAGCAAATCTGTCATTCTGTCATCGTAATCCTGACACATAACATATGTGATATATTCATATATATGTGACATACGTGAGATATGTCACCTTCAGTATGTTGTACAACCTCATGTTTTCACTTTTTCTTCTCTTCTAGCCATTACATTAGTAGTAAATATGTTAGTATTTCTTTTCTCTCAAGTCACAAAAATGCTTACTATTCTAGTTTCCAAAATCGTGTAAATTCAGTTACCTACCTTGTAATTATGTCGCGTCTAAATACATACTTACACTCAATATGAAAAACTTAATCAAGTTTGAAGTTTGACGACCGAAATATTCTTTTTGAGATTTTCAAAACATAACTTCCGGGGCGATAGTTTTTTACCAAGAGCGTGGAGTATACGTGGTGACAACGAACTTCTGCGATCGAAAGAAGCTTTCTTCGACGGCTCCCGGTCACGGCAAGTTGCGCCTATTCCGATAGCGGTGCTCCGCTACATACCGTCCCACTATCTCATCGTTTACGTAAATTTTATGGTCTGGAAACACCTGCTGTGGCCTTCACTTTTTGAATGCACATTTGATCCGTTTACTTTCTGGACATCAGCCGTGTTTATTGAATCCATTGTATTACGACACATCACGTAAGAGACATTCAATAATTTGCGGTGGTTTTTTTCAACTGCCCTACTGAGGGTGTCTTCCTTTCCCAATCATCCGTGATAATTAGACCTCCCTGAGGTGGGGTCGAGGATAAAGTGGCAGTTACAGGGTTCCATTTCCCGCGACCGATCTGGCCTGTGGTGTCTGAGATGGCCAGTTCATCGTTAAGCCTAGTACAGACAGTGCGAGGCTGCTCGCTTCGAATGCCTAGCTACATCTGCCTCAGGTCGAGGCGAACGCTTCGAACGAAAATTGCAAACACGAATGCTCGGTGCGAGCACGCGAACCACCCAAAAGTACGGAAAGTAGTCAATATGGTGCCGTCATCCCATATAATATTAATTCATTCACTGACAACGATATTTCGCGCCACACATCTTCCTTCTTGTTTTCATTGTAATACTCCGGGTGTTTAAACGCGTTTACTTTAATAATTTTCACTATCTCGTGAATCGCTTCTCCATCCATAACTTTGCTCGGCTTGAGTCAAATGCGAACAGGTACACACAGTACGAATGGCTCGGTGCGAGGCGCCTTTAAGCAGGACTGTTTACCGACAAGCTCCCCGCTCACCTGAGGTGAGTCACCTCGAGCAGCGCGAAACGAACGGCTCGTAGCGAGCATCCCCGGTACACACAGTCCGAGCATACGTCCTGAGGCATTCGAAGCGAGCAGCCTCGCACTGTCTTTACCCGGCTTTAGACTTCTAACAACCCCAGCAACCGACGCACAGTGGTACAGAATCGCCAAAAAGCGCTTAAAGCTCAGATTTTCACCTATTTTATCCAGAGTTGCTGGCTGCCAATATGTTTTTGTTGCCTTCTAGCGATATCATATCTGAAGAGTTTCGAATTTTTCGCTGCTAAAAAATGAAGTAACTCTCTTGCAGTTTCTTGTTTTGACTCACCAATCACAAACATGTAAATTTTGGAAAGAATACGTATGAACAAAAAACGTTCGCGAACATATATATTTTGGAGAAAAAAATATACATAGGTACTAAACAAAAAATTACTTACAGAGGTACCCAATGAAAGTTTAAATTTAAATCTATATAAACTTCGATTCCTCCTACAACTTTTGTGATTCTTTGTGAGTCTTTGATTCAAAACTTAGATGTTTTGTCAACATCTATGAAAGATCTCCGATCGTAATTAACTGCTACCATCCGCCACTTTGAATAACACAGGCGAATGAACTGGGAAAACATGAACTTACCTGTCTATCGTTCTCACTCTCGCGTTAACATCGAAACGAAGGTGTTATTGTCACCTTTCAAAATGTTCAAGGTAAGGAATCGCGAACTCGCGGGTGTTATACTAAATTCTGGGTTCAAACTTAGTCCTAGATTGAAATGGACGAGGAATGATGCCAAATTTTACAAGAACAAGGCGACTATAGAAATCAGCAAGTTGTCGTTCAGTGAGAACGATGGTGAAAGCAAAATGGACGAGCTGGTAACATGCATAAGAAGAGCATCAGAAATGGGGAATTTGAATAGGAATGAAGGGAGCGAAAAAATGCTATATAAACAAGCATGGTTTGTTTTTGCCTGTATGAAGGCACGAAACAAAACTATGAAACATCTGAATATACTGAGAAAATTGAATAACGATTATTATAGGGAAATTTATATGGAAGCAAAAACAGAGTACGAGAAATTGTGTAAAGAGAAAAAGAAGGTATTCTATGAGAATGTAGACTTGGCAGAGAGTGTTCAAGAAATGAAGGATGTATGGAATGAGTCAAGGGTATCATGAACGGAGACCATTCAGAGGGAGGCACGAGAGTCAGCTCATCACAGACTTGAACCATGAGGCTATCAGGGGGTTGAAGAGCCTATCAGACAGTGCAGGACCTATCAAAAACACATGCGATGTTCAGAGTAAGGACGGAGATGTTGAATGTTAATTACAGATGGTGGAAAGATTCTGATAACCATTTAAAAAAACGCTGCAAATTCTTTCACTGGGGTGTATTATTCAATTGGCTTGCGTTCATGATTTGAATTTCTACTAAGCTTTGGAGTGTGCGTGTTTCACAGGAGGCACACAAATATGATCAATTGAACAATCCAAATAGGTATTTTGGTTGAGAATAGATTGACGTGCTCTATGCATATCTCCTGAAATTCAATAATCGCTCTATCACCTGTGAAACACGCACACTCCAAAGCTTAGTATAAATTCATATCATGAACGCAAGCCAATTCAATAATAAACCCCAGTGAAAGAATTTGCAGCGTTTTTTCATGGAAAAATATTCTATTTGAAAATTTTAAATTTCGTACGACGGAGCATGCATATCAGAGTGCCTCATCCCGTGCATCAGCTATAAACCCTTTTAGGAGTTCACTACAGTATCCACATTCACTACTGCGATCAAAACACACAAAAAAAAACTCTTGTGTTTGTTTTGATCGTAGTAACCTAGTGATGTAGTGAATGTGGATGGAAATGTTGGCACCAGAAAGGCATACATTGGGAATGGTTTGAGCTACGTACCTGGGGAGGGGCTCATTCGATTCCTCATGAAAAGTTCTTAAAAAAAAAAAAGTCTAAATTTAGGCCGCCTTGGCTTTTTTTGAGGTTTTTAGGGATTTTACAAAAATTTTACAACCTTTAAAGGGCACTTTAAATTAAGTGAGAGAGCTGGCTCAAGAATTGGGGCGTCGTCGGACCAACATGGATTTTTTCTGAAAATTTCAGCTTTTTTGCTCCTGACGTTTGGGAGAAATCGTGCGTACGGTGTACGGCGGACGGACGGGAAAATTTTATTGCAGATTCGGATTCTACACCATTTGAAACGTAGGTAAACCATGAAATTTTCCGGGGGTTTTTTTTTTTTTTTTTTTTTTTTTCAAGAGCGATTACAATGGTTTATTATTGAATAATAAACCAAAACAAAGTTGAGGCTCGAATCGCGCATTTGCGTACAGATGTGATATTTGAATTCTCCGTGGAAAATTTTTGGGGTTACCGTTTGAATTTTTTTAATGTTCGGAAATTATGGAGGCAAATTGCTGGTCCTATAAATTTTCGCCACCCTGTATTGTAATCCTACATGCGTTGTGGATTGTGTTGGGTGTAGTCCCGAAAGTAGAGGAAAAAGGGGGGTTTTGGTATGACTTATTTTTTTACAATGGTGAGATAACACTCGTAATATGTCGTTCCACTCCCGAAGTAGGCGTTTTCATCAATTTCTTTGGTGGATGGTTGCAGGGCAGCTCCAGGAGGACCACCGGAGACTTTGGCGCCCCAGACGGGTCCAGATGGGGAGATCATCGGCGGGCCGAGGACGCCGCAACAGATCGCCGCCCAGAAGAGGCTTCAGCAGACTCAAGCTCAAGTTGATGAGGTAACTCAAATAAACTAATTTTAAAATTCATTTTAAATTAATGTAGTGGACTGTAATTAGTTGCCCCGGAGTCTATGGAAACAGTAAATTTTGATCAAGTATACAGGTACATCTCAAAAAAAACTAAAGACTCAAATTTAGTCTTTTGATTTAGTAATAAGAATTTCTCACCTAATGGTTTTCGAAGACTCGTATCCCTTGGTCCAGGGTGCAGAGATGATGTTGAAGATTTCTGCAAAAAACCAGAAGGTTAGGGTACCGGGGCAAATATTTGAAAATAACGTAAATTATATTGTTTTCAACTTTTAAAACAATAATGCTTCGGTTGGTATCCCATTATCTGCCTTACTATCCAACCACCGTTCCTACTAGATCTGGTAATTCGAGATCTTCCATACATGTAACTGTTGACTAAACATTATCAGTAAAGGACTTTAATTCATTGCAAAATTTCTTTTTTATAGGGTTCAAAGAAAAAAAAATTTTCGTGGTTTTATTTATTACAACAGATTGTAAGATACATCATCTAGCAATATTTTATCTCATAAGTTGGCGCGGCATACAGGGTGGGACTTTAGCAAACCTACCACAGAATAGGACTGTAAAACTGACACACTACAACTAGCTTGCACTACAACTTGCACAGCACAATCAGGTCCAGTGGCCCCTGGGCGGCTACTCATCTCTTTCTCATGTTGCTCTGTCGCAATAAAGCCTGCAAACTGAGGGGTGATCCTCTGAACAACCAACCTCTCCAGGGTCTTGGGGATCGAAGATATGGTGCAAACACCGCGGTTATTAACCAGGCTGCCCGACTTGTGTATTGGTGTCACATAAGAGTCCTTCCACTCTGTGAGAAAGACCCCCCTCTGCAAGAGATTTGTTTAAAATCACCGTCAGTGGAAGGGCAATGGAATCTGTGCAGTGCTGCAGCAAACATGGGGACACACCATCAGGTCCCATCCCCTTACTGGGGTCAAGGGCACGTAAGGCACCAAGAATCTCATCCTGAGTAAACTGCACAGTGGACAATTCCACGACATCTCTGAGGGGATACGACGGAGCTGCCGCAACTGGGGCACTAAAGATACTCGAAAAAAAATACGCAATTAGATTAGCCGAATCCTGTGGTGAATCGGCTCTGTGTTCCCAAAACAGACATCCTGAGGCACTGTGCTCACCCCGTCCTTATAATAAATGAAATTCCTGAGTGCCTTGATGTTCTCGGGGATGGACCTCTCAACAGATTGGACAAAACTGGCGTAATCGAGTTAGGAAAGAGCCGAGCATTGAGTCCGTAATTCAGAGAACGCTCTATAGTCAGCTGACAATCCAATATTTCATAATAAATATGATAGGACCTTAAATGTAGTATCTGGAACATATCAGACCATCTTATAGAATTGAAGGCATTTTTCGCATGCCCTACTAGCATTTCCAGATTCCTATTATAGGGTTGCTAGGATTGGTTCCTATTTAAGTATTAAAACCACTAGTTTTGGTTTATTGGCTGGGGGTGCACACGCGTCTATGCTCCTATCAGAAGCTGCTCTGCTTACGAGTCCAACTTTTTAAAACCACTTGAATATGGGTATCTGTTTCATTTCTAAAACCCCTTAAAGTCAGCTGAAACCGTATCAAACTTTTTAATTTCACGCTCTTTAGATTTTTATAGTGCATTAACATGTTTGGTGTACATCTTTTAAAAGTTTTGTGATCAATATTGCTTTTTCCCATTTTGGTTTATTATTCAATAATAAACCATTGTAATCGCTCTGAAAAAAAAGTCTAACCCCCCCTGAAAATTTCATGGTTTACGTTTCAAAGGGTGTAAAATCCGAATCTGCAATAAAAATGTTTCCGTCCGCGCCGTACGCACGATTTCTCCCAAACGGCTGGAGCAAAAGATCTGAAATTTTCAGGAAAAATCCATCTTGGTCCGACGACGCCTCAATCCTTGAGCCAGCTCTCTCACTCAATTTAAAATGCCCTTTAAGGGCTGTCAAAGTTTTGTAAAATCCCTAAAAACCTCAAAACAAGTCGAAGCGGCCTAAATTTATACCTATTTGAAGAACATACCATGAGGAATCGAATAAGCCCCTCCCCAGGTCCGTAGGTCAAACCATTCCCGATGTATGGCCCGATTTATGGTGCCAACATTTGCGTTTTGGTTTATTATTTAATAATAAACCATTGTAATCGCTCTAGAAAAAAAATTCTAACCCCCCTGAAAATTGCATGGTTTACGTTTCAAAGGGTGTAGAATCCGAATCTGCAATAAAAACGCTGCAAATTCTTTCACTGGGGTTTATTATTCAATTGGCTTGCGTTCATTATTTGAATTTCTACTAAGCTTTGGAGTGTGCGTGTTTCACAGGATAGAGCGATTATTGAATTTCAGGAGATATGCATGGAGCACGTAAATCTGTTCCAACCAAAATACCTATTTGGATTGATCAGTTGATCATAATTGTGTGCCTCCTGAAATTCAATAATCGCTCTACCCTGTGAAACACGCACACTCCAAAGTTTAGTAGAAATTCAAATAATGAACGCAAGCCAATTGAATAATAAACCCCAGTGAAAGAATTTGCAGCGTTTTTTTATTGAACCTCAATAGCCCCCCACAATAAAAACATCTATAATTTATCAAGTCCTTTAGCACTCGTATTGCGTTAAAACTTCCCCAAATCCAAATTTAAACGATGTAGCCAAAGGTAGACTGATGTAGGGGAGGCACACAAATATCATCAACTGATCAATCCAAATAGGTATTTTGGTTGAGAACAGATTTACGTGCTCTATGCATATCTCCTGAAATTCTATAATCGCTCTATCACCTGTGAAACACGCACACTCTGAAGCTTAGTACAGATTCAAATCATGAACGCAAGCCAATGGAATAATAAACCCCAGAGAAAGAATACTTATTTACCCCACTAATAATATTGAATAATATTTACCTATATATCATCAGCGTTTGATGCATATCAGAATGCTTCAACCCGTGTATCCGCTATAAACTACAAGTATCAACATCGGCTATCACTCCAGTATCCACATTCACTACAACTCGACGCTATCGGCCGGACATCACTAGGTTACAAACAAACAATAATAAACCAAAAAATTGGCTTGCGTTGAACGCAATGCGTTCATGATTTGAATTTCTACTAAGCTTTGGAGTGTGCGTGTTTCACAGGATAGGGCGATTATTGAATTTCAGGAGATATGCATGGAGCATGTAAATCTGTTCTCGACCAAAATACCTATTTGGATTGATCAGTTGATCATATTTGTGTGCCTCCTGAAACTCAATAATCGCCCTATCCTGTGAAACACGCGCACTCCAAAGCTTAGTAGAAATTCAAATCATGATCGCAAGCCAATTGAATAATAAACCCCAGTGAAAGAATTTGCAGCGCTTTTTCCCCACAATACCCCCCCAAAATAAAAACATCTATAATTTATCAAGTCCTTTAGCACTCGTATTGCGTTAAAACTTCCCCAAATCCAAATTTAAACGATGTAGCCAAAGGTAGACAGATGTAGAGGAGGCACACAAATATCATCAACTGATCAATCCAAATAGGTGTTCAAACTTCTTTAGTGAGGACCTTCCTGTAGTTGTAATATTTTTTAGGGAGACAAATTTTGGTCCATCGCTTCTTTAAAACGGTTTATTCGTTGGAGCTTTCGACAATCTTCCAATTGTCATCGTCAGCAATGTCAACGCAAGCCAATTGAATAATAAACCCCAGTGAAAGAATTTACAGCGTTTTTAATCACGTTTTTGTAATTCTGAATAAGTGTGTGGACCCCCCCCCCCTCCCCCTACACCATAGATGTCCTAATCCTTAGTTAGTGTCGGTCCGCCGTAATTCTCACTCCTATATCCCACAATCCAGCGTATCTAATAGATACGCTGCACATATTATGTGCAGATTGTTGCCTTCGATTAACGACATCAGTGTCGTCAAAATGTAATTCTTTCAACACCTTAGAGACTAAAACATTCTCACTAATATTTCACTTTTAATTCCCTCAATTTCCGAGATCAGTTAAGGGGGAAGATTACCCAATTCATTCCGGAGTTTCGCTGGAATTTCCAGACGAGAATCATTTTTTACCGAGCTCGAGAGGACTTCCAACCCCACTGATTCCCTTCCAACGCCTTTCAACTGACAAATATCCAATTTACTCTCCAGGGGAGAGACTTACATTTCTTGGCTCTTCCCCAGGTTTTTCTCCCACCCTGAAATGTTCCCTAACTATTGAGGGAAATAGAACGGTTAACTCAGTTTTCCTCAGACCTTTTAGGAGATTTTTTCCTCCGTCGGGATAGAGAAAAAAATCTTACTGAGTACTTGATATAAACTCAACAGAACGACAAGTTCTGAGTTGACAACTCCTTGGGTTGTGGTTTCAAGTTGCACGGTGGAGCTTCGAATCAGTCAAACGGTTCGATTTATTATATTAATTATTTGCCTTGGTTTGTTTTTCATTTATATATTGTTACAACTGATTTAAATTACAAATCATCTAGCAACTTAATTTAGAATGAAGTAATATCACTTTTTGTGGTTCAATAGTTCATTTAAGACCACTACAAGTCACAAACACTAATCAGCGTCTGGTCACAACTAGGTCTAGCGGCTTGGCCCTCTTGACTCGCCGTACCTCTTCTCTGTTGTCCAGGGTAGGTATATAGGATTTCGAGATTTTGGTGTCTGTGCAGCCGAATTTCGTGATCCGCTGCAATTCTTCTTATCGCGACACACACCATTTCCACTTTGAGGTCGCGGTGGAGATCAGTTGTCCTGATATACCAGGGTGCGTTGACAATACTCCTTAATATTTTGTTTTGGAGTGTCTGGATAGTTTTGACATTTCTGTTGCTCGTGCAGCCGCATAGTTGGCAGCCATAGGCCCAGACGGGCTTAATCATTTGCTGATACAACAGCAATTTGTTACGGGTGGATAGATGAGATTTCCTACCCAGCAACTAGTTCAGCTTCCCGAGCTTAGCGTTGACCTCTTTTTTTTGACGTGTTCTTTCCAGCGTCATGCCCAGATATTTAGCAGTATTTGAATACGGAATTTCTTGTGAATTTATGGTGATTGGGATGTTTTGAATTTTGCGATAAGTGAAGTTTATATGCGTACTTTTTGTTTCATTAAGTTTAATTCGCCATTTGGAGGTCCATTGATAAAATCGGTTCACCTAATCTTGCAGTTTGCTAGACGATTCCTCGACTGTCCTGCCCGTCGTCAGAATTGCAGTATCATCAGCAAACGTTGCTATGACAGCTTTTGGGGGTTCTGGGAGGTCCCTTGTATACAATAGATAGAGCACTGGCCCAAGAACGCCCTTCACTGGGGTTTATTATTCAATTTCATTCATTCGGCTTGCATTCATGATTTGAATTTCTATAAGCTTTGAGGTGTGCGTGTTTCTCAGGTGATAGAGCAAAATACCTGAATTTGGATTGATCAGTTGATCATATTTTTGTGCCTCCTGAAATTCAATAATCGCTCTATCACCTGTGAAACACGCACACTCCAAAGCTTAGTAGAAATTCAAATCATGAATGCAAGCCGAATGAATGAAATTGAATAATAAACCCCAGTGAAAGAATTTGCAGCGTTTTTCAACCAGACCTTGAACATTAATCCCCGTAACAATCTGAAAACAGGTACCTACCTAAAATGAAAAATCGGACGCAAAATAAACAAATTTCGGTCATTATTCCGCATGTAATTTTAAGAAATAAACTATAACAACTTAAAAATAATATTGTATGACGTTTTTTATTTCTATATTCCCTTATCGTTCATAGCCCCTCATGCCTATTTCGCGCATATACGACATACTTACATACACTTATAATAAGTAAGTTACTTTTTGTCTACACTAGAATTTATCTAGAAACTAGAAATAATTTATCCCGTTTGCCGGGTTAGCTAGTATGTATACAAAAATAATAAAAAGTCGTTAGCACATTTCATTAAATCACGTTTTAATTTTCAGGTCGTTGACATCATGAAAACAAACGTCGAAAAGGTGTTGGAGAGGGATCAAAAGCTTTCGGAACTTGATGACAGAGCAGGTAAAACGACCGCAGATATCATTTATCTGTTTTGATTTCAGTTGGTTATACTCGTATATTTACGTGTTAGTGGGTACCAAGCATTACAATTCTATTCGTTAAGTTGCGAACCAATCAGAACAGCACTTTTGCCCGGCACACGAATATGAAGTTCGCTATTAGAAAATTTTCCGGAACACGTCATTTGTTGTTACGATTGTATCCCAAATCAGCGTACTTTTCCCAGTTTGTCGCCCTTATTTCGAAAATTGAGCGTTTTCTCGCAAAGGTTACTACGCACTAAATTGAAGCGGACAACATTTCCTAGATTTTCCAACATTTCCTTACGAGTTTCGCCGCTAGAGTGCCCCGAAATACGGGCGAGAAAAAACGCGATTTCTACTATTGGCGACCATTGATATTGAAATTATCCAAGTAGACTAAAAACAATGCGTAGGTACCTACCGCTGAGGAATGGTGCAAAAATAATAATCAGCAATTATAAACAACTAAAACTTTATTCCAAGTAATTTTTATTACGAGTGAATAAAAAAAAGTTCAGAGCAAGGAATTATAATGTAATAATATTTGTTTTAAAACATTTTCCAAACTAATGCATGTATTACACGAATGGCTCTGTGTTTGATTTGAAGTAAATAATAAATGGGGCATTCCACGTGAAAGGTTGAACTCAAAATATAAAAATCGACTAATTTTAAGTTGATATTATTCCAGGATTTTTTTTTTTTTTTTTTTTAATAAGGAATTTATGCATGCATAATTTTTACACATTCATTATAGTATGTCCCCAACTGCGTATTGCTATACTGTATTGTGGACTTCTTCCTTAACTTATTAGCTCTTTAAAGGATCATTTTTCTGTTTTAGTCCTGTTTTTTTTTTAATGTATTTATTTTATTTTTATTTATTATTTTTGTCACTGATTCAAGTTAACAATTTGATTTGTCTTCTAATGCTCGTATTTGTACGAAAAATTTCATTATATTTCAATAATGTTTTCCTGTTTTCTATGAGAGGAACATAGACATGATTGCCCCGACACCTCGCACACAGCGTGTCCATCACTTCTTGTTTAAAAAAAATGTTTTTCATGTTAACTTGATCGAATTTGGAACAGAACGCCGCCCCAGTCGCAATTTTCTATCTCAACCCACTCTCGGGAAATAATTTTTTAAAGGCCGTGTTCGTTACGTGAAAAACAAACGTGAGCGACGCGATCGCTTAGGCTGGACGTCCACTGGACGCGACTTCGAGCGAAGGGAGAACAAGCGAAAAGGCGATATTTGGCGAGAACAGTTCGCCTGATTTCAAACAGTGGGGTTTAAGTGGGATCCCGTCCACTGAGAGCGTTAGCTTCACGCGAGTTTGGGCGAACTAACGCGAAGGCGAAAATTTTCAATCTAGTTTGAATTCAGACGGGCGTGATCGGCGATATTCGGCATGGAAGTTAAAAAATTAATTGTTCTGGTGCAGGAGAGACCCGCAATATGGGACCAAAAGCTGCCCCAATACCATATGCCCATTCTCCACACTGTCTCCTCTGCAAAAAAAGATCATTCACCCACTCTTCTCTTACGCCAATTCTTCTTCCTCGTCTTCTTCTCACCATATTCGGAGACTCCAATGCGTACAGTTGCATTAAAGCAACACCAGCAACACAATAAAAATCCAAAACAAGAAAATCCCGAATATGAACTGAAGCGTTTTTAGCTTCAGTTCGGGTATAGTGGATGGGCTTCCTTCGCGCGAAGCTGGGAACTGACGAACGAGTGCGTATTCGCGCGAACCGCTTTTCGCGCGAAATCGCGTTCAGTGGACGTCGAGCCTTACGATTCCAAAACGATTCAAAAACGTTAGGTTACACATCGCGAAGCGGTATACGCCATATTTCCATTATTTTATACCTGTTTCCTCCAGTTTTATTTTATATTCGGAAAATGCCTTCTTTTTCTAAATTTTTATTGATTTTATCGACGGCATTCATGTATTATTTGGCCCGTAGCCAAAGAAAACGGAAGCCAGTTGGTGAAATTTATCGGGTCTGAAGAAAACTAGGCGAGTTTCACCATTTGTATCTTTAACGTTTATATCACCACCACACTTTCGGAGTGGTAATAGATCAGTGTCTAAATTGGGAGATGTATGTCAACATTTTATCAACAAAGCTCAGACAGTTGATGCCAGTTTGTAGAGGAGTGGGATTCACGATAATTAGTAGTTCGAAATGTTATCAAGAATGTGACCAATGTGTGAGTTGGACTCTTCAGTTCTAAGCAGAAGACGTGGTATCATCACGCGAGAGTGGGTGAGCAATGTTGTCCTACAACGGCCACAGCTTGGAGAGTGGCGTCACCTGATGGAGGACTCATCTTCAGGGCCGTTTTTCACCTATTCCTATTATCTCGGACCTCCAATTTCCTATTATCTCGGACCCATTTCCTCAGCGGAACGACTTGCAGTCACCTTTAACTTGAACGCTTCTCTGTTAGGGTAAAGCCCTTTACCTCGCCACACTTTTCAGATTTTCCTTACCTAGGAACCCCCAGGGTTCTGATCGTTTTTTTTTACAGATCCTTTTTACAAGATGTCTACAAGATCCAGGAGTTGAAACGGGTTATTTCAAGTTGTTGCGTTTTCTAGATCTAAATTTCTAAAACCCTCCAAAGTGGGGCCAGTTACGAACACGGTACCTACCTCGCCCCTCATAGGGTCGTTTACCTGTGACCACCTTCCCTACAGATAGAAATTAAACGCTCAGATGTATGGAAAATGAATTAAATACGTTTATTTTATTATATAAAACTTCAACGCAAGTCAAAAATATAATTAGAACATGACAGGAATTGGTTGGCAACCACAATGGTATCACAAAATCCTAGAATTATTGGACGAAACTTTTTCTTGTAAAGCTTAAACTTGTAAAACTTGAAATTGGCTGATGTTCATCGTGTAATTCGGTCTCATGAGGCCTAGCCTAGGACTCGATTTAACTGGTATAATTTGATTCACTCGAACTCGGATGGAATAACGTTGAGAAGACGCAAATTCATCGACGACTTGAATTTTTTGGGGCGAGTTACGCCCATCACGAGCACTGGGGGACTCAGCTTTGAATGTCCCACGCGCCTAGTACATTTTTCACAATCAAAAACTAACTTCTATGGACCTTAACTGCAGTTAAAGATTCAAAATTTAAAGGAAAGAAATTTCCGAAAATACGTTAATTCAACTCCATTTGCGAACAACGTGCTGGAAGGTGTTTGGTCAGCTTTGCGTTTCCTACACATTCACGTTGAAATTCCGGTAGGAATTCGAAACAAAGTTGGCCATCTTCCAAAACAGTAAACTAGGAGATCCTAGGATAACAGGAGCGAAAGTCTGGAAAATTATTAAATCCTTTTTTTCTTAAGCGACAAATGGTTTGCCCACTACAATTATGGACTCAGCGTTGAATGTCCCTCACGCCTAGTGCAATTTTCATAATCAAAAACTTCTTTAGACCCTAACTGCAGTTCAAATGTTCAACATTTAAAAGAAAAAGTTTTATAAAATACTTAAATTTACTCTGTATTTGGAAAAGAACGAGCTGGAAGGAGTCAAACGTCTTAAAAACGTTCAAAATGACTCGGCTTTCTATTGGTATAATCAGCTTTGCGTTTCCTACACATTCATGGCAGAAATTCCAGTTTGAATTCTAGGCTTATTGAAAATTTAAAACTGAATCCGAAAATGTGCTCATCAGTTGGAGAAATTTGTGTTCAAATGGATATACGTGCAAAAATCTTCAACAAATCGTATTTTGTTGATGGGTTGAGACAGAAAAGTGCGGTTGACAGAGTTTTGCTCCAATTTCGGTTTTTTGTTACATTTTTTCTCTTTTCAAGTGCGGGACACTATGTATTTTTGTAGGTATATATGTACGTACTTTTTCATTAATGTAGATTTGAATTAGCGGTGTTACATTGTACGATTTTTTCTGCTTAATTCTCACAGATGCATTACAACAGGGAGCATCACAGTTTGAACAGCAAGCTGGCAAACTAAAGAGAAAGTTTTGGCTACAAAATCTCAAAGTGAGTCCTTCTAGTTTTATTACATTTTTGCTCGATACCTCCGCATGTTTAATATTCTCTAATCGATAGAAACACCGACTTCTTCGGATTTCGTCTGACTTGCTTCGATTCAATTATTGTGAAATATTACGAATACCTCCACTCTGTTCCTCGGAAAACCAAACGGGAAAATACAGGGTGTGAACCTTTAGTACCCGTCGCAGGTCACAGATCGATTGTCCTGCTAAATTCTAATAACAGTACGCATCTAACTTTTTAGAAATCTTTTCAGCATAGTTTTCGAAGTATGTCAGTTGTAAGGTTTCTTTCATGATCCATACTCTCTTAATTACCCAAAAAAGTCAAATTTGGTTATTTGTTGGAAACCAAAAACGTTTTTTTAAAAAGGTTCAATTGGTGGAAAATCAAACTGAAAAGTAAATTTTGTCAAATCTTGAGTATATCCACTTTTGTTTTATCAGTACTTCCGATGAAATTCTACTCTTTAAACTTAGCCTGTACCCCTAACATTTGCGCCAGGTCGCAGCTTTCCAACAAAATGCTGCTTAACAAATATTTTACGCTAAAAACTTCTGTAGCGAATTAGCTGTATAATCGATCCCTGGCTGTGGCATGTACCGGTGTTTTTCAGTCATAAATCTGATCATCTAAGGTGCGTAGATAATTGTGGAGGTGTTTTCAAAGATAGCTTTGTGTAGAGACGAAACTGACGCACTAGTTTCGACGGAGGGCTTGAAACTTTCCGTATAGAGCACTTTAACCCACTCGTTTCTTAACAGAGTGGGTTGTTGGTCTAGGCCAGGGGTCTCCAAACTACGGCCCGCGGAAGGATTTGGTCCGGGCCCATCGCCCGTGGAAAAAATTAATGGATGGAAAAAATTAGGCTACCGCCAGAACTTGATGACTCCAAGGGAATCAAGAATTTTCCCAGACAAATGATAACAATTTTTGGTTCAACGTATGTTTCCGAACAAACCCTCTCAACAATGACACATGTCAAATCCAAATATCGAGCGATACTTTCAGAAGAACACTAGGAAAATTTGCTTATGATTGGAACGACAAACTTTGATCCTAAGAGGAAAGACATTGTAAACAAAAAAACGATTGCACACATCACATTGGACATTTTTTCCAAAAATACTTTTTTGAATATAATAATTTTGAATAAATAAATATAAAATATATTTCTCTTAAATGCTTTGTTTTTGTATTCCTGAAAATGAAATGTTATTATTTCTATTAAACGATGAAAAACTAATAATCATGGAATTAAAGAAATAGATTTAATCACTAAAAACCAAGTTTTGGACTCTATATTAGGCCTGATTTTGAATTTATCAAATGTCAATGTCTAGGAGTACTTAAAAACCCTGTTATCAAGTGTTTGACTTTCAAAATTTTCCATTCCTGAAAATTCAATTGTGGGTATTTTTGATTGAACAACGAAGAAGTAATTATGGAATTTTAAAAAATACGATCACTAAAAACTATTTTTTTTGTGCCTGTGTAAGGCCCAATTTTGAGTTTGTCAAACTCGTTTAGGAGTGCTTAAAAACACTGTTTTCAATTGTCTCATTTTAAAAAATTTCCGGGGGGGGGGGGGGGGGGGGGGCCGATAATTTGAGCCGTTTGAGGATAAGATAACGTTAATTACATATTTCGCAGCGAAATAACTTTTTCTCAAAATTTGAGAACAAAATTAATGTATCAATTTTCTGAATTTTTATAGTGTTTTCCTTAGTTTTTAGCTCATTTTGTAGACATTCAAGTTAATTTTTCAGTACAATTTTGTGCAGAAAGTTTTTAATGCACTAATTCATTCCGAGTCCTTTTTCTGTTCAACTCCGGTTGAATTATCCAATAGCGAAACGACGGCAAAAGAATTTTCCTCAATCAGCGAACTACTGGTAGTTTTATTGTGGTGTAATTTGAGACGTTTGGAGACAATGCTCACATTATATTACACATTTGGTGGGTAGCAAATGAACTTTTTCTCAAATGAAATATTTACTAGCTCAAAGATGAATGTCTCAATTTTCTGAATTTTATAGTGTTTTCATTATTTTTAGCTTAATTTGTAGAAATTCAAGTTAATTTTTCAGTACAATTTTAAGCACAAAATTTTGAATGCCCTAATTCATTCTCAGTCGTTTTTCTAAGTACCTAGTATTCTACGTAAAAAAATAAATTAATAAAAAAAAAAAACGAATTTCCCGATAGCTCGTTTTTTGATCCAAAGAATTCATCCTTCCTTTTGGAACGCTTAATTGCGGTTTAACTAAATAGCTACTCCTAAAATGCGCATCATACATTTTTGCGTTTTCTTCATATCCAAGTAGATACTAAAACTTTTTATCATATGATTTTTTTTTTGCTTATTATAGAAATAGAATTATTGTTGATTTTATTATCATTTCATCAAATATCATTGTATTTATTTCAGATGATGATAATAATGGGGGTGATCGGACTGATCATTCTTGCTGTTATAGTCGGTAAGTTTAACTAGAACTACAAACAAAAGCAAAAAAGGAAAATCACCAAATTTCTTGTCTACCCTCTTCTTCTGTTGATTGTTAAAACTTCTACACAATTATTGCATCGCGGCCCGGACGGCATGGCTCTTCATGTTCATTTCGTATCATTACTCATTTTTACTTATTTATTCCCCTGGTTTTCTTCACGGAAAACTTGGGATCCTTCTTCCACTTGCTCCTAACCATTGTGGTTCTTTCCTCTCATAATCGTTATGTTGAAATGACTGTTTGTGTTCATGTTTGACGTATCATTCGATGTTATTTCATATTCCTCTTTTTATTCCGTACCCCCTAATTTTGGTTCAGGTTTCTAAAAGGTGAAATTTTGCAAACCGATCTATGGGAAGACAAACGAAATAAAACTTATGAAAAAAAAAATCGAGAAGTTATATATAAGTACATATGTTGATTTCATTATAAACTTATACATATATATAAATATACATATATATGTAAGCCTAGGCCCGTTATCTAGTTTATCAAAAGTGCACCATGGATATGTACTAGGTTTTCCAAATTCTAATGAGCACGAAGAGTTCATTAAGTTTGTAGTTTGGTAGGGGAGAAAATCGAACACGAGTTATAAATTAAAACCCCTGCCTTTTTACGGTCTTATTTCGTCTTCCACTGTTCAGTTCGAATCTTCAAACAACTTTCTTTTTTTTTCTCTTTTTTTAACCAATGATGAAGTCATTTGGAACAAAAGTGGTTAGTTGGAAAATATAAGCGAGGTCTCTCGTGGACCAGTACTGAATTGAGACAATATGGAATCTTCATACGTTTGGTTAAACTGTGTTTGACTTCACACAAATTTGATTACAAATTTTTCTCGTTTGAATCACAACCTGACACTTTCGCAAAATCAAACCCTTACCGATATTTCCCCCTAGTTAGGTGTTTAATGATTCAATTTTATCTGTACAGCCAAAATGTTCTTTGTAGATCGTTTTGTGGGCTACAAGTGTATATACGCTATATTATACATAAAACATTGAATATATGCAAAAAAACAATTATATGCGATGTGTATTGGGAATTAATTATGTATATATTGGGCAGAAATGGATATATTTATTTTAAAAGATTAATTTAATCCTGTACCAAAAATATCAGTTTGTGTCTGTGATTCTAAAATTCATAAAATCCTTCATTTGGGATGAGGACCATATTCAACTTGACTATGGTATGGGAATATAAATACGTTAGGCGTTACTAATGTAGACAACATTTTTTTGGGATTTCTCATCATATCACTACGACAGAACACCTTCTCGGTTGAATCATTTAATTACACTTGTAGGTGATAACATTCTAAATGCTTATGAATTCAAAAAAAGAAAAGGTCTATGCACATGGGTAGGTAGTTACTGATAATTACAACTGAAAAACACATTCCTACATGATCATTCATTATTTTGCCTTTTCCGACACGAGATCCTCTTGAAAAAATTTGCCAAGACACATCGACTAAATCGAAGGAATCGGGAATCTGTCGTCATTCTATTGGCAGATCTCAATAAAACAAACGAATTTAGGAAAAACTGGATATTCGTCTTTAACTTTCTTTTATGGCTATTTTAAAATCTGGGCATTCATTTATGAGGAGGGATAAACTGTAAAATGACGATGCGTCATAGATGCACTTGGTATGAAATTAAATACTTTCTTGCTAATGTCTATGGCTCATTGTTTTAGAATTTTAGAGCAAAGTATTTAGAAGGGTATAATCAATTTACTATTCAAAGACAAATAAAGGGTTCAATGAATTGTATATAATAACTCAACAGGCTATACAATGAGCTTTAGGATAACGAAAATTTAACAACGTAGCCTGGAAGAATGGATGTTTATTAAATTATGGAAGATGAAATATAGGTAGCAACAAATGACACGGTGGATTGATAGATGGTTCATTCTCATGGTCTATATTCATGAGCATATCACAAGAAAGTGATTATGATGGTTTGGAATGAACAAATAAAATTAATGCAATCATAAAGTGCGCCTTTTGACTATGTGGCGGTGGATTTATCAAGTCGGAAGCTTCTAGACGGAGCTCGTTGACTTCCCCACATTGGTAGCATATTCTAAATCTCAAACAGTTCTACATTTCCGACATGTTATTCAACAGTTCTCCCCAACTCAAAACCCCATTCTAGTGCGGACAATGGAACAGTGTGGTTACGTCATTCAATCACCTTATACGTGCCTAGAGGTTAAATTACGCATACCTAATGCTAACAACTCCATCGATGGTTCATTATATCCATAATACGAGTAATTATGAAGTATTACGACAAACTCAGATTTCCTATCCTACAACCCTTTAACACGATATCCCATCTCACCTTCCATCAACCACCAACATCACTACACAATAAACTAGCATGCTTTACAACTTTGGTATTTTTTTTGCATACATTTTACTACAATCATACATAGGAACACATGAATTTTCGGATAAATTCGGCATGATGAAGCTAAATGCATTTTTTTCTATTTCAATCAAGTTTCCATTGAACTTGACGCTTTTAATTTTTTACAGTTCTATGAGTCAAGCTTTTTGTGCATAACACTGTCACAGTTTTACGCTAACGATTTTACCTTGGCAAGAGAAATATATCTAAAATAGCAATTTGACAATTCTCATTAACGCATGCATTTTTTCGTAACTATAATGAGAAAGGATGAGTATAACAATAGAAGTTAAAAGATGAAGTTTGTAGCATAGTTTTGTAATGCGGATTGACTTTCATCGCTCGATTGGTATGTTTCTTTAAAAGGTGCAAGTGTTAATACAATGGAGCTTTGAAATATGTCAGTTGTTATAGGTACCTAGTTTCTTTGAACTAACCACATTAAATTATTGTAGATTATAATCTACTGATATAAAAAAAAAATCACTCTTTCAGAGCATAGAAAAGTAAATGAGATGTGGTAGCAATTGATATATGCTTGTTAGGCAATTTATTGTTTCATTTATAACTGGAATGAAGCTTGTATATCACTTGAATTTTTAATGAAAATTGAGATTCGCAAAGCTGTACTCTGTTCTTAAAATAAGCATCCTACTATTATCAGTGTGGTTGTAATATTTTATCTAAGTAATGTTTAGAAGAAGAAGAAGGACATACGTTACACATTTGTACAAAATGGCCTACGAATGCGTGAACGTTGCACTCGATTAACCAGAAACAGAATGAAACAAAAATATACGCATTGTTGTAAGTTGATGGAAATTAACAAGTATTATCATGAATGGAATGTTTCTCTGATCAATAAAAGCTGTTTTAAACTGTGGAAGACCGATTGGCTTTCAAGTCCAAAACCCTTCTTTCAACGATAAATTGTTTTCAATGAAATTTAACTGAACCAGTCAAAATTGCAGCTTTCGGCGTAGAACGAAACAATCAATGACCCTTGCTGATTACCTAAAACTGATCTTCATAAGCCATTCACTGAATCGCATTAAATTATAATCTAAAATGAACTATTGCTGAAAAGTATTGACACATTTTTATGCAATGTATTTCTTCAAAATCTATCTGATTGAATAAATACTGATGGTGAACGTAGATAATTTTTTAATAATCTCCCCTCAAAGGCGGAGGGGGCACACCATTTAAAAAAACGAAAAAACTAAAAACTAGTAAAATAAAAGTGGGGCGGACGCGCAGGGTTACCCAACGCCGGCCCTTGGGATTTGGGAAGTCAAGGATGATGGAGGAGAGAGAGAAGGATGAAAGGAAGTGCCCCTACAAAATGACCATCAATTTAAGTACGAGCCCCGAATGATGCGGGTGGTGATACCACGAAGTACTCCTGAACAGATGCCCAGCTTGTAACTCCGTGGCACTTTTCCCGCACCACACTCTGTGCCATGACACGATCGCAGCCATAACCTTGATGTTGTTTGGCGCCACTCCTTTTAGCTCAGATACCGCTTGCCGCAGGTCGTTCCTGTCATATTTACTTATCTTAGCCCTCCAGGTCTGCTCCACGTCCATGCTGACAACTTAGACATCCAGGATCACGGCAGACCCTTCAGGCTTAATGGCAACGATATCTGGCTCCTTGCCCTGGCCACTTGTATGATTTTTATGAACGTTCTAAAAATTGATCATTCGTATCTTCGTTGAAGCCTTGAAGCTTTGGTTGAAAACGTGTAAAAGTCACCACACAAATCATCTTTCTTTTTTCAATAGGTAACAAATGGAGCCCTTCATTGCGCTCTTGACCGTTTTCTCTGAGTGACTCCCATAATTGCAGCTCTTTTAGGCTGAGAGAAAATAAATTAGCGCACTCAACTACTTTTTCTCTTCATTTGGAGTCAAACTTTCTTTCCAACCCGATGACAACGTTTTCTACCTCTTAAATCATGTTCCATTCTAAAACAAATATCCCTAAAAGTAATTCGCGATCAGTGGACATGGCAAAAAGATCTATTCGTTCCGTAAAGTCTTGACATCTGTGTAGAAAAGCTGGAAGCTGCATTTTGAACAATACCGTGCGTTCAAACCGCACACTCACCTGAAGCACGTTTTGCATGAGACCAATCCGAATTCTTCCATCTTCAACCTTACGCATCTTTTTTCCGATATATTTCTTCTTCTTTGAGTTACGTTTATTTCAATGAATATTCACTGCTGGCTTGCACTTTTTACTTCTTGTTTGTCGCCTATTTTTCCGCTTTCTTCTTCTTGATAGTTCTTATAGTGCATTCTTTTATCTTTTCCTTTAAACGAGGTTTTTTTCTTTTAATTTTCTTTGTGATCTTGGAAAATTTCTTAATTTTTTTTAGAACCTGGTGATTTACAACGCTAACCGTTTCGATAAGGTGCTTGGGATGTACTTCCATGACGATTGATTACATGTACTCATGTAGTTTTACTGAATTGCTCAAATCAGAATGGTGCACATTAATAAGCATTATTGTGGTCTGCAAGATGGGTCTGTCTAACAATTTAACCAACGGAAAATTGCACGGGTTGACTATTCTATTCATCTAGGATGAAAATCCTTTTTTTTTTTTTTTTTACCACAAGTTTTAATGCATGGCCCATTGAGGGCAATGGATCTCCTCATAATGAGAACAGCAACATGTTTTGGGGCTTGCGCACGACAATTTGTTAGTGAACAATGACCTAACCGCCCGAGTGAACTTACAGCCTCTGACCTTTAAAGTTCGGTGACGTTACGCTGTATGAGTGACCTCTTCAGATCTGTTCAACAACGTGACGGTGTCACCTACTAAAAATACAAACTCTTAGCTTTCCCAGTACTTCTAATCAGTTTTATTACGAAATAAATTGTAGGGGTTCCTTTCTGTTCAGTGTGTGCCTGCCTATATCAGGGGGGAAACCTATCCACTTTGAGTTTTCCTGGTAGTTGACCCCCAGTTGGGCCCTCGGTCTACCTCCTCAGTAATTACCACAGAGCACTGATGTATTGCAGGTCTTTCGTAAGATCTCAACCATTGTACAGACACATGTATGTAATCACATGTAGAAATGAACCTTCAGTTTAAAGGGTTCGGAATTTAAAAAATTCAAATGGAATAGATGATGTTTGGTAATTTAAAAAAAATGCAGGTTTTGCGAAGATTCTTCCATTGGCCCCTTAATGGAAATTCATTTTCAGACTTTCTGAAATGGTTCGGTGATCGGAACGCTTTTTCATATGAAAACAGGGTATTAACCTTTGCCAGCTATCGATTGCACAACTAATTTGCAACCAAAGTATCCCTACAGTCTTTCTTAAAATCTCGCTTGGTTTTTTCTAATTATGTGAGTGGATACGATTGTTTACGTGATTTCAACTTCAACTCAATAAAATGTCGATAACTCAGGTGATTGAAGGAGTAACATTCAATTTGATTATACCGAAGGAAATAAAGTTATTCCTCTAATGGAAAAACCAAAATTTTCCAAAAAAGCAGAACAGTTGACAAAATAACATGGAGAGGAAAATTGTCAAATCTTGAAAACCTCTGTTTTTTCAGTCGCCCACGGGTCTGTCGTAAAATGCCATGAAATTTCGAATTACGAGAAATTTACTTCAAGATTAAAATGGCTTATTCATTTAGACTAATTTAAGTCGTAAGACAATCGAAATTTGACTTACCTTAAAGATGAATTTAGTGTGGAGCCAACCTACTCAACTGTTACTCAGATTTACATTATCGCCAGTTTAGTTCTACTACGAGGAGTAGTTACTCTCCTAGTGATATCATGAGGGTATTGCTTCCTCATTAGAAGGTATCATACCAGGGTAGTTATTCCCTAATACGTCGGAGTAGTTATTCCCTTATTCCTGGTGTACTGATTCCCCTGTTCCGTGGAGAAATGATTCCCTTGTTCCGGGGGCGAGCTTCCCCAACCAACCTCCAACCTCCCCTTATAGCTGGCCCGATCCTCGCTAGTTTAGATAATGAATGAGTGTGGCTAAAACCAGAGTACTAAGAAAGCCACGTCACACTCATCCCCAACTGCAGGTTTGCACACCGATGGTGACCATGCCGGGTCATGACTGGCAGCGGATAACTGACCATTTACTCACCAACCAAAAAATAACAAAGCCAATGCATACGTATATTGTTAGATAGTGCCAATAATGAACCAATTTAATAGATTGATAAAGCATAACAAACCAGATCAAACAAAAAGGTAGGGAATGTGGGTAATTGGACAAAAAATCCCCAAGGGCGGACAAAAATCCCCAACTTCGGAAAACTACTGAAAAAGGGAAAAATACGAAATACATTTAGAGCTGTACGGGTACATACGGCTTTCCACCAATTACTTTGAGTGCCCCCTTGCACTGGAAGTATATATTTGTGTGGCTTATACTGATACCCTTCGAATAACGGCTTTTCTCCTCGCTTAGTAAGTGTTGGGATGACCTCCATCGTGAAACTGAAGACTCCCCGAGTAGGAAGTAATGTGGAGCGATATGACGAATCATGATTGCAATAAAACTTGTCACGTTGACCCCGGTAGCATAAACGTCAACTCACACATAAACATCAACTTGGGGCCCCGAGCACAGAATTCTGCTTCCAAGTATGTATTTTTGTCATTTTTCATACGGGGATTTTTTGTCCGGGGTGGGCTAAACGCGAGGATTTTTTGTCCGGGGATTTTTTGTCCGTGATTCGGGAATGTGAACCACGCAATTTATAGGCTCCCATGAAAGTAGTTAGTTTTTACTTACGACCACAGGGTTACAGGTAACAAAGCTTGTTCAACCGACGCGTAACTGGCCCACTCTCGGCCGTCCCTTCTTCCATTATGCAGGGACAAGGATCATGTTGGGATGTGTCTGCTCGCCCAAATTGGGTCCTTGTGCTCCAGAGGTGAACTTTTGCCTTTGGAGGCAAATTTGAGACAAAATGTCCGCTTCCCGACGGTGTTGAAAAATATTTCACGCAAGTAGATTTTCGCTGAATCGAATAGCCAACCTCTCGGGCCTCCTCTTGAAAATAACGGATTTTCAGGACTTTCTTCTTGGTCGGAAGAGCCGAATCAACGGTTGAAAATTTCCATTAGTTATACTCTAATTGCTCGGAACTTTGGATCAGAGGAAAGGGCCATAAAATTCCTCATTTATTGAACGAGAAACCCAAGTTCGATTCTATTTGGTTCAACTAAAAACGTACATAACATCCGACGCCAAACTAATTTTTTGTCAAAATTTGGCAGGTTGATTTAGAGTGAATAGCGCGGACTTCTCCGTTAAAACGCATATTTTCAAGCCTCAATTTCTCCACTAACTCTCAGCGAAAAGTTTTTTTTTTTTTTTTCATACCGTTGGAAAGTTGCGGTCCTGCCACGTATTTTAGGGCTACAGTCTAAATTTAAAGTGTGGAATTTCGTTAGACCTACAGAATATGAAAAAAAGTGGTCATTCTGAAGATTTGAAAAATATCGCTCTTCAAATTGATATTTTACCGTTTGACCCATCTTAATAAAACGTTGGTGATACATTAGGAAGATGGGAAACATTATTTTCAACGATGTAATGAAATTTAAACGTTTTCAGATATTTAAAGGAGCTATCGCCGTTTTAGTGAGTTGAGGTTGAAAACAAGAAAAAAAAATCCTCTAATTGACATAATTCGAAAACAAAGCGAGATTTAAAAAAATGTGATGGGGCAACTTTTGTTGCAAATCAGTTGTAAAATCGACCCCTGGCCAGTGGCAGACGTAGGCCAACACCCTGTATATTGCCAGTTATTAGGTTGGTAGAGGTGAAAATATTTGATTTAAGTCAGTGTTGCAAGTGACCAGAAGTTGATCTCAATCAGAGAATTTACTACCCAAGATGAGTAAAGTTCATGTATGGTAAAGTAGATAGGCCAATGTGTTTTGTAACAACATTCCTTTTCATAATTAATTTTAATCAAATCGCAGCCCTACCACCCTTCATTCGAATTTCAAACGATCTTTAAGGTAGGGTCTGAATTATTTATTTATGTGATCGTTCCGACTCATGTGGATATGAACGAGAACGACAGTTTATCAAAGGACCTCTACCGACAGACCCATCTTGCCGAGTAAGGATTTGTTGCCATATTAAAACAGATTTATTATGAGATACCAAGGTATCTACACCTTTGTCAGTCTGTTGATGCATCTGGTAGAAATGGGTACCTTTAGACGGGATTTTGTGTTCTAAAACAATGTTTGATTCAAATGACAAGTACAAATAGGTCAATCTGAATTTGGATTGTTTAACGATGGTTTAGTGATGGTAACTGTAAATGAGGAATCCTTAGGTTTGGGATTATCCCACTTTTTGAAGTCCACTCTCAGGGTATACTGATCCCAGCTACCTTCAGGCTGGTCCTCCACTGAAAGCGTTTCAAGCGACCAAGCGATAGGACGATCCTTTAGAGGCGACATATAAACGCTCTTTATAGTCAGTTCAACACGGTGGATCACTTCGATGACTATTTTTTATTGAGGTCTTCCACATATGCGTCGATTCATCTCAAATCGACCTAGGTATTGTGTAAACCCATTACTAGGGAAGAGGCAGTCGTTGGGAGAGTTTAACCGCCTCCATAAAGGAGGAGAGGGAAAAGCTAGAAAAACTGGGGATTCTCCGTTTGAGATAATGCCACTTTTTGAACACCACACTCAGGTTACACTGATTTATACTACCGTCAGCTTAGTTCTCTGCTGTGTGATGGATATGATTACTTGGCCCTTGCCGATTCTTGAATCCGTCGCCTCAGGAGATATCCTCTGAGCGTGGCAGGCATTGTACTGCATTCAGTTCTTGGAAGGGGCAACATACTATTCCATCAGTCACCTCTCCATGTTACATGGGAGCATGAGCGTGTTTACGACCACTGGCCCTCTATGTTTGACTGCCCTGATGCCCCTATTCTCTCGCATTGCCCCGTAGACTGAATTCCTTTATACACGGGCGTACTCAAGGGGCCTTGAGTAACTATCGTATTTCCCCATACTTGCGAGATATCCCTCCAACCATTCCATCACTCACCTCCCCGTGTTACAACTGTAACGCGTTTTCGATCGATCAAGCGATTTTACACAATCGTCAGTATAAAAGCGACTATTCCTAATGAGTTAACGTGCTTTAAGAAGTCCTCTCCATGAGCGACCCAATTCTTGCGAATGTAGGTGATGCCATTCGGATGGGATTGACAGCCTGCCTACGCTCGACCTGTACCTTCCTTTTCAATGTCTTTGGCTATCCTCTCAACCTTGTAATTCACATTTCTCCCGTTTCCTGTAAATCATAGGAGTCCATGGGCATCAATGCGCTCCCATATAGCTTCCCTCTTCGGCACATCCCTAATGTTGGGACTGAGCTTAACGAGGAACGTCCTCATTCAGGCGGAGGTATAATGGGTTGAAGGCAGGTACCAAGTCTCTGCCCTGGCCTGCTACATGGTAAGACATCTGGAGACAGTGGAGAGTCCAGTAATATGGTAATCTCCCATCTCAAAACGGTACCTGATGAGGTTGTATTTGTGGTGACAGTGGTTGAGCACACCCCAGCTCACGGGATTTTCCCATGGTGCTTAGGGACGGTGACTTGTATGGAATGAACTTGTTCCAAAAGTAATGTATCTCGGCATAGTTTTGTTACAAACTGGGCCACCAACATCCTTAGTTGGTAAGACCAACTAGAAATTTCGACTTAACTTGAGTAACTCAGTTAGTTTAGTAAGCAACGCCTCGCAAGGTAATTTCCGAACGAGGTCTCCTAAATTGTGAGCCATACCATTCCTTCCAACCACTCTGGGCGTGAGCGGTGGTTCCGTCTGATTGCAGGATAGATTCTGCCGAACAAATCAACCTTCTTCCGAGAAGGGGTATCATCGATAAATACACAGTCGTCATTACCAAAGCCTTTCGAAGGCATTTAGAATGGAGTCGTAATTAATTCCGTGTCCGCCCTTAATATAGTTACGAAACCTTCCCCTTTCCTTCTTCATTGAGAGTTGAACTCTCCCAATGACTGAATCTTGGCTAGGTTCTGGGGTATGAATCGACGCATATTTAAAAAAAACCGATCCCCATACAGGACAAATACTCATCAAAAACATTCATCGTGTTGAACTGAATGACGCTTTGTCGCTTCAAAACGCTTTCAGAAGAGGACCAGCCTTATAACCTTAAAGAAAAGTGCTCTCGTCATAACCATGAACCCGTACAAGTTTTTCCAAAAAGAACGCAAGTCATGTCATAAAATCATATAGTAATCCAAGTATGAAAATTAGTATTTGTGATTTTTGCAAATACCACCTGCATCTGTAAGTAGGTCAGATTATTCCGATTCCTAGTCAGGTATTATTAAAAAAATCTCATTTGAAAATTTGAGCTGGAGACAAACTATAGAAGGAAAAGAAAGAGAATGCTTGAAAGGAATTTCATATAATGAAGCCCAGATGCATGAGTGGGCGGCACTACGACACCGTCTGTGAAGATCGTGCGAAGATGAAGACTTCGAGGTGGGGTAAGCATGCTTTGCCCTACATGTTTTGCATTATTTGAAATACTGGCATATACAGGCTAACATTTAGGCTAATGTTTTTGAAACTTTTCTTAAACTCGCTTACTAGTTAGTTAATAAACTATTTCTAATGGAAATCTGTTGGTTTCTAATGGAACGGGTACATCTTTGGAACCGTTCCAAGTTTGAAGCAAGCGGTTATGACTTGCACAATTTTAATTTCCAAAAACATAATTGCGAGTATTTTGAGTTATTATTTAGCTGGTAGGTACTAAATCGTAGGATGTGACTCTTCTGAGATCGCATCATCAGTTTGATCGCAATTAAATGGAAAGTATTGAAATTCGTATGATTATAAAACATTATAAATAATTAAAATGAAATTGTTGGTTGATTTTACCAAAAGATCAGGAGATATACGTTCATGTATCTAGTCCAAATCCCAGAAATACCTATACAATATCTTGAAAAGTCAACTATAATCAGCAGATTTAAATAATTATATATATAATGGAACTCTTGTTTGATATCAATTTTGAGCTTAGCCAAATAGTTATTTGGAAAGAAATTGCCCGAATACTATTTCTTACACTATGGCTCATAGTAGTTGTTTACGGAAGAATTTCCGATGGCAACTAGGATCGTTTGGCACTATCGGATTTTTAGGTATACAAATCAAGTTATACAATCTCCACTCATCTTGCTACTTTACAGCATAATGCCTAGCGGCTCCTAGTTGTCAACTGAAGCTTGAGTTATTTTGCAGTATGCCACAACATTTTTCCTTGTTCAAGTAGTCTAGTAGTAGAAGATAGTGTATACGGTATACTCCGCCCTCCATTGTTATATTTCGCTAGCGCTTTCGGAAATTAAAGGTATTTATAAGATACAAGTGTGTGGGGGATGGTAAACCGACCAAGAGCTTGATTGGTCAGTAAGTTTCCTTCATCTACAGGTATCTGAACCTTTTTACCTACGTGAATTTAGGGTCTAGCGTGAAAAAGGGAGGTCTTTTCGGTAGGTATCTAAAAAAACACTTCTAGAATGCCTGACCTGATATCTGGAAACATATGGAGCCCGAATATGCCAGGGCTATAATATTATGTTTTTTAAACTAATGAGCCTGTTGGAAGCTGTTAGTACGAGTACTTACTCAGAACACGGGGGAAATCGTTTAACAATAAGATGCGGAGTTTTATCGCTTACGCATGGAGGATTCACATACCTGCCGACTCGATGAAACATTCCTCATTTTCCGAAAGTGCAAGCGAAACTGGAAGCTCAAACCCTCCGGGCATATTAAAACTCTGACGTCAAATTGTCCCCGAGCAATCATTATGAATATTGACATGGGTGTGTCTTTTGGTTGTCCCTCATTCGAGAATTGTGTCAAGAAAATAGACTTGCTTGCTTACCTGCCACCTCCGACGCCTGTTCAGGATTGCTGGGTAGTTTTGACAAGGTGGTCGGAGAAGGTTTGACGGACTGATTAAATGGGTAGACCACGAGGCATTACTCTTTCCTCTCTACCAACGACTCTGAAATTTGAAATGTAACATCTTAGGGAAGGGTTTGTTTTAATGGCAAGGAGCCTTTATCAAGGGGAAAGGGCGGTAGTTGTACTCAGAGACTAATTACACAGCCACACAAAAAAAATGTCCTGACCCAGAAATGCCAAGATATAGAATCGATGTATTTTTTCGCGCTGATTCCGAATTTTCAAACCGCGGAACGATTGAACGTGTCGTTTTTGAGATATTCGCATTTTACTAAGGCTAAAAGTGGCAACTACGAGTATTACATATGATTTTCGGTACATAGGTTACAGCTTCAATATTTTATCTAGAATTGTAAGCCCTTTTGAAGATTTCTTGAATAGAAGTATTGAAAGGCCGGATTAGCTTTGTAACCTCATATTTTCCACAAATATAGCAAAAATGACTTTTATCCGTATCGCAGGAATGACAAGAATTCGAGGCCCTTTGAGAGTTAGAGGGATTCAGTTTTCTTTTCCTTGATGCATAAGACTCTCCAGTAGCCAAGTTACCCACCACTGGAGAGCTGCGGTTGCATGATGACGACGCCTGCGGGCCCGCTTGCTCACCCTGACCAGCCGCCGATACTGGGCATCCGATACCCTGCATCGTAAATACCTTACTTGTTTTTGCCATGACGGCATAATTCTATTACCCAGGAACTTAGCCAGAAAAAATCTGTTATCCGCCGTCACCACGGGGAGGTGTCCTGGTTGCAAAAACAAAAGGATGGAGCTGAATCCAGGTTACAACCCCTATTCATTGCCGACAAATTTTAATTGCACAATAAGTCAGGATTTACAAAAAAAAAATACGATTTTTTCACTTTTAGCCTTAGTAAAATGCAAATATCTCAAAAACGACACGTTCAATCGTTCCGCGGTTTGAAAATTTAGAATCAGCGCGAAAAAATACATCGATTCTATCTTGGTGTTTTTGGGTCAGAACATTTTTTTTTTTTTTTTTTTTGTGGCTGTGTTATTTTCCCACCCAGTCGCCGAAACTTTCAACGAGGCTTCTGTGGAACTGATCATGACTGATGGCCAAGAGACATATCCATGTTTTAATGTATTTCTCTGGAAATGTTCATGGAAAAACATGTACGCAGCTAACTTACAAATTTTCTGACCTGGGTCAATTTAAAATTTGGGTTATCGCTGGAAACACAATTCACCCCCCCCCCCCCCTTCTTTTACTTTTCAGATAGTCAGATACTCCAACATCTTTCACCCAGTTAACATTAACATTAAATTAACATCTATCTCTCCCTACAGTTGTCACTAATCAGAGCTTAATATCTCCAATAACACCTTTCTCAATCAGTTTTTGATTGCTAAATGATTTTGGATGAAATCTAGAGGAAGGTACATCCTAGCTACTTGGAATTAGAAGTTGAAGGTACAAGAGTTACATCATCAATGAAAAATCTGTCACAAGATTTCCAATTTAATAATCGAATAAAAATTTAAGAACTGTCACAACCCCAAAGGAGGGATATTCGTACTGGAAAAGTAAAAGTGGACACCATTTTTCATTAAAGTGGTCTCTGTTGGGAAAGTAAAAATGTGACACTCCCGCATTCCACACTCATCGAACAGTTTTGGGTAGTTCGTCCAAAGCTAAACCAAGTACTCCAATCATGAAATTACGTGATTTTTGCAAAGTACTCAAATCATGAAATTACATGATTTTTTTGCGCAAAGTGCTCAAATCATGAAATTACATGATTTTTGCACCCTGCATAGCACCGAAATTTTGAAATGACCCTCCAGCTAACTTGCAGATCAGCGCCAAAAAAAGGCCATATTTACTCTCGAAATCTTTCAGCGAGTTTTCGTAGAAAATGAAGATATTGCAATAGCTCTGAAAATCTAAAACACTTTTTGAGAACAATAAATTGGTCAAATTTCAAAAATTGAACCAAACAAATCACACAAAATTTAAAAAAACGGCTAAAAATCCAATATTTTTGTTTAAATAAGGGAATGTTAAATAGAACAAGTTTTTTCGCAATGATATTACTGGTGACAAAATTGTTTGCACACAATGGTCAAATTTTAAGTCAATTTAACAAACATGAGAAAAGATTATTTTGGAAAATTCGCTTTACACGATCATGCTGCTTGTCTGGAAGTTTTTCTTTCGATGTCGACTTCGCCTCTCTGGCAACTTACTATTTTCTCGACTGTTCCCAGCTAAATTCATGCCGGAGGAGAAGCAGCAGCCCATGTACCCGCCGATGTATCCGCCGAACCAGATGCCGATGGGTCAGCCAGGCGGAATGCCCGGACCGCAAATGGCCCCGGCAGCTCCCCCAGCGCCGGCGGCCACCTCTAAACCCAAGTAAAAACCCCCCACCGAGTCCCCGCCGCTTTAAATTATTCATCAAATGGCCGAAACCATTTATACACAACCATTCACAGTTTCGAAGGATCTGGACCAAGTCACACGGCAAACCCCTATATATATCTCTCATTTACACACCTAGAAATGACATTGTCACGAATGAAGCCACTTTTTGCGACAAAGTAGAAAAAATTCCCTTCACATTGAATCGGCCGTCATACGAACATTCTACCTAAATCCATAAAAACGTGTGCTTGGTCCATATTCAAATAGGCCATAAGTATTAGAATAACGTTTCACAGTTCACAATAAATTGTCGTACGTTCCCCGATTCTAGGTGAATTCATTAACACCTGAACCTGAATAAGATAAACTTCTCCTTTAGGATACTTCAAATAATTTCCTTCTTAAACACCTGTAATTAGGGAAAAATTCAAATAGATCTCGATGTTGAAATTTGTAATAGACAAGTAGGGACTCCAATTCAAAAATAATAAACCAAATTATATTCGTATGTTATTCAAAATTGTTGTTTCCTATTTTCTTAAACCTCAGCGAACTGTGAAACTGAAAACAACTGTATTAGGTACCTAACACGCACGTGGGTCATAAGTCAATTCATACATATATTTTCGCTTATTCCCCATAATTTTCCTTCCTCATTTCATGATCCACAATTTCAATTTGTTACCAACCACAAGTTTGTTAATCTATTGTTACCGTTTTTTGACAAATTGAGGAAAAATATAGAGAAAACAAAAATTGAAATTGCACATGTTCTCGGCGTGATAATAACCGGAAAACGAGAAAATGTTCATTGTTACATTCAAGTAAATAATAATGTCTAGGTAATTTTCCTAATATGATCAAATGGTCACTCAGTAGCTTGTTTCCGCCAGGGACCCCTCTGAGATCGCAAATTTCACTGATTCTTTTTATATCATGTCAGTTGGCGCGTCCATTAACACAGTTACCTACAGATTGTTGAGGACAAAACAATGAATGTGTTTTACATAAATATTTATAATACAATCTGACAAATAGCGGTGTAATATTACTATTATTTGCAAATACAACTTGTGAAATAAATAGAGGGATAAGAAAAGAAAGGTGACAAAAAAATCAAAAGTTAATTTCAATTGAAATTATTAATACAATGAATTCCCAGTACTTATTGTGGAACTCCAAAAGAAAATTGTGCGGGATAGTATTGTAAAAAAAAAAGAATAAAATAAATAAGCATTAACGTTCTCATTAGAACTTAGTCTATACAATGTACACTTTACGCCTAATGGTTTTGTAAAAACATTTTTTATTTTAACGCTTGTTATAATGGACTTGTAACAAGAGAAATCGAGTGTACCAACTGTTCAAAGCTTATATATAAATATATTAGATTATACATAACTGGAATATAATAAACGTATTGATGAAAGTGTATCATTATACAAGTAATAGAACTAGCAGATTACTATAAAATTGGAAATAATGTTGATTATGTTACGTTAGTTTATTGTAAAAAAAAATCAAATGAAAATAAGAAAGTATGTAATAAACGGTGAGAATATAAACAGACAATGCATTTTCTATCACAATTCCTCGTCCCACAAATGCCAACCTCAAGTGGCTTTTGAGAGTTTTAGGTGGATTTTGTTGAGAAAAGCCAATGAACAGATCCTTTCAAAGGCAATAAAGACGGAGTAAGGTAGAACTTAGTCTATATTTCCACGAAAATAATGAGTTGCACAGTTCAACGGTTAAGTTATCATCAGTAACAAAAGTGTATACAACACTTGATTGGATTTTGGGCCTAATCATTGGTGCCAGCCGGATTCGAACCAGTGCAATCAGTACTCCCACTGAAAGTAAACAGCCAGAGGACTGACGCCCCAGCTCGCTCGGAACTGAATCAGTAACAAAAGTGAACTGAAGGTCATCACAGACAGCACATCTTAAATAGGTCCAGATGAAAGGAGATTGAATCTTATTGGCTCAAGGAAGTGAAAGGGACGGGGAGGACTAACCAATGCCACTTACCGCTTATAAAGTGAAAGGGTCAACAGTAACATTATGGAGAGGGGGAACCAAACTTATTGCAACCCATGAACCCATTAATGGTGAAATATTTTGAGGAACAACCACATTTAAACATTTTCCTTACCTATCACTCCCAACAATTTCGAATTTTTCTATCACATCCCACATAACTCCCCTTGGGCAAAAGTTCTAGGGTAGGCGGGGGCTATTCCCCGCATGGGGCTAGTATCCGCAGTGCCTTTTTTTATTATAATAACCGATTATTAGACCGCCCTCCCCACAACAATATCCTTTCTCAATCACCAGTTGCCTCCTGAAACTTGAGGGCGGAAGTGAACAAAGTAGCCAAGAAAATGAGGTAAGTTCGTTTTTCATCAGTTCAGTTTAATATTTTCTTCACTTGCCTAATAGATTGTGAGAAAAGTGCGATAGTTATTCCAAACGTATGGCTTTCTTTTGAAAGGGGTTCTCATGAGATTGTTTGTTACTGCTCAACTTCGGCTAAATCTTTTGTTTTCTGTACTTGGTGTGGCATCTCCCGCCATTTTGGAGAAAGAGGCTAATTTCCGCACTTTTCCTGAGGCTTCTCTCCGCAGTCAGAAGTGTGCGGAGAGTAGCCCCTTTGAATGTTTTCTGAGAGAAGTTTTTGGTACATGTAATAAATTTTTGGAAATTTAGGTAGGGTTTTACTTGATACCAATTTATCCAAAACCCTTTTCACAATACTGACACCGACCTTGATATTGAATCCTTGATGTCTGGAACTGATTCTGATGAAGAAGACAAACAAGGGAACCCAGAAGAGAGAAATGTGAGTTTACTGCCGACTAGTGACTATGCCATTATTAAAGTTCACTGAAAGTCAATGGGCTCTTTTCGTCATGTTTTTCATGGCTTGATATAGATTTCCTAATTTTTTTGTACTATGAAAATACTACAAGTCTGATTTACTAAGTCATTTTTCATTAAGTTTTTCTAAGCTCTAGTTAATTTTTAGTGTTCAAATCTTAAATTAAATCTATCTTAAATTTGTTACTGAGTCATTTTTCTTAACTTTTTAAATTTTAAGTTGTTTTTTATTCTACAAAAATTTGGAAACCTGTTTCTATTTCAGAGTTTATTAACCAAAACGGTATAATTACTTTGCATACATACGAATACGAATCAGAGTTTATTTTTCAATATTGAAGAATAACTAAGGCTAATCTCGGCACGCGGAAACAAGCCCCATTGGCGCAGATATTAGCCCCACTGAATGAGGCCAATGTCCGCAAAAAAAACTTTTTTTTCCAAGCCCCATATTTTCGAAAATGTTTTTTTTGTAAACGTTTGGAGTTGTTATAGAATGACCAATAAACGTCTAATCTTTACATTCTATGACAAAAACTGGAGAAAATAACAAGATTATGTTGAATATGGTCTGAAAACGTGAAATTGTGGAGAGTAGCCCCCACCTACCCTACATATTGCCTGTTTCTCAGATAAAAAAAAAGCTACCTATGATTGGACTCATTCAGATGACTTGCAAAGGCAGAATCACCTTTGTTGTCCCTCAAATCCTTTTCATGCTCATTTATTCGTTCCCTGAATTTCCTTCCAGTTTGATCACAGTCTCAAGCCCACATGAACGATTTTGTTCATAAACCCCACTTTACTTTCTTTTAGAACGTTACTTTCATCCTTGGCCGAACCCAAAGAAGCTTTAGGACTATTTTTATTCTTGAATCCAACATAGAAATCTCTGGACGACAGTATTTTACCAAGTTTATCCGAAATTTTCCCATAATAAAGTAAACTAATCTACCTACTTCTCTTCCAACTCAATTTCTCTCACTAAACTACACACCCCTTCCTTACTATTTTCCCTTAGAACCGTATTCCAAATGGAATCAACAATGGGGATAACTCCCCCATATCCATTACATACGGCCTACGGACTAACTAGACTAATACGATTACAAAAACGATTACAAATAACGCGACAAACTTTCAGTTTGGTTCAAAAGCGAACAACTACAGGTTCATCTTAAAGCCGCAACGTTCGCCACGATCCCAGGCGTTATTCCCGCTTACTGTCGACGAGACTGTTATGTGTTCGTGCACCAACGATGGAGGTGAACAGAATAATTTTCGCTCCAAATCTGATTTTACAAAATCATTTTGTCTCATTCAAATATTTTGGTTTACCAATCTTTTAACTTTACCTCTTGTGAGTTTGAACGTTGGATTCATTCTGTCTAAAATTTTAAGAATTAGTTTTTATATTACGATATTTAGTCAAACGAGTAATGCAACATTACCTCAGTAGATGTATAGCTCGTGATGAAATAAACCACTTCACTATTCAACAATTGAAACGCTTTTTAATGAATAATAAAGGTAGAAATACTATAAAGATCACAAGCTAAAGACTGTTCGTTACGAAGTAGAAATTCTGAGTATGAAACAATGTCCTTCAGAGAGAGCTAGGCGTCGAAATAGAGTATCCATGAAGTAGTCATGACCGTGTAGTTGTTGTTTTCAACATTTCAATGTTTCAACGATTTGGCAGCTCCAAACGCGTTTAATCATTCTGTAAAATTTGGTTTTGTGGCGTTGTCCGGTTTTGAAGTTCATGTAAAATGGTTGGCTCCATGATTGTCAAGCTGGTGTGTTGGTAGCATTGTACCTGAGTTGATAAGTTTCGTACTCAAAGGTTGGTAGTTCCTATTCAGCTCAGTAGGGATGGCTATCATTGATCAAGTATCGATATTTTGTACCGATACTGTATCGGAAGGTAGGTATCGATACTCCAAAATATCGGTCAAGCAAAGTATCGATACTTATAAATATCGAGGATCGTTTTCAACATCAATTTTGTTTAATTGAACTGCGAAAAACTTTATCGTATCTACAAACAGAACAGAAGAAAATCCGTAATATAGCCTCCTACTGCTGCCTTCCTACTTCTTATTCTTTTCCTGTTTTCTTTCTAGTGTTGAAGCCACTATTCTTTAACATTCTGGATTCCGTTACAAGTGTCCAAAGATTGGTTGGTGAGTTTTTTAAACAATCATGTTTTAAGAAAATCAAATCATCATCAAGTTTAAAAATATTAAAACCAATTTTCGATGAATTAAGCTGGTAAGAAAAAATTTGCCGATATTTCGAAATTCGGAATTGACTTTATCGATGAACTCGATATTATCGGAGAGCCCAGAGTTATTTCGTATTCCCAAACATCGATAGTCAACGGTAAACTATCGATGTTTTGAAATATCGATATATCGATACCCATCCCTACAGCTTCCCTAGTGATCGGCCATTTTGTAATTGTGTTTAGTGGAACGCGGAGTGTTTTCAAGTTTCATCATGGTAAGTAAATTTTATCTGTATTCATCCTGATTTTGGTTAACGTTTACAATATAGAACCTCAATTAAATTCATGTAATCATATCCATTATCAGTTTTATTTGGAACTTCATAGTTTTCCTCTTTTCAACATCTAGGTAAAGTCGTCATGGGTCTTAGGTTAGGCTTTCGTTGACAGTTCCTCAAGCTCTGAGATCGGAAATATTCTGTACTGATAGTTGCCCATAATCTCGGCACTTCATAACTAGAAGAACAAACTAAAAATATTGGAGTGTAACTTTGTCTGAGATCGTCATACGGCACTGCAGTCATCTCATGGATATGTAGGAGGGTACTGGTACCTGGGGAGACAGCTCACTCCTAGCTCGTCGATCCGTGGTACCTTTGTCGTATTCTACAGTAAAACACTGTGTTCTCCTCATGAAAACTTGAAGTCATTTGTTTTGTTGTTGGGTTACTGGGCACCGTTATCTGCTTACTTTTTGTGATCGATTTATATACAGATACTCCCTCCTTGGGAGTGGAAGGATAAAATCATAATACATTTTATGTAGGTATCAATTGGGTAGGCTTCTTCAGTTTTCATGTAGGATTACTAATCTTTTTAATAAATTAACAATGATAGTGTGTTGATGTATAATTCGAATTTTTAGAATAACTGTTTTGGGATTGATTATTTATATTACTTAGCACTAATAAGTAACATAGGTACATGCAGCCGGTTAACTGAGAAATGTGTCTAACAATAATATTATGATCTAAAGGGGTGAATTAGTATCCTAAAACCCCAGCTGTTTGATTTACAAAGATTAAAATAGATGTTGAAAATGGACTGAATTTGCGACCTAAAATGTTGAGACGGTTCCAATAACAGTTCGCTACCACTTTCAGGTGACTGGAAAAGTTAACGTTCAAGTTGAAATTAATTAATTTTATTAAATACTTGATTATTATTTATTATATACACATCGATACAGTCTGAGGGTGTTCTTTCCCCCCCCCCCCCATTTTCAAACGCTCGTCGCTTCATGAAATTCTAACAAAAATTTGATGTTGAGGTGATTTTTGGAAACTTCAGCGCGGCTTCTTTTTGATGTGTGTTCATATTTTGAAGCAACAACTTTGTAAAAGCCAATTCGGCATTGGAAAAAGTGGGGGGTGGTATCGAAGTATTTGCCATGTCAAATTCTTCGGTACCCCCCCCCCCCCCCCCACGGTGAAAACAGTATTTTCGACTACCAATATCGCGTCTCAACCTCTTAACTTCCGATCAAAGGATTTCATCGCTCTGTATCTCGTACCTGCACGTCCTCACACCACTGTTCCTGTGAATTGTTGTTTAGAGATAGGCAAGCTTACTAGTTGATATTTACCGTTTACCTTCACGGGGCTTGAAAGCGTTTCGAACCTTGGACGGAAGGCGAGGGGTTGTAATATTTTCAATATACAATCCTAATCAAGCCATGTAATGCTACCATTGCATAAATAATCAAATAGGTACCCTTCATGTACAATAATTCAATTTTTATACAAATCCTCAACATTTTATCAGCCTTTCTCTGTGAAATTTGTGGAAGGGGTGTTAGGGGACGTACAGGTATGAGTTATAGAGCGATGAAATCCTTTGATCGAAAGTTGAGAGGTTGAGACGCGATATTGGTTGTTGAAAATACTGTTTTCACCGTGGGGGGAGTATAGAAGTATTTGCCATGTCGATTGAATAATTCACCGTTACTATCTAATTCTGGTAAATTGAGGTTCACTAGACATGAAACTTGTCAAACTGAAGTTTTCAAAAATCACCTCAACGTCCCATTGATCGCAAAAATGGATGGTAATTGAAAGTATGGTTGATTTCTACGGATCTGAAATTTATTCCGGTCAATTTTGCTTCCAAAATTACTGTAAAGTGACATCGCATTTGTATTTATCAACGAAATCCTCCAAACACCTCGATTTAGCACTTTCGTGGTCCCTGGACTATATATGCCGGTTGCAGCAACAAAATTATACCGGTCCCTCCAAGGTCATTATACTTGACTTGACTTTTATTTTAATTTTATCGTTTATAAGAGGGTAATCCTCATTACCCTTTGACCTTTTGGCTTTCCTGGACTATGCCAGATGGGTTAAAAAAAAAGATCGAATTTTTGAACAAATTTGTTTTGGAAAAGTAGTAAAGATAATCAAGACAACAAACGTGAGGTGTTTGTTGTATATGTTTTTTTTTGTCTCCTCTAATAATCTAAAAGGAGTTCTATCACGAGTGTTGCTGTACAACAGATAGGCTGCATTGAACAAATGTTTTAATTGTTCTCGTCTTCAAGCTCAGAAAACCATCCAAAAAGTCTTTCTGTTCTTAAACTAGATTCGAAATTATATTACACGTCTCGCTAATTGGTTTAGACATGTTTCAATTACCAAAAACTATCCATAAGAAAACAACTAGGTCGATAACGAACGACTTTTTAAGTAACACCCGTGATGTTCTCACGTGGAAACACTATTCCCAACTTAACCAAGTGTTAGACAGATATGAGATGATAGCTCCGAAAAGTTGTCCTTAAGCTTCTCCTTTTGCCGTTTCAATTCACAATTTTAATCAAGTACTACTGATGCAACAAAGGTAGCACTCGTGATGGATAATTCTTGTGACATCCCCATGTTTTTGGTTGAACTATATGATGCTCTCCAACCAGCTTCATCCCGCCTGAAGCCTGGACACTGGAATCACAAGGAAACATCTCGAGGTTCTCTCCCCCATTTTTAATGAACAATGTTGCAAGAACACCTGGTAACACTCGTGATTAAGCCCCCGCCCCGCGACCATGGAGACAAACCTATTTCCCTCCAATTAACTCATACTATTTGTAATTAATGATGAATCAAAATAACTCGTACAAGGTTTTAATATACGAAAAATACAACATTAGAATATTTCTATAAATTGAAAAATGTAAGTTATTTCGCGCAACTAAGCGGAGTCTTTACGAACAATCCTGAAATCACGAGGAGCACTCATATGGCCAATTTAGGGAAATGATAACTAGTATCACACTATTAGACATAATTAAAAAATGAAAATACTTACACTGAAATACATAATAGTGAATTTTCTCTCATTAAAATTTAATCTAAATTGAGTTGAAATTAATTTAAATTTAAGACTTTTCCTTTTCATAACACGAATTATATAGAACGTACATACTACCTGTTACACTCGTTATATTTTCTGAATTAATTTAATGTTTTTAAATTTAACATGACCTTTTTTTCCAAGGTTGCACTAGGTTTATTAAACTGTACTATCGTACCGAGTATTACCAAATAAGTTATAGGGAGAGGGGCGTGAAAACGCTCGCAATGTAAAGCGGGGTTCACATCTATCCGGAAAGAGAATACGAGCAGCTGATTGGTTGGGCATCAGCTGGGGAGAGGGAATATTTTTTCTGGACAGGCACTTTTGAAGCATATTGTACGCATCAGATTTTTCAAATATTTTTCGTTCCGGATGGTGCAGTCCACTACTGCACGGAATGGCGTCGGGAACCGAAACAGCTGCGGGAGGAAGCGCGGGAAACGAGTTGTTGTCCGATTCGCCTCCATCCCCTCCACTGCTTTTTACTAGCTTCCCCTATCCGTATTTCCAAACGTTCCGGATGGATCTGAACTCTGCTTAAGGGGCAGGGCCTTCTAATGTTCGAATGATACGAGAATTACTCAAGAAGCGGAGGAATTTGACCACGGGTTGATTCTAAATTTCTGTCACTGTTTTAAATTATTTCTATTCATTAAGTTAACTTATCTGAGTCGTCCCTATTACTGTATGCGCTTTATGTTTTCAACAGGCCAAGCACACCAAAAAGGTCGGAATCACCGGCAAGTATGGAACGAGGTATGGTGCTTCCCTTCGTAAGATGGTCAAAAAAATGGAAATCACCCAACACGGCAAATACCCCTGCTCCTTCTGCGGCAAGGTAAAATTTGTCAATAGTTTTGTGCCTAGATGACGTTGATAGCGAATTTAAATCCTTGCTTCACAATTATCGATATTGTGTTAGCTATTTTGGTTCGCTGACAGCAACTGAGTGCCTTTCTTGTTTGAAAGGGCTTGCAGTTCAAATCTACAGGTCTGGGTGATTGCAAATACAAATCACTTGGGTATAGTTTGAGTACATGCTTTCGTTGAATCTTGGAATCAATGTGAATAATCCTGAGGGCTGGTTTCACCAACTCCGGTTCAGAAACCAACGATCAAACCTATAAATCTACTATCGAAACCAACCAACCGAATTAGTGAGGTTAGCTTAATGAACAACGATTAATCCCAGTTCTTTTCGCCATCTTAGCATTCCCAAATTCTGTTTTACTAGGTTATTGTCCACTCTGGTGTAATGGTCATTTTTTCTAGTTAAAAAAAAAAAACTAAAATAGAGCGAAACTGAAACAGCTGTTGGTTACATTATCACTGTCATCTCGTTATCACCCTCATTATGCTGGCAAAAACCTTCCTGATATCGTGTAAATCAACTGAAAACTGTGTAACCATTGATTACATTGGAGAAAAACGTTTGTTTGAAATAAACCTTTAAATCCCTGGCTCCGTAAAACAATTATCTACTTACCAGCGGCTAGGGATTGTGGGTGAAACCAGCCCTAAGGGTGGTATGCTAGAACGACCCGCACTTAAGGGCCATAAAATATTTAAGAGTCTCCCTCCAGTAACAGTTCTGTATGAGCAGACCCTCCTTGGTCCAAAGATTTGAGAACCCTTGCTGTGGCGAAAATCCCTGTAATGACCCTTAAAATCCCAGTTTAATGCAAAGACCTAGAGATTCTGACGGCTGTGCTCTCCAGGGTGGTCGGGATGTCCTTCGAGTCCTCTTGCAATGAATCAATCTCACTTCCCCTTGTCCATCATTGTTTCTATGTTGAAGGTTCTGGTTTCACCAAGTTATTATTCGTGATATTTTACTGAATATGTTGGACAGTCCATATGATGACAGAGAGGCCCAATGTATTGTTGCTTCTCCATTTGGATGCATGCGTTTTGACGAAGCAGATAAATATGGAAGCAGCAGTTCAAAAAGATCAAGTTTTATCACATCACTTAACAATATTTTTATAAGAAGTTTCATAATTTGATTTTGGTTGTTCGCCATTTGTGCTTAGTATAGGCAACCATGACAGACGTAGGTCGTGGAGAAGATGGTCCAAATATTAACATCTTACCTGCCAAGCATTAAAGTAGGATAAGCATAGCAATGAAGCTAACGGTTCCTTTCTAGCGACCTTCTCTCGACTTGTATTAGTCGTTCATGTCCTGCATTATTTCAAGGGTCCCCCTTGAAACCACCCTCCTGAGAAATCCTTATTCTCCATCCTCAAACAACCATCCAACTTTTAGCGTCGTTCTGGTATACCACTCTATGTGTCCTATTTTAATCTTGATTCGTTCCTTTCTGCTTAGGATCTGTTGTTTTCGAAGTACTAAACTACAATACTATTTCAGACTGCCATGAAGAGGTCCTGCGTGGGTATCTGGTCGTGCAAGAGGTGCAAAAGGACGATCGCTGGAGGCGCTTGGGTCGTTGCCACCACCGCTGCCACTTCAGTCAGGTCAGCTGTCAGGCGACTTCGTGAAGTCAAGGATTTGTAAATTTGTTATTTCATGTTCTGACTTTTTTTGTATATAAAACCTGCGAATTCGCCAAACGTTCTCCGTTATTACTATCCAACATCATTTTTATTGAGATGAGATTTTTTGTGTGGATATTTGCTTTTCCAACAACGCCTGAAGGTTAAAGAAAGTTGATGTAGTATACTTGCAGTGAACACAGATGAGAATTTTAGCCCTAACTGAATACATATCTTAATGAATAACTTGCCCCACCTTCACCTACCCAGCTCGGTTATGAAATTTGTATTTTTCATGGAGAATAAGTAATGGTTGCACTTGAAACGTTTGCCCCCTAATCATTTGATAACATCTGTAAGAGAAGTCAAATTTTAAAAATATTGTTCAGTAGTTACTTTATTTTTTGAAAATCGAAGAACTACTGGGGCTTATGCCACCACTAGGTAAGTACCACCTACTGTTATGAATCTTCGATGTTAGGTGACTTGAAGTTTCAGAAAAGAATCTTGAAAATCTTCCCTGTCTGAGTGAGTGTTCGAGCATTAGAAGTAATGGGTTAACTCCATTTCCGTGTGTCCACAGAATCGTGTAACAAGCTTTATTCCTACAGTTTACGTAGGGTTTTAGGCAATAGATAGTGAGTTGACGTCGCTTATTCCCTTACAGGATACTTGACTTTGCAACAGGTATGCTGCGTTTGTCAAATTATAGTGGGGGACTCTGACAGAATCTTCATGGTTCTAAAATCTACTACTAGAGAGATTATACTGTTTCGTTCTCTCATTCTCGTACAAAATATCTGACCTGAAGGACATTGTGGCTAGTTTCATTCCCAAAAGGATAATTAAAACCAAAATTTTCCGTGTTGCATAAGAACATTGCCATCCTTGATTATTGCAATGAATTCCATGGAAAATTATCTCTCACCGTCACAAGTTGATGATTGAATTTTGAGATGATGAAATTGCGTTTGCACATGCTCACTCGCTGCTATTGCCCTGACGAAGGGACGTTCTCAAACCAAATGAGTTTTATCGCTTAAGAATCAACACATCGTTTTCAGGTTCTAGTGGTTGCCTCAAATTTGTAGGGCAAAAGACCAGTTATCATCAGTTTCAATAGTTACTGTGCATACGAGGGAGGGAAATGCTTTGTAAAAGGTTTTTGATAGGATTTAATCTTGTATTAGGTATTGTGCACTTGAAAACATTGTCAGGGGCAAGTATTTTTTTAAATTGATGAAGCAGGAAGGTAGTAAAGTATAGATGTCGATAGCTGATGCAAAAATAAATGTAGAATTATTTTTGTTGGGAGCACAAGGTTCCAGCTACCAGTAGTGCAAGTTGCCACTCTTGGGGTGGCAACTTCTACCCACTGACAGAACTTTCTGAATAAGGCTGGAGGGATAGGTATGAGCAGAGGCTTTGACAGGGAAGAAAGATTTCTAAAATCACGCCAGCACTTGGAGGAGTGGTGTTTATTGGCGAGAAGAGTTCATGAGGGAAATGGAAGTTAGGAAAAATCACAACGTTGATCGAGGGAGTGTGGGGTGTGTGTCCAAGGTACAACTTCCAAATGGGACCATTACTACCAGATCACAGTACAAAGTCATCCACTAGAAATTTCGAATAGAGATAATGAAACTGCCATTGAAGAGGATATCTCTATCAAAACCGCGGAGTACAGTAATGGCCAGAGCAAAGAACTGCCTAAATAGCTGCTGCTCCCTGAATCACGGAGCAGCTTTCAGTCAGTGTCACTAATGCAAACTAGATTATGTATTTTGCAATATTTGAAATGGGTTTCGTCATCAAAATTAGTTGAACTGATTACACTCCCATCAAATTACCTGGAGTTTGATTGGAAGTTTATTACGTAATAAGTTGGAATTAACATCTGAACAAAGATTCATTGTCGGTACAAACCCAAACGAGGTACAGTAGACGCTCTTTTAACCTGCATTCTGTGAACTGGCACGCTTTATCAGCGGGGCCACTCAAATCCAGTTTCATCCTGCTGTACTATGTGTTAAAACAAAAAAAAATTGCAATTTTTTAAATTCAATTTTGTATGTTCTATTATCCGGCATACCTATGGCCCCAAAAGTGCCGGTAGCGTTCACTGTAGTAGATTTGTATAAAATAGTAAGGTGAAATATAGGGGGAGACTGAGGAAGAAAGAGTTTTTGACAAAGGGGAACATGTGAAGGCACAAGAAATCAACAATGTTCAAAGTATAGAGATATGGGAGGAACTTTCATGTCATTTAATGAAGACACTCTGTGGTCCAATACCAATGAAAGCTGTCACCAGATTCTGGCCCAGTTGAAGTGAGGCAGGAAGAAGCTAAGGCACTCCTGCAGAAGGGCTGATAGAAATGTTTGTTGCCCTGTGGACCAGGGTAGGAATGTTCAAGCCCTGGCCATGGTGGGTTCTTCGGGGACCTCAGACCTCCACTCGTGGCCTTTATGGCACAGAGTAGTGAACATCGTAGTAGTCTGCCTGTGACAGTTAGTTGGAAGGTCCATAGTGTACTGTTGAGAACTCAAAGTGAACTTAGTTGTTGTGCTGTACTATAGTAATGGAAGTTTTGAAAGCCCCGAGATGGTGACTCTTTATTGCCCTCCCCATATTGACCACGTTTCCCATGAAAGAATGCATGGAATTGTATGAATGCCAGATACAGTAATGCCCTGTATCCATGTGTTTCTCTCTGAGCAAAATAGAGTGCAATGTTTGGAGAAACACCATGGATGCTTCGACTGATTTCAGTCAGCATCTTGCTGCATCCCAAATTTACATCCAAAAGCATTCATTTTGAAGAGTACATCACTGTATCTCTGCTTGAAACTTAAGTTAATGAAAAACAATGATTCTTAAAACCTAAAATCAAATCAAAATTACTCGATTTGAATCTTTTAGATTAACGAATTATTTCATTCATTACTGAGAAGGGCAAAAAAAGTACACTGCCTGTAGGTACCAACAGTAAGTAATATATTTCCTAAGGGAGTCAACATATAGACACGAACGTATTCCACCAACATGTGGTAGTTGGAAAGCAATTCTTTATAACGTGACAATATCATTGACGTAAAGTCATGACTAGACAACCGTAGTCTGAACAAGGTTCAAACGTTATGAAGAAAAAATCCCTTATACTTACATAAATATATATACATACACGAGTTGATATCAGAGCAACATTTTAAACTAGATCCATTATGAGAGAAATAATTATTTAGGTGCTAGCAATTGGATTACAAACAGCATTACTATCGAGAGCTAATTACGTTAGTTGAAAACTATAATCAGCAATACATTAAAATAAAAAATAACGAGAAAAATAAACACCAATCCCCAAACTTAGTCGGTAAGTTCGTCAGCGGCGAGTTTCAACTGCTTCTCGAAAACTTTTTTCGCATCACAAAAGCCTTGCCTCGTCTTCCCAAAAGAATTGGGGCCAGAGGATGTAGGCGTGTTCCTGGAAAATTTAATCGAGATGATCTACGAGAAAGAATGATGCTCACATTGGGTGATGATGGTCGGTGATGATACGACTAATTTTACTCTCAGTTCAATCAAGTTCTCCAAAATTCTTTCAAAGAAACAATTAATTAATTATCAGAGCACCTACATGGACATTCGACTGTAACGTGTTTCTTAACGCTGAAAATTATTATACGAAGGTTCAGTATTCCTGAATTAGATAGCCCCCCAAAGTAAATGTCTATGTTCATTAGAATTAGTCCGTCAGGACTACCTACCTATATATACAAAATTTTATTGATTTTTAATCCTATTTTTGCGAGTTATGTATTAAGATTTTTTAATAGAATTTATTTTATCAATTTCATCCCTGAGTTCCTGAATGTCGTTCTCCAATGTGGGCCAAAAATAAGACTGAAAGGATCAAAATGTCTCACCACAATTACTTTTGAATGAAAGTTACCTACTGCGCAATGTAGTCAACGTATGAAAAAATTTGAAAGCTAGTGCTTTTCTTATAATAAATGCATTTTAGTGAAAACTCCTTTGTGTGCTGTTAACCCCTTCATCCAAAAATCTTGTGTTTTTGCTGAATGAAAAATATTTGAATCTATTATATTGTAAATACGCGCGACCATACATTTCGAGCTAGAGGCGCGACTATTGGAAGGTTAAAGACGATAAGCTGACTCTGTCATGTATGACATGTGTTTATAAACACAAATCCGTAAACACCAACATTTTACGAGTCCCTCAGTAAGAAACAGAAGTTTATGTATAAGATATACAAACACCTACAAGGGTGTAGTAAACTGAAGAGATGTTGAACCAATGAATGGAACAACTCAAATTTAACGAGATTAAATAGCGACCTACGATTCCCTCGTCCGAAAGTATACAGAAAAATGTAGGAAACAAATCGATTTAAAATTAACTATTGCAAAAATTCCGTTGCAATTATATCCACAATTAAATGGAGTTGCTAAGTAATTAGGAATAATTTTGTTTTGAAAATAGGTGCATTTGTCATTAATTGAAAAAGTCAGTCAAATATTTGTTCTGGTAGGTACTTCACAACCATAAGACAATTTTCGAGTCTAACTTGTGATCGGAGTTCATTTTTGAATTCGGTTTTATCACCTCTTCGTGTGTCAGATGTACGAAATCAACGATTGAGCATAAAAATAGATTGTCTAAATTCAACATAGATTAATTAATCTCTTTCAATTAAATAACTTTTTAATTCAACGTATACTTTGAATTTTATATAATCAACAAGCTCGACTCACCTTCCGAAATTCCTCATTTTCATCCTGGCTTCTTTTGGCATTTCTTCTTCCTCTTCAGTGTCGGAATTGAAAGCCTCTCTCAGAGAACTCTTCACGGGTTTCGGCAATTTTTCCTGTGGTAACCATAGATGTATAAAAACGGGGCAATATTTCCACCTTGAGCGTTAGCAGCGAATGGAGAAATAGAACTGAATCCGCTACGAGTGAGGGCTGAAGAGATAACGTACAATACAGTAAGTACCTAGAACGCACTACCAAGACTATCCATATCAAGGACCTTCCTAAGTAATAGAGTAAAATTAGCAGTCTTTGTGACCCTTTTTGTCAACATTCGTACGACCTAGGATCCTGAATTTTTTCGTTTTCTAAATCTGGATCTCCTGTTTATTGAGTTTCATTTTAGTTTATTATTCAATAATAAACCATTGTAATCGCTCTTGATCCAAGCCCCCTGAAAATTTCATGGTTTACGTTTTTGTAGAATCCAAATCTTCTAAATTTTTTCACTGGGGTTTATTATTTAATGATTCATGATTTGAATTTCTGCTAAGCTTTGGAGTGTGCGTGTTTCATAGGTGATAGAGCGATTATCGGATTTCAGGAGATATGCATAGAGCACGTAAATCAGTTCTCAACCAAAATACCTATTTGGATTGATCAGTTGATCATATTTGTGTACCTCCTGAAATTCAATAATCGCTCTTTCACCTCTGAAACAGGGACACTCCTAAGCTTAGTAGAAATTCAAATCATGAATGCAAGCCAAATGAATGAAATTGAATAATAAACCCAGTGAAAGAATTTGCAGCGTTTTTATACTCGTTCGCCTAAACGATCATTTAGTCTTTCAGCCTATTACCATTAACTAACTTTCTATAAAGATGAAAAATCTCAGTCTATAATTAAGGTATTCCCTAACAAAACAAAAATCAGCTCGATTGATTCAGTATTTTCAAAAAATCAGGGGCGAAAGTGTATAAAAATGTAGTTTCGAGAAATTGGAGACAACTCCCTTCTGATACTGTGTACTTCTTACACAACTCCCACTTGACAGCTTCATTTTCGTAATGAAGAAATCCATCCACATCTCTAGACCATTACTCGTCGAGCTGTCATGGAGTCTACATACAATCTTAAAATTTTGAACACTTAAAGAACTCACGTGTTTCCATAAGAATGGAATTTGAAATTGTGCGTCTAGAGGAGCACTCAAATGAAATCCCCAACTATGACAAATATTTACCACGTATGACAGATGATTGGGATTCCTACAATGTTCTACACCTCTGTATTGGATGCCATTCTTGAAAATCAAAAGGTGAAGGGAACACAATAAAGAGTTTTAGAATGAGCAAGCAAGCTGGAATCACTTTCAAGTTATTTCGTGGGAGCAGTTTCTCTTTGATTTCCGTATGTAATGAAGCCATCAATAAAGAGGCAAACTTACCCGCATTCGTCATATTTTAAAGGAACTGTAAGATATCTTTCGGTAATTTAGCCAGAAAATGAAGCTACTTCAGCTACCTCACAGTTATCAGAATGAAGAGGAGAGAATGGATTACACTTTCGGAGCACGTTAAATTGGTCACATTTCCAAACATTATCTTAAATGAAGTCGATAAAACTCACTATAATACGTTGGATTTATATATTTTTCCAAGAAGAAAAGGTTAATCAAAAATGTGTACAAAAATCTATACCGAAAAATGCACTTGAATTTCATTAAAATGAACTAGAATGCCATAATAACAATAAAACGATATATGTATCGAAAAACTGGCTCATTGTTTTTTCAATGAATGCATCACGTCTTGAAGAAAATTGGGTGCACGGCGACGATGGGCCACCAAAACAGTGATAACAGAACTTAGTTCAACGATTAGTTTCGTCGAGACTACGAATTCAAACTTCACAACTACAAGAAACTTATAGTCCGTTCCCACTAAGGAGTTCGTACATACATAAAATCTATACAGGGTGTATCAGACTCGATCCTAAGGAAATTTTTCCGTTAGGCGGGGTTGCACGAGCACCACCTTAAAAAGATCAATAACTGGAGTTTAAAAAGTGGAATTTTGGTAATTTTTTGAAAGTTAACACTTAGACCTCATTTCCTAGCTCTTGTGTCTACTCTAAAATTCCTGTCTTGACGTCAGGGAGTTAGAGAATTTAACGCTCTTAACGCACATTAAATCGAGGAAGTTGCGGTCCTTTTAGTTAGGAGAGGTAGAAATCACAAAAATGTTGTAGGACAAAAGTTGTTGGAAATTCGTTGTACAATCGACTCCTGACGTATAGACAGTCGAATCTGATACACTCTGTATGAATATCTAAAGTACGAGCGTTTCCGAAGGAAGTAATTATATGTTTGGGTTTGGCGATACATTTCCGCTTTTGTGAACTCAAAAATGGGTAAGTACAACAGATTTTGTGGCGAATTGAAACGCTCTCTGTTGGTTTTGACAATGGGAAGTAGGTCTTACTCATAATACCGACATACTACCTCACATAACCTCACATAATACCGACATAATACCTCTTTAGGTTCTTGGAGCGGTGTTTTCTTCCCGATACTGAATGCCAACTTAGGTTTCTTCGACGATATCTGCTGCGTCGAACTGAATGCGCCAGACTTCTTACCCTTATCGTCTCCTCGTTCGGAATCTCCTGACCCTGATCAAGGTGAAACACTGGCAAATTTTAAATACATGTCTTTAATTATTGACATACAGTAAAGTAACATGTCTCTGACTATAATACGAAATGTGATCCTGCAAGGTGCGTGATCAAGTACGAAATCAGTACGGCACACACACACACATGAGAAGCAAGTTCAGTTTCTTAATAACGTGATCAATAATACTTAGTGACTATCAAGTTTCAATGTTTACGATACAAATACCCAGAAAACGTATTAGAGAGAAGTCCCTGTGTCTGGTTTGTAGTAAATATGAATTATCCTCGATTCACTGGCTCCAACATAGATACAGTGAATAAGCAGCAGATGTCATTAAAATGCATCAGACTCGTTTTCCTGTCAGCGAACACAACTTGTGTCGACATCCAAACCTGTTAGTCCTAAAGGTGCGCCCATGGTAGTAACAAATGCGGGTGTTACACATTATATAACAAAACTTGAAGGTAAAAGAAACTTTGGTAACATCGTTCATAGAGGCAATAGTGACCAAGACCATGTTCTACAAGAAATTTTGGTGTTTGGTTTTTTTTGTGGTTTTACCAAAATTTCTTGTAAAACATGGTCTTGGTCACTATTGCCTTTATGAACGATGTTACCAAACTTTCGTTTACCATTACCAGCACCCTCGGATAACAAACAACATGCTACATAACTAGAAAAAATTTGTATAACTTCGCGCCCCTTCCTGATAAAAACGTCGCCATACTGAAAAACCCGATGTCTCCTATCGATATGTTCTATCTAGTTCGCTGGTCTGGATGCGAGCGAATCGAGAAAAAAAATCCTACATTAATCCTTCTAGTACAGTATAGATCAGTTGGACAAATAGGTTAGAATGTGTTAACACTTGTCTTCCTGCGTATTAATAATTATTTTATCGACATAACGGTCGTGAAAATCTTTCCATAATACATGGCGGTGGTATCGATATATTATCCTACATACACATCGATCCTAGTACACATTGATATATTGTATCTATATATATATATTCTTATCATATACTCTACTTCAGCAGAAATTTTATACAACTCTGTTAAAAAATTGGCTGTATACCAATCCTATAATGTTGTACGATCCCGTAAACAACTGATCGCGTCCAAACTGCGAATATATTTTCCTAACACGCTTTATAAACTTATGAAGTAGAAGTATTACCGGAAACTTCTGTGTTCAATGTTTAAAGTGAAATTAGAGAACTTGGAAGTCAAGTTTTTTCATGATGAAAATACAGTAGGCGAATAGAAAACTTGACGTTAAATCGGAGAATGTGGGCGGGGGTTGAACAAAAAAATAGTTTTCAAGCAGAGAAATGAGGGTTTATATGGTACAAAACGTGGTTTTCTACGTCGGAAAAAACTTCAAAAGATTATATTTAGGGAAAGGGTTGAAATGGAAAAGTATAGGCGGTGTTTCGCCTCAGTATTGCCCTTCTAGTTTTACCCCAACATTTTTGTCTTAAAAGTGCTGTTAGTATTGATATCTACAAATAAGCAACGAGACTCTCACCGAACCGCTTCCAACAAGATGAACCTATATTTGTACAATTTGATCGTTTTCGCTACGTGTCTTGCACAGGTTCAGGAAGACCATGAAGTGCCATAAGATTAATTTTAAATGCTAAAATGAGCAATTAAAAATATTGTGTTGCTTCACACTAACTTTAAAGCTTTAGAGAGTCTTGAGAGAGTAACTTAGCATATCATAAGCCTTCAAATAACTGATATGAATTCTTCCATGATGAGCAAAGGAACTTACCTTCAATTTTCATGTCGTCGGAATTCCTCTTCGACATCTTAGCGTACGGATAATTTTTATTACCAAGTTAGTTGAGAATATTCCGCTTGGTTTGTAATATTCAAGCAGTTAGAAAATCCAACGATTGAGAACCTCATTCGACAGCGAAAAACCACAGTAAACCGTCATTCAGCTGGTCATCCTTGCGTCACTCCGAACCGATTGTTTTTATTAGACCGGGTAGTAAAACATAGTCTCCTATCAACAAACCAATCAGCGGATGATTACTAACTCAAGTAAAAACCTTTTTGTTTTACGAAATAAAAAATCAGTACATTCAAGTGTGTGCGGAGAAACCACAGAGTACCAGATGTACTCTTCCTTCCTTCTTCTTCTTCTTAGGGATGGGTATCGATACTCGATATTTCAAAACATCGATATTTTACCGTTGAGCATCGATATTTTTATATCGATACTGGACCCTCCGATAATATCGAGTATCGATACTTCAATTCCGATATTTCGAAATATCGGCAAATTTTTTCTCACTAGCTTAAAAAAATTGGTCTCAATATTTTTCTTGGGTTGATTTTCTTACTAATCAATAAATTCACCAACCAATGTTCGGATACTTGTAATGGAATCTGGAATGTAAAAGAGTAGTGGCTTTAATACAAGAAGGAAAACAGGAAAAGAAGAAGAAGAAGGCCATATTACGGGAATAGTACCCACTGTTACTGTTACCTTACCTCTCGCAGGTTCAAAAAATCAAAACAAAGATTATCTTCTGTTCTGTTTAAGTAGATACGATTAGGTTTTTTGCAGTTCAATTTTGAAAAATTGATGTTGAAAACGATACTCGATACTTACAAATATCGATACTTTGCTTAATCGATATTTGGAGTATCGATACCAACCTTCCGATACAGTATCGGTACAAAATATCGATACTTTTCAACGATACCCATCCCTACTTCTTCTTCTTGTTCCTCTTCATTGGTTCGTATGTTGGAAGACGTGTAGTCACAAATGCAAGACAACTACAAGACTTCTGGTACACTACAACACTTGATATGATAGGAATATCATATCTATATCAATATCATAGCTTTTCAAACAGAAATCGTTCCACGATTCGCAAGTTCAACCCTCAGCACTACGAAAAGGTAGATGGGCCTGAGTATGTGAGGTAAGTAATAAACTTTTCTGCTTCCCTTGCCTTCATAACAGGAATGAAGCTTGTGATAAAGATGGAATTGGGCTTTCACCTCCACGATGGTTTTTGCGGTGTAAATATAAATTTCAACTTTTGCAAAACAAGGTTTTCTAAAGTTCAACAATAATTTCAATTTTTTTTAAAGGTAATTACGTTCCTACTAGTGAAGTTCTTTTAAAGATAGGACTTTTTCAAGGTTCGAAACAGATAAAGTAGACAAGATTGATCTGCTTTGCATATTGGCAGTTGACATTTGTATTTGGCTGAGAACAACACAATCACGTTCCCTTTGAGGTTGTCCCTTACAGTCTAGGGTGTACCCCCTGGGTTTTAAGGCAAGAGCCGCCACTGATATGAACACTTTTTGAAAAACTCAATTGGAGAAAGCAATATGGCTAGTGTCAGGACCGTATTAAGAAATTCGACGCCTATGGGCTACTAAAAATAATGCGCCCTTCGTCCTAACAAAATACACAGAATGTCAAATGGGAGCCGGAAAAGTTATACAAAACAAGTGTCAGAACTAGAAAAACTATTTATTACTTTTATAATGAACAAATGTAACCCCCCGACCATTAAGAGTTTTAATGAGCGTTAATGGTTGGGGTAGCTGACCTGAAGAGTTGGAGACTACTGAAGAGAGCTTAAATGAAAATAGATCCACACCTAAGCTGCAGGGAATCAAGGTGATGAACTTAGCTAATATCAAGCTAGTATAAAACTGTGTTTCCACTCTGTATTGTGTGAGAAGTTAAGTCATTTAGGCACGGATTTATTAAGAGTAATGGGCAGGTGTTGCTATGAAGAAAGAAGTCCTAGGAAAAAGGGAAACGTTAGAGTGCCAGTTATGGGATATTGAAATGGGACAATTATGGTTTGTGGCAAGTACAAGCTAGGGAAATACTCAGTAAGAATGGATTGTGGGGATACGTTAGTGGTGCTTTTCCTAAGCCTAGAGCAAATGATGATGACGAAGAGAATCAGGCTAAAAATTAAAATGTTAAGTACAAGACAGTAATGATATGTCAGATATGATCCTAGTTTCTGCTTCTTGTTAATTATGCCAGATCATAAGCTGTCAAAGTTCCAAAGAAATGTGGAAAAAGCTAGGTATACGGGACTTAAGTAATCGCTCGCAAAGCTCTTTTACTTAAGCGTTTAATTTTATTAAAAACGAAAGAAACTAGTGATGTAAGAAATCATTCAAATGCGTTTATGGATATGTTGAATCGATTGCTAGAACTGTCGATGCAGAAAGATAAGTTTATAATTTCCCATCTCATGACATGAAAATTAAAATGGCAGTAGCAGATACTAATATCATGGGAATATTTTCTGTTTTCAGAATGAGATAGAAGACGTATTCAAGACTTCAACTTAGTTATCTTAGAAAACCGTTCGTCCGAGATAGCATGGATCATTTAATTCCACAGCCTTTAAGATCCATGCGTGTTACGTGGAGCCCTCATAAAGAAGGAACAGAGAACTTGGTTACAAATTTTTAATTTAAAAAACATTATACTGGTTTAAACAAGATCTGAATAGATCTAAACAGTTTGGATAAATTAGTTAAAATTCCCATTAAAAGATCGAGATTCTGTTTTTGTTAAAATTCCTTGTCCAAAAGTTCAAGTAGGATCGATTATTTACGCATTCCTCTGAACAGTCAAGCGAGTTTTGAATGCGTAGTACAGAGATCGGAATGTGGCAAGATGGCCGTACGGCTTGCCATTACTTCTTATATCTTACGTTCTTTGGTTTTAAATTAACGAGAAAATCGCTGCTTCATTTTCGTGTGTATAATATAAAATCGTTATACCGTGTTTTTGTTTGGTAGTGTAATCCGTGATCGGGTTGACTGTGAATAGTGTTTCGAACGATTTCGTGAGTGGTGCCATGTCCTGGCATTTCTACCTTCACCAGTACGGGTTTGTTTCGAGATAATTTCCCAAGGAATCCGTCTTTATTATCCAGGTAATATTCATTTGTTGTTTTCACTATCTGTTTTGCGATAATAATCAGTTCTAAGCTGTCTGCAATGCTTGTAATACGTGAAATCTTCGCTAAGTCCATTTTCATTGTTAGCTTCCACGAGAATGGAATGCCAAAAGTTTGAAGATTTTTCAATAACTATAAACAATTGAACTTTATTACTAATTCAACTTGTCTTACGAACACAATTTCTCGCATTTGCTCATTCAATTTAAGAATATTGCGATCTAAATTCGAAGATGCAATCTTCTCCTTTATTAGCAGTCGTTTTACAACAGTATTAACTCGGATTTTCGTGCCTAGCCCGATCTACTTTTAGCTCTAACCTCATAAAATCCACTTTTGAGCCCCAGCGCTCAAAACTGCTATAGTTATTTATCCGACTCCTCTTATTCTCCGTTTGATGTTGAATTTTACCTTGAAATGTAGTTGGTACATCTCTCTTGTTCCTTTTTTTTGGAATGCCAGCTGCTGGGTTTGTTTGAGAAGTTGTCGAGCTTTGCGAAGTGTAATTTTTTTTAAAGAGTTGTATCATCTGTCTGGTTTATTTGTTCTCTTGAAATTTATTTTTTAAAGGCTAATGGTTGAGCTGCGTTGCAACTGTCTATATAAGTGTAGTTCCTATCACCAGGGTGGTGAGTTTCCTCGGGGATATTACCCTATAGTGCCGAAAGATGCAGTCAATTATCAAGCTCCCCCAACTGTGAGATGAAAAATACTCTAGTATTCCTAAATCCCATACCTACATTAAGTAAAACCTCGCTATTCAGTTGGTAGTGCCTCGTCATTTCGCTGATGGAAAATCCTAGGTATGTTTATTTTGGTCTTGCAACCCAAGAGCAGTTCTCAATTCATGAGAATAATGGAATCTTCGGTGTGCGCTGATGCATTTGCAGCTATTATAATGTTTTTATATCTGATAGTAGCTGCGCTGTTGCCTAATTACAATAGACGGCCTGGAATGTGATTTGGTTTTATGCCTATTATCTGCTTCTCTCGGTGTAATGGTTAATTCGCTTGAGGTTTCCTCGTTAATTCCTTCCTTCGCCATGCGAACTCCGTGTTCACCGCTCCTGGAGATGGAACGCACCGGGGAGTCTAGTTATGCGCGGGTATTATAATTAGCTTTATAGTTCGAATACACCACTACTTGACTTCTGTTCTTGTAAAATGCAGAAACTGTACTTGAAATTTAACCAAAAAGGTAGCTGCTTCTAGTAACAACTTGCAGAAGTGTATGTCAAAATTTGAATAATTTCTATTTATTGTTTTTCATAATTACTTAACTTCTATAAGCAAAAGCAAGAAATATAACAGAAACTACGCCAATCTCTCAAACTTCGGAGCCTAAATTCATGACGCGGGTCAAAATGGACATAGTTGCTACTGGGTTTTCGGTTTCACTTTCGATTAATCCGTAAGAGCACAATTCACGGGTAGAAAATTACCATCTAGATCAGATGGGATCAAATCTTTCGTAGGTATAATACTAGTATAGATTCTGTACTAATATTATTACTAGGAAAGATTACATTTGTTGTTCATATCTCGTTAGGATAACGCTGCAAATTCTTTCACTGATTCAATGATTCATGATTTGAATTTCTTCTAAGCTCTGGAGTGTGCGTGTTTCACAGGTGATAAGAGTGATTATTGAATTTCAGGAGATACCTATTTGGATTGATCAGTTGATCATATTTGTGTGCCTCCTGAAATTCAATAATCGCTCCATCACCTGTGAAACACGCACACTCCAAAGCTTAGTAGAAATTCCAATCATGAATCATTGAATAATAAACCCTAGTGAAAGAATTTGCAGCGTTTTTCCATTGGCGTCCGCGGGCCCCCGCTCTTGGCGAATACAGCATGTGTATGCCCAGCATTGGAATTGGTGTAAACAATCCGTTCTTTCGCACATTGACTCCATTTGGCGTCTACGTGGTCCCAACTTCTACCCAGCCTGATTGCCTTACACGCATCTGTGCAATGGGGGAAAACCCTTTATGGAGGGGGTTTATAGAATAATAAACCTTTATGAAATGATTTGCAGCTTTTGAAACTTTATGAACAGGCAATCAACAGTCCATATTATTTTGCAGAGCATTTTTGAGAAAAAAGTTTTCTCTTAACCTATGTTGAGTTGTTTATCAGAAGTAGCCCCTTGAAAAGTGCTTTGAAATGACACCTCACCCAGGTAAATAGCTTAACTAAGAGAGCCACAATCGCAATTCACTAATTCCTTATAACTTACCGAAGTTTTTGAGTTTTTTTTTCCAATTTGCATAGCTATAGTTTCTAGACGAGTTGGGATATTTTGAGAAAATTTGATACTTTTCTTTTAATATATTAATACCACCACCAAACCAAATTATGAGACGGTGAGGAAAAATCATTCTGTTGATTTGGTGTGGACTGACCCCAAGTGACAGATCGTTATATCAATGAGCTATGATGATCGAACCGATTGATATAATTACAATCTAATGATCTTATCAAGAAATCGATTTTATATCAACATATTCGATTATTGATTGACTAATAGCTGTTTTATCTATTTAATTAATTATCTTTCGGTAGTTTTTGTACGTATGTAGTTGTACTTGGATCATGAAGTACCCAGGTATAAAACGTTCATTTTAATAATTATTTACAAAAATTGAGTTATAAAGTTTTGTAAATCAAAAATTTCGCAGTATGTGATAATCTGCGAAGCTTTTACTGGCATAGTTCTTTCGCTCTTGTACTATATATTTAATCAAAGAAGTAAACAATAACAGCTCATATCTACTGGGTCTCTTCCTCGTGTCTGTTTTGTTTTTTGAAATATTATTGTCAATAATAATATGATCGTCCTAGAAAAAACCAATTTTAGCCCGCTCAAAATGTATTGGTTTTTGGTGTGTAGCATCCAAAAATAGGAGGTTTGCTCCTTAACTAATGGATCAAAGTCGATGAAACTCGTATCAAAAACGCTGCAAATTCTTTCACTGGGGTTTATTATTCAATTGGCTTGCGTTCATAATTTGAATTTCTACTAAGCTTTGGAGTGTGCGCGTTTCACAGGATAGAGCGATTATTGAATTTCAGGAGATATGCATGGAGCACGTAAACCTTTTCTCAAACCAAAACCCTTATTTGGATTGATCAGTTGATCATATTTGTGTGCCTTCTGATCATATTTGTGTGCCAATTGAATAATCTGAAATTCAATAATATTGAATAATAATCCCCAGTAATAATATTTACCTATATATTATCAGCGTTAATACATATCATAATGCTTCAACCCGTGTATCGGCTATAAACTACAAGTATCCACATCGGCTATCACTCCAGTAACCACATTCACTACAACTCGACGCTATCGGCATCACTAGGTTACAAACAAACAATAATAAACCAAAAAACGCAAATGTTGTCACCATAAATGGGGCCATACATCGAGAATGGTTTGACCTACGGACGTGGGGAAGGGCTCATTCGATTCCTCGAGGTATGTTCTTAAAAATAAGTACACATTTCGGCCGATTCGACTTGTTTTGAGGTTTTTAGGGATTTTACAAAACTTTGACAGCCCTTAAAGGGCACTTTAAATTGAGTGAGAGAGCTGGCTCAAGAATTTTGACGTCGTCGGACCAAGATGGATTTTTCCTGAAAATTTCAGATCTTTTGCTCCAGCCGTTTGGGAGAAATCGTGCGTACGGCGGACGGACGGAAAATTTTTTATTGCAGATTCGGATTCTACACCCTTTGAAACGTAAACCATGAAATTTTCAGGGGGGGTTAGAATTTTTTTTTTTCCTGAGCGATTACAATGGTTTATTATTGAATAAAAAACCAAAATCACAAATGGGTCGAGTGGTCTTAAAATCATCGGCACTAATCTTGATCAGCGTTGAAAATCGGAATATTAAAAAATCAGAATATCGAAAACTTTCGAAATGATGTTCATGTTCGTTATTGATAGACAATTTTTCCCATGGATCGAATGGGCCCACTCGGACTGCTTTACGTTCATAAGCCTCAAGGCTAGAACTCTTGACAGAAGAGGGAACGTCTACACTTATCTGTTTTGAATATGGTAAAAATCGTCTAATAAATTGTGACGGTCGAATCAGCCAATATAAATGCAGTGGAATTTTGTTTTCAAGAGTTCTTTTTGAAATCAACATTGCTGTTATTATATATATTTGCGGACATGAGAAGCGTAGGTAGGAGTTTCATTCTATCTCGCTAAATGTCAGTTGTCCCATTTGCGGATTTCAACGTCTTGTAGATGTACAGTATAATCCACCATTGTTGGCATTCAGATACGTATCAGCTTTTGTTACTTATCGAGGAGGTAGTGTAGTTTTAGTATCCGGATTTATGTTTAGGACAAATTCCTTGGGACATCAAGAAGTCAATTGATACCAAACAAGGTATTGGAAATTGGATCAATTAGATTTGCTACTCATATGGAGCCACTACATCAAAAATCGCAAACAACCGAAACTTGTTAATTTGTGATTGAGGACGAATGTTAAGCAATGCCAAATTCAACCGAAAGATTTAATGGATATGGATTGTTCCTCATCTGCATACTCCACCATAAATATAATGCCTTTCAGTTTGAGAGATATCCTCTGGCTGTACCAGGCTTAATCGCCTTGCCTCTTGGAAGGCGCAACCACTCATTCCATCGCCCCCTTGTTTCTTGAGACCTCTTCCCGCTCGCTAGTATTGTTGACATCACTTGAGGATGATATTTGTCCAATCTGCTCTGATGGTAAGGACTTGGGAGTGGTATGGTATGGTTGGCCGTGAGTTTGTGGCTTGTTGTAGTTCAGATTCACCTATCTTTCATCAGCCTCACATGCTTACTGGTTGCTGTTATATCAATCAGGGAGAAGCCATAGCACCCATTGTGCTGTGCAGTGGGTCTCTGACGGATAGTCAAGTATGTCTGGATATACTGGCTGACCATGGGATCCATCCTAATCATCATCACTGCACTCTCTCCTAAGGGCTATATCTGCTAAACTTAGCGGATATAAAAGAAAGTCAATACGATTGTGAATGTGAACGTGCATATGAATCGTCTAGTGTCATATGAAGAAAGAATCAGCTGATACAATTGCAATGGAATAATGCGTTTTTCCCTCCAATTCCGTCCTTGAATGGTCTGGTAGGGATTTATATCCCCTATTAAATTATTTCATTTCCTCTGTCGTGTCTGGGTTATCCTCTCGCCCTCTATCAATTCTATAGGACGTTCCTCTTTCGACAAAGCCTTGCTTCGTATGTTCGTCCGAAAAAAAGGAAAATAGAGACGTTGAGTAATAATTTGTAGCAGGTAGCTCTCCCTTCACCTGACCATTGTAAGGCGCGGCAGTCGAATGGCTCCTTGAGGACATTGGCACATGCTCGTCTTAACACCACCGTCACTTGCTCAATCTCCTTTTTATATTCATTGTGTTCACGTTGTTCTGTTGTGAGGCTCCTAACCCTTAGGTGATCACGAGCATTGAATGTGAAATCGCTATCGCAATCGGACTCTGAAGTATTAATGTCTTCGAATTTCCGTTTACAAATTTGATTTTCGCTGGGTGTAATGGAGAAATAGTTGCTCATTTTCTGATTGTAAAGAAGAAGTTTAATAAAAAGTCGTTCGTTATCTAGTTTTTTCTTATTTTATTTGCACCTGTCAGGAGTGTCACCATGGATAGCTTTTTTTGTACTTCAAACATGTCCAAATCAATTAGCGAGACATGTGATATCATCTTGAATCTAGTTTAGGAACAGAAGACTTATTGGGTGGTTTTCAGAGCTTGGAGACGAGTACAATTTAGCAATTTGCTCCCTGCAGCCTATCGCTTGTACAGTAGCACTCGTGACAAAACTCCTGTTGAATTAAAATGTTCAAAATTAGATTAAAAAAATAGTACTACTGGAAAAACTGACAACTGGCGCTCAAGTTTGTTGTCTTGAATATCTATACCAATTTTCTGCAGCGAATTTGTTCAAAAAGTGGATATATTTTGTTTTAATCCATCTTACATGGCTGGAAAGCCAAAAGGTCAAATATAGCATTAGCAAACTGAATTAAACCTTTAGCAAACTGAATTAAACCTTTAGCAAACTGAATTAAACTTACAGCACACTGAATTAACCTTTTCGCTATTGGAATTAAACCTTTCGCAATTGGCATTAAACCTTTCGCAATTAGAATTAAACCTTTCATAATTATTAGTATTTGCGAAAGGTTGAAGTCAGTCATATGAGAATGATCCAGGTGGGTGTATTATTTTATCTCGTTAAATTTCACTTGTTCTGTTCATGGATTCTTTCGTTAGCCACCGTTGTAGGCATTAGCTTTTGTTTCTTACTGAGTGACGAGTGTTCACGGAGTTGTATAAATATACCAGATAAATATGTATAGGTGTTGACTGATAGCGGACCAAGGGAAATCGTTGAATTCCTAGGATTCGAATCTAAAATGAAAATAGTACTAGAACGTGTTCATTAATCTGACAATTTGCTTTGTACGTAAGTTAGTACAGTTTAATCTTGGAGGGCGATGGAATGCTGAAGAGGCAGAACTCGGGCGAGCGTATGTGATAAACGCAGGATGGATATATCGAGAGCCCAACTGACTCATCTGTTTTTTTATTTATGTCCCTAATGATTTATCTGGGTGTTTTTCTCATGTGAAATCATCAACGTGTTGTCTCTTTTCTTCCCTAAATCTATTCTGTAAAAATCATTCAGTCTATGGGCTGTAACTTCTTAATAATGCTGCTCATAAGTATCGTTTGCTGGAGTAAATGTTTTGACTGAAACGCTGCAAAGATCACAAAGGATTGAGTATTTTCTGGGTAGGTGAATTTTTTATGTACTTGTATCCTTATTTCATACATTGTTCAGGAAACAATATTTTGTCGGTAGGTAAACCATAAATGAACTGGCGTTCACCATATTTATTGTTACAAGTACTTGTCTCATCCCTGAATAGGAAAACGGTAGTTTTTTTTTTTTTTTTTTTGGTTTATTATTTGAATAAGAATCTTTGTTATCGGCAAAGGGAAACAGTTGATCATATTTGTGTGCCTCCTGATATTCAATAATCGCTCTGTCACCTGTGAAACACGGACTCTCCAAAGCTTAGTAGAAATTCAAATTATGAATACAAGCCAAATGAATAAAATGGAATAATAACCCCAGTGAAAGAATTTGCGGCGTTTCATGCATATCAGAATGCTTGAAACCCGTGTATCGGCTATAAACCCTTTTAGGAGTTACTCCGGCGTTTCATCCACACTCACTACATCACTAGGTTACTGAGATCTAAACAAAAACAAAAAAAATCGGTGTTTTTGTTTTGATCGCAGTAACCTAGTGATGTAGTGGATGTGGATGGAAATGTTGGCAGCATAAGATCATGGCATACATCGGGAATGGTTTGAGCTACAGACCTTGGGAGGGGCTCATTCGATTCCTCATGGAAAGTTCTTCAATAAAAAGTCCATATTTAGGCCGTTAATTTTTATTTATTCATTTTTTTTTTTTTTTTTTTTTTTTTGAGGTTTTTAGGGATTTTACAAAACTTTGACAACCCTTAAAGGGCACTTTAAATTAAGTGAGAGAGCTGGCTAAAGAATTGGGGCGTTGTCGGACCAACATGGATTTTTCCTGAAAATTTCAGATTTTTTGCTCCAGCCGTTTGATAGAAAACGTGCGTACGCGTACGGCGGACGGACGGAAAATTTTTATTGCAGATTCGGATTCTACACCCTTTGAAACGTAAACCATGAAATTTTCAGGGGGGATTAGAATTTTTTTTTTTCAAGAGCAATTACAATGGTTTATTATTGAATAATAAACCAAAAATGGACCCCCTTACAAATTTGTATTTCATTTTTCAAGAATGGTGTGGATTAAATCGAATTAATTCTGTAGGTATTCCATTTTTCGTTGTGTTGTTTTTAACTTCGTTTTTATAGCTTTTACATGTTCCTAGTACTTCTTACACACATTCGTGTAAATGGTTTTTAGTATATCTTGAATATTCATCAGTAAACGCTGCAAAATAGTTTGATCCTTTCAGAAGTCCTCAAACATCAGTATGCTTTACCTTTGTTTCGTTCACTGGTTTTCTATTCGAAGGAATGCTTTTATTGGGAGATTAATTACATGTTTCAGTTCTCATATTGATTTTCGAATTTTCTTCTCTATAAAGAAAATACTGTTCTGTTTTCTTGGTTGTATTGTAACATTTTTGTGTTTTTCTGTTATAATTGCCTCATTATTCGTAAACAGAACGTCATGACCTTCATCTGAGCTTTTCATACCGACAAGATATTTGTTGATTCATTTGGCATGTAAGAGGTACCTTGTATTGCAGGGGTCAAATACTCCCCTGCTATACTGAATAGATCAAAATTTCCTATCTCTAAAATGCACTAATATAATATAACATTACATTCCTGTTTTTGTTATTTGATCATTGATTTATCAAAGGAAGTTGGTGAAAGCAGACCTCCTTGATCAACTGAGGTCTTCAGTTTCAGTATTAAACGTCGAAACAGAAACTAGTAAATACTACATCTCGATTTATCTTTGGCGTTCGGTTGAATTCTGGAACCGATGCCCTCATCCTGCGATGTACGTATCCTCATGTGCGTTTCGGTTGAGCCCGTAGGACGCTGACACATTTGATAGTGAAACACACCTTGTGACGTCACCTCTTCCTCTTCTTAATAGTAAGAACGAACCATTACTGCTTACCTTTTTCGGAGATACACTCCCTTTTGGGACAGACCATTGTAATGCGACGCTGCCTTCACTGTGGCTTTTTGTTTTCTTATCATTGCATTAGAACCTCATCTATTCGCTTCCTTTCGCCGCGACTTTTACTTTTTTTCCTTTTGTCTCCACCTCGTCTATTGTGATGAAGTGGTAACGGATAGGACCCGGATATTTCTGCACTGTCCGTGAATGGTTTTGTTTGGAGCCGTGGAACAAAAGTAGTACATCAATTGCGTTTTTCATTGCAAGGAAATTTCTCATTTTCTCACTTACTCAATTATTATAATGATTAGGCGATGGTTAGTTATTCTTTCTATTCTGAAGGACTTGGATGAAGCAGCGCCAATCAGCCAACAATAAAATGAGAGGGGCTGAGAAAGTTTGATCAAAACCTGAATAGTTCATTAATGTGAAACTGACAGGTGTACTTTTCTTCGATTATTTAAGATTGAGATATCCCCCATTACTGTATCTAAAAGACATAGGGGAACGAGGGGTAATACCGTGCACTTAACTTTGGAACCATACAGTTAAGGGACAGAACGTCATAAAAATGTTTTTCTTGGACGAATGGCTCTAGAATTTATTCTATTTTCGATATCAGAGCATTTCCCTTACATAAAAGGTTTTTTTTTAAGGAAAAACAGCCGTGAATGTTAATTAAGTGCTTTGGGGTTTGACGCCCAACCCCGAGAACTGAATTATGTTCCCCTCTCAACCGTCATTCAACCCATTTTTTCCAAAGTTAGAAGGTTAAACGTATTTATAACAATAAAAACCATGAAAACAGTCAATAAACTATAGTTAAAATGAACGATGACTTAGAAATAGGTAAACTACAGTCTTGTATATAGAACTTTTTTGAACCCACACTAATATTTAGCTTTTCTTTCTTTACAAAATTATAAAATAGCCTTGCATACATCACGTAGTCCGTGATCAGGTCGTCCCATGGAACCATGTAGTGGCTGCTCTGATTGCAGTGCTCGCAATTCCACTTTGGCGAATTATTATCGGCTTCTTGGCAAATTTTACACAAGCTGTCCACAAAAGACGAAGTCAAGAATTCTTCAACATCTTCGTCTGTGTCTACAACAAGGTCTCCCTCAGAGATATCTCCCCAGTCATCACTGTCACTGCTCTCACTTCTGGTTCTCTTGCGCTTCTCTTCGTTTTTTGAGGTCTTTCAATTTTTTTTTCATGATTTCCACCTTTCTTCTTCTTCTTCTTCTTCTGAACCCCATCTCTGCTACTAGTAGTGAGTTGATCAAAATCCAGCTGAATTTGGCGCTTTTGTTGGTTATTTGTTGTTCTTTTCCATTTTTTTGTTGATGTTTCAGAAATGCACGGCATTCCCCCGATACAATGGGCGGCATTACGCCAATGTTTACGTTTTTCGTAATTCATTCACGCTGACTTCATTTACAATCAAAACTTAAATTTGGTTAGTGCTTCACAAAGATGATGAAATTCTGCGTATATACATGAAAACTAATCTAAAAAAGAGTTGAAAATGGGACTTACATTGCTTATTTCCGATGCACAACAGATAACATCAAAAGATTCGGAAAAATACTCACTGCACTCACGTCAAGGAGACTAACTTTGCAGGTAGGGTAACGCTAGAACCTAGTTGGCGGGACATTACCCGATGCACGGTATTACCCCCGCACACTGAAGAAGGACCTACGTATTAGTGAATTTTCGTTCATTGAAATTTAATCAATTCAGAGTTTTTCTTTTCATAACACGACCTATTTAGAACATTGACACCTTGGGGACAGTAACAATCTTCACATTTTCTGACTTAAATTTGAGGTTTTTCATTTTTGAATTGCACTAGGTTCATTATACAGGGTGTTACATTTCGTGACGGTCATAGGCCAAGAGAAGATTCTACGGAAAATTTCTGATCGAAATGCCTCTAGCAATTTTTTTACACCCTTCAAAATCTTTTTTTTTTTTTTTCAATTTCAAAGCGTTTTTTTTCTCGTTTTTTCGACCTTACCGTATTAAAACGGCCATACCTCCCACATTTTGCGTGTGATTTCAAATCTGATTCCAATATTCAAAAGAGCGTTAAATTTCCTATCGCCCTAAAGGGGGAACCAATTTTTTTGAGCCGGCGAAACAGGTGAAAAACCTCTGTGGAAGTGGGTGTGGCACATAGCTTCCTCGTATCCATAACATGACTGTATAGATCATTGAAAAAATAAAGAACTTCGTTCAATTAGGAGAAGTAAATATTGAATTAGGGTAAATTTATTGTTATGCAGGAGCATAACTTGAGAAAATAAAGGAAGGCATGTTCAACTATTGAACAAACTATAAAATATACCTAATAAGTCCGAACAATCCCTGAAAATTTCATCGAAATCGGTCAAGAACTCCCGGTGTTATTTGTGGAAGGATTTCACGTTTACGCATGCGCAGAGGAGAAAATGCTATTGATCCGGGGGTTTGCAACTCATAGACTGGTTTTAACCCGCACAATCCCTGAAAATTTCATCGAAATTGGTCATGAGAACTAAAAACCGGAGTTATGCGCGTAACAAAGATTTCACGTTTGCGCATGCGCAGATACCATTGATCTTCATGAAACCGACCTATTTTGTTCACAATCCCTGAAAATGTTTCATCGATGTTTGGTCGAGAATTCCCGCAGCTATTGCGTGTAACAAAGATTTCACGTTTGCGCATGCGCAGAGGTCCACCATCGTCAGTTTTAATAAGGTCAGCAAAAACCTATCTTAACCCGCACAATCCCTGAAAATGTCATTGAAATTGGTCAAGAACTCCCAGAGTTATGCGCGTCACAAGGATTTCACGTTTGCGCATGCGCAGAGACTACTATTGATCAGGGGGTCATGAAACCTATAGGGGACCATCTAGACCCCAACCCGCACAATCCCTGAAAATATCATCAAAATTGGTCAAAAACTCTCCAGTTATGCCCGAAAAAAAGATTTCACGTTTGCGCAAGCGAGTTGTTGAGGTTATTTGGGAAATTGATTTTTTCATGAAACCTATAGGGGACCATTTTTTTACCCCAATGCAAGCACAATCCCTGAAAATTTCATCAAAATCGGACAATAACTTCGTGTATGTCCCGTAACAAGGATTTGCTGACAGACAGACAGACAGACAGACAGACACACAGACACACAGACAGACACGGAACCAAAATTGTTCAGAAAGGTCTAAAACGCAAAATGCGAGTGGAATTTTTGATTTTGGAGACAAAAAAATTTTCACATTCCGAAAGTGAAAACAATGCTTCCGCTACTTTAGTAGACTTTGATTCAAAATTTGATGTTTTTTGAATTCAAGGACACATAGTCAAACGTGGAAATTTTGACTTTTATGATTCCCTGTATATAAGGCGTGTGAATAGCCTGTAGTGCTAAAAGACGCGCCAAAATCTAGGCTTTCCAGCGATATAAACAGATTTGAAATTCCTTGTAGTTTTCTGGAAGAAAATTGTTTTTCAAGTAAGAAAAACGTGGTTTTTCACTGACATAAAGTCTACTAAAGATAGCGGTTTTTCTTTTCATATCTAAGCATTTTCGTTCATTGGAATTTAATGAAAATTTTTTCTTTTCAAACAATCTATTTAGAACATTCCACAATCTTCGCATTTTGCTTAAATTTGAGGTTTTTCATTTTTGAATTGCACTAGGTTCATTATACAGGGTGTTACATTTCGTGACGGTCATAGGCCAAGAGAAGATTCTCCGGAAAATTTTCTGATCGAAATTGCCTAGGGTTAGCAATTTAGTTGACACCCTTCAAAATATGGTTTTTTTTTCAATTTTAAATTTTTTCTCGTTTTTTCAACCTTACCGCATATTTTCCACATTTGGCGTGTGATTTCAAATCTGATTCCAATATTGGTAAGAGCGTTAAATTTCCTATCGCCCTAAAGGGGGAACCAATTTTTTTGAGCCGGCGAATGGGTGAAAAATCAGCTTGAAAAGGACACATAGTCAAACGTGGTGATCTTGACTTTCTTCAAGCGCTTATAAGCGCTAAAGGGCTCATAAATGAGTCCCTGTAATAAGAAATGTGAATTTCAGCCTGTAGTGCTAAAATATGCGCCAAATTCTAGGCTTTCTAGCGATATAACCAGATGTGAAATTCCGTGTAGTTTTCTGGGAGAAAATTGCTTTTCAAGTAAGAAAAACGTGGTTTTTCACTGGATACTCCCGTTTTTCATCATGCGTTGAATCGTCTCGCAAAAAAAAATTCTAATTCGGATGTTTTTAAAATTATTAATGAAGCATTGTAATTAATTGTACATTTTTACTGTGTATACTGTTCAAAATGTCCACCAATGTGCTCACGGCATGAGACAAAACACCAGGGAGCTGGAGCGAGCAGTCGACATCGTTCGGCGGACGTACGTCTGCATTCTGCAGAATGGTGGACATTTTGAACAGTATCTACAGTAAAAACGTGCAATTTATTAAAATGCTTCATTAATAATTTTAAAAAAATCCGAGTTCGATTTTTTTTTTTTTTACCAGACGAATCAACGCATGATGAAAAACCGGAGTATCCAGTGGAAAACCACGTTTTTCTTACTTTGAAAAGCAATTTTCTCCCAGAAAACTACAAGGAATTTCAAATCTGTTTATATCGCTGGAAAGCCTAGATTTTAAAGCATCTTTTAGCATTATAGGCTAAAATTCACACGACTTATTACAGGGACACATAAGCGTTTGAAGAAAGTCGAGATCTCCACGATTTGACCATGTGTCCTTTTCAAGCTGATTTTTCGCCGGCTCAAAAAAGTTGGTTCCCCCTTTAGGGCTATAGGAAATTTAACGCTCATTTCCAATATTGGAATCAAATTTGAAATCGCACGCAAAATGTGGGAGATATGGCCGTTTTAATGCGGTTAAAAATCTTAAGATTGAAAAAACCGCATTTCGAAGGAACTAAATTGCTAAGAGGCATCTTCGATCAGAAATTTTCCGTAAAATCCTCTCTTGGCCTATGACCGTCACGAAATGTAACACCCTGTACTGTTACTGACACAATACAATACGACTACATGCCGAGCTACACCTACCAACTCTTAGAACAATAACTACAGTTGCCAACCACGTCATGTTACCGCACGTTCTTTTGTTTTTACATTCACCGATTCAAGAAAATACAAATTATTCAGTCTGGTAAATCCAACTCCGGAACTTTTAATGAATTCGGTGTTTAAGTTCTTCTAATAATGTTATTTATCATTTAATACATATCAAGTAGTTGACGACATCAAAGAGTCAAATGATATGAGAGTTACCTTTTATTATTTTATTGTTATTTATAATATGTGGGACAATGTCCACCTCAAGGTCCATCCTAAAGGATGTCGTACAATAAATGTATTCGACTTCAGTGCCACACTTCGTGGTAAAGACCTTCTGGTTCACATTCTACCAAAAAATCCTGAAAAATTCTCCAAGACATTTTGTTATTTCTGTTTCAGAGAAGTGGAGAGGTCGGCATGCGGGGGTGAGGAGGTGGTCGGATGCTATGGGATAGGAGGACGGGTGGTGGGAGGGGTCAGCAGGGGGGGGCCCCGCCCCCCGACGATGATCCGGCCAAGCGACCCTGGCACCAGCCCTCCAAGGCCCTCCTACCGCGGTCTTCAGGGTAAGTACGTTATCAATTTTGGTTTATTATTCTCAATAATAAGCCTTTATAATCATATAGAATTTTGTTGTTGTAATATGAAACCTTAACCTGGCTTTCAGTGGTGGTAACAATGGAAAATTGTTGCTCTTTGCTGACGGACATTTCTCTCCTCTCTAACGGTATGCCCCTCACTTGGACAGTAGACTTTTCTTTTCATATTGCCGGGGTTAATTGATTTCTGTCTTCTGTGCTCAGGGGCCCTACAACTCACAACCTATTGGCGAATAAGGACTGCTATCTACTTCTCAGCGAGTTCACCGCCATCACAAATCCTACCTCTGGAGGAGGGCAGCCCAGTGGTGCTTTGCCTTGCAGTGATCCACTAGTGGCAACTGGGGGTCCCTCCTCCTGCGGTACCATTATGGGCAGTATTGGCCTGTAGGCAGACCAGATCAGCTGAGCTGTCCTCCATCCTAAATAACCTAGGCCTTAGTTGCAGGCCTGACAAATGTCTCCTGCTTTTCATGACTGCCCATGTTCTGGAGGTGGACTATGTGTAAGACAAAAAAAAAACCCTCATCAGCACAGTTGATCACCTTGAAAGACGAAGGCTGATTCAGCTATTCCTCAGGACGTCTCTTCATTCTTCTGGTAGTTCGGTGTATGATTTGGCATTCACAAGACTCATGTCTTTATCAGTATGAATGTCCACGTTTGGGGAAATCTTTGATACTATCAAACCTATTCAATCGTTGCACCGTGGAATGTGGGAAATGAATGACTTTATAATTTTGTCCGGCACAGGAACCGCAGAACTCTGCTTGGCAAAAAAGTGAGACGCACAAACTGTATTCGTTAATAAGTTTGTAATACTAATGAATGAAACTAAGAGAAGAATGAAAACGTTACTCGTGTTGGGAGACAAACAAACAACTATCCTTTTTAGCCGTCAGCGCACACATGGACCGTGATCGTTGTTTTGCGACACCACTATTCTGTAATAATGACCCCAACTCCTACCTATCATTCTTTCCCAAAGCGATGCAAGCTTCAATTCGTTTCTCTAGGACCTGCAAGATGCCACCACTATCTCATTTTGGATCAAAAGTTGACTCTGATCGTTCTTTCCCGTGACCCTTCAATTATTATTATTATTTGCGGATGCCACCTTCCTTGGGGATCTGCTCTTGTTTTGTTTGAAGACGTTTGGTGTTGTGATATCCGTGTGATCCAGAATAAATTAAACAAAAAAACCTTTTTAAGAAAGCTTTTATTTAAATGCCTTAAAAAGAGGAAATACATTTTTACTTACAAATTTTAACTGTCTACTTATAATTTATATACACAATTCATAAAATCATAAAAGCTTGTAGCGAGATTTAGGCTTGTGTAAATGAACTAGTTCCTAGGTACCTATTTCATTGACCAACTTATTCCGATAAGTTCATTTTTTATTTCAGTTTAATTAGGCAAATACTTACAGATACCTTTCTACCTACTTATGCAAACGTCGCGTCAAGCTTTTATGATTTTATGAAATGTGTATATAGGCTATAAGTAGACAGTTAAAATTTGTAAGTAACAATGTATTTCCTTCTTTTTAGGGCATTTAAATAAAGCTTTCTTAAAAAGGTTTTTTGTTTAATTTATTTATTACTTTTTAGTCATCGCTAGCTAGGTTTCTGAGTCTGTTCACCTCATTCAAAGCATCATTGTTGCAAGGTCGTTCGCCGGTTAATTTGGTACAGTCTAGCTCTTCAATAAGGAGACCTACTCATGTTTTTATCCTAGTTGAGGCCACGTATGCTTGACCAACAGCAAAGAGCCTCGGACCCAAGTAAACAACGGTGTGTTCGACAGTAATACCCTGCATTTTGTGTACTGTGCAAGCCCAACATAAAACAATTGGCTGCATTCTTCCTCTCAACAAGCCCCTTCATTTGGAACCAATGTTCAACAAGACCTTTCATTTAATACCCATATAGTAGAAATGCATTAAAAATAACTGTTCCGCCATCTTGGATCGTCCTCCAAATTGAATTCAGAATGACGTCACACAATTAATCGTGTATTGTCATCCAATCCAAACGTGCATACGAAATTTCAGCTTAATCGGTTGAGAGTATCAGCTTCAAAATCGGGTCGCAAGATTCCACCCGAACATACATACATTGCAAGTTGAATAAAAGCTTTTAAATAAGTTTGAAGCGATATTTGAGATTGATATTGCTATTGCTGTAAAAGATATTGCTGCATTCCTCAACTTCATAGCGTAGCCGTTATTGTTGTTTCCAGATAGTGCGTTATAAAGGTTTCGTTTTGGACTATAAAAACCAGTGGCGCATCAATCAGTGCATTCCTTTATGAATGATTGTACTCGATCACAATTTGTACTCCCGTGAATGATCTTGACGATATGTGCAGATAACATCGCACAGGACTTTGGGAAGATTTGATTTAAAGCTCGTGCAGTCTGTAAGGATAGATTGTGATGCCCTTCTGTATTATGGAACTGTTTCAATCACCACGGAACGTGCACCTTCAACATCCCTCTTACTTCTTTCCTTTTCACGCATATGGATTAAGTACTGCACTATTCTTCTATTTAAATCTTCTGGATTATTCATATTGATTTGTATTAAATTTTCTCACTAAAGTTCAGAAAACCAAATCTCTAAGGAACTAGCACTTTCCGAACCTAGATAAAATTCACAAGAAATTTAAATTATCGTGCAAATGATTCTCATCGATGTCAGGGGTTTTTTCCTCTGAGATCGTGAGATTGTCGCAGTCTTCTAAATTAGGCACACGTAAGAAAAAAGTGAGAACTTAAAAAAAAAAAAAACTATCTATGTATCACAAAATGTGAAAACTAAATTCAAAACAATTTCAAAAAAGTAACATTGTGAATTTTGCTAAGAAAAAATTATGAAAATGAAGAAATAATAAGTACTTTGAAATCCTCTGAAGAACTACCAGGACCCCCAAGATCCTAATTTCCTAGCTCTAAGAGAACTGCCTGTATTTCTTCAAACACACGAGAAAACCACTCTCATACTCGGTCGAAAAAAAAAACGCTGCGAATTCTTTCACTGGGGTTTATTATTCAATCGGCTTGCGTTCATGATTTGAATTTCTACTGAGCTTTGGAGTGTGCGTGTTTCACTGGTGATAGAGCGATTATTGAATTACAGGAGATATGCATAGAGCACTTAAATCGATTCTCAACCAAAATACCTATTTGGATTGATCAGTTGATCATATTTGTGTGCCTCCTGAAATTCAAAAATCGCTCTATCACTTGTGAAACACGGACACTCCAAAGCTTAGTAGAAATTCAAATCATGAACGCAAGCCAATTGAATAATAAACCCCAGTGAAAGAATTTGCAGCGTTTTTTTTTAGTTATCAGAATGCTTCAACCCGTGTATAGGCTACACAGCCTTTTAGGAGTTCACTCCAGTATCCACATTACTACATCACTACGTCACTAGGTTACTGATATCAACACAAAAACAATAATAAACCAAAATAACGCGAATGTTGTCACCATAAATCGGGAATAGTTTGACCTACGGACCTGGGGAGGGGCTCATTCGATTCCTCGTGGAGTGTTCTTCAAAAAGAGTACAAATTTAGGCCGCCTTGGCTTTTTTGAGGTTTTTAGGGATTTTACAAAACTTTGACAACCCTTAAAGGGCACTTTAAATTAAGTGAGAGAGCTGGCTAAAGAATTGGAGCGTAGTCGGACCAACATGGATTTTTCCTGAAAATTTCAGCTTTTTTGCTTCAGCCGTTTGGGAGAAATCGTGCGTACGGCGGACGGACGGAAAAATTTTTATTGCAGATTCGGATTCTACACCCTTTGAAACGTAAACCATGAAATTTTCAGGGGGGGTTAGAATTTTTTTTTTCAGAGCGATTACAATGGTTTATTATTGAATAATAAACCAAAAAGAGGTCGATAAGCGCACCGTGGGGTGTATACCACCCCAAACTCTAATACGAAGTCAATTTTTCTGGCAGTTCGGTGGAAACAAGGGATGAGCATCGGTAATCGATGTTTTCAAAACATCGATGTTTGCATATCGATGTTCGATGTTCATGGTAAGGGAACGATGTTTATTGTACATCAATGTTTTCGTACAGTGATGTTTTAGAAACGCAAAATTGCTAATTTTATTTTCAACACTTGTAAAAACTTAGAGTTGATATAATTTTTTTAGTAAAAAATAATTTGTGTTGCATTGGATTTTTTCAAAATATGAAATTAGTTGAGCGTTTCATTGTATGAAGTACGAGTATATCCCTACAATCACCTACTTGAAACGATTTTTTCCTAAAACATCAATGTTTTGATTCAATGTTAACATCGATGGTCAACATCGTTGTTTTCTCATCGATGCTCATCCCTAATAGAAACTGATAGGCACAACACCTGAATGGCGAGAGGAGGAGTGTTCTATTATTTACATAGGGTGGGGAAGACTCTGTGAGTCACAGAAAAAAAGTTCCAGAACGAAACTTGGCTGTTGGGGTGGTGCTCACCCCACGGTGTCATTCCAGGGTAAAATCCACCCTTAAGTGGGACGATCTGTATGTGTTAAAATCAAGGAATAGTTTCAGAATGCTTCACAACGGATTTCGATGAAGAAAATGATTGAAAATACGCATTTCAACATTTTTTGAGCCATTGCAATAGCTTTCATAAATGGAAATAATAAACCGTTCTGAAATGATTTGCAGCGTTTTAAACGTTTCGCCCCGTGTTATTCTTTCGTATATTTCCGTGTTGCAGGTACCACCAAAAGGCCCTTGCTGAAATCCGCAACTCTCTCCTCCCGTTCGCCAACTGCGGCGAGGGCAGTTCGAGCGCAGCGTCGACCATCTCGAGCGCTGCATCCACCACTTCTGGAGTTTCGTCCGCTTCTGGACTCAGTTCCGCCTCGACCAACGGGCTCGACAAGGACCTGTCCAGGCAAAATATTAATCATCTCGTCAGCATGGGCTTCTCGGAGGTATGTTGAATTCAACTATATAGTTAACGTAGTTCTTACTTCGCACTAACGTTTTTAACCAACGTTTTACTTATCAAACTGGAGATCTCAGTAGTTGAACAATGATGTTTGGTTTCACCAACTCCGGTAAAGATGAACCAACAGTCAAACTCGTCAAATCGACCATCAAAACATGGACGTCAAATTTGGGTGGTTAGCTTCCTGAACAACGATTAGTACCAGTTGAGGCGCTGAGATGCAAAAGTGTTTCTTTACGTAATGAGGGATTCTTCAAAAAATGCTAAACACTTGTGGCAGTAAAGGAAACTTTAATTGGGTTTCCTTTTTATCACTGATGTATGGTGTCGCTGGAAAAATAACGTGCTCTGTAACTAACGTAACGAGAACGAATTAAAGTTTATAAGGAGGCACTTTTGCGGCCATTCTCCGTAAAGAAGCAATTCTGTAACGATGGGTCCGGTAAAGATCCAATTATGGCACTCATTCCCTAAATATGATTTAGCATCATAATGACTCGAGGATGAAAACGCTGCAAATTCTTTCACTGGAGTTTATTATTCAATTTCATTCATTTGGCTTGCGTTCATGATTTGAATTTCTACTAAGCTTTGGAGTGTGCGTGTTTCACAGGTGATAGAGCGATTATTAAATTTCAGGAGGCACACAAATATGATCAACTGGTCAATCCAAATAGGTATTTTGGTTGAGAACAGATTTACGTGCTCTATGTATATCTCCTGAAATTCAATAATCGCTCTATCACCTGTGAAACAGGGACACTCCAAAGCTTAGTAGTGAAAGAATTAGCAGCGTTTTTGTATAGGTACCTATCTACTGCGTTTGGGGTATTGTTTTCAGCCAAGTCCCCAATCACTGGCAAGCATTTGGTAGTACATTTATGGCATGTTCATATTTTCTTCATTCTCTAATAATGATGAAAAGGTTGAATTTGACTTGGTCGTTTAGGTGAGGTTTGAGTTTAGCTTGTAGCCCTTTGTGCCAAGTTTTGTCAAACGCTTTCTCGGCGTCATGATAAAGCCCAAGAGTTATCCCCTTATCTTCATGTGTTTTTAAAATACGATCTACGACGTGATGGAGCTGCCTTGGGCATGAGTGTAGTGTCCTGAACACGAATTGAGTACTTGGCAGAAGGTGCTCGATACGATTGAGAGTACGAACACCTCCCTATGAATTTCACAATCTTCGCGCTTCCTTAGGATCACATTTTCAAAAACAGAAAAGACCATAAAAAGGCTCGCACGCTCCTACGGGCGGCGCGTGATGTGGGGGGTCAAAAGGAACGGACAAGGTCAGAAAAAGGAGCGGGGATGGGCCGCTGGCAGCTGGCCGAGTGGTGCTCCTGGTCTTACTCCCCTTCACCTCTCGTTCCTCTGACGTCCCTCACCGGTGCGTGCGTGTCCTTGATCGACTTTGTATCCACCTTTTGGACTTTTCCTCTCCCGGAGTCCTGGTCCAGGATCCGCAGTCCGTCGCGAGACCCCCGAACTTATAACTCAACCAGAGCTTCGGAGCGTAGTTGTCAGTTGGGAGTTGGTGCTTAGGTGCCAACAGATGAATTAGCTTGCCATTATTTCGCTTCGGTACAGAAAAATGATCTTTTAGCTATTGAGTAGCAGCTAATTTATAAGCTAATTCAGCTAGTAATTGAAAGGTGCACAAAGTTGTTGGTAGGCTAAAGTTACACGACTTACCCCATAATTCTCAATCGATTTTCGTGGTTCGAAATGAAATTGTTTATTTGTAAAAGCCTTCCGGCGTTACGAGGTTGACAATCGATGTACAAAGATAAATGAATATACTAACAAACTAAATGAACTATGACTAAAAATTGATGCAAAAAAATAAAAAATAATAATGGTGAAAAAATAAATAGAAGTATACGAGTCAAATAATGTAGGAAATCTTCGTTCAAAAATGAAACTCTTATTCGTATACAATCATTTATGAAGCAAGACGTTTTTAGGTCAATAGGTATATCTTTAAAACACAACAGAGAAGAGAGTTCATAATGAAACAATTCATTATATAGAAAAAGGAAGAAACGCTCACCACGGAGGACGGGACATTCATAGAGAAAATTAAGGATAGTGTCTGGTTCAGAAACGTTGCATAATGGCAGTGCACTATGCTATCAAATTTCACTTTAAAGCTGGGTGTGCTCAATTTAGAAAATAAGACCCAAGACTGCCAAGAGCTGTCCCCAGTTCAGACTAAGAGCGAGCAGTCTGTTAGTCTAGATACCAAGGTCGGAATTCAAATAGAAGAGGAGCATGTCCCCAGAGGGACAATATAATTTGTAAATAGGGCTAAAAGATGATGAGGCCAAATGTTCCCCATATGATTCCTCCAATATGCCTGAATCCGTTCGAAGAATGAATTTATGTAAAAGTTTTGGGGGTCTTAAGCAGACCATGATGGGCTTTCTCCATATTATTGGAGGGCAAGGGGACGGGAGAAATAGAGCCTTGGTAATCTGGAGTTTTCCATGTTGCACAACCGAGACCACCAATCTGAGGCCAGATGGAGTATCCTAATCTCCAAGCCAGCTCAGTGCGAACAAAGTAGTCCGGTTTGGGTAGAGAGAGAAATGATTTATAATCACGGAGATGGACCTTCTCAAGTAGTTCACCACGTGACACTCCCCACGACTCGACAGCAAAGAAGAGATGACGAAAGAACTAAGGAATCGATCACTGTACTCCTTGAGGAAAATGGACCGTCCCAAGCTTTGTGCATTATTGGGAGCAATGCACGGGCGGCTGTCACCCCTCTCCTAACACTACCTTTAGCATGCTGAACCAAACTTCCTGAAATAGTAATCTTCACACCCAAGTAAATGTAGGGATTTTCGTGGTTCTTATAGCGTTGGACCCCAATTTTAGTCTAGTTGTGCAACAAATCTCTGAAATGTTGCTTTTCATGACAGGAGACTGAATGGAAGGGGGATAATACCATACCACGTCATTCCTCATATTTCAGAACTTTTAGTTTGATATTTTGGTTTATTATTCAATAATAAACCATTGTAATCGCTCTTGGAAAAAATGTCTAACCCCCCCTCAAAATGTCATGGTTAACGTTTCAAAGGGTGTAGAATCCAAATCTGCAATAAAAATGTTTCCGTCCGTCCGCCGTACGCACGTTTTCTCCCAAACGGCTGGAGCAAAAAATCTGAAATTTTCAGGAAAAATCCATGTTGGTCCGACAACGCCCCAATTCTTTAGCCAGCTCTCTCTCTTAATTTAAAGTGCCTTTTAAGGGTTGTCAAAGTTTTGTAAAATCCCAAAAAACCTCAAAAAATCAAGGCGGCCTAAATTTGGACTTTTTTTTTTTGAAGAACTTTCCGTGAGGAATCGAATGAGCCCCTCCCCAGGTCCGTAGGTCAAACCATTCCCGATGTGTATGGCATGATATTATGCTGCCAACATTTGCGTTTTTTGGTTTATTATTGTTTGTTTGTAACCTAGTGATGTAGTGAACGTGGATACTGGAGTGAACTCCGATGTGGAAAGGATTTTTAGCCGATACACGGGTTGAAGCATTCTGATATGCATGAAACGCTGATAACATATAGGTAAATAATTATTCGTTCACTGGGGTTTATTCTTTCACTGGGGTTTTCATTCATTTGGCTTGCATTCGTGATTTGAATTTCTACTAAGCTTTGGAGTATGCGTGTTTCACAGGTGATAAAGCGATTATTGAATTTCAGGAGATATGCATTGAGCACGTAAATCTGTTCTCAACCTATTTGGATTGATACCTATTTGGATTGATCAGTTGATCATATTTGTGTGCCTCCTGACATTCAATAATCGCTCTATCACCTGTGAAACACTCACACTCCAAAGCTTAGTAGAAATTCAAATCATGAATGGAAGCCAAATGAATAACAAACCCCAGTGACAGAATTTGAAGCGTTTTTTTCCAAAATACGTAGTTACTATTTGATTTGACAAACTACGAGGAAATGGGTTGGCAGGCCGCACTGCTACTGCATTATTACAATTTAATAAAAATTTCCTTCCAACGAATGTTAGAAACTGGATCATGGGCAACTTGAAGCTGAACTCCAATAACCAAGTTGCATTTCTGTCCGAGGTTAGGGTTTTCTGTTTGGAGTTTCAAGGGCTTGACTGCATATTTCCCGTCATTTTATTTATTGGTAGCAATTTTTACACTGATTTCCCCCGCGTTTCCGTTTCACGCTGATCCGGGCACATTGAGTTGGCTCGAACCCGAAGGAGCAGAACCGAGGGGATACGTGCGGGACGTAGTGAGAGTGAAGTAGTCGCGGCGGTGGCTGCGGAGGTGACGGTGGAGGTGGAGGTGGAGGGTTAAGGCATCTGAAGAACGCACCACGACACGGACACACGGAGTCCTCTGGCGATGGAGGCATGCAGTCCTTCTCCTTCTCTCACTATTTCTCTCTCCCTCACACACACACACCATCTGTACCGAGCCAAGAGGAACCTCGATCCCATGCAGACCACCAGTCTCTTAGTTCGCTGAGTGATCGGCACTGCAAACAGCAAACTTCTCTTGTTAAATTACGCCACTGCTATTAGGAAATGAATTTTCAGCTAAATTTTTGTGTCTTATTAATTTCTACCTAATGTAGTAAGAGAGAGAGAGAGAGAGAGAGAGAGAGAGAGAGAGAGAGAGAGAGAGAGAGAGAGAGAGAGAGAGAGAGAGAGAGAGAGAGAGAGAGAGAGAGAGAGAGAGAGAAAACATTTATTGATCATTATATGGGGTGGGATGTTGGAATAGTTAGGGTTGTGAAAAGTATAAAGATATGCCAAAAGCTCGAATTGGTATGGCGAAAGTTGAAATTGAGATGCCAAAATTTCTACCTAATTGGTTATTCCTTTTAAACAACCCAAAGTTTCAATGTTCCTATGTGATTCTCAGGAAAAGGGCCCTTCGATTTTCTAACCCCTGTAGTTCAGATAAATGCAAGTGCTCAGATTGCAATTTTCTTTATTTCACTCGTTCATTAGATGAAACCAGACAGAATACAGTAGTTGTTAAAGGTCAAACTCAATTTTTAAACCCGGGATTCGAATTTTAAAATTCAATAGTGCCACGTCACTGACCCTCCACATAACTGACAATAACAGGGTTTTTAACAAAATACTGAGTCAACCAGTGCATTCGTTTATTAAAAATAGTTTTAAAAAGTAAAGAAGAAAAAAAAAGTTCCTATGGAAAAAAAAAAGTTCCTATAATTGTTTATTGTTGTTGTTATACTTTCCTAGTTTAAGACATTATTTTATTAGCTCATTAACTACTAAATTAACTATTTATTAACTGGTTAGGGACAATTTTAAAACTGGGTTGTACCCGAACACAAGTACCACGTAAATTAAATTTATTTATTATATGAAAAGCTATCAAAACTGTATAATCATTGAGTTGATAATAAAGTTATATATATTGAAAAAAAAGAAGACAATTTTAGTCGCTAAATTATCACTGGTTACCACAGCGATGAGGTCTGAATCCAACATTTGGGGTAGGTAAACAAGATGTTAACAACAATGTTAACTGCTGGACCTATGAATATGAAAAATCATTTCCTCATAACGTTCAGTCTTATCAAATCTCAAATCGACCTGTCTATCACATCGATGAATTAGAAGAACAAATAATCATCATTTTCTCTCCTTTTTGGTGGCGCCATTTTCTATCTCCAAAATTAATGGAACTGCTGTAGATACACTAGTGTCTCCGTCTTAACAGGAAAGTACGAAAAAAGCAACAAGAAGTCTAGGAAACTGTGGCACTTGAATAACAAAAAACTGCCAAGCAAATATAATATATTATGATAGAATTATCTCTTAATTTATTATGTCTCTTATTATCTAGGGGTATATGCAAATATATCTCTCTAGCTAAATAATGATAGTGTAGAAACAACTTAATAAAACGAAAAAATTAATTGAGAAATTTGGAATTTGCGGTTTGTGTTACTCAGACCTCAGACAGTGAGGTATTTATTCTTCTGTCACATTGATAATATATTGGTTTTGTAAATGTTCAGTTAACTGGTTAGAAACATGGTAGTGTAAGTCGGTAACGTGGATCTATGATAGTTCTACGTGACTGACTACGATTATTCCACGTCGCTGACGCTTCTAACTTTAACCTCAAACCAAACCTTTCTATTGATGTTGATGGAATGAACCTAACCGTGTCAGTATTTTGCACAACACGTCCTACAAAAAGGAACAGAAGTTAGATTTGAAATTTGAACGTTAGCCAGGAAAATATTGAACCACGTTACCGACCAGAATAAAAACACTGGCGATACCTCCATTTCCATGCCGTTTTACTAACGAATGATGGTCACGCGGAGGAGAAGCAATGGACTTTCGCGCCAGCCAGTACTGGAATATGAAATGAACGCGAAAAATTGTCCCTGCCTCCGGTTTTCCTGGAGGGATTGTCCATGTCCGAATACCGGTTCAGGTAGATATATTCCTACTCTATTCAGAGTTTGACCTTGTGACTTGTTGATAGTCATGGCAAAAGCAGGCTTCACTGGAAACTACCTTCTATTTAGCCTAAATGGCAATCCAGTTTCGGACGGATTATTGTTTAGATAGAAAAAATATGCAATGAAAATGAGCGGTTTCCATGTGGGGTATTGTGAGCAGCGAAAACATAAAAAGAACCAAAAAAGCAGATGTTATTGTAGTTGCCAACGCACCATCAGCAGCAGTATACATTTTCATGAGTTGACTTGAATGAAAGAAAAATGAAAAACGGATATACCGACTCTGCTACTTTCGTGTTTATACAGGGTGTTTCATTTCGTGGCGTTCACAGGCCAGGAGAAGATTCTACGGAAAATTTCTGATCGAAAATGCCTCCTAACAAATTTTTTTTACACGGCATTGAAAATGTGGCTTTTTGAATTTTAAGATTTTTCTCGTTTTTTCGACCTTAGCGCATTAAAACGGCCATATCTCCCACATTTTGCGTGCGATTTCAAACCTGAACCCACTATTGGAAAGAACGTTGAATTTCCTATCGCCTTATTGGGGAACCAACGTTTTTGAGCTGGCGAAACGGGTGAAAAAATCAGCTTGAAAAGGACACGTTGTCAAATCGTGGAGAATTAGTTGCTTTTTTTCTAAATTCAAATAAACCGAAACCCGCTTTGTAAGTAACAGACAGATACACGACACAGCATTCACGTAAACATCATTCTTTAGGTACCTGAGGAATACGCTTTTGAGGGAATCGCCGTTGATATTCCCTCACAGCTTCACGGGCCTTTAGATTTGTGTACCCCCACACAAGCATCATGTCAGCGTATTCCACGTCGATGAATGTCACAGGCATTGTACTGATGCGAACAACGAAAAGCAACTAATCATCACAAAGGTTTTTTTGGAACAGCTCGGCGGACTCTGACTCCGTGTACAAATCTGCGTCGCTCATTGATTGAAGGGGGTCATAGATTGACATTTTGAACAGCATTTACAGTAAAAATGTACAATTTATTACAATGGTTCATTCATAATTTGAAAAAAAAATCCGAGTTCGAACCATTTTTTTACCAGACGAATCAACGCATGATGAAAAACCGGAGTATCCAGTGGAAAACCACGTTTTTGTTACTTAAAAAGCAATTTTCTCCCAGAAAACTACACGGAATTTCAAATCTGGTTATATCGCTGGAAGGCCTGGCTTTTGGCGCATCTTTTAGCACTGCAGGCTAAAATTCACGTGCGTCATTACAGGGAATCATTAGCGTTTGAAGAAAGTCGAGATCTCCACGATTTTACGTGTCCTTTTCTAGCTGATTTTTTCACCCGTTTCGCCAGCTCAAAAACGTTGGTTCCCCATTTGGGCGATAGGAAATTTAATGCTCTTTTCAATAGTGGGTTCAGATTTGAAATCGCACGCAAAATGTGGGAGATATGGCCGTTTTAATGCGGTAAGGTCAAAAAAACGAGAAAAATCTTAAAATTGAAAAAAAAAACACATTTCCAAGGGTGTAAAAAAAATTGCTAAGAGGCATTTTCGATCAGAAATTTTCCGTAGAATCTTTTCCTGGCCTATGACCGTCACGAAATGTAACACCCTGTATATACGATCGTTTGAGCTGTGCGTAATGGTGCAACGTACGCGGTGATGAATGAAGGCGTGATTGGTTCTTTGACTTTGCCAGCGCTTCGTGCCTATAGTGTTCAATTTAAATCATTCGTTCATTAAACTAATTAATGGACTAGTCGCGGAGGAAAAAAAATATCTCAACTTAATACCGACTCGATAGTTGGTCTGCTTGGAGGAACAAAAATGGAGACATGAGGCGCCCTCTTGACGAATCGGCGGGGCAGGGATGGGATGGGAGGAGGCGAAAGGAAGCACATCCTATAATTATGGCGAGGGACTGGTTCTTTTTAATTTCATATTCCTAATAACTCGAATTGATTGTAGCCTACTAGAAATTCTGCTCTGTTCCCCTCCCCCACATGCCTCTCCCGTTCTTCCCTCTCTCCGCTGGTTAAAAAGTTCCCAATCCCCCCGTTCCTGGAATGTCGCCAATTTTCTCGTTGCTCGGCTTGACTCAGCCTGCAAATACATTACCTACCTACATCGCAGTGTGAGGCGATATCGAAAAAAACCTGACCATAATTTGGAATATGGAGTTTTCCTTGTTTTTTGGGATGCGAAACACGGAAACAATTTCAAAGGACTTTGAATGCCTCGTTTTTCGTTTATTTTGGTGTATTATTCAATAATAAACAGTTGTAATCGCTCATGAAAAAAAAAAATTCTAACCCCCCCCCCCCCCCCCCTGAAAATTTCATGGTTTACGTTTCAAAGGGTGTAGAATTCAAATGTGCAATAAAAATTTTTCCGCCCGTACGCCGGATGCACGATTTCTCCCAAACGGCTGGAGCAAAAAATCTGAAATTTTCAGGAAAACTCCATGTTGGTCCGATAACGCCCCAATTCTTTAGCCAGCTCTCTCACTTAATTTAAAGTGCCCTTTAAGGGTTGTCAAAGTTTTGTAAAATCCCTTAAAAACCTCAAAAAAAAAGTCAAGGCGGCCTAAATTTAGACTTTTTTTGAAGAACTTTCCACGAGGAATCGAATGAGCCCCTCCCCAGGTCCGTAGGTCAAACCATTCCTGATATATGGCCCGATTTATGGTGCCAACATTTGCGTTTTTTCGGTTTATTATTGTTTTTGTTTTGATCGCAGTAACCTAGTGATGTGGTGAATGTGGATACTGGAGTGAACTCCTAAAAGGCCTTGTAGCCGATACACGGGTTGAAGCATTCTGATAACCATAAAAAGCGCTGCAAATTCTTTCACAGTCGTTTATTATTCAATTGGCTTGCGTTCATGATTTGAATTTCTACTAAGCTTTGGAGTGTGCGTGTTTAACAGGTGATAGAGTGATTATTGAATTTCAGGAGGCACACAAATATGATCAACTGATCAATCCAAATAGGTATTTTGGTTGAGAACAGATTTACGTGCTCTATGCATATCTCCTGAAATTCAATAATCGCTCTATCACCTGTGAAACAGGGACACTCCAATGATGAATAGAAATTAAAATCATGAACGCAAGCCAATTGAATAATAAACCCCAGTGAAAGAATTTGCAGCGTTTTTGTTTATTTTGGTTATTATTCAATAATAAACCATTGTTATCGCTGCGGTGAGGTGTTGGAGGAAGTTGTGGCAATGTACAGGTTGCGTCTGTCGAGGTAAATATGGGAACCTGAATCATGTGCAGAAGTGACCTGGAATTCACTTAGCAGCCAGAGGTTGCTTCTGTCTTTGATTTTGTCGGGCAGCAATGGTTGTAGTGCGATCGAGCAACTTCCAACTGCTCCAAAACCCAGCTCATCTGCTGAGTTTGTACTGCCCTGCATGATTCAGTGGATGGTAAAGAACTCCCACAGTGCTGCGACTGTGCATTTCCTCCCAATCAGAGAGCTTTCCCAGGCTTCAGAGGGAATTGGGGCCTGCAACTATTGACATTTTCATGCCATCCGGGTGGTTCTAGCCACTGCGTAGAGGTGCTCCAAAGGCAGTTCTGGGGCAGTAGATACTCTCTGCCGTGCCTGTTGTCAAGGAAAAGCGGTTTAATAATGGCATATGAATTGCAAAACGATAATATCATCATTCTATCTGTCGATTTACCTTTTAGAGACAATAATGCATGCTGGAACATGTCCCGCGGTATTTTTTTCTGTAACAAGCATATTCTATATCTTCCTTGATTATCTAAAACGTTTCAAAAGATCTATAAGTTCACGTTCCCTAGAGGAGGAAGCTATGTGCCACTCCCAACTAGCCAGACGGTTCGGAATGTTCCAGTACACAATTGATACAATTTTTACGTGTAATATTCTGCAAAAATTTAAATTCAATGATTTTCTTCAAATAAAATGAACTTGTTGCTGTTTTGACGACAAAAATCCACTGAGCATTTAATTTAATTTGTGAATCTACATAGATTGATAGGCGACTTCATCCGGTCTCATCTTATCTTACCATATTTGTACCTGCAAAAACAAAATTACAAAAACATAATGAACGGTTAAAACCGCGTTCTGATCACAGAACCGGTTCATATCTTGACGTGGGCTAAAGACCTTCGTGCGAACTACCTCTATTAGCATCGAACCTCGCACATTCTTCCAAATTCTTGTTTTAAAACTAATCTACGGGTAATATGTCTGTGTTCAAGTGTCCGTTTCGTTTGAGAAGTTTCATTTTCGATTATCAATTATTTCAGTACTAATTACCTGCTTGTAAGCCGGTTCAGCGAATGATGGGTGTCAGTAAATCGGGATAAGGTGTTGAGGAAAGTTCTGCGTTACTGCCATCCACCAGTTAGAGAGAGGTGACGGTTCGGTTCCTATATATGCATATGTATATAGGTTCCCTTATTTTTCAACTTTTGCTCCTAACCCACCCCTAATATCGTTTGAATTGTTCAGCTCACCTTTGTGGAGAAATAATCTTCATTATGTTATAGGCGATTTTCCTTTTTTTTCGTTCAATGTTGTATGATTCATTTTAGTTTCAAATTTCCTCATTAAAACGCTTCAGGAAATGTGAATTCCTTACATCTAGCGTATCTTTCCGTCTCCATCCGATACCGATGAATTTTTCCGAGAACGTGAGGGAGAAAATGATCTGCACGTTCACTAACGACAAGTCCAATAGACACGCTGTTTCAACTCTCCTACTCTTCAGGATAACCGTTATGTCTCAAGTTGTGCTTCTCCACAAATTACAACTACCTAATTGCTAAGCAATCAACAATGTACCCAATGATTTGTTCTGTAATGAAATCTATGTTGGGCTATATTGCTTCCGAATCCATTTGCAGGTAAAGGGAAAGGGGAAGCTCTGTTTTCATTTCCGAGAATGGACAAAACAGTGTTCTTCTTGCCAAAATCATAATTGTCACTTGCAGTTGATGTTTTAGACCAGGGGTCTCCAAACTATATACCCTAAGGGTCGTATCATAATTGGGGGGACAGTCCCAAAGCAGAAGGGTTGTCCACCCCCTTCCCCCGGAAAATTTTGAAAGTCAGACACATGAAAACAGTGCAAAATTCAAATTATGAATGCAAGCCAATGAATGAAATGAGCCAAGCCATGAATGAAATTGAATAATAAACCCCAGTGAAAGCATTTGCAGCGTTTTAGCAATTGAATTTTCGGAAAATTTGGAAAGTCATATACTTGAAATCAGTTTTTTCAAGCTCTCCTAAACGATTTTGACAAAATCAGGCCTTATAGGTACAAAACATTAGTTTTTAGTCATTTAATTTTTTCAAATTCCATAATTACTTTTTTGTTGTTCAATAAAAAATATTAAACATTGAATTTCCAGGAATGGAATATTTTGAAAGTCAGACACTTTAAAACAGGGTTTTTAAAAGCTCTCCTAGACGAATTTGACAAAGTCAAAATTAGGCCTAATATAGGAACCAAAACTTGGTTTATAGTGATTAGATATATCTATTTATATAAAATTATTACATTCAAAAAAGTATTTTTGGAAAACCAATCTAATTTTATGTGTAATTGTTTTTTGCTTACAATGTCTTTCCACTTGTTGTTCCAATCAAAAGCAAATTTTTTAAGCGTTCTTCTGAAAGCATCGCTCGATATTTGGATTTGACATGTGTTATTTTTGAAAAGGTTTGTTAGCAAACATACGTTGAACCAAAAATTGTTATCATTTGTCTGGAAAAACTCTTGATTCCCTTGAAGTCATCACGTTCTGGCGGTAGCCTAATTTTTCTCATCCATCCATTTTTTTCCGCGGACCAAATCCTCCCGCGGGCCGCATCCAGCCATTCTTCAACAACTTCTAGTCTCTTACTGTTTATGTAATTCAAATTAATCGTTGTTTAGTTTGATAACAAAAATTGGTTGCCACAACTCTTCGTAAAAAGAATGATTTCAACATTTTCCATCCGATTTCGATGATATTTTCTAGGAGTATAATATACATATTACACGATATTATCGTGTAATATACGTGTATGTAGATGAGTGGACGCAATGAACGTCATCATTGCCTAGTCACAGTTGGCTTTTGCACGTGAGCAAATGTAACATGTGACAAAGATCATTTTCACATTTCCTAAATGACCGATTTTCACATTTGAATATACTATTTCCCTCTGACCATAGAAACCTACTATAAAGAGGGAAATATTATTTGCCTAATTGCCTATTATTTGCCTAATTTGCTCTCTAACCTGCTTTAGTTAGAGGGAAATATTATTTGAAATGTTTGCGATGTTCACTGGTTAGCGTTCACAATACTCCGTTTGATATTTCTCGTGAGGGTTGGTACGAATCTGCATTCCTTGGCACATGGGAAAAGGAAAATAGTTGACGTGAGAATAATAGAATGTTGCTGCCACATTCCACTCGTACCAGCCGCGCCATCGTGGGACAATTAGATAACAATGCGTGAATTGCCTCCCAATGATGAGGGGTATGAACTTCCCTCTTTCTATCGAGTTTTATTCGCAACACACGTTTCGCCTTTTGAAATGAACATTTTCGAGTTTCATTTGTCAAAATTCACGATGAACGTTGTATAAAATTGGTTTATTTCATGAAATACTACAATGTTCTACGTGGAACTATTTCCCTTCTTTCCCAAAAATGAATCTTGTCACTATTTTCAGCTCAGTTTTAAGGAATTTTTGAGCGAAAATACACTATGAATCTCAATTTGATTCTATATAAGTCGGCCGAGCTTGGGCTAGTAACGATCTGGGTCTATTTTTCCTGTAGTAGGTACTAGGTAATCAAATGATATATTGAACAACTCCCACGTGTTTCACGTCGAAATCCATCCACCTTTTATTCTGCGGATTTTAATGTAAATTATTGAAATAGAATCTTGAAAAGTGGATGGCCCTGAAGACCGGCATTGGATTTGAAGCTGTTTACAGTTCAAAAATGTTGTCCCGTGTTAATCAAGACATAAGTGAATATTCTCAATGTTTATAACGTTTATTAACGGGACAAACCCGTACGCGGTAGAGCGAACGTAGTTGGGTTTCTGCTAGTGTACGATGAAGTGCGGAGTCCAACAAGAGTCAAAATATTAGGGGCATCTGTATCACCCTTCAGCAGCTTTGTCAGGGTTTATTGATAAAATCGTAAAAAATTGTGATTTTTTCATGTACATCGAAGGGATTTAGAAGGTTTTTGGGAGTGATAGAGTAATTATTTCGTCAAACTAACAGTAACCAGCGATTCCTGGAGAAAAATGATGAAGTAACACATTTGGAATTGATCATAGCCGAATTTTGAACCTGTTTCAGAAGAGATTTACCAAAAAAATTGGGAAAATCTCTTTGTTCTCAATTCATAACACAGGGCTGCTAACAAATTTTTGATCAGCTCAAGGAATATTTTAGCTAAATTTTATGTTTTTTGGTGTACTGAATATTACCAGATTTTTTTCACGTTTTTTTTAGAAGAGGGGGACATGAAAAACGAAAACGTACAAAAAATACCGTAATTTGTAAATTAAATAAGTACAAAACGCTAAAAAAGTTTGCTTGTGTAACTTTTTTTTTCTTTGATACTTCGTCGCCACGTTTTCGTGCTCCAGCATTGTCCGTATCCCTCTTGAAAGAGTCAACAATAATTGTCTATCAATCCTGGGAGTGACATAAATTAGTGAAAAAATTTGTTTTCATAAAATTGACAACTTGGAAGTTATCAAATTGAGGTTTAACGCTGAATAACACCGTATGTGGTATTCAAGTTTTGCGAGAAAACTATACGTGATGGAATTTTTTGATTACTTTTTTCGGTTTTAGCATGCAAAAATCCATGGGAAACAGTAAAAAAAATCGTATGCAGTTTTTTGGTTGCAGACCTGTGTTTTTTTTTTTTCAATTTTTTCTTAGGGACGTAAAAACAAATTTAAGAAACGAAAAAAATACCCTCGCCCTACCTCTAAAATTCAACAAAATTGGCTGAAAATTTAGCAAGATTTTGTTTTTATATGCTCAAAGTTGAAAACAGAAGAGCGAACCACCCTATGGCTGAAATTGAAAAACATGGATCATGCGCTTTAGCAGCGCTCACTACTACCTGATATGGAGTGTTTTCTTATCACAGCGAAAGGCCATTTGATCAGGTTCCTTGGATTCCAATTCGTAAAAACGATGTGTACCCATTACATGAAAATAAAACTCCACTAAATCGGTGAGGGCTCTTTTCCTCGAAATGTTATATAAAATTCTTTAACGCTTTTTCCATATTGTTTGGGGTTTTGGCAGTTTATGATGCGTGAGTAAAATGATGGCTATTCCATTTACCTGTGAACGGCTTGGTTGTTCGTGAAAGTTCTCCGAAAATATGTGACAGTTATCGATGGCATAAAAACGGACACTTGATCTGTTGAATCATGGCTGAACTTGATTACTTTCAAAATCAGAATGTCATTTGAATTGTGTATTGATGTCGTTCCCAAGTATCGATTGAAACCACTGTTTTTTCGTTCCCCCTACCTATTGGTTTGAGTTTGAGAAGAAAAAAGAACGACGAAAGTATGTGAATGTGAAATTGTTTTTCCACGAAATTTCGTTTGGAGCTTCCACAATCTTGTTTGATTCGGAAACGAAATATCGAAAAGGAAAATATTGAATCAATGGCAAAGCTATTTTACTAAGGGACAAATCAGGGAGATAAACCTGCAAGACTCAAGAGAAAAGTTTCTTACTTCTCCATGTGTCATGAACACATGTTCCTGTGATTCTTGGTAAATTCTTCATGTAAGAAGAGATATTATGTTCTCAGTCAGCTTCACTGGTGATAAGATGGTGCGGATAACATTGCGTCCTTCTTGCGTTAAATATGAGGATTAGGTATGATTCGTTGAATTTTCAAAACAAAACGACTCCTTAACTGTTTACAAAGCACCGAGAGATGCCAAACGTCTCAGTGAACTCTCTTGACGATCTCGAGTGTCCGGAAAGCGATTTCTTTCAAGGATATCTTCCGTACAAGTTATTTTTATAGCTATAAACGTGAAAAGGACCTGGGTCCGATGAGTTGTTGATGTAGCTGGTATTTTTTCCTACTTGCCGCACATACACCGACCACAGAGTGACTAATCGGTAGTAACCTTCTTCCCTCGGATGACTCACCCCTTGAGTATTGTCAGCTGAGAGATTGAACTTCCTTCGGCATTTGTCATCCCGACTCAACCTACGTAGGGAGTTGATGGTCTTGGTTTGTTTCAGTTGTTCCAATCTCGAGCAGCTGACACGCACCTGCACCCCGTAGACCGACCTCTTCCGTAGCGGATATATAAAAACAGCCTACAAAGGTGTAATTCACGAGCTCCTCATTTTTTATAAGCCTCGCTCACTTCTTCGCCCGTTTTACCACAAACCTTTATAAGGATCACTCTTTCTGGATCTATGTACATATGTTATCTTCATGTTCGTAGGATCAACCATAATGATTCTTTCCAGTTATCATGAAATTTGGTAGAGAAATTCAATTTGAGAAATCTGGGGGAAAAAATACGTATAAACTCGGACACACACACACCCCACTCCCCGGTGCTTATTGATCGGAGCTTGTCAACAAACAGATAATAATAAATAAATGATAAAACTGTTGAATATGTCGTTACATACATTACTTTCCACTGTGTTTGGAAAGTAAAATCGGTTAAACGGTTAACAAATATCTTCAACTGAAATTCGGCACTTATAGTTTCCATGTTCATAATCAGTATCAATATTCATCTGAGATCCGAGGTTGTTTTTTTCTGAAAAGTGCATGGTTTTCTCCCTCAAAAAATATCTTGAGGATTTCGTCGAAAAACTAAAAAATAATCAAGCTTGACTTTAGGACTTGAAAAATGCTGACTAGTTGCTATGTGTTTTGTGGCCTATCTGATGAGGAATTTAATGTACTTTCCAAAGGTGTAGTCAGATTTCAATTTTCATAAAGAAAATTAGGGATGAGGGAACTACGGTTAATGATATAAATCTTACCAATGGAATGATTCCAAAATTGTCGCAAATTAGTTGCAGAACCGAGTTTGTGGGTATCTGAATCAGAATGCGGCCTTTTCCCGAACTCATCCGTAGCCCCCTAAAATGTGGACAAAACAAGTAGCACCATTTGTTGTTTTTTATCCAAACAATTATTGTAAATATGCGGGGAACGTCCGTTTTTGGTTTATTATTCAATAATAAACCATTGTAATCGCTCTGGAAAAAAAATTCTCCCCCCTGAAAATTTCATGGTTTACGTTTCTAAAGGGTGTAGAATCCGAATCTGCAATAAAAAATTTTCCGTCCGTCCGCCGTACGCGCGATTTCTCCCAAACGGCTGGAGCAAAAGATCTGAAATTTTCAGGAAAAATCCATCTTGGTCCGACGACGCCCCAATTCTTGAGCCAGCTCTCTCACTCAATTTAAAGTGCCCTTTAATTAAGGGCTGTCAAAGTTTTGTAAAATCCCTAAAAACCTCAAAACAAGTCGAATCGGCCTAAATATTTACCTATTTGAAGAACATACCATGAGGAATCGAATGAGACCCTCCCCACGTCCGTAGGTTAAACCATTCCCGATGTATGGCCCGATTTATGGTGCATTTTGCGTTTTTTGGTTTATTATTGTTTGTTTGTAACCTAGTGATGTCCAGCCGATAGCGTCGAGTTTTAGTGAATGTGGATACTGGAGTGATAGCCGATGTGGATAGCCTACAATTTGACCATAAAGGTTGGTGCTCCAATTATGCTAATCCGAAATATTGATGCGACTTATCATTCGTGCCACAGTACTCACAGGGTGCACTAAGGGCGAAGATGTATTCATTCCAAGAATACGTATTATTCCCTCACACAACACCATACAATTCAAGAGAACACAGTTCCTTTTGAAACTGTGCTTTGCGATAACAATCAACAAGTCACAAGGACAGTCTCTTGAGACTGCTGGTATAGACTTGCAGATACCATGTTTTTCTCATGAACATGGTATGTGCCCTGTTCCAGAGCGGGCAAAGAGAAAAAATATTTTCGTGCTCACTCCAAATGGAACTACAAAAAATGTTGTCTATCACGTTGCTTTATAATAAAAGGACCCGGTTATTGCATGGAAATAATACAGTTTCTTACGCGTTTACAAAAACCTTATTTTAAAGCCGGGTGAAGACGGGTATTTGCTCCTAGTTTGCCATAAAATTGATACTCGACAATTTCTGTGCACACAAACTGCTCAAATACACAATGAATTTAACATAAATACCTACTTATCAAAATGTCTCCACGCTAAATTATTGAGCTGTTCTGTTCTCTTTCCCTCTGTTGGCCATTAGCGGACGGAAAAGTGCGTTCGGATTCCAAGCAGTTTGCCAGATGTCTCCAGTTGACCTTTCTTGAGGTCGCACCTGGACAGTTCAAAACCATCTGTCTGTCGAAGGAGCTTATACTCTCGGAGTGTAGGTGTTGGTTGTAGGAGATGCTTGCGGGGGGGCCCTGGGGAGCCCCCTCCGCCCCAGAGACGGTCCAAAGTGGGAGATGGTACGAGGGAAGCTTCTTATATCCCGACCAAATATTAGATATTCATGATAGGTTTTTCCCCTCTGCATTTGATAGGAAAACCCCAAAATGTGAACATGACATGCTGAAATTCGCTCCAATGCCGTGATTTCTTACCTAATACAGTACCGTTGTCAACAATCATTGTTTTACGATCGAACTGCATGACTGGAACTTTATTGATCTTTTTAAAAGTCAGTTTAATGAAAATTAAGGACATTTTTCAGCATATTTTGAGATTAAATGCTTTATTGTTCTCGTTCACTTTGATAACCTTTTTTTAAAGTATTACACTGCTAAAAATGTAAATTTAACGACTTTTACCGGTTTTAGCGATTTTGTTTTCAGTATGTTTTCTGAAATTCAATCTTAGGGGAGTTATCGCCTCATTTCTAGAGTTAAATATTCACTGGATGATTCTACTGAACAATTAATTTAGAAGATATATTTCACAAATAAAAGAAAGAAAGGAAATCTGAATTCCGAAATACGTTCTTGTTCAAAGATATATGTAGAGAGAAATAAATGTCTTCTACCTCCCATGACTTCAAGTTACCATGCTGAAGCCTTAGCGATCGTGAAGGCCATTGATTATATACTGCAACTGAGAGATTCAAACTAATCCTACATAATATGTACGGACTCTCTGAGTGTTCTGCAAAAAATTGGTTCGTCGTCCTTCAAACGCGTTTCAAACGGTTTGACAAAACAACTTATACATCTACTACATATGTGCAAAATCAACAGCATAGAGATTCGATTCTTATGGATAAAATCGCAAGCTGGCAATAATGGAAATGAGTTGGTCGACCGTTTAACTAAGGAGGGTTCGTATGCGGGAGTGCCGTTCGATTTGGCGGTTGAGGTGGAGGACTTCTTCCCTTCGATTTTCAGGATCCATAGGGGTAAATGGCAAGCGCTTTTCTCAACATCGACGGCTTCTACAAGAGAATGCAGCCGGTCATCCCAGCTAGACCATGGTTTATTAGGAAAGAAGTTGACAAGGATTTTGGTAGAACCATAAGCAGATTGAGAGCGAACCATGGAATCTGTGATTCTTTCTTGTTCAGAATTGGAGTGCGAGAATCAGCGGAATGCAGCAGATGCGGCGAAATGAATGGAACCTTGGAACATTTAGTTATAGAGTGCCCCACCTTCCATGCGCAACGACAGGAGTTTTTTGGTGATATCATAGAACTAATAGATCATCCTTTTAATTACTTGACTTTGTTACAAAGCGGAAATTATTTATTATAAAAGAAAATCAATACAAGAGCGACAAATCAAGCAGAGTCCAAAGCAAGAAGCATAAGAAAGACAAAGAAATACTTTGTAATGACGATTTTTTGATGAAGTTTGACAGACCAGTGCTAACGACGGGGAAGGAGAGGAAAGACGGCTCCAAATACATTTGGCAAACACAGCCAAATTTACACTCATTTTCCATAGAAATTGAAATACCCAAGAGAAATGTAGTCCATATTCAAACAGGCCCCTCAAAATTATTTCATTTTTTTCTCAATTTATTCGTATGGTTGCTGTTAATTTTTTCATGTTCCTGTGATTCTGTTTTCATGCTATTCTTACATTCATTTTTTTCAAGGATATTTATTTGTTCCCTTCGCTATTGAAGAAGAGAGATTTGAAAATCGAAAACTGATTTCATAAATATAGTTAATATATAGTCCTGTAATTCTTCTTCATACGAAACCTGGTAGTTTAGTATTTTTACAGGTACCTAAACGAATAATCCATAATTTCTGGAACTAATTAAACATTTATTGGCATAAATGTTAGTATTTATTGAATTTTGTGGGAGGTTCTTCGTAGTTTTGCACACTGATATAGCTTCCTCATTAAGACACCATTTATGAGATCGTAAAAATTGAGTAAAGAGAGGGAAGATCGAGATTTTTTGGGGGGTTAAATTTACGTCGAACGTTTCCATTAAGGATATATTGTAGCACGTTTCCATTCCAGGGTGATTTTTTTTGTGAAAAATCAAATACGTTTTTTTTTCAATCAATAAGGTACACTCCAAGAGGGTAGGTTTACAGGCCCTTTATTATATAGCTCGATTAAATAGCACTGAGTTTGATTGCACTTCTATGCACGCAGCACAACTAAATCCAGTGGTTTGTTTCGCTTGAGACGTCGGATTTCACCTTCGTTGTCCAAAACGTAGAGCATCTCCGGGTTCTCATGTTTGTGGAGGCGATGTTCATGCTTCCTTGCGTATTTTGCAATAATTTCATAGACTGTCTCCATCCTCAAATCTCGATGAATATCATCGTTTCGCATGTACCAAGGGGCTCCAACTATACTTTTCAGTATTTTATTCTGAGAGATTTGGATTTTCTTAATATTTGATTTCTGTATCCCATTGGTCCAAATAGGGCGAAGGATCTGTTTATATTTAAGCAGTTTGTTGTGAAGAGAGAGATGGGAATTCCGTCCCATTGGCCAATACATCCTTCTGTACTTGATTTTAAGTTCTTCTTTCTTCTTTTCTATGTGTTTATTCCAGTTTAATTTGGAGTCAAGTGTCAAACCCAAGTATTCAACTGCTTCAGTATGCGGTATTGTATTCGAATTGATCTCAACATCCAAGATTGGAACTTTTCGGTTAGTGAAGTTGATGTGGGCTGATTCTGATTCGTTCAGCTTCATTCTCCACATGTTGGTCCACTTAGAAACCTCAGTATTGAATTGAATTTTGTGGGAGGTTCTTTGTAGTTTTGCACACTGATATAGCTTCCTCATAAAAGACATAATTTATGAGAACGTAAAAATTGAGTAAAGAGAGGGAAAATCGAGATTGGGGGGAGTAGAATGTTCGTCGAACGTTTCCATTAAGCATATATTGCTGCACGTTTCCATTCCTGGGTGAAATCAAACGTTTGCTGGTGGTCGGGATCCAATGCTCTTGGGATTCCTGATCCCCAAGGTTTGTAAAAGTCGGAAGCCAGCCATCTGTGCCAGAGGCTACGGCTATCTATGTGCAAGAGGAGCCCCTCTCCCTCCCCAGGTTCCTCCTATCTCATCTCACCACCTCCACCGCCGCTATTTCCCTGACGTACCTCCGCTCCCTTACCACCGCCGTCGAGGACCCCCAGGTCCGGAGAACTATTTCGTCCCCCACTCCGCTCTCGTCAGCCGGAAAAGGGCGGGAGGGGTCGGCTTGACGGAGGGGAAGTGACCAGGAGGGGAATAGACGTTGCATTCCAGATCTGAAGATAACGAGCGGAGAGGGGGTCTCGCCCCATCATCAATCTGCATTACTTGCAGTCCTCAGTCTAGGCAAAGCCTACTAGGCAGCTAACCTCATTTTTTTCCTCATCTCTATTATAGATTTCACATTCGTTTAATTCACACAACAAGCTCTGCTTCTTATTATAGGCTGGCCAAGTCTCACCCGCAACGCGCTTTCCCTCGATTTTGGTATAGTTTTCAATAATAAGCCTTGTGACAAAGTTGGGAAAAAATTAGCTATAGCTAAAAGCTACATCTAAATGAGCTACTGTTTGACTGAAGGTGACAACTAAATATTTAGAAATTAGCCGAAACGTAATAGCTAACAGCTAATTAGCTGCGGTATTTAGCAGTCAGGAGCAGCTAAAGCGGTTATTGTTACCTGTGGCTGACAACTAATAGCTAATTTCTGACGAAAAATTGTATTTCTCCACACAAACAGCTAGTAGGCCACTAGTAGCAGCAGTAGTCCCACTGTCCCACGGCAATCTGAATGTCACATGTCGTTTTTGGAAGTTCTGCATTTTAACAATATGCTATTGAGAACAAATTAAGACATCATCCTTCTACTTGGACTTGTAAACAGAACAAATGAACATGGTGTCAGCTGTAAAATGATTTTAAAAACAAATACAAACAAGATGTAAGGTGACCATATTTAGCTGCGGTGAACCGGGAACAGGTGAAGTCCCCCCCGATCCGACAAAATTGTATGTGAAGTCTAGCACAATCAGGCACAGGAATAGGGGCTACCGAGAGTGGGTGGCTTCCCCTCCGCACCCTCTAAATTAGTTTATTTACACGGTACCGAGAACTCTGATTCGCAGGTCTCATAGTGCTATTAGTATTTATTCAAGTGGAAGATAAAAGAGCCTGGATCTGCAGTGTCTCGAATGTGAGGAAAGTCCTTCCGAAGTTGTTCATTAAATGTATACCGCCGCTAGGTACCTTTTCCACTCATGATTCCGGTGTAAATATTTTAATCGGTAAGCAAGAAACTATAGAGATCAGGCTGCACTGAGCACTGTGGGAAATCGGTGAGCAGAATTCCAGAAAGCTGAAAGAAGATGCGCCAATAGTTTTGAGCTGAAAGACAATGACGACGCAGTGTAGACAGATGCCCCGCACATTTCACGTATTCACTCGAAAAGCGTAATACACGTTGCAGACGACCGATAGGATGAATGTTGGATACCTTCATCTGACAACGTAACCAGTGCACATGCCCACATGCTGAGTGCCAACTTTGGTAATTGTATAAGAGCTACAGCGATACCAACCGCACATTAAACTAGAAGAAAGGTGAGAGAAGTGTCGAATTTTGTCAGTGGCAATAATCAGGGACAAAGGAGAAAGATTCAGAAAACCGGGGACATAAACGGGGTCACCTTACAAATGGGGAACTTGAAAGAAGAAAAGCCCGACTGATTGCCCAAGAGTATTCTCAACGACGTGGAGTCGATTTTTCGGAAACACGTGCCACCGGCGTAAAACTGAGCTTTATCGGAATCCTTGCATCAGCAACAGAACAAAATTGAATAATACATCAACTCGACGGTACCACAGCTTTCTTAAATGGTGATATCAAGAAAGTTCCTAAGAAGATGAAATAATTTGTAACAAGGTGTAATAAAACTCAATTACAGTTTAACATTATTGAGCTATTCTAATAATTAATAACTGATCGTTATTGTTTCATTACTCAAACAGAATATATCTACAATTTTTACAATCTTGTTTCAAGAGTAGACGTCGCTTCTGCAGTAATACGGGGTTTTCGCCGATGCAACCTTGTCGTGCCCTTAGGCATCTATGTATATCAGAGTTTTTGAAAACCCAGCCATCCAGTTAATTTTCTTGATCAAAAGAGGTCCACAAATGTTTGGGTTTTTGCCACAATTTCCGCACTGTACTAATATTTTCTCCCCCTCCAATAATTTATTATATGTATTTGGACGTTGTTATCAAATGTTTTTTGACATTTTATGTCTTTACTTTGCTTCATAAACTAAAAAACGCTGCAAATTCTTTCACTGGGGTTTATTATTCAATTGGCTTGCGTTCATGATTTGAATTTCTACTAAGCTGAAATTCAATAATCGCTCTATCACTTGTGAAACTCGCACACTCCAAAGCTTAGTAGAAATTCAAATCATGAACGCAAGCCAATTGAATAATAAACCCCAGTGAAAGAATTTGCAGCGTTTCATGCATATCAGAATGCTTCAACCTTGTATCGGCTACAAAGCCTTTTAGGAGTTCACTCCGGTATCCACATTACTACATCACTAGGTTACTGATATCAAAACAAAAACAATAATAAACCAAAATAACGCAAATGTTGGCACCATAAATCGGGCCATACATCGGGAATGGTTTGACCCACGGACCTGGGGAGGGGCTCATTCGATTCCTCCTCTTCAAAAAGAGTCCAAATTTAGGCCGCCTTGACTTTTTTTGGGGTTTTTAGGGATTTGACAAAGCTTTGACAACCCTTAAAGGGCACTTTAAATTAAGTGAGAGAATTGGTGCGTCGTCGGACCAACATGGGTTTTCCCTGAAAATTTCAGCTTCCACCCTTCATTGACGCTGTTTTTTGACATTTTATGTCTTTACTTTGCTACATAAACTCGAAAATGTAACGCGGACAGCTTCACGAAAATATTTCTGGTGGTTTTCGCTTACAACCGATTCGTTGCAACAGATCATTATCTTTTTCATTTGTGATCGTACAAAACTCGATCACCACTCATTTAAAAGCTGTTGATCTTGTTACGTTAACCCCTGGACATTCGGAACCTCAGTGACCACCCGATGGAACCATATTGTTTACTAACTGTGACAGTGTCGGAACAATGAGTCAACACGATCGCGAATTCAATTAAGTACCCACGGGTGGTACGAAGTACGTGGTGTGTGTGCGGGAGGGGGCGCAAAGACATAAAATGTCCCTCGTGGTTGCGTACTTGTACGAAAGCTGTAAATTTGTAAATGCTTTGGCAGCAAGCAGAATGATCATTAAGCATTACAATTTCAATGACTGAATTTTTTCTAGCTTCATATTATTTCTTGTCTTGATCTTCTGAACATTCTTCTTCATGCAGCATTTCTTCTGTTAGACCAAATCTTTTATCGGCCGGGTAGATGGATTTCTTTTCGAGTGCCTTGAATTGTGGTGAACAGCCCAAAGCAGCTGAAAATTATCTGTTCATGTGGTTCTCACATTCCTCCAAACAATTCTTCCAGTCTCCTTTAAAGCTAGGATATAGTGCCAGAAATAGTTGTGACTTTCTCTCTCGTGCAATCTATTGGCTTCCGGATAGTAGGGTTTCGTTGTAACTAATTCAATGTGTGTATCTGATGCACAATTTTTCATTCTTTTAGCGAGGATCTACCTACTGAATTTCATGTCGAAATTATATACTCGTGGCTACACAAAAAACAAGTAGAGACTCACTTCCGTCAGTAGTCAGTAGTGCTTTCTGTTTGATGATTTTGTTGTGGTTGAATTTAAATATATGTATTTCATCTGATTATTTTTATTATTTGCAGGAGCAATCAGTCCGGGCGCTGAAGGTGGCAAATGGGAGGTACGAAGCTGCGCTAGACTTGCTGGCTAAGCAGCAGCAGCAACTTGAAGCAATGAATGGGGGCGGTGGACTAGGAACGAAACTATCAAGGAGGGCTTCCTTGGATCGAGAGTTGAATCAGCGATGGGGTAAGGAATTTTGAATGGTATGTCGAACAGGTGACGGAATGGACAAGGTTTTAGGCAATTTGGCAGCAACACCCGTTGAATCTTCTGAAATCCCAAAATTTTGAACTTATCCGAACCCTCATGACTTACAATTGAAGAATATAAATTGAAAAAATGTGCCTTCGATGTATCTTAATAACAGCAGAGAGATTATCTTCAGTACATGTGGAGATTCAACATGTGGTTGTTTGCTACATTTGCTACCCTGTCGGGTTATACTCGGTCGTATCGCACTCTACTAGTTAGCCTTCCAACGAGGAAGCTATTCCGCAAACTTTCCCACAGATGGCAGCTCCCTGAACCCAATTTGACGACTTTGGTAGCTCCACTATGCACTTGCCCCACTTCACCTTATGACCCTATTTACTTTTGGATTCAAATTTTATTATAATAGAAACATAACAGTAAACAAGAAACGCTGTTTCTTTCGCTATCATAATAGTAGGGTTTGGTTATTTATGTAGTCATGTTTCTCGTTAACGTCACCTTATCCCGGCGTTTATGCGGAATTGCCGATATTCATTAATTTTGGACATACTGAATTTTTCAAAACACTAAAACCTGACAAAAATGTATGCATACTATCCTGATTCTCAGGGGGGGGGGGGGCAATGGCCCCTCCCTGCGGGCGCCCATGCTGTGCTATCTTTTTGGATTTATATTTGTGTTTATAACTGACTCGGTGTCAACTAGCTTTACTAGCGTTACTTTCAATGTGATTTCCTCAGGATCACCGGCTCTAGACTCCGGGGCAGGGAGTTCCCGGTCGGACTCCCCACGGGGGCAGCTGCCGTCTGATCACCCTCAGATGAGCAGGCAGTACTCCCCATCCAACGCTGGCTCCAGCGAACCTCCGCCTCCGCCGCCCCCGCGCTCTTCGTCGACGCCTCCCCCGCCGCCTCTTCCTTTAGGTTATCCCCCGCCGCCCACCACCTCCATGCAGCAACTGCTCAAGAGGATGTCTCCGGCCCCGGTCTCTTCAGTTCCTCCGTCGGCACGAGGGACGTCCCCCGTCGCTAGGCAACCCATGGTTGTTCAGAACAACCCTCAGGTATGATTGTCACATGACTCTTGGTAGGTACTACATCAAGCTCTTCCATATTTCATGACCATGAGTAATTTCCAAAATAATTTTATCGACAACACTTCATAGTATTCCTACTGAAATTTGGCCCTTTTGGTTTATTATTCAATAATAAACCATTGTAAAAAAAAAATCTAACCCCCCTGAAAATTTCATGGTTTACGTTTCAAAGGGTGTAGAATCCAAATCTGCAATAAAATTTTTCCGGCCGTACGCACGTTTTCTCCCAAACGGCTGGAGCGAAAAATCTGAAATTTTCAGGAAAATCCATGTTGGTCCGACAACGCCCCAATTCTTTAGCCAGCTCTCTCACTTAATTTTAAAGTGCCCTTTAAGGGTTGTCAAAGTTTTGTAAAATCCCTATAAACCTCAAAAAAAGTCAAGGCGGCCTAAATTTGGACTTTTTTTTGAAGAACTTTCCATGAGGAATCGAATGAGCCTTTTTTATTGCCGTGATGTAGTGAATATGGATACTGGAGTGAACTCCTAAAAGGGTTTATAGCCGATACACGGGTTGAAGCATTCTGATATGCATGAAACGCTGCAAATTCTTTCACTGGGGTTCATTATTAAATTTCATTCATTTGGCTTGCATTCATGATTTGAATTTCTACAAGATTTCGAGTATGCGTGTTTCACAGGTGATAGAGAGATTATTGAATTTCAGGAGGCACACAAATATGATCAACTGATCAATCCAAATAGGTATTTTGGTTGAAAACCGATTCAAGTGCTCTATGCATATCACCTGAAATTCAATAATCGCTCTGTCCTGTGAAACGGGCACACTCCAAAGCTTAGTAGAAATTCAAATTATGCAACGAAAAATGAATGAAATCAAAAGTAGTAAACCCCAGTGAAAGAATTTGCAGCGTTTTGCCAAGTTCTAATTTTTAAATTCTATAAACAAAGGATTGTAACTTGTCATATGATTCACAAATTGGTGCGTAAGAAAATTATGGAAGATATTGGCTTTTTCTATACAAGGTGGAGGCGGATAAGTGACAAATTAAATTAAATTTGCAAGTTTTTCTGAGGTTTGACAAGTTCCAGCACGTTTTTTGGAAGTGCAGTAAAAAACGAAAGTAATTCAGAAACTAGCATTTTTTCACTTATCCGCTTCCACCCTGTATAAATTAAATATGCAGTTCTGCTTGTGGTGGGAATGGGCATGTTTTTGTTTTGTTACTAGTGAACGAATCGTTATTTTTGCCTACAATAGCCGTATATATATTTGGATTTTCTCGTCTAATATTAGGTTCAGCAGCAGTTAACGCAACAAATGCAAGCGTTGGCCATGTACCCATCTGCGGAACCTCCCCCACCGTATCCCCTAGGGGCGCCGCCTCCGCCTCCCTCGTATACAGCTTCCATTCAATCTCGCCAGTCGCCTACTCTGCAGCAAGACTACAGGAAATCCCCGTCTTCTGGAATATATTCTGGCGCCAGCGCGGGATCGCCTTCCCCTGTGACGGTATCAGGTAAATTTTTATTCATAATTTTTTGTTTCCCATTACAAATAGATATTTGAGCGCTAAAACCAGGAATCAACATTCGATCGTGGGGAACGTTGACTATCACACTTGGCGCTACTATCGTACAAGTAGCGAATCTCGCAGAAAAGGAATCCAGTTTAAAGAAAGACAATATAGATTTTTCATTTTTATAAACAGATACATCACTGACATTGCACACCTCAGTTTTTCCAAAAACTCATGCATGTCTCATTTCTTCATTTTACTCATCGCAATCAATCGTAAATGAACACAAACAACAGTCGTCTCTCGGCTCTTCGATTATCTTGACTTTGGCCGGACAGCTTAGAAATGCCGTAGACGCTGTTCACAAACGAACGGGTGTATGCATCCGACAAAACTAACTCAAATCGTCTTTTGAGAGGTCTGGTTTTGTCACCATCCGATTCAGCGAGAAAAGTTACGTATATCCCGCCTCCAACCTTTTTTCGTCGAGACTTTTGAAAAAACCTCAATATTTCGTACAAAACCTTGGAGGCCACGGTTTTGTTGCTTCCTCAAAGTGCCCATTACCTACTTCGTTCGTGATCTGATCGTTTTGCCGAATACATTCAGCAATGGAGAGTAGGCTGACATGATATTGGAATATGGGTACGCACACCAGAATTGCAGATAGGTGGTGCGCGAATACCAACGAAGGTTCCCTAACAGGCGAATTCCCAGTAGGGCCATTCTGAATACCAACATTTTTGTTCATTTCTTACCGTACAATGTTGACACAGTTTTAGAACGACAGAAACCGCGCACAACAAAGACTTAAAGCATCGGATTCTTCCACACCTCAGGAAATACGCCGGCTGGGAACCTTCGTTGGTATTCGCGCAAAGCCTCCCTGCATTCTAGTGTGGGTACCCATACACTAACATCATGTCTACCCTTCATTGCTGAATGTATTCGGCAAAATGATCAGATTCCGAACGAAATAGGTAATGGGTACTTTGATAATGCAACAAAGCTGGGGTCTCAAAGGTTTTGTAGGAACCTGAATCTGAATTTACTTTCTTTCCATCTAAGAGGTCAAGTGACTCAGTGTTCAAAGGATTGATAGAGACACCAAGCTCGTATGTTGTAAGTATATCATGAAAAAATCGTTTAAACGTAGATTGTTATAGGAAAAGCCACGTTATCCCGCATCTTAATAAAATTGTCTCCTCTACATTCTACTGTACGAGCAATTTTGAGTACACCGTTGAAAAGCTGAGTGACTGGAAAAACCTATTTTAGGACTGCAGGATAAATTTGAAAAGTGGAATTTTATTAGACCTACAGAGTATGAAAAAAGTTGTCATTCTGAAGATTTGACAAAAATTCACTTTTCCGGTTGATTTATCACCAATTGAACCAACTTACAATATTTTTTTGACAAACTAGAGAGGTGGAAAATCGAACGCTCTTTCCGACGGTATAATCAAAATTGAATTTCCTTAAGCGCATTTGTCTGTAATTTCAAATGTATACTGTTATTCGAATGAGTGTCAAAATTTAAAACTGACAATCCCAGTGAAAACACACGGCATACTAGTATGTCGTATTATACTTGCTGATTTACCCGGCGTTGCCTGGGTTATGGTGATGAAATATATAAGGGGTTCATATTCGCAATTATTACGCTAAAGTCCAACTGTTGTCTTTTCATTAATTTTCTCTCTTTTCCTCTAATATTTCCACAATTTCATACTGCAAACAATAAAATAGTATTAATGAAAGACCTACAGGCTTCGAATGAAGTGAGTGCTTCATTATTTATGGTTGGAACTTGTTTTCTATCTAGGAGGCTCGACCACGCCAACTCCCGTCGCACGGCCAACTCCGCTTCAAGCGTGGGGCGCCCGACAAGCGAAGACTCAACCTCTGGTCATTATGCAGTCGGTGAAGTCGACGCAAGTACAGAAACCCATCCTGCAGACTGCCATCGCTCCTACATCACCTCCTCCACCACCTAGTTACGCTTCGACAATACAACAAAAGCAGGTACGAATCAATTTTTTAGAAGACTGCATGGCAAGCGAGAAGAAAGCCCTAGAAATTTAATTTTGTTTCTCGATGAGTTTTCATTATCCTTTTCAAGTCAAGAGAGAAGGAATTCCAACTCCTTCCCAAATGTTGTAATACAGCACATTTTTGCAAGATAGGGCTTCTGCAAAAATTCAATAATTACTGAAATCCAGAGTAACTTTTTTGTATGCACAGTGTTACGTTACGAGAAAAAAAGAATATGTGTGTCCCCATTCCAACATCTTAGAAGTTTTGTTTTCCAATTTTATAATAAAGTGTTGTTTAGTGTTGTAATAATTACATTACTATCAATTATTGATACCCTGTCGGTGTTTAGTCATTTACGCTCTTAACCACAATTATGCTGTACCTCTATCTATTGATATTCACCAATTATGGACTTGACACTTTTATATTGTCAGCAGCAAGTCTCGTCAGTAGCCGTGGCAGCTACAGCGCCTTCCAGCAATTCCAAGGCTATGACGCCTCCAGCTGTCCCAACCACCGAACCACCTAGTTATGCTAGCACCATGCAAGCGCTCGCTGCGCAACGACAAGCACAGCACACAACGGACGATGGTACCGTCGTTGTAGATTCTTCCGCCACCCCTAAGCCTTCGACTGCCGTTCATCATCCCCTCCAGGTAAAATAATTCTGACTGAGGGTGTTTCACTCTCAACTGGTGTTCAGGGAAACCATTTGGCTTCGTCAATTGTGGTCTGAGTTTAACCCTTTTTACAAGAATGTATTAACCAAGGTCTTGTGTGATATCCTAGGGGCAATGTAGGTGGCTAAAAATGTTGTCATAAATCATAAAAGCGAGCATATTGGCATCAGATATCACTTTGTTAAGAGTCACATTCGAAATGGGAATATTGTTGAATATGTTCCAACTGACCAAATGTTAGATATGGCAGATATCTACCAAACCATTAGGGAGGATTAAACATTTGAAAATTTTGGAAATGAAACTTTAATCGTTCGAGTGTTAGTTAAACGAAGTCTCCTATCTCCTACATCTTGTTGCTTGGGGAACCAGTCACGTCCAAACAAGATAGCCAAATCTCGTTAAAACAATGAACACATTCGGTTTTTCTGAATGCTATTTGTATCTTGCAAAACCCTGAACGAGCAATAGGATTTGAAATGTCGTTGCCTTAAGTTCGAAATTTTACTAAACGTTATTGTAGTTGATTTCTTACCAACAACAACCCTTTTGATTGTTCGACCATGCGTTTTATTTCGTTGGAACTGATGGTTGTTATGATCTTTCTCAAGAAAAATGCTTTAATTCTGTGGGATGTACAATGTTTCTACATAGGGAAAATACAACAATAACAAAACTAGCTCGTCTGAATTCTTAACAAATACTTCAATTTCGTAGGTACACGGAAACGTTTACATTTAGGTCGATTTTGACTCTGTCGTTCTCATGAATTCGATGATTGTTTAACATTAATCATTGTTCAACAGAGGAAATACTCCCCTGCTGGCGATAATCGAGCCGAAAGCCCTGGCAGTAACAGCGGAGGCGGCCAACGCACTCCACCGCTCCCTCCGACCGCGTCGACCAGCGTCAAAGGGAATAGTAATGCTCCTCAAGTGAATGGAGGAAATACGAACGCTGGAGGTGGAAATCGACCGTTTAAAATAGATCATCAGTCGCCGATACCGGAAAGGAAACATATGAGCAAGGTGAATCATCTGATAGATTCCTTCTTTAGTATTTGAATTCCTCAAGTGTAAAGTAGAGCTGAATAGATTAAGAATGCTGTTCTAATTATTGTCAAAAATGTCTCTCTGCGTTATTTTGTTATTTTTCCACTTAAAAATTCATTTGGAATTCAGGCTTTTAACCTCACAATTTGTCCTCTTGAGACTGTGGTTTTTATAGGAGTTATAGCTATGTAGTGGCTAATCGCTTTTGTCTCCGAAAAAATTTGCCAGATGGTATTATGGATGTTCTCTTTCTTTTCAGGAAAAGGAGGACGAGAGGAGAGATTGTAAAGTCAGAAATTATTCTCCTCAGGCTTTCAAGTTTTTCATGGAGCAGCACGTAGAAAATGTCATTAAATCACACAAACAGCGGATGTTTAGACGAATACAATTGGAAACGGAAATGTCGAAAATCGGCCTGTCGGAAGAGGCGCAAGCCCAGATGCGGAAAATGCTGAGCCAAAAGGTAATACCATCAGAACCTGGAAACATAAGTACTGGATATGCTTGTCCAACTCGAAAACGTGTTGGAAGGTATGTTGCATTTGGTTCTACCAAAATATGTTCGAATTTCTCAACAAACCTCCACTTTTCAGGAGTCAAATTATATCCGGCTGAAGCGAGCGAAAATGGACAAATCCATGTTCGTCCGAATCAAACACATCGGCGTTGGTGCATTCGGGGAAGTTTCTCTCGTTCGAAAAATCGACACAAATCACCTGTATGCAATGAAAACTCTTCGCAAAGCGGACGTTTTAAAACGGAATCAGGTGGCCCACGTGAAAGCCGAGAGGGATATCTTAGCTGAAGCTGACAACGAATGGGTCGTCAAACTTTATTACTCTTTTCAAGTAAGAATTTCATCTTCCTAAGACGATAACACGAATCCGTGCCATGGCATTATTATTATTGTATTGTATTTTTTTAAAGAGAAGATCAAGACGTAAATTACTGATTTATTCTAACTGATTGCCTGGTCTCGAGGATATTGGACATTTTCCATTGTTTCTTGAGTGCTGAAACGAGTCTTGCTTCTTTTGAATGCAGAGCTGAATTATTGTGCTTAGCTGAACTGTACATAGCCATGTTATGTTTCGGAATTGAATTTTCCTGTTGGCATTGATTCAGATGAGAAATCCGAACTTATTCCTGTCATTGAAAAGTTCAAGTTCAAGCTCCTGAAGAAATGAAGAAGCCGAGAGGGTCACCTCAGAGCTATAACTGCCAGGACTCTGATGCTGTGCATTGCTCTTAATGTAGGTACCTCCTCGCATGGAGGTAGTTGGAAGAATGTTTGAATCGTTGACTTAATCTCCACGGTTGTCATCAGCAGGGATAGCTGACTCCTGTTTCGTTCACATAGTTTTTCCCAATTGTTGATGGTATGCTGTAAGTTATTGTGCTGTGGAAAGCGTCTGTACTTATCTGATAAACTTATCGTTCCAATCCTCCTAAAAGCTGAGCGTTTAGTTCGCAACCTGGAAAATTTATTCACAGCAATATTTACTGTACTCTGTACCAGCAACACCCTTCTTGTATGAGAGCGGTCATTCGATATGTCAAGCATGAGAACGTAGTAACTCTGGTGACCTTCCGTTTATATTGTTTGCCAATACATCTTCCACAGCAGCCTCATTCAGCTACTTCTGCATCCATATATAGGGGCGTTAGTTCTTAATATGAACACTACTTAAATAATTTATGAGATATGCGCCAAATGCCTCCGTACTACTGATACTTGTCAACAGTGGATAGGGCTAGTTAGTTTTTAGACTGAAAACACCTGGTACACCAAACCTCCAAATGACCTCCATAACTCCGATCACATTTTAACTGTTTTCAATGCAAATGGAGTAATTATTCTGCGTCAATTTTAGTAAGATAGAACGCTAATTGTCGCAAAACCGGTTCAGATATATTCATAAGACAACTGCAAATAGCACCAACATAATGAAGGTTAAGTACACAACTTGGAAGTATGTATTTTTATTGTAATTTTTCTCTACTTACTCTGATATTGTTCGTTAATTTGTTGTTGTATCGGCTAGATGGTTCTAGTTCTGAATCTTCATTGTTTGATGGTACTCAACGGTTGGATTTGTTATTCATTTTTAGATCGAAAAAATAATGTTTCCTTTCTCAAGTTTATTGTTTTTCTTTTTTTCAGGACAAAGACAACTTGTACTTTGTTATGGATTATATTCCTGGTGGCGATTTGATGTCTCTCCTTATAAAACTTGGAATTTTCGAAGAACCGCTGGCTAGGTAACATTTCTTTTCATCACGATTGTTAACATAGATTGGAATTCTTCATGGGGCTCCGAATGTGAGATGTTAGAGTAGAGCTAGAAAGTCGTCGCTAATCTTGACTGTTTCTGAAAAAATAACGATTTTGAGTTGATAATCTTAGTTGTTGTGCTCTTATTGATTGCCCTTATGTTCTTGCAATCGAAATAGGAACATCTGGGGCTTCTCTACCCGATCCCTGAAACTGGCTGAGGAGTAACAGATACAAACTGAACCTAAATTGTTCATTATTTATGAGTAGGGGGCGGATTCTTAGGTCACTATAAACTGTTTTATGCGCCCAAAATATGCAGGTAAAACTCAGAATATGCCCTCAAAAACTCGAAATATGCACTAAAAATTTGACTTTTCGTTTGGCGCAAACATTTTTCAAATGCTTACCGGCTTGCAGGCGCTGTGTTGCCTGATACCTTTTATCAAATGCGATTCCGATTTCACAATAAGTGCAGAGCAATTTTCGTCCATCTGAAATGAACACATCACCAAATTCCTTAACATAGCCGCGTAACTGGTATGACTAGAGTTGGCATGACTAGAATCCTTGTTATTTCACACAGAAATTGCACAATGTACCACATGAACACTCCAATATTACCTACTTAGCAGTTACGTCCACAGTCAGGCAGTCAGAATTCAGATTTACCTAGCAGATAGCGCTTCAAAACAAACACAAATCAGCTGGGGGTTGTTGTTATTTTTACATCTACTAGTCACGGCTTAGGCGAGGTACCTGTAGTTATGTAGCAGGTAGGTACTTCCGAGCATGATGTCTCACTGTCTGCCATGTTAATGCGATGCTATCCCTTACTTTTTCAATTAAAAAAAAGTAAAAAACCTAAAAATATGCGTTTATATGCATTTTTACTTGAAATATGTCACTAACCCTAAAATATGCGTTTATATGTCAAAATAACTATGCATTTTTGGAATCATTGTGCTGTGATACGGTTAAGTACCTTGGTAGCTTTCAAAAATTCCTTCAGGAAAAAAATATGTTATTACCTGAGAATCCGCCCCCTATTTATGAGTCACAATAATCCCAAATAATTATTAGTGGCTATTTACAGTTGTTTCCACTACGGGTTGCTGTAGTGTTGACGCTTATCTAGTATTGATAGTGAAAAATAATTGAGTTGGCTAAGTATTTGCGAAATGAAAACTGCATAAATAACTCACTTATTTTGATGTAGTTACTTGATTTTAAATAATTTAATGAAACCAATCATTATCATTAAAAGGGCTGAGGGGATTAGCCTGTAACACCAAGGGGAGATACTTCGATACTCCCCCCACTTTTTTCGATTGAATAATTCACCATTACTATCTCATTCTGGTAAAATGAGGTTCACTAGACATGAAGCTAGACAAACTGAAGTTTTCAAAAATCAAATTCTTGTCAAATTTTTGTAGGAATTTCATGAAGCGACGAGCGTTTAAAAATGGGGGGGAGTAACGAAGAACACCCAAGGTCTTGACTAAACGGCTCTTACGATTCCTAATACTCGATTTTTACTTTTGTGATGCTTTCACGGTATACGCTTAATAGAATCCTCATAGGATTCTAACTCCTTTATTTCGTGGAAAAGTACAACATGTTTTATTTTACTTCCGCTTTCTTCGTCTTAGAGTTACAATTTAATGTTGGCGGATACCTGAATAGTGTCTTCTTTTGGATTGATAACGGAAAAATAATTACAACGTTGCGGGATTGAATGTTAAGTATTTTTTGGCCTTGAGGTTGGTGTTGGACTGCAATTCAAAAGTTGCAGAGTTTAAGCTTTAATTTGGAGCCCCATTGGAAAGTTTTAATCATCGATAACGTAAAATCTCATTTATCACATAATTGCACTGCCATTATAGTTTTATCTCATGATATAAAATGTTTTGTTGGTATTTACCCAAAGGATACGAGGTTGAGGTAAGCCATATCACCACCATCCCCGTTGTCTTGTTGATGGCATGAAACCTTTTTTTCTGTCCCTTATTTAACCATTGAACCTGCGCGATCGACATTAATATTACAGCTGCCCTTTGTTTTCCGTTCTTTAGGTTTTATATCGCAGAGTTGACCTGCGCGGTGGAGTCCGTTCATCGGATGGGATTCATTCACAGGGATATCAAACCCGACAACATCCTGATAGATCGAGATGGTCACATCAAACTGACCGATTTCGGGCTTTGCACGGGCTTTAGGTGGACCCATAACTCAAAGTACTACCAAAGAAATGGTAAGTACACATCTGAATTCCCTCATTTGCTTCTAGTATTGTATACAGGCTATCGCAAGTTACGATCCCCCTCCCATAACATTCGTAAAAATGTATGTTGAAAAAAAATCCGCAGGGACCCCTTCATAATTTTTGTGTAATATTCAACCATTCATATGACATTTGCACGTGTACGTAGAGTACACCAACTTTGTTTTCCAGATACACGTCGCTATTTTTAAAGCAGATTCTCATTTTTGATTTAATGAGAATTTGACCTTCAACCGATTTTTTCGATCTCAAAAATGCGCAGCCACAAGGTTCCAAACGCCTGCTAAAAATCGTAATTTTGAGCTAAAAAAAATATATATATATTATTATATATATTTGTGTAAGCCTGAATATATTTTTCTGCAGCAATGCGCAAAGTGCTACGTTTAAAATCCGTGGACGAAAAAAAATGCAGATTTAATTTTTTTAACTCAATAATAACGATTTTAGCAGGAGCGTGATAAGAAGAATCGGTTGAGGGCTAAAATTTGTATGAAACCGATCGTAGATTCTACGATGTCATAGTTGAACAGTACACCAAAAATTAGGGAGGTTTCCCGGTGGAATTTTTCTTTTCACATGCATTTTTATGGATTTTAGAGGGGTGGTTAACTTGCGACACCCTGTATAATGAAGGTTTGTTTGTTGGTACTCAGTGAAAATGGAGTGGAAAGAGTGTGGTACCAAACCGCACCTTGACATGCTCGACCATTTTGTTTTATACATTGATAACCCAACATTGATTAGGAAAGTAAATTGTTGATGAGTTACCTCGCCTTTCCAGTAAGAAATTTGCACGATCTGTTCATAAATTCACAAAAAATCGTTCTTTCACCATCACATTGCTTTCTACGGAAGGGGTGTACCAAAAGAAGTAGATAATGCTATATTACCAATTAAAATCTTTCTAGATATTGCAAACTTCGGTATCATCAGTAAACAACTCGTAAACCATTATTTCATTCAAGTGAAAGGTATTGTCTCGTGACATATCTAGTACAGGTTGTTTGATTCAGAAATCCTTCAATCTTAATAATTAGTAAATGTCTTATCATTAAATCAGGAGAACATGGAAGACAAGATTCAATGGAGCCGAATGAAGACTGGGTAAACGCGGAGTGTCGATGCTATCAAACTACCCAACCTCTCAAACCACTGGAAAGAAGAAGGCATAGAGAGCACCAACGCTGTCAAGCTCATTCCCTCGTCGGGACACCCAACTACATCGCACCTGAGGTGAGTTATTTTTCTTCAGAATATTATTTATTTATACGGGACGAGCCCAAATACAGAAAAAAGAACATAAATATACAGATTGACTAACAATAATTCCATTATAAATAGTGACAAAAATTTGAAAGTTTAACATATACCTAGGATCTCAACAGATTTTTTATTTTTGCTAGGGAATCGTTAAAAAAGTCATAGTTATTATTATTGATAACTTATCTTCAAAAAAAGATCTCAATCGTCCTCTGTATTCATTCAACTGATAATCCATTATTACTGTTATCCATTGGTTACAACTATTAGATAATAACGTACCATTTGAAACTATACCCATTTATCAGATAGTCAAACAAGTATTAGAACCAGAGTAAATTAATTAAGGATATGATATCTGAAATGAAATTGGTTATTTGTAAAAGCCTTCCGGCGTGACAAGGTTCGGGGAAAAAAAATTTACAAAGATAAATTAAGAAGAAAGAATAAACAGTGAATAAAAATTGTAGTAAAATAATATATATAAGTAAATTAATATAGAAAACCTTCATTCAAAAATAAGACTCTAGTTCCGACACAATTATTATAAAGCCAGACACTCTTTGGCATGTGATCACATCTTTTAAACATAACAGAGAAGACAGTTCAAAATTAGACAGTTCATTATAAAGAAAAAGGAAAAACTGCTCACCATGGAGGACAGGACGTACGCATAAAAAATGAAAGATGGTGTCCGGTTCAACAAGGTTGCACAACGGGCAGTCTACCTTGCTATCAAATTTAACTTTAAATCCCGATATGCTTAACTTGGAAAACCGGACCCCAGACAGCCGAACCTGGGCGAGCAATCTCTTAGTTTGGATGCCTAGGCCGGAGTTTAAATAGAAGGGTAGCGCGTCTCCAGGGTGACAATATAATCTGTACGTAGGGCTGAAAGACGATGAGGCCAATCGCTCCCCATCCGATTGCCTCCCAAATGCCCGAACCCGCTCCAAGAATGCCTTTTTGTTAAAATTGTGGGGGTCCTGAGCACACCATGATGGGTTTTCTCCGTTCTTCGAAAATATAGCATCCGTTATATTGTGCTTCTGGCTTAATAGCGTAGATGGCAAGTAGACGGGAGAAACAGAGCCTTGGCAATCTGGAGTCTTCCATATTGCACAACCGAGACCAGCAATCCAAGGCCAAGGCAGACAATCCTAAACTCCAAGTGCGGCAGTGCCAGCTCAGTGCAAACAAAGTAGTGGATATCGAATCTCATAGTAACGAATCGTATTACAGGAATAACAAAATCCCATCAAAATGGATGTTAAGATGCTTCAAATGGAATTATTTGTTTCTTGTTTCCTGCATGCGTTACAAGTTACACAGGGGCTCAATGGAATGGAAGGGTAGCGTACGACAATTGAGGGAAATTCTTTGTACGCTCATGCTGCAAGGCCAATTTTTCAAATTCCACTTGCACAACTACCTTGCCAGAGAAAGATTACATATTGAAGATGTTTAGGATCATTCGCCGACATTAATCTTGCCTACCAAGTCTCGAATGGGCTTGACGATGCACCGGATTTTCTCAGCAGGCAGAATTTTCGAGTTCCCCCAGATCCGCGCGCAACACTGATGTATTTGCACTACCGCAGTTAGGTAGCAGTTCACCTCGTAGTTAACGAACCATATTATGGTATTCTTGGTAATATTACATGTATCAAGAAACAAATTAGATTAGAAGAAAAATAAATTAGGAGTGATTGAACATTTATACTATCAAATCGTGTAAAGCCCTCGACTTGATATTTCAAACTCTCCGACTCAGTTGCACGTTTCCTTTCACCATTATTCGTACCATTTCACCATTGTACGTATAGTTTATTTTTTTATATGTGTATGTGTATATTTATTTATTTATTTTTTTCTTTCTACAAGGTCCTGTTGCGTACTGGATACACTCAGCTATGTGACTGGTGGAGCGTTGGTGTTATTTTGTACGAAATGCTCGTTGGACAACCTCCATTCCTCGCTCCATCCCCCGCAGAAACTCAACTAAAGGTAAACACATTGAATTTATTTTTTGTTAGATGTTTTCTGGCGCGTTTTAGAGATTTTACTTCTACGAATCCAGAAACGTTTAAGTATAGTGCACGAAGTAGAGTGGCCTTTGTTAATCAAGCCTCATCTTCGTGTTATCAGAAACAACTTAGAACACCCCGCAAGTAATTGTGGGGTAGTGTATTTAAAGTTTTCCTGAATTTCATGACAAGCTCTAACTGTTACGAGTGCTTCATAACATTTCCCAATAGGTATTGCCATTGTAATTATTCATTTTAACTATAAGACGATTAGACCAATTAGGAAACGTACGTTTTTCTGTGGAAGTTCTCAGTGGTGAAGCATATGCTGATTTGATAAATCTTTGATTATGTAAGGCTGAAAAGAACCATGGCTTTCTGAAGAACATCTTATGGCTAGAGAAGTGTCCCTTTCTTTGTGAAATGTAGGGGAGGTTTACCAAAGCTCCAAGAAGCTAATTAGAGCTTAAAGCTGCTCAGAGTTTGGGTATTAAATACATAATTGTGTGTATATAAAAATACAGCTTGATAGCTACAGTTTTAAAAGAAGGAATCATTGAAAATAAAACCTCAATCAATACGATACGTATTGTTATTCTATTATGAAAGAGAGGAATTTTATATTTTACTTCAAATCAGTTATGCTAGTTGACTCACGTATACAAGTAAAAATTACAATTTGAACAGCTGGGTACGAAAAGAAAGCCATAAGCAAATCATAAGAGTTAACTGAAAAAAAAAATAAAAAAAAAATAACCCACTGGTTGTCCACCCAGACTGATCTTTATGGTCTGTCTGGTTGCCTGCACATGAAAATAGCTGTAAACTTGGACAATAATTAAGAAAACAAGGCATTACTAGTTTTCCTTTTGAAGTATAAAATTTCCTTCGTAACAATGTATTTTTCGTCTTGACGCACTTCCAGTACAATTTATTCCCCATTTTTTGTGATAAATGAATATTTACATTCTCAACGTCCGAATAAAGCACATTGGTGACGAGTAAAAGCTTTCTACTTATTGCTTAAAATCAAAAAGCTGTAGAAGGAGCATACTTATAATCGGACCTCTGTGAAGTTCTTCAACAATGATAAGCAAATGAGTGTAAACAGCACCTAGCCTAATTGGAGGCAGGTGTTATTGATCTGGTTAATCATCACCAGCATCATACGAGGAATACACTCGTAAATTAGTAGAGGCCACACAATATTATCACTCCCATTATCACTGGTGATCTTATATTTTTTCATCGTTACAGCAAATGAGGTATTAATTGTTACAAATTATCCCTAGAGAGAGAAACAATACAAATTCGATTTTCTTTTTAGGTAATCCATTGGGAAAGTACTCTTCAAGTTCCAAAAGCTGCCAATGTATCTCCAGAGGCCAAAGACCTTATGCTGAAGCTGTGCACCTCGGCAGAACGGAGGCTGGGGAAGAATGCCAATGAAGTCAAAGCCCATCCGTTCTTCTCAGAAGTGGACTTTGACAAAGGGGTCCGACGGCTGACACCTCCTCACATCCCCAGGATCCGATACTCCACTGACACTTCCAACTTTGATCCAGTCGACCCAGACAAGCTTCGTGACTCTGGTGACTCTGACGATGGAAGCGGCAGCTCTGGACGGTCCCCCCACTCTTTCCACGGCTTCTTCGAATTCACATTCCGAAGGTTCTTCGATGATGGTGGCGCCTCCGCTCCTTACCCTCCTCTCCACAACCTGACGATCTCACTCGATGATAACGACAATCAAGGTGCCGTATATGTATAATCCGCGAACTTTTGAACTAATCCTTTTCACCACCACCTACAGCTCTGTGATTCAATTTTTCTTAATTTCTATCTATTCAAGTGTTTTCAATTGTCGTTAATGATATTCTAAACAGTCACAGCATTACAAAGCAAATGAGAACTTTTCCTTGAGTAGAACTGGTACACTGACATCCATTTGTCGATCAAAAAATTTAGTTCTATTAGTATTCTCACGACTTTTGAGAATATGAATGAAAATAGTTCTAATTATAAATCATTTCGAGGTGTGTCTAAAAAGTTCGGTGAATGGTATGATAAAACATTAAAACAGAATGTTAATTGTAAATACCTTCATTGACCTTCAAAATACTCTCCACTAGCGGTTGAAAACTGTAGGAGGAGTCTTGATGTGGAATCGTTCTCAGAGTAGCCGTCACATGGTTCTGAACCTTCTCGATGTCCGAAAACCGTGACCCCTTTAACGCCTGCTTAGGATGTGGAATTAAAAAAAAAAAGTCAGCAGGCGCCAGATCTGCCAATACCTAATTCTTCTGTTATTAATCGTAGAGTCAATCGCCGATCGTTTGTTTGTGTCTCTCGTATACGTTCAGTGTTTTCGGGTGTCACGCTTGCGAATGGCGTACCTGAATGTGGTTCGTCCTTCACAGATTCGTTACCAGCGCGAAAGAGTACACACCTATCATAAACACAATTCCTACTCACAGCATAGTGTACCAACATCCCATAGGTTTCTGTCGCTGTTTTACCCAATTTAATGCAGAACTTAATGTTGTGTCGTTCCTCCACGACGCGTACTACTTGGAATACTCAATTAGACTGAATGCAATAAGCACTACATTAGTACTGACAAAGGTCAGGTCCAGACGTGTCTACACAGGCGCGTGCTTCTATTAAACTTTGAATACTTATGGGACCATTCACCGAACTTTTTAGTATAACGAAGTATTTCTTAGATGCTTTCGAAGCACAAAAATTACTATATCAGAAAAATTCTCAGTTTTACCAGTGGTCTGTAGGAATTCCAGTAGAAGTTGACTAGGAATCAGAACAATTTGAAACTAGTCAAAGTCATGTTGTTGCTTGCTGCATCGAGAATCTGTCCCAATGTCGACACTGATTTGATAGTTGAGCAATTAGTTGATATCGTCTTCAAGGGAAGAGTTCGTGAATTGTTTCAGTTGATTTCCGAATTGTAATAATTACTTGATTGCATTCGTAAATATTTCCAGATGCTTGCGCATTTTTTTATTGTCAACCACCGCTTTCCACTCGCCACTTGTATAACCATTAGCATTTTTATTATAACTGAAACCTAAGCCGTGGTAAGTTTTGTAAAGCTCTTGGATGTTCTTGAGAGGATACGTGTCAAAAAGATAAAGGCTACAATTTTCTCCATTGCTAGAGGTTCGTGCCTTAGATTGTTGACTTGCTCAAACCAAAAATTGTATCATGCACACCGGTTACACACATCTATAACTTTGTCTTTCTTTCGATGAGATTCATGTTCATATTGTGTTAAACTGATTTATGGTGAAGGGGGGAACAGCACATTCTCAGGACAATTGAACAATTTTCATTTACCTGATGACCGATTTGGAAAATCAATAATAATTACGAGTATTTTGATGTTGTAGGCAATTGTAGTTCGAAACAGCTACTGTCTAATATCGGTTTTCCTTTTAGTATGCTACGTCGGCATGTGTTATGGACCTTGTAACTTCATTGTTCAAGTTTCTTCTGCAAATGTATAATTCCCATATGGCTTTTGAGTCTGTTAGCCAAAGTTTCAAATGAGCTAACCCCACATATACTAATACTTTGAATGGACACTACTGTACAGAAATTTTCGATTCGACTCCCCAGGATTTCTCTTTAAAAAAAAATCCCTTCAATTAAGCAAGTTTTTCGCCACTCTAAATCGCCCTCAACTCTCCACTGCCGTTGCTTCAGGTCTCTATTTGTTCCACCACATTATCAAAAATACGTTGACAAAACCAGTAGTACAGGTTTTGTGTTGGTAAAATTGCTTTCTTTGTGAAAGCAGATAATAATAATAATAAATATTGAAAATAACATGGACTGAAAATCCTGATCCCTGTACGGCGTTTGAAATTCTTTGTCCACCATTTTAATTCTGGGTACTGGAACATTTATATTCTTAGCCAACTTGCAAGTCCGTGATTTTAAAGTTTTAATTGTTTAACTTTGAATTTGAGTATTATATTTGGAGAGTTTTTGTAGACGGTTAGCCCACTATAGAGGAGAACCCTGTAGATAGTGAGATACTACGAGATAATCTTCCTGCTCATTTTGCCGCCACAACCGCCTACGATTCGTGTGTGGGACACTTTTTCATTTGATTCACTCAACTGAATGTTTTTCCTGTCTTTGATGTCGTTGCTTATTTTTGCTGAAATCTATTCATTCCTACCTCATCCTTCTCTTGTAATCATAGGCGAAAACTAAAAAAAAAAATAAAATCAAACTACCTTCTGCGTAAAATATAGTTTTTGAACTCAGAAATTGCTTGTAAGACTCCTGTCTAAGGCTTCTCAAGTTGCCACGGTTTTCCGCAGCTAATAAACTGGCCGTCAGCAACAATAATAACAAAAGTTAAGGAACCAAACGAATCCGTTGCGAAGGATGAAGCGCTGTTCATGAAGAAGAAAGATGTTTTGGAGGTTCTGACCTAGCCCATGTTGTGCGCTCGCTGATCTCCGTCAAAATCGGTTCGGCAGTTTAATGAACTTACTTAGGAACGTACATACAAACAAACTTTGAGTTTTATATATAGGATTCATGAATAAACTATAGTAATTCTCATTCAGGATTGAAATTACCCTGTCTATCTATAGAAAACTTATCTATCGTCGACAATCTAATTTAATTCAATTAATCGAAATCAACAATGGAAATCAATTTCTGCATCTTCATATTTGGAAGAAACCGTACAGCACATTGGGGGCATTCAATGCTCGAGGTTATTTACAAATTGATCCCGAAATTTCGTCGTTCTTAAACCAAACACCCTGCGTTGTTACAACATAAAAGTGTGCAGTGAGGTGGAATCCTAGAAATTCCAAAATGAAATTGATTTCAGGTTTCGGGTATGATTTGGGTTAAATGTAATCACATCGATCTGCCCCCCCCCCCCCCTTCATTGTCATTTTCATCAACTGTTGCAACTGGGCTTGAGTAAATGAAATATTTGTAATCTACAGCAAGTTGTTCTGATTATACTGGGATTTGGTTGGTAGTTTGTCCACCCTAAATTGGGCAGCTTTCAAATCAATGTAGCAGACCCCATAAACCAAACGGAACCCAACTGAATGTTCAAGTACTGATGCTCTGTTGTTTTTGTTTTTGATCACATCGATCATTGTCATTTTCATCATTGCAAGTTTGAGTAAATGAAATATTTGAATCTGAGTTCTGATTATACTGGGATTTGGTTGGTAGTTTGTAGCAGACCCCATAAACCAAACTTAGAACATACGAAGAATCTGATGGCAACCGTTCAGCTCTATTATTTGCTGAAATATTTCGTTTTTCACTCTTGGGTAGTAAGTGTGCTTTAAAACCGTCCGCTCTTACTAAGTAAAATGTAACTTTGATTAAGTATTTTGATATCTGGAGCTGTAGATGGGCACGAACCATTGACAATATTTACCCTTACCCACCAAATTATTATATCGCTCCTCGACACCCACCCAACACATCCTTGGCTTTGATCAAGTGTCTCTATTATTTGTTCCAAATGAACCATTAAATCAAGTGACTGTTATTGTGTGCGAAGAAATTATTTCTTGTTTTAAATTGTGTTTCACTTTAATTAATTCAATGGTGGGTTTCTTCTTACAGTTTTCCACGAAGAAAACGTGTAAATGGAATCTTGACTTAACCCTGTGAACTGGGGGAAACTTGTCTCTATATCGCCCGAAGTGTCGAATCGCTACTTACATTCAGAGCCGCTAAAATTGTAGTGTTTGCCTCAGCAATTGAATGTGTAATTGTGAATTTTGATATTGAAACATTGCTTTTTGATACAAAAGTTATTACCAAGGACTTGGTAGCATGTCGACTCGTTTTGTTCTGAGGCGACGCCTGTCACGTAATGCATGCGTTTTTCTTGCGGTTTAGTTGAAACATTTTCCTTTATTCTCATTGTGGTGTATGAGTTGATTGTGCTGTAACGGTCCTTGTGTTTCTTACACCGTTCAGTCTCCTTTATCGCATCTCCGCCTGGGAGCTCTTTGGAGGAATATCACATCACCTTAGCCTTTATAATTCTTTTGTTTATAGTCATTCTTCTTCATTTCTATTCAAATTGCCTGCTGAGAGAAAATTCAATCGGTAGTCGACGCCCTGGTGTAGGTAAAATGATGATTTCGAAGGATATTTAAAGCGGATTATACAAGGCTCATGCTAAACTGCAGTTTAAAGAGATCTTACCAATATTCTTATAAATACCTTGTCTCCCGAATCAAGTTTTTAGCTTTACAAAAATGTTTAACTGACTTTTGTGCGCGATGTAAGTATGTACCCATTTACTAAGTTATATATATATATTTGAGTAGGTAACTCAGTTTTCAAGCTACTGTTATTTGGTACTTTCTCGGAACGTAAAAAGTACTCGTGTAATTTATTTACGTTGATTCTGCTATTCAGGTTTAATTCATTTTTTTTAGCTGTATTTTTTTCTAGAGCGTTGTCTGTCTGGAAATAAAATTAGGGAAAATCAACCAAGTTGATATTTTAGGAATACCTAATTGATAATTGAGCGCTGGCTGACGGTGTGGTTGTTGTTGGCTGTTATCTCAGACCCATGTGGAATTATCGTGTCTGAATGGATCCTGCGAATGTTTTACATCTCGGATACATTTCACTGAATTCTGTCATTGCCCAAATATTTGATTTAAACCAACTCTTTAGAGCACCTCATCATGTAACTATCGGGGGAATACGTTCCTCATCCATCTTCTAAGACTGAATTGATTTCTTGCGATTTGACAAGTCGAAATGAATGATGCTGGGAAGCGCTATCTCTTATTCTTATGGAAAGAGCTCACCAGTTCACTAAATTTACTCAATTTAAAATTTCCCGAAGTCGTTGATCCAAAATTAATTGTTAAAAATGTCAGCTACAGCGGATTAACCATAGGCCACATTTTCCTCTTCCTTTTTTCATTTTTATTCATATTTAATTTTTTTAAATATTTGTTTGTTGTTTACAGTTAGTTATCTCATTTTAAATAAATGGGGAAAATAAGTAAAAGCAAGATATATTAAATTATAATAAATTTGTAAAAATTAAAAAAAAAAAATTATAAAACTTTACAAAAAGGCTGTGCTTTCAAGTTATGAGAACAGATCTTACACACGAGGATGAGGCTGTTATATTTGCATACCTTCTAACTCATTATATATATATAGATTTGTATGTAATAATATTCAATCCTTCTCTGGTGAATAAGCGACATTTTGAAGCTCCAAAGGCGGTTCCAGTGAAGTGGTCAGTGACGACGTCATGATTTTAGTTGTCCTTTGATCGTTATTCACTTTCACTCGGCAGTCATTCATAAATCTGTGTAATTATTTTCCTTGATTCGATTCTATCAACGATGTTGGCATATTTTTATGAGCTGAACACGTTGAATGGCATTTTCAGACGTGATGTTGGTATTGAGTCCTAAAAACTCTTACAAGGCACCCCTTTGGACAACAATAGCTACTTTCCGGGGGGATTAAAATAATATATGAGGCATGATTGAGTTACCAATTGGAACTAAGTGCCTTTTTTTTTACAAATGGGAAGAATCAGCCATTAATAGCTACAGGATTTGAAGTTCTGCTCTCTTTACACTATCTAATGTAATTGTAATTTTGTATTGTAACTCCTATCGACAGGAATATTGTATTCTAAAGATCTGCCTTGTGTGTAAATATTGTAACTCCTCTAGATTAGACTTGATTGTTATAAATACACAAACACACACAAATATACATATATAAATATATATATTATAAAACTAATATTTTCTAGCTTTGATTAATATATATTTTTTTCTTTGGAGAATGACTTTGTATGTGAATGTAAATAGTGGCGTTTTTGCCTTCCCCTTCATTAAATTGGGGGAAGTTATACTTTTAATTTAATAAATGAGAAATTCGAATAAAAAACTTTTACGGTTTTGTTTTAGCATGAAAGGGACAAGTCTTGACAAGACTTTTGTCTGAACCCAATGTAATTAAATTCCTCCCTTCCCTATTATTTATTGCTCAGTTATTCTCCCGAACGATATTGCAAGGTGATGATTCAGTCGAACAAACATATCATCGTTTATTTCCATTCGGTTTGATTTCAATTAAGAATATTGTTTCACTCAAGATGGCCTTGTTTTCGGGAGGTTTAAAAATGGTGAATATAGCGTAAACTAAAAACCAACAAAAACTTAAAAATAAAAAAAAATGATAATGATAATAAAAGTGAAGAAAAATTAGACAAAAAGTGTGTCATTGTTTTGTATTTAGCTCTGTAATATCTGTAATAATTTGTTTCTGTTGAGATAACCAGCCACCAGAGTGCGGCCATGTCCTATATAAGTAATAAGCAATATTAAACCCTGTTTTACATGAAGTCAATATTTTTCATCCTGTTTCCATTTTGTGCGCGACAGTGTATGCTTAGATATTGTGATATGTTCAAGAGAACAACAAATATGATTGACCTTGGGGGTTGGAAAGCCACTCATCAAAGGCTACTTGGCGAATCCACAGATTTGAGCGCCAAAAGAAAGAGGTTCTCAGATTGAAACATCGAATTGGGTGCCTCGAACTTGGGGCAATCCAACAAGATTGAAGGAGTGTAGGGCTTGTAAGGCTCCTTATATGGTGCTCAAAGAGAAGGAAGTGAACAGAAGCTGGGAATGAGGCAGGGTAGAAGTAGTGAAGACCAGGAGGAATCCTCACGAGGTTAAAAAGAGGACTGTCCCGAAGTAATGCCAAAAAGCAGTCCCAGGACAGTCCTAAAAGACGAGAGGAACGGTGTTTTTTAGTCGGTATGCCACGATGGAGGCTCCTTATGATAGCCCAGTTAGGCAAGCTGGTGGGAACACTCAGCAGAAGGTAAGGGTGAAACATGGGGCAAACCCCACAGGACTGTGATGGGCAGGGGTTTCTTGCATAAAATGCCATCTGAGGGATGGCAGATTAATTTTGGAGGGAAGCGCCAGGTGATCTTTCTGAGGCACTGTTGTAAGAGGATGATGGTGGAGGTGCGGAACTTTGATCTCCCCTTCAAGGTCTACATCCACAGTAGATCATTATGGTCTGAAGGGAGGCCCCAATTCAAACGAGGGGCTCTACTGTTCTACACTGATGGCTCCGTCATGAATGGTAGAGCTGGTTCGGGTATATATGGCCCAAGAACGGCGATTGCAGAATTACTGTGAACAACTGCTACCATTTTCCGCACTGGCCTCTTTCACAATCTCCTCGAGGCTGGTGCAGGAGTGCTTGGCTAACCTCAAGACCCTTGCCAGTAACAATAAGGTTACATTGGTGTGATGCCCTGGGCACCAAGGGGTTGAGGGGAATGAAAAAACGGACACCTTAGCTAGGGAAGGTGCTGCTTCTCTCCCGGTGGGCACAACGGAGAGCTTTCCAAATGGGAGTGTAAGAAGGGTACTGCCTGCTGGTTCCGAGTTAGGGGACAGAGGCAGGCAAAACAATTTATTGATTTCTCCAGGAAGAGAGCGAATGAGCTGCTCAGCCTAGGAAGAAAGGAGATACGTATAGTAACAGGGCTCTTAACGGGGCACTGTCCACTTAAACTACCATCTCCACAAAATGGGCAAATCTGACACAACCCTCTGCGGTTCTGAGGAGCAAGCTTACGTTGATCCCCAGGTTATTAAAACTGGAGAGGTAAAGGATCTCCTCTCATTCGCCAAAACGTGGTGGGGAAGGGTGGACCTTCCAGCTTTATCTGGGATAGACGACATTAGGCCGCCACAACAGACTGGGATGGTAATGCCCACCCAGTAATTACCAGGCAGTTAGTGCTTGGGTCCGAGGCAGCTCCTGACAATGGGTTCAAGTGCCGTCCACTGGGCATTCAGTGCTTGGTTAGGCAGGGTGCTCAGGTTGGGTAGACAAATGTGCCTGGGAAGGAGTTGGAGGTCACAACCTCCTCCTCCAGCCACAATAAGTCCACCAGGGCTTCAGTGGTTTAAAAAAAGAGGATGATGAGAGTGTGATTCAAGAAAGGGTCTGCAATGGTGAGTGTTATGGGACTGAGATTGTGATCATTGACCAGCTGATAGGGGAAGTTGCCATCCCTATGAAAATCACCAGGGCCTGATCGAATAGAGGAGAAGGAGTTGAGCTCCTGTCTTTCTGTGGTATATAGATGTATTTGAAGCATATCTTCGTTTGGGGCTATTTCCAGAGATATGGAAAACTGGAAGAGCATGTGTCCCAAGGGAAAGTGCCGATTTTGATCCCTAGGACCTCCTCAACATTCCAGGTAAGGTATTTGAAAAATTAATTGTAAGGGAATTAAGCCAGTTTTGGTAACTGTCTGATAGGCAATATAAAGTCAGTGAGGGATATATTTAGTAGAGATGCAATTCTGAGGCTGGGGGACAAGATTAAAAGAGCACCGACAATAATTTCAGGTAGAGATGGGCAGATCAAAGAAAAACATCGATCTCTGGAGATCGATTAATCGGACGTAAAAGATCGATCTTTAGTCAGATCGATTCATCTAAACTGAGTTTCCCCCCTACAGATAGTACAGTAGTTTCTATTGTTGGCTATAAGTAGCTTACTAATTTCATCAATAGTAAGAGACTCCAGCTTTACAGGCAAGTGAGGAACAAAGGTGTGGAGCGGCAAGGGAAAACGCGCCTCCAACTTTAAACTAATATTTCTCCTCTAATATGGCACTAAGAAACCTAATCGATATGGCATTTTATTCCTAAAAGACCAATGTTACCATTCAACGATAATACGCCATATCCGCTGGTTAGGTTAAAGTGGGCACAGTGAACATGAGCTCAGTAAAACACAAGGCGGTAAGAATTTCCTGCCAACAGCTCTACAGTTGATCGGATCCCTTGCCACTTCATACCTCCTTTGTCCCTGAGTGAGGTCTCTTTAAGTGATGTGAGAAGGGAGACCAAAAATAAGACTCCACAGACTGAGACGGATGGGCACCGGCCGCAGCCGTCTTGCGCAAAACGGTGTAGATCGAAATTGGAGATCGAGGAGAAAAGATTGATTCAAAAATCGATTAATAGGAACAAAGAGATCGATCTTTTCTTAGATCGAAATGTTTTGCCCATCTCTAAGTTCAGGTAATTAGAAATTGTGTCTGGGAGTTTCCTGAGGCTAACACTCTACCAGTAAGGCAAATAATTCTCAATAAACGGCCTCCTTCAGTAGACAAATATCCTCATTAGCCCGTCAACAGCGCTGACAGAACGGAAAGGGCGATCTAGACAATCAAACGGTGAACATTTTGGAATGACTTCCAGAGCTAAAGCATATTCCTGTTCATCGAATGTCTGCATACTTGATATTGAGGAGCGTTGTAGGTAAGTAAGAAGGAAAACTACAAAAGTGGTTAGCAGAATTTTATTAATAATATACGTTAAATAGTTTATTAAAACAACGAATCAAGAGTACAAGTAACATCCTTTTGATTCCAATTGCACATTGCTGAGGCACTGTTGAGGACGTATTTCTTCAATTAATTTAAACATAACTTTTTCGACGCAGAAAATTAGGAGTGGGAGTTTCGAAACAAAATGTAACAGCCTAATCAATTACAACATATTAGGACACAATGGATAAAGGCACTTGAAAGTTGTTATTCACAGTTCAACAAATCTGGTAGCTAATGATAAATTAACTGTATGTTTTTTCTAGTGACGCCCAATGTATAAAACAGGTTTGCGTGAGTACCCGATCAAGATGGGGGTTTTTCATTATTGGTAGTTATGAACTACTTTGTACTAGGTTATGAAGATATTAAGTGCAATAAACAGTAAGCATCTCTAGTCTACCTGAGCCTACCCACTTTTTAGTGTGTAACTACAAGCGTTTCCAAAGTTGCTTAGTGAAATAGAGAAGTCTAACTGTACTATTGGCGGACATATAGTCCATAAATAGTCGGGGGGAACCCAAATCAATTTCGAAAACAAAAGTCAGTCTGATGAATGGTCAACTCGGTCCGCTAATATGCAACCAAAAGCCCTTGTCCTTGTCAAAAGGCCGAGGTGTACACGAGCCTGATCCAACGTTATCAATGCAGTTATAATCAGTTCACTATCAGACATGGACGAGAAGGTACTTCCAGATAGTAGTCTTCAATGTTGGATTCTATCAGGACTCTAAAGTGTAATTATAAAGTATAGAATGGCGGTTACCAATTAATCTGTTGAGATTTTGAATTGTAAGAACTTTCTGACATGGTGACAGGTGTAAATGATCATTAAAAGGGATGAAGTAACTGGAAACGGAATTTCAGATGTTGGCCGAAAGGCAGGATGAATTGGAGTGCGAGCTCCAAAGGAGAAATAGAAAACTGAGAACCTTAGTGAGAAATGAAGGTACATGAGGCAATAAAAACATAAGTTGTCAGAGTTAAGAAGAAAGGCTTGATCACCTCTGGAGAAGATGGAAGGGAACGTAACAGAAACTCTAGATTATTTTGGGAAGGCATAGACAAATTATCAAGGGGTTATTAGAATATCCACATAGGCTACAAGCAGCTATTCTCATATCTGTGCCTTATCATTTATACGAATGGAACAAATGTGGAATAAATAGATTATTAGACACTAATTCATGTGGATTTAACAGCTTTATGGTTTTAATAAAAGTTGTTTTCTTTCGAAGTTGATATTAATCGGGACTGAGTTGGCCGACCTCTACATAGTTCGACTATCTTGGTAGTGTTGGGACCCGATTCTAAGGATTTCTAAGTATAAGCTCATAGGCTTTACAAATAGCTGTTAACTATGGCTACTCTACTTTACGTACACGCTTGTAATATCAGCATTAATGACGGATAAATGGCAGGCAGCTCGACAATTTCTACTTCTTAAACGTACGTAATGCACAAGAGCACAAGGATGATTTGCCTCTATCTATTGGGGAGGGGGACAACACTCAGGTGATACAACAACTACCTGGATCAAACTTTCCACGGATCATAACTTAACTGATGTTGGAAATGGGGTAATGGACAAGTCCCCAAGCTCATCGGCATAAGCCCCTCCAGGAAGGCCTGCAGGGGTAGCACAGCATAGTCCAACATTATATTTACCCGATTTCTATTTATTTATCAAAGGGTAAAATTTAGAGAAATACAGACAAAATAATTTTAAATTTGTTCTGTTGTTCTCCAAGTTTGTTGTCACCTTTTTTTCATTCTTTGTGCTACATCATGCATCAAGACCGTCTTTCGCTGTTTAGATATTCATAAACGATACAACAAAAAGTAAATTAAGATGTGCACTTATATGCATGAGTTTCATATGAATAACACCAACATGTCTATGTAATAAGATCGGAGGGAGAGTTCATTCCTCAAGTGGGTCAGGTTATACACCTACTGCCAGTATAATTTACCAGAACCGTTTCACACGGAACGAAGAACATAAATCTCTGTAGTTGAATAAATTTGGGTTTGGTCAAGAAGGCTGTTGATGAAAAGTGAAATTTTCCACCGCTACTATTAACATGATCATCTTCCTTACTGACAAGTAATAAACATCCTCCTCCTCTCCTTCACTTCAACAATTATAAACACCAGTTTTGATTGGATGTCAAGAAGAAATCTAAAAAAGCCATTGCATACATTCAACATTGATATTCTACTTTTGAATCCAAGTAATGACGTTTAGTCACCTCAATTTCAACAATCCATTTATGAGATTAAATAATTACAAACGAAATTATTTTATCAATTTACAACTAAATTGTACGCATTTAAAAATGTATAGAAAACAACTATCATTAATAAAACTTACTGTTGATTTTTCGGCAAACTTGAGGGTTTTCATTAATAGAGTTGATAAAATTCAATATTTTCTCAGTGTCAGTTAGTCGTTTTTCATTATAATCTATCCATAGAGACATCAAAAATCTCCCTTCGTCTAAGAAGACTGTTAGTGAAGTTAATCATTCTCCCTTAAGTAACAATTGACATTTGCCTGCAATCAGATCGCAGACTGTTGGGCTCTGCTAAGCAACCACAGCAGACTTCGGAGCAAGTTCGGCAGCCTTGCGAAGCCTCCTCTTCAACTCCTGAGGAAGTTTGTCGTGACACTTTTTGCACACTGGCTTCAAGTCGAGTTCGTAGAACTTGGTCTTCTGGTTCATTTTTTGATCGCAGATAGAACAAGCGAAATGATGAACACACCAAGCCTTGTTCATAGCCGTGAATACTAAAACATGGATTGTTCAGAATCAAAGATTAGTATGGGATGAGAGTGTTTATTGGAATAGCCAGGCCATAACAAGTTGAAATAGCCTAGGATATTCTAGCTTAGCTAATCTACGTAAATCGTCGTATTACATCTATCTTGAATTGTTTTGAAATTTGATCACTTACTGTGTGATAAAATTGTTAACCATCAATTGTACAGAAAAAACATTGTTCTACTTTAATTTTTTTTAGCATGGAACATGCTTTAGCCTAGGACTAACTAGCCAAAAAATGTGACGTTGGTAGATGGCGGAAATGTCACACATACCAGGGCACCAGGAGCTAAGAGCAGGGGCCCCACCACCAGAACTGACTAAAACTGTTTTTGCGGTCTTAGCTCTTTGTCACTCCTAGCGCCCTGGTACTGGAACCCATACTAGTCTGGAGCCTTGAGCACGCTCCTTCTCCAGCTGCACTGGTATATAAAGAGGGAATGTAACGGATGGTGAGGCGGCAATACGCTGGGGATTGTGGGATTATTAAGGTCAACCAAAATGAATTAATCAATGGTATTTCTATTATCAACAAAACATTATTGTAAAACTTGAAGAGAAAAATGAACTCACCATCCCCGGCAATAACTTGGTTGCAGACAAAGCATAGATTTCCAAACAGCTGGTGATAGTGCGTTTCACAATAAGCGAGACCTCTTTTTTCGTAATGACGATGCCCGTAGAAAGGCTTTTCGCATTTGGCACAAACGAAATGCTAAAAGGAGCAGCAACAACAACAAAAGTAGAGCCTTGTCGAATCTAAATTGACATATCAATAAATCTTAAACCTCAGACATTATATTTGCAGGATATTAACACAGCCATAACAATACCTCAACGTGCCAACGCTTCCCCAAGGCAGTGACAACTCTCTCTTCAATCGGACGACGGCAAGCACCGCATATTGGTACTCCCATTTTATCATGGCATCTCAGGCAATACAGTTCATTCTGCAACATGATTAGAGCACCTGCTTAATAATTGTTATGAATGAAAGACAATTAAAAGGGGCAACAATAGACAAACTAAAGATCAAAACCACAATTGGCGTTTATACATCGTGGTGGTCGAGGATATCCGTAACTATACTGCAGATTAAAATTAAGGGATCATTGCCGGATTTGTGATAGTGCGATCATAAAATTTGGGATTTGTCGTGAACTCTCTCTCTCCTGGATGCCTACTCACCGAAAAGTAAGACTTTCGACAAGTACAAGTAGATATTGTAACATGGGGAGGTTATATGGAACGGTATAGTTGCACCTTTCTAAAGGCTGAATGCTGTATAATACCCGCCACGCTCAGAGGATGTCCCAGACGTTGGAAGGCGTCGGGTATATCTCCCTGGGGCGACGGATTCAAGAATCGGGAAGGGCCAACTAACCATATGCATCACAACATACATTTACGACCTGGTTACCATGAATCCAAAACTGAGTTTTTTTTGGCAGCGATCTCTTAATTTTGATCACCAGTTTAGAAACTTTTAACCGAAACATGGCTAACGCAATAGAGCAATAAGGAGACAAGTTCGAAAAGAGCAACCTTGCCCTACGCATTGGAGGGGTGCACAAGAACGATGAGAAGTGATCAGGAGCAGATCTCATCTGTAATCCAGGTTGATCGAGCTAAAGGCGGAATTTCAGAGGATTTTCAGCTAGAATTAAGGAAGACCTGTGAGATGGACCTGAGAGTTCAAGTAAAGGCACTAACTTATTTATATACTCTCTACTAGACGCATAATAGCCGGGAGCTATTATAATTTTCATTATCACTGTTTTGCTGAGCACTCAGTCCTATTTCTGTTATACGAGATTGTTTTCAGTTCTGTTGTGTGCTTCTGTGTTTTCAAAGAATTAGGAACAAGATGCTCGAGCATAGTGAACAGTCGCCTGCACCCAACAGAGGTTGCGAACCCTGTTTGCAAACGTTCTCGTCATCTCGGTAAATGAAGAATCATCAAAGAGATTTACTGTAAACAGCGTATCACTGATAAAATGAACAGTGGGCGGTACCTGCAGCATTATTCAGGAGTTTTCGAGGTAGTTACGAGTTGGCGTCTTCATTATTTTATGTTTATTGCGTTTTTTTCCCCATGGAGTTTCAAATGGAGTGGGACAATGAGAAATCACCAGAATTAGTTGGGTAATTAAAAATTTAGGACATTTTTAAAAAGTCCTGTTTTATCTGTCCTCAAGTTGGTAGCAGCTGTGAATATTTCCTTCCTTTCACAAAGAAAGACTACCACATTTTTCTTTTCCTCCCTTGGTGGCGCTCCTTAATTTCCGTCTGAAGCTCAATTGACACAGTATGGCTGTAGGCCTGTTTCTGTGTTTTCCGGCTGCTTTGTATTTGCCCACGTAGCTGCTGAAGATTGGAGAGGAAAGTTAGTTGAGACGTCAGTTCATCTACAGCTGGAGGCTGTAATGCTAATAAGCGTTGAGATTCATCATGTAGCAAGATGATAGGCCGCTCTATAATTTTCTATGATGATCTTTCTATTCATCCAGTCGAAGTTGAAGATGATTCTGATTCCATTCAATTCACGACCGACAACACCCAAGAACCAAAGGGTTATCCAATGAGATCATCAAGCACGAACTGTTCACCAATTCCACAACTAAGAAGTCCCAAGACAAATGATACGCCTATTATCAATCAAAGTGGTAGAGAGGGGACCACCAGACCACCTACAAAATTACATAATATCTTTGATATTTTACTACTCCTCCTCTCATAAAAAAACCATGATAAAATGTTATCTACCATGATTATAACTTGCTTTACTTCATTAATCACACTTTTCTATATATCTTCTATATAATTTGTATAAAGGGAGTTTTGTCTAACAGAGCCTAACGCTTTAGAAAGGTGTTTTTGATATCGCAACATCAATCGTTCTATTTACAGAAAACGATTATTCCAATGGTATACCACAATAATAGTCGACGTTAGGTGTACATTTTCCTCGTTTCATATTCCTTATTACCTAAGATACTTTCAGAGTAATCCTTAAACCGAAATTAGTACACGTTCTTTTTCAGAAAGGTAGACATACCAAGTCGTTGGCAGTATAACCAGGTCGGCTCTTCACTTCTCTGGCTTCCGAATTCAACTCAACGCCACAAGCAGTGCAGTTGAAGTGGTAAGGATGGTAAACTTCCCCACGGAATTTCAGCGGTTTGTCGTCTATAAGACCGCTGTAAAAAATTACAATATTTTCAAATGAAATACTTTTGATTGAGGGGAATATGCCTATAGCATCGGGGAATAATACTCTCTAATATGGGTGGTAAGATCATACATACTGGCATTTATAGCAGCTATACTTCTTGTCACCACTGGCCCTCGCATAAGCGCGACAGTCGTGGCAAAGCGCTTGCCCATTATGGCGGACGAATCCCAGTTCTGCCAATTCCTTGTTGCAGCCTTCGCACCGGAAGCAGCCAGGGTGCCAATTCGCATTCATCGCCTTGATGACTCTTCCAATGACGAAATCTCCTAAAGAGGGAAAATTTAAGCTCATTGCCTAGGAAAATGAATGAACCCAAGACAGTAGAATTATTATTATTGCGACTATTGGTCTAATGAAGGCCAAGGATTGGATCCATAATAGTGTTTCATAATCATGAATATGAAAAAAATCATAACGCGGAGTTTGTAATCATGAATACGGGAACATGATTCCAGTCATGTTCACATATTGAACATGATTTTATCGGTATTAACTATTTTTCGCCAAAAATCACATTTTTTGTTACTGTGGTTTTTTAGGAATTCATTCAAAATTACTATGTATTCGCGGTGTTCGTCTTCAGTACTGCCCTAGTTCCCCCCCATCCATGGTGTTCACACTGAAAATTACTATTTTTTCTCGTGATTTTTGAAAAAATATTATAATTTACAGCTGCCTTACCCTAAAGCAGGTAGGGCAGTACTAAACACGAACACCACGAAAAATCAAACAAACAAAACAAAATTGTGAATACCGATAAAAACATATTCAATTGGTGAATATGATTGTACTCATTTCCATGGCCGTATTCAAAATCATGACATCTGCTTATCTACCATTCACACACAAACAGATTGAGTTCCTAGAAAGACTTCATCTTCTTCCATATCCACGTTTTCAACCTTGTACGGTTTAGATATATTATCATTACATTACATTTACATGCTAACTGTTTCCCTCTTGTGATTGGGCGCGTCCCGTATCTCAAAAACAAATAAAGTATAAATAATTTGTGGCACGTACCACATTTGCCGCAACAAGGAGCGAACAGAACGTGGAAGTCATGTTCGCAATATTTACGCCCTTCGAACTCGTAAAAGGTGCCATCGGGGAAAGGCCTGAAGCACTGCGCACACCTACAACACAAAATACGATCATGAAGAAAAATTATCCAATAACCTTAAAGTGATGAGTGATGATGAATGAGAAATAACATCCGCAAATTGACTGGAAAAAAAGTGTAGGACAAAGCAAGGCTGACATATATTATGGAGAGCACTGCAAAAAAAGAAGACGAATTGTAAGCGGTGTGCCTCAGTATAGTGGTTAATCCCCCCAAAAAGTTTAAGGCAAGGTTGGTTGTTCGAGGATGTTCACAAGTAGCTGGAACTGACTTTAATGAAACTTTTTTGCCTGTAGTAAAATTTTTATTCGCCCTAGCAGATCAAAAGAATCTTAACATTAATCATCTAGATGTTAAAACAGCCTACTTATATGGTGATCTAGAAGAGGAAATTCAAGTTAGACCTCCACCAGAACTTAGTTAGTTACACAATGTGTGAATAGGAATACTATGTAATTATTAATTCATGTCATTGTAAATTTTTTAAATCAATTTAAATTATAGATGTGTATATGAGTTAAAGGAACCATGTTTATCATTGATTCGTCAAATACCCATGTGGTGTGTTATATGGTGATCTAGACGAGGAAATTCAAATTAGACCTCCACCAGAACTTAGTAAGTAAGTTACACAATGTGTGAATAGGAATACTATGTAATTATTAATCACGTCATTGTAAATTTTTTAAATCAATTTAAATTATAGATGTGTACATGAATTAAAGGAACCATGTTTACCATTGATTCGTCAAATACCCATGTGGTGTGTTATATGGTGATCTAGACGAGGAAACATGTACGCACTGTTCTGATCTTTGCTGCCACTGTTAATTCATGTTGTTGTTATTTACTCTTGAACTTAAGTTACACAATGTGTGAATAGGAATACTATTTTTAATCACGTCGTAAATTTTTCAAATCAATTTAAATTATAAGCTATTGAACATGCTTCAAATAAAGGAACCCTACCATTGGCCATGATATAATCAATAGCTCAAGCTTCGAAAAAACTTATTAAGCAAGAGAAAATAACAACAACATGAATTAACAATCTATTAAATCAAGTATTATATTGGCAAGAGAGGTGAACGCCTTGTATCGATCATCTCTAGGCACACAAAGTAACCAACGCATTTCTAAACCATTCTAAGGTGTCCTTCATGCAAAACTTTCAACTTTTCACACAGAATTTTCAAAAACAAAAATTTCTTCCTCGTTCTAAAAAACACACACACACATTACATATTTGTGTTTGTGTAACATGATTTTTATATACCGAATGAAAATTGAACGGTGGTATTGACAATTGAATTAAAGACCGAGATACTGTGATAGAACAAGCAGTTTCCCATAATGCACCACGGTAGCATAATGAATTAACTATCGTGTTTACCAACGGACAATCTTCATGTTTTGACCAGATATTCGATCTTTGACCCAGAGAGTGTTGTGATTTCGTGTTGAGAGAGTTAAATTTTACACGAGTTTTTGACGAGTGTCATCCAGAAAGGGTTACAAACTCCCTGGAAGGTGCAGAGAATTTTTTTTTCGGGGTTGGTATTACTGCGTGTAGGGGGGTTCCTAGTAGTCACAATAAGCACCCGCCTGCAACAGTCCGTTACAAAATCTCGTCACAACATGCCTACTCCGTCAACCTCTGCAGGGACCATTCGCTCCACCTACAGCCGATGCAAAATTCGGGCAGTCATCAAGTTCCTCACTTTGCGTCGCGAATCTGCCTCTGAAATCCATCGTCAGCTTGTGGAAACTTATGGACCTGAGGTAACGTCCCGTCAGCATGTTTTCAAGTGGGTTAGGCTTTTAAAGAAGGTCGCACCTGGCACACACGACGAAGAAAGGAGTGGGAGGCCGACTCTCATTTCAGAAGAGCTTCTGCAGGAAATTGACGATCAAATTCGCAGTAATCGGCGGCTGACCCTTGACACCCTTCATGAAATGTTCCCAGACAGAAAAGGAGGGGAATGCTGACTCGTGGTGTGTCCCTTCTTCACGACAACGCCAGACCCCACACCGCTCGCCAGACCCAGGACCTGCTTGTGTCGTTTGGATGGGATGTTGTGACCCATCCACCATATTCACCGGACTTGGCGCCTTCGGACTTCCACCTTTTCACCAAATTGAAGGAGTTCTTGGGTGGAAAACGTTTTTCCAACGACGAGGAGGTGAAGGAAACTGTCGAGAAGTGGTTTTTGGAGTTGGAGCGAAGTGTGTATGACGAGGGCATGAAAAAGCTGGTGCCCAGGCTGAAGAAATGTGTTGAAGTTGGTGGCGATTATGTAGAAAAATAAGGACATATTTTGCTACATTTCCTCAAAATTTGAATAAAATATATGCATTTTTCGATTTTGGTTTATTATTCAATAATAAACCATTGTAATCGCTCTGGAAAAAAAAATGTCTAACCCCCCTGAAAATTTCATGGTTTACGTTTCAAAGGGTGTAGAATCCGAATCTGCAATAAAAAATTTTCCGTCCGTCCGCCGTACGCACGATATCTCCGAAACGGCTGGAGGAAAAAATCTGAAATTTTCAGGAAAAATCAATATTGGTCCGAGAACGCCCTAATTCTTTAGCCAGCTACTCTCACTTAATTTAAAGTGCCCTTTAAGGGTTGTAAAAGTTTTGTAAAATCCCTGAAAACCTCAAAACTAGTCGAATCGTCCTAAATATTTTCCTATTTGAAGAACATACCATTACGAATCGAATGAGCCCTTCCCCATGTCCGTAGGTCAAACCATTCCTGATGTATGGCCCGATTTATGGTGCCAACATTTGCGTTTTTTCGTTTATTATTGTTTGTTTGTAACCTAGTGATGTCCGGCCGATAGCGTCGAGTTGTAGTGAATGTGGATACTGGAGTGATAGCCGATGTGAATACTTGTAGTGTAGTTAGTAGCCGATACACGGGTTGAAGCATTCTGATAATATATAGGTAAATATTATTCAATATTATTACTGGGGTAAATAAGTATTCTTTCACTGCGGTTTATTATTCAATTGGCTTGCGTTCATGATTTGAATCTTACTAAGCTTCGGAGTGTGCGTGTTTTACAGGTGATAGAGCGATTATTGAATTTCAGGAGATATGCATAGACCACGTAAATCGGTTCTCATCCAAAACACCTATTTGGATTGATCAGTTGATGATATTTGTGTGCCCCCTCTACATCTGTCTACCTTTGGCTACATCGTTTAAATTTGGATTTGGGGAAGTTTTAACGCAATCCGAGTGCCAAAGGACTTGATAAATTATAGATGTTTTTATTGTGGGGGGGTATCAGGAGGCACACAAATATGATCAACTGATCAATCCAAATAGGTATTTTGGTCGAGAACAGATTTACGTGCTCCATGTATATCTAGTGAAATTCAATAATCGCCCTATCCTGTGAAACACGCAGACTCCAAAGCTTAGTAGAAATTCAAATCATGAACGCAAGCCGATTGAATAATAAACCCCAGTGAAAGAATTTGCAGCGTTTTTACCAGCAATTGTAACCTTGCTTTCTAGATGACCCTCGTAATATCAACATCTTATGTTTGAAATGTTATAGTTTTGGTTATAAGTACTCCATATTAATTGAAAATGTATGATAAACTCTAAAATGCAAGACTTACACAAAGCACTGTGTGTGCCAGAGGTCGCCTGTAGAGTTGACGATCTTCTCATGAGGTTCAAATCCTTCCCCGCAGCGGGAGCAGGACATGTTACTAAGTGACATGTTATTCACACTGGAACAAACAAACATTTCAAGTTAATATTAACTGAAAGCTGTAAATTTACATTCGTTTATATGCGAACGCAAAATTGTATTCCTCTTCATTCATCTACAGTTAGTCTCCTTCCATGATATTCCGAAATTTAAGGAGGATGAATGATATAATTTCAGATCTGAAAGGTGAGATTGGAGGGAATCTACAAGCGCCTAAGCTTCCATTCTAACAGATTCATGTGAGCGAAATACCATGGTAGGCTTGGAGAATGTTTGTATCTTAGCTGATCGGATTTCACTTTTTTACGTTAGAACCTGAACCGCTGGAATCGAACATGCAATTTAAACATGGATTTTGAAAACCGGCTTTTAGAGACAAAAAGTTCTGAAAATATAGGAATTTTCGAAGTGTTGATCCCCCATTTCACGGTCGTTGGATAAGTATATCATACCACACAATTCGAATAGACGATGATAATAATAGCAGAAAAATAAATAGTAGATTGGGAACATGAACTTTCAGATGTGGGATGACCTTTCTAATCATCATATGATGATCTACTCTAACGAGGGATGAGACATCATCCATGAAAGAACACATCCGAAATATTGATGGATTCATAAGTATCAGGAAAATGATAATTCTGAAGGAGAACGCCGCTTTAAAAACTTCCGCGGAAGCCTTGCACGGATTTCTCTCCTTATGAGGAAGCTAAACTAAACCGAATCAACGCTATTTTTGGAGGCAGTTCTACTAGTAAATTTTATTGCCCCTAAACAGCTAATTCAAGCGTTTTCGCTGAATGGCCTCGTCAGGGATTCGAAATAATTTGTTCGTCTTTACAAAGAGTAACATTATTCATAGGATATTGTAAAATATGTTGATCCATTTCAAAAGCGTCGGGTATTTAAAGAAGAAAACTGCTTCCTTAATTGGAGTCTAAAATGTAATAGCAAATCTACTTTATTAAACCTATATATTTGAAAAAACCTGTAAAAGTTGAAAAAATAAGTCAGAAAAACTAAATTTGTCTGAGGAAATTTAGGCACTGTCAGTGGAAGGTAACTGATAAGATGTGAGGAAACTTTCATTACATCTCTCTTACTAATACAACTAATTTTTCACATTTCTTCTTCTAACATTTAAGATTTGGTAGAGGGAATGATTTGTCATGTACTAGTTTACTATTCTTTCGAAAAGAAGAGACAAATATAGTGGTAGAATTCGGATTCTGGGAATACTTGTATTTTGGTTTGGGCGTTTCCTCTTTTGGCGGCTGAACGTATTCCCATTTCTCTTCTGGGATCGCTCTAGGGGAAATGTAATCGATTTCATCGTAGTCTTCAGACTCTGCGATGGCTCGTCCTTCTTCCGTCATCCTCCTCAAGAACAGCTGTGAATGGTCCAACGAAAGAAGATCCACCGGAGAGGGGGACAAGTCCGGGTTCCTCTTCGACATTTCTCTCGATCAACGGTGAGGTAACGAATTAAAAATAAAGAAGCTTTCAACGCCTCTCGATATTGGGTCAATTTCAGACGACACGGAAACACTTGAAATGCAATCGGTACGCGCGATGTTAACACAAACGAACAAGTACCAGTTGATTGGGGGAGGCAACTGATTTGGAACCAAGCAGAGAATGAACTCATTCGATTCAAGGACGGCAGATGTGAAATGCAAGGAGTCACGGCGGCGGCGGCGAGAGGTTGTTGACAAATAGTTTTTCATTCCTACGGCGTGTTGCTATCTACTGTCCAAACAAATTGTACGCGATAAAATTAAATTATCAGCTCACGCGTTTACGGTCGGTTTAGAAAGCGCAAGCGAATCCGAATCAGTTTCATCCTCATTTCTTTCTTTTGAGCATAATGATCGGGACAAATTTGCTCTGGTATCCACGTGAAGTTAGTGAGAACGAGTCAGTTGATCAATTAACATTTCACTCTGAGCTCTAATTTCCAGAGTTGCATTCAGGATCATTTGCTAGACGCCTCGAAATTGAGTGCAGTTTTTTAGGGCGAAGAACATGTAAACCGAAGACGTGTAAAAACGCGGCAAATTATTTCACCAAAGTCTCTCACACGCAGATCAATGGATTACAGGTAATTACATTATGATAAATGTCAAGACACATCCCCAGTAAATGTGTGATTTTTTAAACAGAGAACGAACTTAATGGTTTATTGTTTTCAATAATGAACTTTTGTAATGTACTTGCCATTGCAATAATTCATCAACAAAATGTCTACAAAGGAATGTGAGGATGCGATGGTTAGAAAACATAAAATGTTAATGTGTTTGAAAACATTACATGTTTGTAAACTAATAAATTTTATTATTTTCGTTAGTTTTTCCGTCATTTCAATAACATATTGCTCACTATCATAATGTGATCAAAACTGGTGCTCCACAATACACCCCATAGAGTTTCTGGATGCGAAGGTGGAACTTCGATTTCACAAGCTTTCTTATTGTCAAAATTTATTCCCAGCAACTTCGTTTTGGATGTCCGAAACTTTCATCCGGAACTCATCAAGTATTTTCAACTTGAATGCAATTAAAGATTTAGAGGCGCAAGGAGTTGAGTTTAGATAGATTATGTAGCACAGGCTATATGTAATATACACTGTTCAGAGTTTTTCAAAGAAATCTAAATACAGAACCAATAATCCTCAGTGTAACTATTTGCAGCATTACTTTTCTTGGTCGATTATAAAAGGTCATCACTGGGAAACAGGGAACCGGAAAAACTTCAGCTCACGCGACTGGAAAGGAAAGGAACCATCATTTCAACTGTCCCATCATACCAAATGGAGCCCACTTTACAAGTATTTGTTTAAGTAGTGGGTGTACATACAAAGATTGAATTGATATTTGTGTGTACCTACATATAGGAATTTTTGTATACTCTCATTGGTATTTTGAAAAAGATAATAATTCTAAGAGTATTAATTCGCCGTCCAATTCAACATACAAAATTAAATGTTGGCGCAGTCGATCTACATCTACACATCCAGTAAAATTAGCTATTTACATACCATGTACAGAGTGGACACATCGGAGAAGGTGGGTGTATAATTTTTTGGGTTAGTTCGAAATTTTTCCAGAACGGATCCAGGGATTTTAATGAATTCTCCTTTTGCTCGGAAAAATACTTTAAACGAGTTTTCCGAGAGAGAAATAAGATGATGTTTTTTGTTTTTGGGATTTTTCCAGAAGGGAAACAACTCAAAGAGGGTTTAAATGGAAATTGCGATCTACAACGCTATCAACAGTAAAATATAGCAAACAAAGGTGAGAGGTTTCTTATGAGACATTTACCAATAACGATCACACTAAGTAAACATTAATTATTTACAATTATTAAATGTTTAAAAGCACCATTAACAGCGCAATAAAGTTGTTACCAAAGGATAATGTAGAAATGACCATACGGGTACCTAGAAGATCAATGGTATCTTGAAGAAGGTTCACCATTCAATCGTCGATGGAACGACTACACTGTAATTTGTACAACATATGTTTATTCATCAAAAGAAATATAAATGCAACTTACCCTGGCATTTGTGAAGTTTATTTCAGGAAATTCAAACTATAATTTGTACTTTACTTTGACTATAAACTCGAAAAATGTCGCTTACAACGCTTCGAGATTTGTGATCGATTTGAAAGCTGTTGAGTCGTCGGACCCGAAAATGCAGTATATAATAACTCGTTTATTCATCGAAACCGGTTCGTTGCTACGGATCATTATCTTCGAATTTGTGATCGAAATATAAATGCAACTTACCCTGGCATTTGTGAAGTTTATTTCAGGAAATTCAAAGGATCTGAAAAGAAAAATTGAACCATAGTAAAATATAGTTTCATGCGGAGTTTTTACATAGGTTCAAGGGGCAAGTCGGTTGACGGCGCGATGGAACTCGTGGGGACACGTAGTGAACCGTCAACGAAGCGGAAGCTGCCTAAATCCCTGTTCCACATTCGCACCTTGTACCTAATTATTAAGCTCCTACTCAAATTGGCTCAAAATATGCCCAATATTTTCATAATATGAACATTGTGCATATTATGCAGTACATAAGTCAGCTTTAAGCATTTAAAGCATCTTGTTTGCGATTTTTGAAGCACTTAAATTTCTCTTATTCTAACATTCAACACTGATGCAAAAAACTTAATAATTAAGGAGTTGGTGTGGTTTGGATTTTTGGCATTCCATGTTCTTACTGTCACCTGCTCTCTGGGAAATATAAGATCATGCATCTCTTCCAGTATTGTATTCGCTGTCCTAAGTAGTTTAAAGCCGAAATTGGATTGGTAACTTCTGTGTGGCGTCTGGAATCTAACGGGGCTCCTGCTCATGCTCATCAGCTTAGTGAGCCAGCGAACTGTTTTCTCAAGGCAGAGTCAAGAAATACTGCGATATTTGTGTGAACAATAAACGTATATTTTAATATTACACGGACACGAGAAACTACAATACAATGAACATGGCGACCGACCGACTGATGGAAAGTGGGGGTACATCCCCAGATTGACTGTCTAAGGGAAATCATGTTTGCTAAACAATATTTTCTGTCCTAATCGACCTAGAAAACTATAATTTCAGCATCGTACCATGTTGATGGATATGGAAATTACCCATAGTCGCAAGTGCTCAGCTTTGTGATCTAATAAGGACATGGAATGCCAAAATACAGAAATAATAATCTGAGATGTTTCTACTCCATGAACCGCAGGAGGCTGAGGCTTCATCGTGGAGCGAAACATAACTCTTCATAAATGACAATCTATGAAAACATAATGTTAAGTAATGGATGTATTACAAGTCCGATTTTTACAAAATAAGTCATTTTTATGATCCGGTTTTAAATATTTTATAATCCCTCTACAAAAATAAAGAAACAAAAAATGGAACTACCTCTTCCAATTCACTTCCTTTCTAAGTGTAATTTGAAACTGAAATGTTCGACAATTAGAAGTTATCAATTGAAAAAAAAGGATACCGAAAATCAGCTGCAAAATAGTGAAGTTACGAGGATTTGTCAATATTTCGCCCTCCATTCATCCTTTCTTAATGGAAATTTAAAGTTCCGAAATATTTTTGAATATCAAACTAAAATCTTAATTGAATAAGTTACCAAATGTGGCATCGTCATTTACTTGTCAATCTTTGGCCGAAAGGGAAGCCTAGAAAGGAGAAGTGCTCTATGCATATCTCCTGAAATTCAATAATCGCTCTATCACCTGTGAAACACGCACACTCCAAAGCTTAGTAGAAATTCAAATCATGAATGCAAGCCAAATGAATAATAAACCCCAGTGAAAGAATTTGCAGCGTTTTTAGTTTTGAGATGCGAGCGAAGCGAGTATCCAGACCAGAGAACTAGACAGAACACACATCGAAAGCGTGGACCTATATCGATAGGAGACATCAAGTTTTTCAATATTGCGACGGTCTTATCAGGAAGGGGTTACCTATTCTCGACTTCTACCGTATATGCACAGTATTACAGTATGTATATAGGAAATAATATACAATAAGTGAGTGATATACACTCTCAAGATGCAAACTACATGCCTAGTACCTTCGGTCATCGACAGATAGAAAGCTGCAATAGAAAGGCACAATGCAGAAGTAGGTAGCTGTAATGTACACCCATAATAGGCCTATTGTAGGTTCAAGTTAAGCCTGTCCGATTGTAACAATTTCGTAACAAAAATGCGTCAATCGATTTTATACATCGAAATAGAAACTGTAGAGAAATACTAATACGGAAATAGCTTGGAGGATAAGTAAGTATGGAAGGGTGCTAAGCAGTATTTATAAAAATAGTGATTAGGTGTTGACTATGTATTCTATGAGAGTCATACCTAGACCAAGTGGTTCTGCGCCAAATTGAAAATACAGAGAAAGTGTACTATTGAAGATGAAGGAGGATGGCATGCACGGGAAATATAGGTGAAGATCGAGAGCACAGAACACCTTGAGATTGACAGATGAAAATTAGTTGACGATTGATTTCCCGGAATAAGTACCAACTTCATCAAACATGCAACATTTGGAAATCATGTAATACCTAGATCATCCACGCGAACATACTGGACGCACAATCAATGATAATTTGTCAAATCGCCTATGAAAGGTAGGGAGCAAATCGAAAGGATGTCAATCACACACACACTCACAACATGAACACGGACGAAGCCAACCTATGCCCTAATAAGGAACCTCCAAGATTCGCCCGACCTCAAAAGGAAGGGTTGGGCTCCTGCGCCCACCAACAATCGGCCATCTGGTAGGGATGGGTATCGATACTCAATATTTCAAAACATCGATATATTGTATCGATACTGGGCCTCCCAATAACATCGAGTATCGATACTTCAATATATCGAAATATCGGCCAATTTTTTCTCACTAGCTTAAAAAAATTGGTTTCAATATTTTTCTTTGGTTGATTTTCTTAATTTGATAGAATTGATTGCTTTGATTGAAGTAAAACAAGGAATAATAAGAAGAAGTAAGAGGCTTTATAACGGCTATAGTACCTACTGTTACTGTTACCTTACCTCTCGCAGGTTCAAAAAATCAAAACAAAAATTTCTTCTGTTCTGTTCAAGTAGATACGAGGTTTTTTGCTGTTCAATTTTGAAAAATTGATGTTGGAAACAATACTCAATAGGTATTTATAAATATCGGTACTTTGCTTGATCGATATTTAGAGTATCGATACCAACCTTACGATACAGTATTCCGATATCCGAGTATATCGATACTTGTTCAACGAGACCCCCTACCATCTGGCCAAATACGATACTCGATGGGTTTTGTCAATAATTTATCGATACCTTATATTTGGCAATATTGGAATGATAATACAATTAACTTAAATAAACTTATAATCATTCTGTTCAACGAGAAAGTTATTAATTCCACGGCTACGAAGTCTGAACGCTTTCCTCTCTACAGCACGTTGCGAGGGACATCGAAATGCGCTCTGACGGCTCTTTTATGAAGCTTGACACCCTTCCGTCCGCGTTTGACTGCCCTTGGCGATTGCTTGTGTTCAGTAGAGCGTTATTGTCTACTTGTGGGTGGATTTCTCGAGGCTACGAATAAAACTTAGTAATTGAATTGTACAGAGGAGACACCTCCGTCATCACCAAAAAGCTGACTTCGAGAAAAAAGCAATTGAAAGTTTACGATTTGGTAAGAAATGAACCACAGCCATAAAAATTGAAGTTACAATCTTAAAGTAGGTACTTTACTGCTGTAACTTTGAGAAAAATGTAAAATGTTTGGAATACTTGCTTCAGGCAGGTCCCGTAGATTTGAAAAATCTTGTATACAATTAAATTCGGGTTCTTTGCATTACAGGACTTGAAGGGTTAAGGTTGTGGACTGATTAATGTCCCTTCCCAAAACGACTTTTACCTCTGTTCAACATTCCTTCGTACACCATAGAAATTCACAGATTATGATACGTGTCCATTCATGTTTTGAGAGAAAATATACGAATGAGATTAATTTTCCATTCAAATTTGAAACGAGCGGATATGTAGCTTGGCGGGTTTTAAGCCAAATGATCTCGACAGTAGTGGCACGTATGCATTTGATAAGAAGTTGGGTTGGTGTGAAAGTAGTAACCCTCCATCCACCAGTAGTCCAGTTCTCCGTCACTGGTTCACATAAGTCCACCAAAAGGAGAAAATCATCTTACTAAAATATATCACAGCTGTTGTAGATGAACAACAAGGGGAACTGGAGCTTGTTTTGATTTTGCAACTGCTCGCTCTATAGATTGATTGAAGTCCTCTCCCTACATCTGTATGAATTATTGTGGTTAACTTTTCCTCTCCCTTCGTTCATAATTATTTAAATAATTCGATAATTGAACGCTTTCTGTCGTTATCGTTCCCAATGATGGGAAAGTGTATCTATTATAGAGTGAGATAGTGAAATTATCTATTGAAGGAGTAACAGAAAATTATGGAGGATTTAGACAAATTCTTGTCTGATTTCTTCTGTCTTGTTTCGACCTTTTGCTATGACAAAGCTAAAGAAATGGTTGTAAGTACTTACCTTTCTCTTTCTCTAATTAAAGTGTTGCGCGGTTATAACCGCCAAGTCCGAACTACCTACTCACCTTATGTTTTATTGTTGGTTTTTCAACTGAGGGAAAAGTTCTCTAGACACGATCTAGCTCGGGTACTTTTTGGCGAGGAGAAGGCGTTTGGGTACAGAAACAGGAGGCGGTTGGGTACAAGGTATTGAACGCGGTACATTATTATTCTCCTGTACCCAAACGGCCCATATCGTGTCCAAATACCTATTATAGGAAGACGATACGAACCAAGCGATAGGATGACTGTTTACGTACTGAGGACCACAACAAATTTCTGTCAACTGTTTTGCACAGTTTGATTGCCGTCCAATTCCCCCAGATCGATTACCACAGTTTTTTTGACATCGGATTATCATTTTTTACTTGAAACTCCCAGTGCGGGCGTCTACCCGGGTTGATGGGACTTCAGAATTGGTGCCTCGACTTTCAAGGTCCGTGAAATCTATTTGAAGCTTCAGTTGGCGGGAATGTCACATCTTTAGACACATCGAGAATGTTAATGAAACATGGAATCTGTTATCATTATTACATTTTTGGAATTTGGTGTACTACAATTTTTTCTGTATAGTCCAGTGCCAATACAATGGCACTGCACTCCGCAGTATAACTCGATGAGGTATCCCACAGTCGAAAGTACTGAGCAACACCTAATGACCAATCGTTAAAGCCACAACCTGCTTTGTTGTCAGCTACAGAGTCGTTAAATACATATTGTACATGTACACTGCCGTGGGCCATTTATTAAATAGTTGGTGGGGTAATGTTACATTAGGTATTATTGTGGGAGTTTTTGTATTAAGGAGGAAAGTCACCGAAACTTTTGAGTTAGTGCGTCATAATCCAGGAGATATTGCCATGATTTGGGGTATGTAGCCAATCAACGAACGTAATGAGAGTTGTTTATGAAGCTATTGCATAGTAAAGGCATTTTCGGAGTTTCCAATATCTTTCAGTTAAATTACTAATAGTTGCCTAGCTAGTCCCCTTATCTTTTCAAATTCCTCTCTGGTCACAACTGAAGCTAGGATCCTATTGGACAGTATATCTCTTCGATCTGCTAATGGAGGTTCTCTGGGATCTGCCACAAGGGCATTTTCAACTTCAAAACTTGCAGTCAACCAGAGAGAGGTGTAGGAAACCTGCAATCAACTCGAATTATAATCCAAGAGGACCAACACAACATTTTGAAAAAAAAAAAGTCGGAAAAGCCCCCAAAAACTGGAATTTTCCTTTATTTTTGTTCTGTTTCATTAAATTTCAATTGTGTGTTACGCCTCTGAATGTACCTAGGTACAGGAAGATTTGTCTCTGCCAGGGCAGTCCAATTCTGGTAGCCAGGGGATCCGCATCTTATGTAGGAGGGCTCTCTAATACAGAAATCATAAACCTCGATGTAATAATTTGCAATGTTTTGTTCTATTTCGCAGGAGCGGGAGCGAGTTATGAGCAAACCAGGGTACTTGAGAGCGTTTTTTATTCAGTTGATCAATTTGTGTGAAGCTGAAAAAGCCTACTACAACCTGGGTTTCCTCTCAACGAAAACTAAAATATTTGTCAACTTGCGGAAAGATGTAAGTAATGCAGATAAAAGTGTCGAACTCAATTGTGCCTCTTAGTTGAAAGGATTAGGTGGTCAATCAATAGCTGTATATGTTCATTTCTTAGAATTTTCAATGCAACAAACACAATATGTACTTTTAAGTAAATATGTACTGTGTTTTTCCAAATTTGGACAAAGCCCAAAAAAAATGCTCGCATTCCCGAAACCGCTCTTTTGTTCAGGCTGGGCAAATTTAAAAGTGATCATTTTTCTAAAGCAAGTAGAAGATGTACAAATCACGTGAAATATTTTCATTTCCCACTTCGACCATTCAGAATCGCTCAATTTGTAGATGGGCAAATGAAAAATGATCCAAAATCCAAAAAGAATCCAAATTCAGTCTTTGCTCCCTTCGGATTTGCCCCTTTGGGTAATTGTCAATTGTGAATGTCCTAAGTCTGAACAATTTTGGACTTAGCGCATTTATCAACCATCCATTCGCAATGTGAGCATTTTTTTCGGGCTTTCTTCGAATTTGGAGTTGGGTTCCAACGCATCCATTTTAATATGGCCAATCGTGCAAGTAGTTAAAGTACCTTTTGATAATTTCCAGAGTTCAGTTAGGACTATGTACGATGGGTTGAGACTTGAATTGCACCGTCTAGAAGGACTCCCTTCATCATCCAACGATCCAGAAGCATTAGAAATTGAGAAGACGATTACTCCGCTAGCCAGCCAGTTATGCCATTTCTCCACAGCTCGACAGCAACTCATTGATCTGTATCCTTCTTTTTAGTGTTTTTAGAAAACGAAACTGTTTGTCAATATACAAATTTTCCAAAATGTTCTTTATGGAAATTTGTCAGGAGGCATTCTGAAATGATAGGCACTAAATTATCTGCGACAAAATTGTGGAAACCCTGTCAAGAAAAACACGAAGTTAGTAGAAGAAATGTAGTCTATTTCCACAAAATTGACGGGTTATACATTAAACCCATTTTGAAGGGTTAGGTCATCATCAGTGACAAAACAATAACTAAATGTTCATTCGAGAAAACAGAGGTTATATCGTGGCAGGTGAAAGGGAGCTTCAATTCCATTGGGCAAGAGGTGTGGAGGAATATCCAATCATGTGGTCTGTAAGTGAAAGGAGATACAATTCTATTGGTCAGGAAGGTGAAAGGAGGGATTGAACAATATTTTGGAAAGCAGGTAAAGGTAGTACAACAAAGCCAAGAAAAATGAACGAAATAGAAAAATTAAAAGGCCTTTGCTATTTTAGAAATGAACCTATTAATGAGGAAATATATGTAGTAATATCCTATTTTAACATTTACTACCTCTATCACTTATAATTATTTCAAATTTTTTTAGAACATTCAGAACACCGCCTTTTGGACAAAAGTAAACGAATTCTGTCAGATGGTGGGCACAGTCAGAGTGGTGGGTCTCTGAATTGGGACCAACCCTTGTAAGGTTTGCCCATTGGCCGAATATTCTTTGTATCTCACTCCCGGGCCATTCTCAAATAGGAATTCTGTTGGAGCAAAGTCCTTGCTTATTCTGAGCCAGAGTGCAGACCCTGAAAATTGCCTGATACTGAGTTCCAGTTCATGTCATAAAACTGTTGACGCTGGGAGAGCTCTCTCAAACCTAACACTGTAGGCTGGAGAGACAATTCTAGCCACCTCCTTTGGTCCAACGATGTGGATAAACCACAGCCTATTGCTGACATTGCCGTTGTAATTTGTTTTTGTAGTGCAAACACCCAGTTACCATGATAGTCCCCTAAGGAGCTGAAGGTATTATTCCTAGGGTCAGAATGGGAGGATAAATAAGGGTCTGTTACAGATACACCATGCTGAGTCACAAAAATGCTGTTGAATCCTGGCTGTAACTCAATACAATAACAGTACAAAACACTGGCTGAAAATATTGGCCATTGAAACAAGGTTGTTGTACTCTTTAAAAAATAATGGAATATAGAAAGACTGCTTAGCCTGATTGTCATGAAAGGTGCACAAGTGAAGATGGCTGGCAGACAGTGCTGCCAACAGGCTGGGCAGAATGTAGGTTTTTACTACTTGGAAACGGACGCTTGTCCCCACTATTCTGAATTAGCCTTTGAAATGGATGGGGTAGTTGCAAGGCCACCGCAATTGTTAGAACACTTGCCCCTTGACAAAATTATATTTAAATACTGAGTTTTCTGATTTGATTCAGTGAACTAATTTCTATCTGAATCAAACAAAAAAATTACCGTCTTAAATAGCTAATTCTTTAATATTTCTACCCTTAAATACAAACCCTTAGGGTTAATTGATCAAGAAGCTGGTATTACTGGGACATCCTGGATCGCTGTAGGGTTTTTGGGCCAAATCAAGTAAACTTTGGTTCAGTACGGACAGTCAACTGAGTGATGAGTCAATGTGCATCTTGCGAGGATAATCTACATTTACACTTCATCACATCATTCCAAGTTGCCGCAGCATTGGGGCGCTCCATGGTACAAAATTATTCTTGTCCAATCATAATCCCAAGCTCGCTCATTCAAATAATCTGTGAATACTGTTTCATCTGTATAATCTCTAAATAATTTCCTTATCTTAATGTATTCAGTTATGAGAAAATATACAACATGGGTATTGGAAGTAAACACATCAAATATGAAGAGCTGAGGGGACAAATTGAGGCTATTATTGAAATGCACGTTCTTCCCCACCCGCTGTTGTCATCAATAAGGAATTGCATTACGTGAGTTGTTTACTACTGAGATTCCTGCCCGTTTGATCCTAATTTGCTTTTAAAACATGGATTACAAAAGTAATATTTTAGATAATTTTGTTGACAGTTGGGAATGTGAGTCTCTTATGCACTGCCTTGGCGCTCAAACAAAGATGGAAGAATGGACCATGCTTCCGTCGCTTATGAATCTTCACGCCGCCCATAACCGTCTTACACATTGGGAAAAGTCAATTCAAGTGAAAGAGGTATGAATCATCAATTTTGAGGGGCTTTGATGAGTATTGAATGATTCAAGTTGCTTCATCGTCCAACAACCAACTTAACCCTTGATAAGTGCTGTGACAACAAAACCACTGTTAGGGTGTGTATCTTTGCGCAAGAGATTGCCAGGAAACAACTCAAATCTGCTATTCTCGAATCTACTACTGTAAAGACAGCCAGGCAGCACTAAAGGCTATTTCTGCCTTTTCAGTAGTCTCAAAGCTAACGTGGAGTTGCCTTAGCTTCCTCAAGGCTGTACCTGGTGCAATAACAACATTGCTCTGGGTGCCAGGTCATGGAGAAATAGGGGGCAACAAGGTAACAGATTAACTGGCTAAGAAGGGATTATAGTCCAACCCAATTGCACCTGAACCAGGGATTACCAAGAGTTACATAACTCAACAGGTCCAGAAACGGGAAGACAAGACACGAACAACACATTGCCACAATCTCCAGAGTAGCCACTCTACCGTAAATTACCATCTTAAAAAAATGAGTAAGCCCAGGACAATAGAATGATAAGTCTGCTGCGCAGAGGTGGAGACAGAGGAACGCATACTTTGTGAATGTCTTGCTGTTGCAAAAATAAGGTTCCAGCATTTTGGAAAGTACATTTGATCATATAAATTCAAGTCTGGCATTCGTTTTCTGTGTTTCTGAAAAATTTGATTCATTTGGTGGTTTTGCTTACTGTACTCCTGTTTTCAATTGGGTTCCATTAATAACTATAATACCACTGAAAAGTTGCATACGACGCCATCTTCTTGTTGTACAGCTTACTTAGCCAATCAGAGAACTTACCCCAACTAACAGAGGAATATCCGTTTGAACTTGGAACAGTAATAAGTCTGCTGCGCAGAGGTTATTGCTCATTCCCGTACAGCTGAACACATACTTTGTGAATGTCTTGCTGTTGCAAAAATTAGGTTCCAGCATTTTGGAAGGGTGCCTTAACACCGGCTGATATATGGAAACCTCTGGCACCCTCCTTCGCTTTGTGAATGAAGAGGTCATTGAAAAGGTTCTGAATTAAAATAGCGATAATGTCATAATCGATCAAAATGGTCCCAATGATCAGGTTGCTCCCATCCCTTAGTGGAGTCTAATAACGGTTTTTGACCTTCGTTCTAGTTGTAAGTACTGGCCGTCAGTGTATCCCGTGTTCCCTGGTCCAAATCTGTGGACGAAAGCTCTACCAAAATTTTGTAGTACGCAAGGTGAGCATCTCACTACTCCCGATCATTTATGATTATTAGTTGCTTTCTTCATATTGATCATGACTAGTAAGTTTGATAATGTAAATTCAAGTTTGGTATTACTTTTCTGTGTTTCTGAAAAATTTGATTCATTTGGGGGTTTTGTTTACTGTACTCCTGTTTTCAATTTGGTTCCATTAATCACCTAAACACCTCTGAAAAGATGCTTACGACGCCATCTTCCTGTTGCACAGCTTCTTTAGCCAATCAGAGAGCTTACCCCATCAAACAGAGGAGTATCTGTTCAAACTTGGGACAGAGGTAACCTGGCTAGCGTTTTAGTTACGCTTTTTCTCAAAAAAACGCTGGAGTAACCCCTCCCACCCATTCTAGATACTGGCCCTCAATGTATGTGTGAGGAAATGGAAAAAATGAAGTTTTAGGGATTGAAAAATATGGAGGTTTTTCCACCTGTAGACCAGTGTGTGGCGCCACCCTCCTTTCACCCAGTTGCATTAGCCAATCAAACAGCTTAGGCCGCTGCTCCACTGGCCATAGTTGGGTCCACGGGCAACAGAGAACGAACTGCAATCCATAGCGCCGCCGTGGCTTCACTAGCAGTAAAAGTCAGTGTGCCGGTAGACGTGACTGATGAACGATCATGCCACAAGTTAACATTCGTAATGTTGTACTCAGTGTACTTTTAGTTTATAGACGACGCCGGTTACAGAAGAGAAAATGGTGGATTCATCCAATACTAAGCAACAGGAAGTCAGGAACACAGAGGATGCAGAAATTCGTCTTGAAACGGACAATGCGTGGAAAAATGTACATCAAGTTACTAATGTCGGCGTCAATAACCTTCTATTGTGGGATGCAATTTGCACAGTACGCCTGTATTGCGGGTCTGATTGCCTAGCAACCAAGAAAGCTGGATTGAGACGCGACCGACACTGCAGTTTACAGCTAGTGGCGGCAAAATGTAGCAGAAGAATAGGACCAGTTCCATTGGGCGCGACTCTACATTCTGTGGCGCGCCGTCAAATGTTTCACTCATTCCTGCAGAGTCACCAACCGAAGTGTAGCGCGATCATCTACCTCCGTTTTGATTCCTGCCTTCCATTTCTCTAGACTCACTCAACTAACGCACTTTGTAGCGCGGTTCATCAGCTATCCATCACACAGTGGAGCCGCGGCCTTACCCAGTCAAAAGCGGTGAAATGCTCCTGCCATTCAGAGTGGGGATACTGTCACCCATTCTAGATAATCCCCCCTTAGGAAGTTATGGACTTGGAAGTAATGAACTAATATGGAAGTTTATAATTGGTATCGAACACTTGTTTCAGTCGTGGAAAATTGGGTTTTTAAAGAGCCCAAATCAACCTTCTCTATATCAGTGGCTATGGAGATTCAGAGCTCACTTGGTCAATAAGTTTACATTATACTTTTACACGACTTTGGCACAACAAACGACTCCCCAAGAGATGCGGAACTACCTATCTTCCAAAAACAATACAGATCTGCATATCAAGTTAGTGGGATATACGTTGTTTTAAACAGTCGTGTTATTGAAGTGTAGTTTTAAATGTATGAAATGACGAACTAATTTTTAGGTTGCACAGTCTACAGAAAAAATGTATGGCAGGGTTCGTAGCATTGGTTTTTGACCCAAGAGGCATCCTTGGCTGGAGAGGACCTGGTTATATTCACCCAGCACGGACCACTGAAGGACTTCCCGAACACTACGTTTTGATGTTGTCCCAACCTGCGGTAAGTACATTTTTAATCTACCTTGGACGGTCACTGGGTAGTATAGTTATTGCCTCGATTTCTAAATTCAATTATTTATTAGCGATTCCTTAAATAAATGTAGAGACTGATGTAGAGTTAGGAATTTAAGCCATCTCTAATTTTTTAGAGATCGTATGACCTAATTTTCCAAATTGATCCTATTACATTAATGTTAAATTGAAATTTGAACACTTTGTATGCAAAGAAATTGTTCATTATCAAATTTATTGAGAAAAAAAAACCTGTTCTAAACAATATTCTTCAAGTCAAAAAATTATTTTGTGTTTTATATTTTAATAGATCCTTTAGCACATTTTATTGGAGTTTAAGTGATACTGTTCAGCGTAAGTTTCAGCTTCAATTTTCAAATGACATAGTTCATGGTAAATGCACTTTCTTGATTCATATTCTGGAAAAAAAACGCTGCAAATTCTTTCATTGGAGTTTATTATTCAATGATTCATGATTTGAATTTCTACTAAGCTTTGGAGTGTGCGTGTTTCACAGGTGATAGAGCGATTATTGAATATCAGGAGGCACACAAGTATGATCAACTGATCAATCCAAATAGGTATTTTGGTTGAGAACCGATTAAGTGCTCTATGCATATCTCCTGAAATTCAATAATCGCTCTATCACCTGTGAAACACGCACACTCCAAAGCTTAGTAGAAATTCAAATCATGATTCATTGAATAATAAACCCCAGTGCAGCGTTTTTCAAGAGCGATCACAACGGAAAAATATTCTATTTGAAAATTTTAAATTTCGTAAGACGGAGCATGCATATCAGAATGCTTATTGGCTATAAACCCTTTTAGGAGTTCACTCCAGTATCCACATTCACAACATCACTAGGTTACTACGATCAAAACAAAAAAAAACTTGTTTTTGTTTTGATCGCAGTAACCTAGTGATGTAGTGGTGTAATGGTTTGAGATACGGACCTGGGAAGGGGCTCATTCAATTCCTTATGGAAAGTTCTTCGAAAAAAGTCCAAATTTTTTTTTTGGCTTTTTTAGGGATTTTACAAAACATTCACAACCCTTAAAGGGCACTTTAATTCAAGTGAGAGAGCTGAAGAATTGGGGCGTTGTCCGACCAACATAGATTTTACCTGAAAATTTCAGATTTTTTGCTCCAGCCGTTTGGGAGAAATTGTGCGTACGGCGAATCCAAATCTGAAATAAAAATTTTTCCGTCCGTCTGCCGTACGCACGATTTTTCCCAAACGGCTGGAGCAAAATATCTGAAATTTTCAGGAAAAATCAATATTGGTCCCACAACGCCCAATTCTTTAGCCCACTTAATTTAAAGTGGTGCCCTTTAAGGGTTGTCAAAGTTTTGCACCTCTCTAAATTTGGACTTTTTTTGAAGAACTTTCCATGAGGAATCGAATGAGCCCTTCCCCAGGTCCGTAGCACAAACCATTCCCGATGTATGGTGCCAAAATTTGCATCCACATTCACTACATCACTAGGTTACTGCCGGACGGAAAAATTGTTATTACACATTTGGATTCTGCACCCTTTGAAACGTAAACCATGAAATTTTCAGGGGGGGTTGGAATTTTTTTTTTCAAGAGCGATTGCAATGGTTTATTATTGAATAATAAACCAATATATATATAACTTAAATTTATAAGAATTTCACAAACAAAAAGATGAGAGAATAATTTTGATATTTCGATATTAATCTTTGTCATGAGTAGAAGAACAAGGTTTTCTGAATTTTGGGGCTGGATGTGGAAACTGCTCTGAATGAACGATTAATTTACTTCGATCCTCTCAGCGATTGACCGCATCTTCTCCTTTCAGAAAATTGGAGAGCGTATGTCGGGGATCTGTCGAGCTCTTGACGGAAGATCTGCCGATTTCATATCACCAGACAAACCGTCACTTTTTTATAATTCCGAGGTAATCACGATATTTAGAACTAGGAATTCTTTAATGGGGAATTTCTCCTCACCCCAGCAGAAAAAAAGATTGGAGAATCGTCTGTAATTATCTCTCCCTAAAGAAATGTCACAATTGTTTTTTTTTTTTATCTCTTCCAGGAAAAATGTAGCTATTTGATGTGGAGCATAGAGCCGCGAGTGAATTTTGTGGTTTTCTATGAAGGAAAAAGGGAGGACAAAAGTGCGAACATCCCTCAAATCACAGAATTTTGCTCACAAATCAGAGGAATGTCACTCCTAGCTTCGTTGAAGCCGACCAAGTGAAATCCCATCCTGCAGAAAGATAGGTAGATTTCTTATCTATTGTCACTTTTTGAGCCGAGTTGAACCTCTATTATACTATCTTTATGCGAGATCTCATCTATTTTCGTACTAAACTAAAAACATGGCAGTTTTATACTTTGTAAATAAGTAGGTGTTATTAAATAAATATTTTACTTTGTAATAAAGAAATATTATTCAGTCAACATTTTTACAAAAACCCTGTAACGGATTGAGCTAGAAATCTCTGAACAACTGAGTAGTTATAAGCGGCAAATAAGGTTAAGCATGCCTGTGTGTTCAAGGAGACAAAAGCTGCTGCCAACGTAAGAAATATATCGTGGGGTTCCTGGTAAAAGTGACCAAGTAACATTTTTTTCAAAATGAGCTTTTTTTGTCATTCCGGTACTAAGGAACGTTGTCTACTGTGTGTTGTTGCTAAGAAGTTATCTTCAAACTGATGTTCGAGAAATACTTGAAAATAAATTTTACCTGCCTGACCCAAAGAGTTTTATGTGACCAAATGGCATTTGAACTCAACCACAAAACACGAGATGGATGATAAATGTACTCTCGCTGGTGCATGTAAATGTTATCAATTGCCATTTGATAACTTTTACTGTCGTAAGATTGCATAGTGGGCAGGTGAAAATGACCAATCACAGTGATAGGTAATGGATAACCTTTTCTAACAGAAATAGGTATATCATTGTTATTAGATGCTTGGCAACACGATAAATTAACGAAAAAACTATTCAATCCCTCAATTTCATGTAACTATGCGACTGATTTTCAAAGAATTGAATTGACCAAATGAGTAAAGCTTGAAACTCCAGGCAGGTAAAAATGACCAAATAGAGTTTTCCGAATAAACAGCTCTTATTTAATCTGAAGTGAATTTTGAAGCACGATATGAGAGGAGGGCACTAGCTAACTACCTACAGGATAAAGAAAAATCGAAACAGTCGGATGAGACATCACACAACCAGTGTTCGTAAGAAGAAAATAGGTGAAACTTCAGATCGCTCCCCTGTAAAATTTTGCTAATGTTACTTGGTCACTTTTACTCGGAACCCCACGATATTTCCCCGTTATTTCTCGCTCTTTTCAAAGAGTGGCAAACTATCGTAATGTAACATTATGATCAAAATACTAAAATAAATAAATAATTGATGAATGATAATCGAACATATACCATATTGAAATTACGAAACTGTTTCATTACGTTCTATCGGCGATCCAATGGTCCACAAATAACTTGGGGGTCCCAAAAATAAAGTTTAAGAGGGGGATCCGAAAAAAACTGTCATGCCACTGAACGACTTCATTAAACCATTTCGTTGATGGCTCCCTAACAAAGGAATTTCTAGCATCATGGCCTCAACAATTTCCATTGCAACAAGGGTGATGAAACTACTTCTTGACAAAAATAAACAACCTTTTTATTGTTCTCGTTCGTTATGAAATACAGGAGTACATAAACCATTAGGTATATACTTCTTCGGAATGAAGTGCACAAGAAAAATATAAATGTAGGTATACTGTGACGTCTCACAGTTGTATACTAGGTCATTAATTACAAAGTTGACTTTGATAACTTGTAGTTATAAAGTGAGACCTAATAATGGAAGAAGGAATAATCGTGGGAGAGATGAGTGAAGGTTCTCCTATTTGAAAATCTAGTTGAGGCACCTCCTTCGCCGGTACCTACATTTTCAACCAAGGTTCCAAGAGAGAAGCGTCCCTTGTCAGTATCATTGACTAGTCAGTTTTGTGGAAACTAGGCTAGTGTTTCTACATCCCAGCTCTGTAAGTGTAAATATCGAAATCTTTCGGGATATCTTCAAATTCTTCGACAGTCCGCAACTCCTTCCTGGATCGCCTTCAGTGGGCACAACTAAAATAATGAAAATAACAAACAGAAATCATAAATCCGAAAGTAATAAGAAAGTAGCCTTATTTTACAATAAAATAAAGTTTAAAGTAAATTGATGTAAATGTATGTGCACATTTGCAAAGTTGACACAAACACACTCTTGTTGGTACGTTCAAAAAAATAAAACAAATGAAGTGCAAAAAGGTCCACAACTTACTATTAATTTAATATTGAACAAGCCTCACTACATTCCCGAGGACAGCTATTTGGAAGGTCACTTGTTTATTGAGAGGTCAACTGGTTTGAACATAACGGGGAGGGTGGTTAGGTTAAAAAAAAATAATTCAGAAGGGAAACGAAGAAAAAAGAACGAATAAACGAAGGGAAAAGATTGGATAAATTGGTACGGGGCTCATCCATTTAATTGACAAGGCAGGTCAGAATCGTCAGTTCAAAAACATTAAAATTTATTGCACTATAATGGAATGTAGTTAAGGCGAAAATTAAAAAAAGGAACACATGAGTTCAAACATCCTTGCTCACCTCGATCACAGCTCACAGAAGTAGCACACTCTTCATCCATCACCTGTCACCACGGGCTAAACTTACTCTTAACTGATACCGTTCAAGAGGTTCAATGAGAGAAAATAAGAACAAAGAGAAATTCAATCAACACTCTATAATATGAAGGATTCATCCTTTACAATCATACATTCATCGTTATTAATTTGATTCATAAAAAGTTCACCGGACCACAAACATCAAAAAAATAAAAGTTTTCAACTTTTCAATGATATTTTTCATTTATAGACTCAATAATATAAAAACCGAGATACTGTTATCAACTTTAACCGATTGACAATCATTCTTTCAGATAACATAGTTTTGACGAGTAGCTTACCGCTGCCGTTAAATGCAGTAGCTACACGAATTTCTTCACACCACAATGTGAAAACATACATTCCTACATTTAACGTCATCATATCATACGCAGCTTTCATAATACATGGGTTTGAACACCGTACTTTCAAATTGGCTTTGAGTGACGAAATCGTAAGGCTAATGTTTATTTTCCGTGATGTTACTTTGGAATGTCATTATGGACTGTAACACTGTACGAGCAATAAACAAAATTTTGCATGTAGTTTGCAGTAAGAGTTTTTGGTCAATATGTATTCTAATCTTAATGAGAAAGTTATCCTATAGCGAACTAACGAGGGTGATGATACGGTCGATTTAATAAACTAAACATAGTACTTCACAACGCAGATCTCAACACACCAACCTGATTTCAAAATGTAACCACACAAACCGTTAATCGATAAATAAATGCTATGATATATTTCAATAAAACTGGAGCACATTAATACGAAACTAAAATGTATTGAGGAAACTTAACAGTCAATAATGATTAAGAATGAGGAGCGAAGCCTAGGCAGTAGATGCTATAACTATAACCTTCAAAGTAACTACAAAATACATTGTACTAATCATACTCATGTCTCATGTTCTGTTGTTTATCCTGACGTGACTTCCAAGTGACTGGAGGTCCCTGTTGAGGTGGACCGTTCGGAAGGCCAGACTGAAGCTCTCCACCACTGGCTGGGGGCTGGGGTCCACCACTTTGTGCGGCTGCGGCAACGACTTGGGCTTGGGACATCCAATTTAAAAAGCTGCCGACGTTGTTGGGAGCTGGTGGCCCTTGCGGTGGAGGACCGTTGGTATTGTTTTGCCCCCCGCCTTGTCCACCGCCCCCACCAAACCCTCCAGGCTGGTTGAAACCTCCTGCACCTGGGCCACTACCATCAGCTCCGCTCGGGTTAGCATTCTGAAGGTTACCTACAACACAATAATGGGGTATATACGCAATTTTTTCATACTACACCAGCAAGTTGAGGCTGTTGATGCCATAATTTTGCAGATGCTGCCACAAAACTGTTCTAACATAGCCCCTAATCCACAGAAACAGAGGCCTACAATGATTCGTATGTAAGCATGTCTTCTGAAAGTTGCCAAAACTGGAGTGGATGAAACAGTTCTCTTTACGTCTAGAAATGCTTTTTCATGGTTGAGAGCAAGGCTTTATTTGTTAAAAATCCGTTCACATCTGTGCACATCAGAGAGAGGGAAGGGGGACAAGAAAGAAGTAGTGAAACAGCTACAAGATGAGGGTAAAAGTTAAAAGAGTTCTAGGTGGCAGTGGCGGAGTTCAAATTATTTAACCTCGAGACTCCGCGCACTGGCACTGCGTGCTAATTTTCAGTGGATCTGAAATACCTAGGTATTCCTAGTACACCATGCTGCCGACAAGTTTGCAAGCAGTTGCGAAGTTTGGGTACAGCATTGAGCGGGTTCAGTACGTTCTAGTAATAAATCTTTTTCGTCAACCCTTCGATCTGGCATTAGGCCTCACTGCCTCAGTATTTATATGATAATTCGCTTACGATGTTTCCATCGTATGCAAGCCACAACACAACTGCCCATGTTTGTAATTGGCTGAAGACCACTCGCGCATAAAATCGCCTTATCTGGACAGGCTCTTAGTTTCTCCTCCTTTTTCATCTTTCAAGCATTAGTCCATTATTAATTAATTTTTATTTTGAAAAAATAGAAGATATTGGTACGAGAATAAACGATAAATTACGTACCAATGAGGTTGAGGCCCCATCCAGCCTGGTTGAGAGCTGCAGCCACGAGGGCAGGGTTCATTTGCAAAGCCCCGAGATTGATTCCCGCCATACCGAGGGGATTGGTAAGATTGCCCGTTCCTGTCTGACCACCTATTTCGTTCAAACAAACAAGAAATACTTCAGACATATTGATCACCAATAAGAAACGAAAATATTTCCAAAAGGCAACTCAGGCGATCTAGCAACCAGAAGCTCTATTAACTAAGATTTTTTATTAGTAAATAAAGAATATAAATCTTCCAAATAAGGAGAATAAAACTATGTATTCTTAACAAAAAATAGGTCATTAAGAGATTTAGAAAAACCAAAAGAATTCAACAAGACTCAAACAGATTCATTCATTACAATCGAACATAGACAGTACTTCACGCATCACACTCACAAAACGTGGAAATAATTATCTATACTCTATGCATCTTCGATAAATTTAAATAGATTACAAATGTTCAAAAGCATAGATCAAAAAATATAGTACGTTCCTGCTTGGTGACGGGATGTTAGAATACAAAAACAACTACCAAGAATCAAGTGAAATAATTCCATTTTCAAATCGTCTGAATAATGATCAAGTGTTATCGATTTGAAACAAATGAAAGAAACTGGAATATATAGACGAAAACTTGGATAGATTTTATAGATAATTTCCCACGCTCCATGCTAATTCACAAAAAAAACCAAAAGCTCTCCAAAATTGAAGCATTGAAACAAAATCCTTTCACTCCATTCACCACAAGATATTCAACAAATCCAACATACCTGGGGGAGCCTGACCAGTGATGCCGAGGGTTTGGAGGTTGGGCATATCAAGGGAGGTTCGGGCATTTCCCTGACCCCAGGGTCCGCCATTCATCCCTCCCATGTTATTCCCGCTCCCTCCAGGACCCCCGCCACCACCGTGGTAGGGGTGGACGCCGTTACCTGCCGGCCCGTATCCTCCCCCGTACCTGCAACAATCATCGACTTCACAGCAATCTCATTCACTCACACTTCCATCCAATCTTCAGGCAATCCTGGCTGGTTCTCTTCAATTCGCCTGGCAAAGGCAAGTGCTCACATCATTGAGGTGAAGCGGGGAAAGGGAAGGCGTGCAGAATGATTTCATCAAACTGACATTAAAACATTCATTGCCTCCTAGAGACTGACTAAAATATGATCATTCCAAGCACTATCACTTTTCAAAGCAAAACAGGGTCAGAAATAGTGAAAATATATCTTCTCTTACAATGATTGATTATCATTACATGTCAAATTTATTTTTTTACGTTTTCTTTTCTCATCACAACGAATCTTTAGTGAAAGGAAACTCTGAATGCTGAGTATCCAAAATTTAATCAGCATTAAAAGTAAAGAATATGATCAAACGGTAGACTGATTAGAACAAGCAACAACCATAATTCATGGTTAATGACAATTTTAAGGAATAGAATGGATTATACAACTTTGACCACGATCACTTATATAGAACATTACCTTGGTATACTGTACTGACACTAGGGTTGATTTTCATTTCATCTCGGAGGGCTTGTGGTTGGTCGAAAGAAGCATAAAGATAGCTTCATATTAATTGGAACGAAGCCAATTTGGCTGAATTTTGACTCTGGGAAATGATACATATTGGAAAACCAACCCCCAGGGTCGAAGAGGTTTGATTAATTGACCTCGGCAGCTGAATGGGGTAGAATGTGGTGTTTTTTCTGGGTTTCTCACAAAGAAGGCACTTTTGGGACATAGTACTGGGTGATTCTCAGTCAACTCAACGCCCTTCCACTAGGAACCCATCCTTATCTTAGCCATCACCATCTTCAGGTCAACAGCTTCTTCCTATTATTTATACCAGTTATCCTCCAATCACCACTAAAATGACGAGTCTGGACTCCTTGACGCTGCTAGATTCCTTATGTCAGTATCTCAGACTCTAGATTTACATGGTTTTCGGAACCACCTGTTACTTTCGGTAACAACTGAATTTTCTGTCAGATCGTTGTCACCAACTTCATGTGCAAGCCTACTATTATGTCAATTCATTATTTTATAATTAGTTTTATCAAAACAAAAGAGCTTAATTTGTCAACATTGATATAGAATCATTTTCACCGAACAATCCTTCAACATTCAAGTATAGATCAGTGGGTCCTAACCTTTTTTGGCCTATTGCCCCTTCCTGGAGTTGGAGTAATACAAATCACCAACCTATCTTTTCTATTATTTGAATAGAAAAGTTTTGGAGAAGTACGCATAGCTTTACTCAAGCTAACTCATTCTGTTTGAAATTAAGCTTCGCTTCACAGTCATATTTCAGACCTAGAAACTCCGTCTGCAAAAAGTTTTCAAACGTATGAACGGCTTCAAATGAAACTGGAATCCGATCAGGAATGTATAACTTGGTCAAATCGGTAAGTTTCCAAGTGCCAGTTTTTAAGTGGTTAAGGTGTCCAATGAAAATAAGAATTTTGTCTTCCGCAAGGTCGGAAATCCTGATACTGAACACGTTTTGAGGGTAGACAACTGAAGCAGGGTTCACTTCCATCCGAAAGGTCCAGAAATACTGATAGGGGAAGCTAGTGAAAAGCAGTGGAGGGGATGGAGGGGAATCACTGAAGTTGGGAAGGCGTTCATAACCATCCTGAATTTTGCTGTCTGGAACAGCTGTTTCACGCGCTTCCTCCCACAGCTGTTTCTGTTCCTGATGCCATTCTGTATGCGGTGTAGTGAACTGCCCAGATGTGGAGCCGAAAAATCTGATGCATACAGTTTGCTTCAAAAGTGCTTCTCCAGAAAAAATATTCCCCCTCCCCAGCTGCGATGTCCAACCAATCAGCTTCTTGTAACTACTTTCTGATTGGATGAGAACCCTGCTGGAATCAGCTCTTTACGACCAACATTTTCTTGGGAATGTCGAACTGGGCAATGAACAAATGATTCCATTGGCTTTGATATGGTTCATCTTGTTTCCTCAAAGCTTTACACTGAACTCATTTAGCTCTTCAAATATACCTGCAATGTACGGCAGTTCCAATTTACGTTGCCTCAAATCATCACTTGAAACAATCACTTGAGTCAAGAAACTGTACCTGTCGCAAATTCACTCGCTAACAGTTTCCTTTTGAAACTCTCAGTTGTATGAAGGAGTGTTCTAAGTCATTTTATTGGCAAAGTAGAAGTAGATGGAAGAGACATCGACAGATCATACAGTCCTCATACATGTTGTTCTCTAGAGAATGCTCTCTATGCAGTTGCTCTCTACATAATACGCGATGTTATAATATATTACGATTACTCCAATTTACACTGTTTTGAGTACTCACTTGGCGTCTGTAGAATGTTAAGGGTTACGAATTCACCCTTGTTCTATGAGAATCGTTCAGCAGAAAATTATCGCTACCGATTCTGAGGTCAAAGTGCAAATGTTGACTACCATTGCTTTCTAAAGGGTTAACGAAAATACCCAGTTTATGTTTGTTAATAATATTATGGTAGATTTAAATCATTTTAATAACGTGCAATCTGTTGAACTATAAATAATTAGAACCAAAATATCAATCTGTATGAAAACAGTTGGGTGTAATTGAGTTGTATTCATCCATTGGGCATACTAGCGCTAAAGAAAATTCACAACCCAAGAGTCTGTTTGCGGCAGTGATATGCAAGTGTAGTGCTTTGGAACCACAAGAAATTAACTGACCTAAATAAATTGAAATCAATTCAATGAAATGAAAAGAAACAGTCAACATTAGCCAGGTATTGTAGAAAATATCATTGCATTCATCATTATAGTATTAAAGATTGGAATTCAATATTGAACAAACTCACACTGCTTGATCCTTCACTATCAACTAGGATATCAAAGGAGCACGTACCACGAGAATGGATAGGCAAGGTGTTTCATTAGGATTGAAGCACGATAAACTAATACAATTTATTTAAATGGAAAAGGTAATTTTAGAAAGGGAAGTTATTGATAACCGAAGAATTTAGTTCGTAATTACTAGATAACGAGGGTTAAATAATCCCGCTTTCTATTTTGAAAGCGGCGTTTGACGTTTTACAAAAAAATTGAATGAGAAGACTTGAATGTACATAGCATACTAGCACACGAGCAACGTTCAAACTTTCTTTCAGACAACCATTCGGCCTAATGTAAAGAGGAAATCTTTATGATTACGGATCAACATCACACATTCTTTCAACGAAAAAGGGAAAAAGTTTGTACATCATTCGTGATAGGAGGAAAACGAGAATCCAACTGTAATAGTTGCGAGGGAAGCAAAGTAGAAAGCCATATAAGTATGAGGTAACTTTGAGGCCTAGTATTATAAGATCTTGAAGGGCTCTAGAGTTCCTATGCATTCGGAACGTTCAATGCATTGCTGGGGAAAGAAGAGGCTGCAAGAGAAAGTTCAGTATTAACAAATAAAAGGAACAATATGTATGACACTATCGTTAAACAGTAACGTTAAGATGAAAGACGTACGTAGCTACTCAGTATTATTGAGAGTTGAAATTATAGTAACTTTTAACAAGAATGAGACCAAGCAGACAATCTGCTTCGAATCATTGAAAAATGAAAATGAGCAACAAGTGACAAATCCAAACCGACCAAACCCTCAATTAATTGTTCCTTCCTAGTAATGGTGATATGAACAATTTAAAAAAAAAATTGTTTGTAGATTACAAAGCTTTTTTTTATTCAAAATAATAAACCAAAACTATCTAACCAATATTTTCAAAACCAAGATTACTGAAACAGTCAGTGCCTCCTGCTATGGTGAAAGGAGATTGAATCCTATTGGCTCAGGGAAGTGGAAGGGACTGGGACCGACCAATGCCTCTTAAAGCTTACAAAGTGAAAGGGGCGAAAACAGTTACATTATGGAGCGGGGGAGCTAACTTATTGCACGAATGACCCCATTAATGGTGAAATATTTTGAGGAACACCCTCATTTAAACATTTTTCTGACCTAACACTCTTAACATTTTTGAATTTTTCTAGCCCATCTAACATGGAAAGGGAGGTATGTTCACTTTCCTGAGCCAATAGGATTCAATCTCCTTTCACCTGAGCCTGTATAAGATTTGCTTTCTGTGACGTACCTTCAGTTCACGTTACTGATGATGACCTAACCTTCGAAATCGATTGAATTGTGTAACTCATTAATTTCGTGGAAATATAGACAACGTTCTATCTTACTCCGATTTTATTAAAACAAGTTTCTTTTCGTTTTTAAAGTAAATGCAGTCCATAGGGGGAAGTCGGTAAGCAATAATTGTCATATACATAATCCAGCGGCGTAACCCCCCCCCCCCCCCACCAAATCACAATTGGCAGTTCAAAAAAGTAAACTTAAGACTCTATCCATCCAATTCGCTAGAATTGTAAACCGTTTTTCTTATAAAGTTAGACCGTGAATCATTCCTTTATTTGGCTACCCATCTACAAAGTTTTTTTCAATAATTTGTTTTGTGGTTACTATAATTGTACTAATATAAGAAAATCGAACTGCATTAGGAGTACAAGTGGTTATCTACGCAAGGAATAAAAATAAGTAATATTAATGATTAAGGCTCGAAATCATTCAAGAAAGACGGCACCCCAAGACTGGTTGCAGACCTGAAAATCCACGGTTTGTGTGTGGGATGTAGAAAGGGTGGCGTATTTGGATACCCGCGTAGTTGACGCTGACACCTCCTCCTACATCTCTCAAACGAGGACTTCAGTTTCCCAAAATGCTGGCAATGCAAAGCACAGAAAGGCCAGCTGAGGATATGAGATGCTCATTTACACCCTCAGTGATATCCTGCGAGGGCTCCCTCCACAAGGAGTACGACTGCTTCTTAAAAAGAATAGCTATTGTCCTGTCCGAAAAATGGTCGAAACCTCTGTCGCAGGTGACCCAGTGGGTGAGGGTGAAGACCCAGATGGCTGTAATACGGGCGGTTTCACTGTGAATTCGAGGCTCAAGGAGGAAAGTCCGATGCCTTGGGCTCGAAGATGGAGCCTTGATGCCACTCAACTAGCCTCAACCCACTTCCTTTCTTTTGGGAAACCCTCAAGAGCCCAACAACCCATTTAGGGCCGCTCTTCAAAAAACAATAGAATAAATTTTGATTTGAAAAATAAGCAAAGAGTTACAATGTCATACAGATATAGCAATTCCAAGTCAAATTCTTTTAATATCTACTCAGAGCAGGTTTTTTTAGGGAGGCTTTGGATACTGCAATATTGGCATCTCGGTGAATGGACTATCTGTGTCTGATTTAAGATATGCGGATGTCACAGGGCTGCTGGCCCATTCTGAAGCTGAGCTTCAAGCTCTCTTGGATAGAGTAGCAGTGGCCTGCAGAAAGTATGGCCTGGCTGCCAAGGTAGCTAAGACAAAGTCGATGGTCATATTAAAGGCAGCAATTTTGGGGATCAGGCTGGTAGTGGACGGACAGAATGCAGAGGCGAAGTTTCAGGGATTGTCAGAGACGCGGTCGTTGGAGGGGGGGGGGGGGGGGGTTGTGCAGTCCGATTGAAGTAGCACGTGGTGTATTTAACAACATGCGTAGTATATTGTGTCGCCAGGACTTGAATTTTGCACTGTGCTGCGGCGTTGTGAAGTGCTACGTCTGGTCCATACTCCTGTATGGAGTAGAGTCGTGTACATTGAAAGCCAAAGATGTTAACCAGCTAGATTCTTTTGAAATGTGGCACATCTGGTGTATGCTAAGGATCCCTTGGACTGCCCCGGCTCCGCAACAATTATATTATTCAACAAAACTCCCTGGTTGTCTAACCGAAAGGGATCAACCGAGCGGCGGATCTCTTTCACCTCATTTCTGATAGTATTCTGGAGCCATTGAAGTAAAACTTTTGCCAAAATCACATTGGAACAATGTTGACACACTGTGGGATACATGATACCACAATTTAGGTCTATCACAAGATTGACAACTACTTGGGCAACAATCACTCAATTCCTGCAAAATAAATTAAATGAACATATGTTTCACTATAAAGGAATTTCCTCTGCGTTTTGTGAGCTAATGAACATATAGTTCTCATTTTCACCAGAAAAAATGGAAAATTTCTCGATAATATAAAATGTGAAACTAGAAAAGTTAACAGCAGTTCAAAGTTTGAGAACGATTCTTGAGATTTCATAACGACCCATACAAAAGTCCTGTCATGGAAGAACTTGTTGTACGTCTAATCATCCTTGTTAGATATATCAAGTCAATAATGTTCACTAGAAGGAAAAAACTTACCCTCCTTTTTCCATCGGACCTCGGCCTCCTGGGCCTACACCACCAGCGCCGCCTCCTCCACCACCTCCCGCCCTAGGTGGAACACCCTGCCAAAAATAACAGGCAAATAAAGATCTTTAGAGAAGGAAGAAATCTATTTTTATGATAGTTCTACACGATACCTTTACTTAAGACTGAAATGTTTAGTAGTATTGGGTTTTCTAAGAAAAATGTTCTACTATTTTCGTTTGGCAGCTAAACAATTCCTTCCCTTTCATTAAGAAAGTGTTTATCTCTTTTATTCTTTCATTAATAAACCGTCGTGAGTTTACGAGGTTTCGTCTTAACTTACTTTGGACACCGTTAATTACCAATTTTGTATTTTTCCTATTCATAAAGACGTAGAACATTTTCTTAGTTTCACGAACTCCTTTCGCCATCCCTCACCGCTTACCTCCCTTCCTCTCAATCTCCTCTATTCCGTAATGGCGTATTTTTGAGAAACGAAATCCCATGTTGAGATTTTTCAGACTCTGTTTACTTACCACAAATGATGGAGGTTCGGAAAGGACAAACTATAAAAACATCAATTCTGGTACCAGGAAATTTGGCCCCAAAAAAAACCTATTCCCAGAGGATGATTTATAAAGAAACCTTAATACAAGCAGCCATTATCATCGTACTACACGAATCTGAAACGAAAAACTTTTCCAACGAAAAGTTGGTAAATGATCACAGTAAATTTTACACACCCTCTCCCACTTTCATTACCTTTTTTCCAAAATTCACAAGACATAGTGCTAAAACAATAATTTTGAAACCCCAGAAAACGTAGGTCTTTTTTCAATGTCTTATTGTATTCTGAATTGAATGAAACCATTCCCAAGCCAAAACACTCATTCAATTCAAAGATAATGATTTTTGCCCCCAATTTTTGGTCGTTTGCCTCTCTGTGGGCCGGTCGGCGTGGCTTCTTTACGCCCGACATTATCACAGAGCCTTCGTATTTTGTAGTCCACACTACCCTAAATTACTAAGCATAACGGCCCAGCTAATGTAAGGTAGGTATGTTAACATTGTTGCCATGTTTATTATATTAACAAAGCCATGTGATATATTCAGTCAAGTGATTGATTAAAGTCATCGAATCTGTTGCTAGAGAGTTGAACTAATCAGTTCCACAAATCGCTAATAGAGTGCATTGGTCATCGATCATTAATTACTCATCCCAGATATCTGACACGTAATCAGTATGGTGTGTCTCTCAATTTAGGGTGGGAGGGAGGTCCAAAACACAGCCAAGTGATATATATTATTCCTCGATATTATCCTGGATGGTGGTACCAATAGGAATGTTATTGCAGAGGGCGAACTACATTTTATCTACATAATATCTACGTAATACAAACACATTATTCAAACTATAGTTTATTTGACAACACAGCCATGTGATATATTCAGTCAAGTGATCGATTACAGTCAACGAATCTGTTGCTAGAGAGTTGAACTAATTAGTTCCACAAATTGCTAATAGAGTGCATTGGTCATTGATCATTAATTACTCATTTCCGTACCAGATATGTGACACGTAATCAGCCAATGATATGTGTGTCTCAATTTAGGATTGGGAACTACATTTTATCTACATAATACAAACACATTATTTAAACTATAGTTTATTTGACAACACAGCAATGTGATCTATTCAGTCAAGTGATCGATTACAGTCAACGAATCTGTTGCTAGAGAGAGGGCCATATTGCATATTAGGTTCACGACTCTGCTTACTCGTTAATGCATGTAGAAAGTTTTCACAAAATCAGGGCAATCAATGGAACTACGTTCCGTATAAATTTCCATATTTTGAAAGAATAAACGCCTTCCACTCAATACCAAATGACTCATTAAGCATACCTGTTGATTTATATATCCGCGTTGTTGGTAGTCAGACTTGGGTGACGCTTCGGAAACGTGAACGGAAGTTTGTTTGATAATGTGATCCTCTCCACAGAGAGCTTGTGCGATGTCAGGATCTAGGAAGGTTACGAAGGCAAACGCTCTGAAGGGTTTAGGTATGAAGACATCCGTCACTTCTCCATATCTTGAAAAATATTCTCGGAGATCATCCGCAGTTATGTCTTCCGTGCAACGACCTACAAATACTTTGCAAGGGACCTGTTGAGGCGCACCCTGTACAAACACACCATAGAAAATTTTAAAAATCATATAATTACGTTATAGTTTCAACTACCAAACACGATTTATTCCTGTATACTCCAAAGATGTTTAATGACAACTACGCTACAAAATCGGATATCATTTTATTTGTACTGGAGACCATGGGTCATTCCATACATGTCAACAGGCGACCTAGGAAAGCTTCGATTTATCTCAAATCATACACTACCATTCACGTTTCAGCTTTCTAGGCCTAATTAATGGATGCGGACCAACTGTTGGTTCACGTTTAAGGCAAATCAATCAATCAATCACTTTTTGGTAAACAATTTCTAATCTATCACCACTGCATTCCCCATCCTGTCAGCAAAAACCACAGTTCAAAAGTTTTTTGCTCAACAAGAGTCAAATTGTGATCGAACAAAAAAGAATCATGAAAATCGGTTGAGAAGCAGAGCAGTTTCAACAAGGTGTGTTAAGAAGCGAAATCAATCAATAAAACACTTTTTCCGGCTTTCCTCGCTCAAATCATTCTTTTCCTCCATGAAAATCGACATTTTCAAGGTTTGTGACACAAGTACACTGAAATTGGGATCGAACAAGATAAGAATCGTGAAAATAGGATGAGAATTGCAGCCTGCGGAGCTTCAACGTGATTTGCTAGGATACAAAATCAATTAATAAAACACTTTCTTTCGGCTTCCCTCACTCAAATCTTTCTCTTCCTTCATGCAAATCGACATTTTCAAGGTTTGTGACACAACTACACTCAAATTGGGATCGAACAAGGCAAGAATCACGAAAATAGGGTGGGAGTCCCTACACCTATCGGGTTTGTCCCACGGAATCCATCTTAGAATGGTTTTAGAAAAGCCTTGCTTCAAAGGTAAGTCTAAAAAGCTGCTTACTTTGGAATTTGGTACTTTGACGTCGCACCATCGTCCGTCAATTAAATGTCTTTGTGCCATAACTCGAATTTGGGACTCATGTTTCGCAAATCTGATAAAACCAAAGCCTTTCGACTGCCCGGTTTTCGGATCCTTCTTTACCTGGAAACAAATGAAATGCTATTGAAATTCCTACGTAAATGTTGAAAACAACCAACACCCAATAATATAGTTCATCTTCTTGAATCACTCAAATAAAAAATGTAAACAAATTAAGGCTGCACTGCATTGAGGTTAGAAAACCCTCAGAATTGTCATCGAGCCATCAAGGGACCAGATAAAATTATGCTAAGTGGATTTTACGTTTGCACTTGACAAGTGAAGACAATCTGTTTTGGAATGATGAAATTAATAGAGAACTGTCTAGAGGGTCAGCTAACCAATTGACTGTATTCTCACGTGAGTTCAATAACCTTTTCATGAAATGCCATTCGAAATTGCATTAATTTTTCCTCAGAAGTTGGTATTTTCACGAAACGTGACATTAAGTAAGCTACTGCCATAGACAAATGCATGACAATTTTAGGAGCTGAGCTCTTACTCACTGCAACAAAAACTCTCTGGCTGATGTCAGCATGGTCTCGGGCTTAGAACTTTAGAGTCAGCAGGATTGCAAATCGGAGATACTGAATGATTGTGATAAGCTGTAGACTCAATTTCGTCTTCGAACTGAGCGAAAATATTAAGAACGGTATCTTTACCCGATCAAAACCTCATTAGAAATCGTCCTATTCCTGAAGGTTATCTACAAGGAATCTTCTTTCCCACTCAATAAATTCTGCTATGATGGACTCTTCGCGGCCACCGCTTTTTGAAGTTAAATCCCAAAATATGACCATTGGAACGTACAAATAACAACGGCCACCAAACTTTTTACTCAAATAAAAATTGTAAACAAATTAAGGCTGCACTAGATTGAGGTAAGAAAACCCTCAGAATTGTCATCGAGCCATCAAGGGACCAGATAAACAAAATAACGCGATTTCTCAGACTACTCCTACTTAAACGTTGGATAAATCAACTTTGCCTGGGCCGATAAATCCCTGAAAATTGCATCAACACCACATTTGTTTTTTGCCAAAAGAGACATTCTATGCAAAGCTTAAATTCTATGCTTAGCTTCTATGCTTAAGCTGTCTCGTACTACAAAAATAAATATTAAAACAAATATCAACATAAGTATACGTACTTGAGCCATGAGAACTTCCCCAAACGATTCAAAGTACTCCCTAAGTTGCTGTTCGGATGTTTTCCAAGGTAATCCCAATATAATGAGGTCGGAGCATTTCGTTTTGGTCTCCATTCGTTTCGTTTTGGCCGTCGAATTTTCCAAATGGTCATCTGATTTTCTTTTGTTTTCTGGAATTTCACAAAATTGACCGCGTAAGAAGTTTACATTTTCATTGATGTTTCTAATCACAGCAAAAAGATGTTTTACTTTCCGGCTTCAACTCGCATATTGTCAGAGGTAATAACTTGAGTTCATACTAAATCAGGTTTTCTAGAGAACAATAATAAGAACTCAGGTACAAAATAATTGTCAACAATTATTGTTTTGAGTGGCAGTCCCTAGCAGCACATCAGTCGATTATATTTCATACCACTGAAGTCTTAGTGTACTATTTCCCACTCAAATCTTCCTATCTTGCTTGTAGCTTCTTTCAGGCCTTAATTTGCTCCATTGACTGGACAGGTTTCCTACCAGGGCAGTTACGAGTTTCTCATGGGTTGCACGAGAATATCGGTCCTCCTACGATCTCTGAATTGAAGAAACCAGATTTCATCTTGGGGTGTAACAATGATATTAAAGAGCCAGGTCATGATCAGCGAGTAACCGCAAAAGCAACTTGTATTTGAAACACTATGTACTGAAGATTTCTGCATTTTCTATTTTATATGGTGTCACTTTGATTGTAACGAGGAAGCTGCTGTGCCATCTCCTTGGCAGTGTATTTCCATTGGATTTTTTGCTGCTTGAACATACAGTTTTGACAAGCCGTTAGAACAAGGTTTATTTGGGAATGAGAAGCGATGACTGAATTTCCACTCCTGTATGAACTTTTTGAATTATGCTGATCCAAAGTACCGCAGTCAGTCCTAAGTTCGTCCAGGATTCCGTGAGTAGCGAACCATCGTTTAAATATGGAATAAGGATTCGTCTGGTCGTATTAGGTACTTGCTCGATTCAAAGAATCCTGAATAGCTATCCCACACAATAAAATATTCCTTACCTACGATCTGGAAGGTGTCAGCACTTAGGAATATCCAAGGTCCAGAAGGCGTAGAGTGCTACCAATGTTTGCCTTCTTAACTTAACGGAGCTTAAGGGTTACTGTCTTCAAAGCAGCCTAAGTCCTTAGTATAAAACACGTCATAGGATCCAAGATGGAAATATGAAGTACCTACGAGCGATGCGTAAAAGGAAAAAGATCCACAACCAAGAATACGAGATCCAGAGTTACATGGGCCAAGAAGAAATGTATGGCAGAGCCTGCATTCAAGGTGGTTCCAATTTGCCTGAGAAAAATCTGCCATAAATCCTGAAAGCACTTCTGGTTATCGAGAACACACTCAAACTTCCATTTGAAATTAAATTGATTCCGAGATTTCGTTTGGTGAGTAAATACGGCTATTTAAACTCGACTTTCAAGGGTACTTACAGGTGTCTACAAGTAAAGAAAGGAGATGAATATCTAATATGAAGGGTTAATTCACTTCACGATACAGGAATCGTTTTAGAATGCCTCCAGAGAGAAAATATTGGGAAATGCAAAGGACTTTTCTTTCGAAAATTTGCTAAAAACCGGAGGATAATCTACGATGGTTTCTATCTTCATCCCTACCAGACAAAATGGCAACAGCTCCTCCGTCTCTTTTACAGCTTGAAACAATATTTTTCCTTACCTTTAGGGAAGACGCAGTAAAAGACATTCTGCCCCCATCCATCGTCGGGAGAATGAAGACGTCCTTCGACTAATCTCACGCCGCGGATAGCTTTGGTTTCAGGGCTTCTATATTTCAGACCGCAAGTGCCGGGGAACTGGGCAGCCAAAGTCGATAGTAAAAGTGTCCCGTCGTCTTCCGAAGGCAATTCGATGGGTTCCTCACCTTCGTCCTCCGCAACTTGAATGTACGAAGTCATTTTCCTATAAATTGAACTAATCGGTTTCACAACTCATTCATTCAAGCACTAATTCACAAAGCAATCAATGAACAGTTCGCACTTCCTCGCCAAACGAGTTGAACACTTCAACAAAATGGCGATTTACAATGGCGACACCATGGAAGTCGGAAAGTGTATTATGAAGAGCATAGAGTACCAGATGAAGAGAGAGTAGATCAGTAAAAACCAGAATGCAATCCAACCTGAGTATGTAATATGAAGATGCTATTTTTCTCACAGAGCTAAGCGAACCTAGCGGAATTCAAACTAACCATGAAGCAACAGATTCGGAATGTTACTTGAAGAACTGTTCACGTTTTTGCTGAATGAACCATGAGAAACTTTACTTAATGAGTCACTTACTGTTTACGAGTTTAAAAATCACTTTGAGCGTCCCAATCTCGTGTTCAAATTCAAACCTCTGCTGAACGGCAATCCCAAACAAATTTTGTTGTATCATTTAAATGATTAACAGGAGTACAATCCAGTTCTTAGCGACCAACCTGACAGTTCCACTCCCCCCCCCCCTCCCACCATAACTAAACTTCGGGTGGGCTCCTTCCGCCTTTTGTTATCCTGGCATCACCACTTTTCTGTCCGCCCAAGGGGGTCATTTGTAAGCAATGAAAACAGTCCAAGCGCTCTTCACTGACTCGGTGCTAACTAATGCGCAGTCTGTCCCTACCCCTTCATTGATTGTGCGAGTTACGGATTATATCTGGTACTCTGTGGTAGTGGCACTAGCGATGGGTATCGTTGAAGAAGTATAATATACCACACTATAGTAGATATCGTCGCTCAAGTGCGATCATGACACATCTCAATTTTGGCAACTTTTTAGGAGAGCGAAAAAACATTAAATGTTTAAAATGATACAATTTTTCTTCAGTAGCTCATAATCAGAAATGCCTTGAATATTTTATATTTTGCTTTACCATCAATTCATTGGTTGAGAGGCATAGATTTTCACAGAAATTCAAGCCATCGCAGGAATTAGTTGGGTTGCCTTATGATACAGTGAGTTTTTTCTCTAGTGATGTCAAGAGCACTTGAGCTGCCATGATCAAGTAAGTACCAGTAGGATGAAAATTTCACCTTATTAATAGGATAGTATGCAAAAATTACTCGATAAAACGTTTGAAAACCATTTAGTATGAAATTTGAACGAGAAAACATCAATGTGTATTTATTGACAGGTAAAACAAACCTGAAAAATATTGCACATTATTTCAATCCTTGAAAATATCACATTATTCTCTTACCGACTTGCAAAGCAAAAGCAAATTATACTTAAAATTACAAAATTCCTAAGGTTTTCTAAGTAAAAAACGTCGAAATTTCTGCATTTCTGAAGCAATTCTCGAATATTCTGGTTACTGTCTCTCTCAGTAAGTTAATATTGATGCCAAATAGAAAAAAAAACGTGTAAACAACAAAAATATAGTTAGGAAAAACAGAATAACCTTAGCTCGTCCAGGACAGAATGTGGATCCCCCATTGTAACTGCTGAGTTGTGTTATGATTCCTTAAGCTTTGACTTGTGTCATGATGGCAAAACTGAACCTTTTTTTTTGCTTAACTAACCACACCAATCGATTCAGCGCCAAATTTTGAATCGAAAACGATGTATAACTCAATATGGCCAAAAAGTGAGTTGTGTCATGATCTATTACAAAGATATCTATTACGAAGATATCTTTTACAAAGATATACCGATACTGTATCTGAAGGTAGGTATCGATACTAACAATATCGGTCAAGCAAAGTATCGATAATTATAAATATCGAGTATCGTTTTCAACATCAATTTTTCTAAATTGAACTGCAAAAAACCTTATCGTATCTACTTAAACAGAACAGAAGATAATCTTTGTTTTGATTTTTTGAACCTACGAGAGGTAAGGTAACAGTAACAGTAGGAACTATAGCCGTAATAAAGCCTCCTACTTCTTAGCCACTATTCTTTTACATTACAGATTCCATTATCAAAGAAAATTAAGAAAATCGACCAAAGGAAAATATTGAAACCAATTTTTTTAAGCTTGTGCGAAAAAGTTTGCCGATATTTCGAAATATCGGAATTGAAGTATCGATACTCGATATTATTGGAAGGCCCAGTACCGATACAAAAATATCGATACTCAACGGTAAAATATCGATGTTTTGAAATATCGGGTATCGATACCCATCCTTACTTCTTCTTATTCCAGATTCCATTACAAGCGTCCAAAGATTGGTTGGTGAGTTTTTTGGCTAGTAAAAAAATCAACCAAAGAAAAATATTAAAACCAATTTTTTGAAGCTAGTGAGAAAAAATGTGCCGATATTTGAAATATGGGAATAGAAGAATCGATACTCGATATTATTGGAGGGCCTCGTATCGATCCAAAATATCGATACCCAAACGGTGAAATATCGATGTTTTGAAGTATCGATACCCATCCCTTGGCCTCCAACAGCCGACGGCGCTGTAGCTACGAGAAAACCTGTTGCTATGGTAACCAGTCAGCCTTGCAAGTAAACAAGAATCGTTGGGCATCTTGTCAGCGACACTTCAACAGTAGTAATGCTGGTTAAAATTCGAGAAATCCTCTTATTTCTTGATGGGTCGGTGAATGAGTTGAGGAGCAGCCGGATTCTTTGTAAGTAGAAGATTGATTGGTTAAGTACTCACTGTCATAGTAGGTAGGTAGGTATTTATCCAGTGCGAGGAGCAACTTATTGATTGAGCCTTTGATTGAGATGCTAAGAGAAAATTGGGTGAAACAAGACCGAAAATGAAGCATATCATGAAGCACCCCATCAACCGCAATCTTTTAAATGTGAACTCGTATTCGAGAGATGAACATTTTATACATTATGTGAGGAAAGCCATGATTCGTGCCATCAAAACTCCTATTTCTCAGTTTCCGGGTTCAGCTCTAAATTTCTTAGTGCATTCTAAAAAAATTAAGTTAAAAACTTAACGGGCTGTAATTACAGTTTAAAGTTGAACATATAAAATAATAAGTTTCCGAAAATACATCAACAGTTCAACACAGTATTTCCCATTACGTACTGGAAGGTGTCGAATCTCTGGAAACTTTCAAATGTTAACAGCGTTTTAATGGTTGTCATAATTTCCGTGCTTGTACGGTAATTCAAATATTCGCATCCTATTACCGTACGCAAAAATAAGGTAAAACTGAATACCTGTTTTTCTCCATTAATTATTTTTTGGTCCCTATTCAAAGGTTACTTTTATCGTTCCTTCATAAAGGGAACTTCATGAAGAGCCACAGGCTAATCTTCTTATTATAACTTCTGTTGGGACCATACTACAGGTCCTGTAATAATACCCAAATTAATTATAATTTAATTAATTTATACATGTTATGTTTTGATTCTGCACCATAATCGTATTTCATTGGTACTATACTGTTTCAGTTTAGATTTCAAACAGGTTTGAATTTGCTTGCTAAGGCTGTAAATGATAGTTGAAACAATGATAAACAATTTTAGATTAATTGCGATATCGTCTTGATTTCATGGAAGAATTCCAGTTTGAAGGGGGGGAGTTGGTTACGAATAATGTTAGGTAGGAATGCTGTTTGTAAAACATTTCACTCTTTTTAAACGTTTTTATGGATTTAATAATTTTCCTTATTTATGCTGTTTGAACTTTTCCCCCTTTTATCCCTGGAATTCCTCGTTACCTGTTTTAGGAGATTCCCAACGTTTCTTCGTCTTCAAACTGGAATTTCTCCATGAAATCGATACCATTCAATCACTCTAATCTCACGTCTAGCTGCCAATCCCCCACCTCTCCCAAAGAGACGCAGATTCAAAAGAAAGCGACCCGAAGATGCTCTTTTAATATGAGCTCAAGCACTGTTTATTCTATTAAAAACTGGTCATGGACAACCACAAGTTTGTACCTGAAATGTATGTTTCATGTTTGTTAGATATTTAATCTATTAAAGTACGATTGTTAGCAAAACTATAATGTTGATTTTCAAACAAAAACATTTACTTTTGAAAAATAAATCAATACGAAATCTAGAAGATGACCGTAACCACTGATTAAGTTGGAAAGATTTCCAGTGGTGTCAAACTTCTTTGTGACACCTTCCAGCGCTAAATGTGTGACGTTGCAAGACAAAATTGGAACGGTTCTGGAACGATTATGCTCCACTAGCAGAGCAGCTCCAACTAGCCATTCCAGTTCCGAACTGTTCCAGCTGTTTTGGCCACCAGAGCCAACTTATGACTCACCCAAGACAACCAAAAGCCTCCAGACGTTTATTCGTAATATAACTACACTAACCACCCTCTGCTGGTTCTGTGGGGCAGAGGATGAGACTGCGTGTCATGTGATCTGCCACTGCCCTGTGCTGGCAGAACAGCGTTTTGTAACCTGGGGGCAGGCTTCTGTTGATCCTCGGGTTATTAAAACGGGAGAGGTTAAGGCTCTCCTCTCATTCGCCGAAACGTGGTGGGGAAGGGTGGACCTTCCAGCTTTGGCTGGGGGCGACGACATTAGGTCGTCACAACAGACTGGGATGTTAATGCCTATCCAGTAATTACCAAGTAGTTAGTACTTGGGTCCCATGCAGTTCCTGACGGTGGGTGCAAGTGCTGTACACTGGGCATGTGGTTTGGCAGGGTGTGGGGGCAGCCAAATGTGCCTGGGAAGTAGTTTGAGGTAACGACCTCCTCCCCCGGCCACAATAGGCCCACCAGGGCCTCAGTGGTGAAACAAACAAAAAAACTACACTAATGTCCCAAATTTGAACAAAAATAATAAAAGATGCAGATATTGATTATAATAAAATATAAATCAAATAAAACATAATAAATAAATAAAAAATTAATAATAATTTTTTTTAAACAATTTTTTTTGTAAATGAAAGTAAGTTGTACAATTTGAGATGAAATAACGAAGAATCAAGGAGGCTGTGACATTGCTTCATTCCCCTTGGTTATTGTTGAAAATAATAAACCTTAATAAAGTTGCCTCGAAGATTTTGAGCTAGGTGGGCGGGTGCAGTGTGAAAACGCTGTGTGGAATAGAGAAAGGGAGGGTTTGCTAAGGAAACCTAAAAAAGTTCGAAAAAACCTGGTGTTATGGTACATTTTTTTCAAACCATAAGGAGAAAATAATTTTCGAACAGTAGACGTACAATTTATGACTAGCCTACTAAAAGTTGTTGATATTTTTCAGATTCACACTGAAGCGCCCTCTCATTGATGGCCTCAACTTTTCGTTATCTATTTGACAACTGTCAGTTATTCTGAAGGAGAAAGTGGTTGGCATTTGAAGCAAATTTCAGGAGCTCCTGGAATTAGAAGGGATCCAATCAAGTGCAGACTTCGTTTCAATTGACATCCCCCAGCTTCCGCTTGCCATGTCAAAATGGGACAAATCGATTTGGAGAACATCCTCCGCATTAGACCTGAAGATCTGACACAGGAACAGAAAGATGACATTTTCGAGCAATTATCAGAAGATCAGTATGACGTGGGCAGCTTGGAGACCGAAGGCTTGGTCAACCTTTTCTCCATTACCAAGGAAATTATGCTATACAAAGGGCAGCAGGTTTGTTTTTCATCTATTGACTTATAGTGATAAGGAATATAGCATTTTCCATTGAATTAAACCTTTTCCCAATACAATACGAAATAATTTCTGAGGAAATAAGGAATTGCAAGTATATGGATGACAAAATAGTTTAATCATGAATTAGGTTGAATGAATTGCTGCACAGTGCTCAATGAGTTTACAGAGAACCGAGTGATCTTGCCCTTAAGGGGTGGAAATGGCTGGCCCTACAAACAATCCTAGATGCAGCAGGGTACAACTTAGAATACAAAGGCACCATAATGGTTGCGCATGCACACCATGCGAGCTTCAGTAGAACACAATTGCCTGTCTTTGGGGTGAGGATTTAGAGTCACTATCTCGGGGACAATAATTGCGATCACTTGCGTGCACAACTGAAAACTACTACGGTTCACTTCATTGTTACTCGCAATCACCTTGATCTTACTCGCAATCACCTCAATCTTACTCAGTTCACTAGCATGTCCGTGTCACAAATGGACTCCACTCACTCCACACAAAGGGGTTTTCAAATAGCAAGGAAAGTTGATGTCTCTATGGCAGAAATATGACTGGCGTCGATGCGGAGGCTGGGGGAGCCAGGCAAAAGGTTTCTCAAAAGTCAAGCTAGCAGCAAGAGGAATATTAGGCCGGCGAGAGCACATTCTTACTCAAGTAATTGCAACAAGTACAGCTGCAGGAACCTCGCAAGACTGTCCCAACTACCTCTGCCCACTGTGGCAAATGGAACCCACTGTGCACACTCATTAACAACTGTACCTGCCTTCATTATTTATTGACCCTTCGCTATTCATTCACGCCTTTGTTGTTATTTTCTCCAACTTATTCAACCTAATTCACGATTAAACTGTTTTGCCATTCACATGTTTGCAATTCCTTATTTTCGCGCTAGAGGTTCAATTATGTCCCTTATCAATTTGCCCCTGTATGAAAACTCTAAGGAGTCAATGGAGAGAATTCAGAGACGTTTTCTCCTATACATGAACTATAAGAGAGGACGCAGTTGGAGGGAACATAGCTACGGCGATGGCTTGAAGGAGAATGGGCTATGCACCTTTGAGGACCGGCGTTTAATAGCTGATTTGATGTTTCTCCACGGACTCATTTCTGGCGATGTGGACTGCCCCTTTCTACTAGCGCAACTAAGTTTGTATGCCCCTCCTTACCAAACCAGACACCAGCAGACATTTTACACAAGAATTTCTCCTACAAATTACCTACAAAACAACCCAATCACCCGCATGCAGACTGAATACAACCGTGTTGCCAGCAGAGGACTTTTGGACATTTTTCATTTCAATAGGGCGAAATTTAAAGTTTTTCTTTATTCCAACATTGTTTGAACCTCTCTTTTGTTTCATGCTTTCCTGATATATTTATTTACATTTAAATTATTGGTCTACAATTTCTGCTTAATATATTCATACCTATGATTGTTCATCCATATTTTACATTCACTTTTATTTTTTCCAAGTGCGATTTTTTTGTTTTGTTCAATTGGGCCTTGCCCGTGTTATTAAATAAATAAATAAAAATAAATGTCGGTCAAAGGTTTTATTATTTTGGATAAAAGTTTAATTCGATTGGGAAATGGTCTAATTCAACTAGAAAATGCTGTACAGGGTGTATCAGATAAGGTGCGCAGTACTTCACCCACGCATTTTACAACCAATTTCCAACAGAAAATGCCTCGTAGCAATTTTTTATCTCGCTTAGTTTTTGAGTTATTTTACTTACAACAGACCTTGTCTCAGCAAAACGGCTGTAACTCACATACAGTACTATGTAAAGTAAAATTTGAGGAGCTGTAGGAAATGCGTTAAATTTCCTATCTTTCAAGGCCAAACCAATTGTTTTTGATCTAGTTGGCAAAAAATCACTCTACAGCAGACTTCAAGAAAATTTGAAAATTTTCAAGCGTTCAGTACTCTTTAGTAATCTGCATTTGATCAAGTTGCGCTTAAAAAATTGTTCAGCTTTCGAATGATGTATTAAAAACAATTATTACTATTTTATTTGGTCAAAAAAACCTTAAGCACAGAACATAGAGTAAACATAGTGTATTCTATTTTCTATGCGTTAGAGAGGATTTGCGGGTTGCAAGCCATTCTAGTGGGATTGAATTCAACCATCTTCCGACGTGGTTAGACAAAACGTCGCTAGAATGCGCAAAACCGTCAGAATTCACAGCATTCTCGGAATTGAATTAAACCCAACGACGTGGTTATAGAATCTTGAAAATTCATAGCTTTCAGTGGGAAGATGTTGCAAGCGCATTCTAGCGGGATTATGTTCAACCAAACGTGGTTAAAAAAGAATGCGCTTGAAACCATGGATAGCCTTCAGTAGACTCCTCTGGGAAGAATGCAAGCGCGGCGTTATCAAACGTAGATCGTGATGTCCGTCCTTCTACAAAAATGTGATTCAAATTGTAGAGTTCCGCCAAGTTATAGTTTTCTATCTAGTTTTTCTTACTACCCATCTACCTTTTCTGTACCTACTGATTAACATTTTGTTACTACTTGTAAGGATTTTCCAAATGATTTTAATTGAAAGTTACATATTATTGTATTCCTAGCAGAGTGGATCGATTAATGAATACTTTTGGATTACAAGTGAAAAATATTCTTGCTCCTTTTGAAGTAATCGTTATTCGTTGATTAACGATTACAAAATAATTTATTAACAAATACTTCTAAAGTTTGTGATTAACTCTTTTCAGAATTGTAACTCCTCAAATAACAATTACTTTATATATCCTTAAACCAGTGACTAAGGCTGGCCTTTTTTTTTCGAGTCTACTAATAGCAGAAGCATTGTTTTCACCGATTTCGGAATGTGACAATTTTTTTGTCTCCAAAATCAAAAATTCCACTCGCATTTTGCGTTTTAGACCTTTCTGACCAATTTTGGGTCCGTGTCTGTCTGTCTGTCAGCAAATCCTTGTTACGGGCAAAACTCCGGGAGTTCTTGATCAATTTCGATGAAATTTTCAGGGATTGTGAGGGTTGGGGTGTAGATGGTCCCCTAAAGTTTCATGACCCCCGGATCAATAGTAGCCTCTGCTCATGCGCAAACGTGAAATCCTTGTTACGCGCATAACTCCGGGAGTTCTTGACCAATTTCGATGAAATTTTCAGGGATTGTTCGGACTTATTAGGTATATTTCATAGTTTGTTCAATAGTTGAACACGCCTACCTTTATTTTCTCAAGTTATGCTCCTGTATAACAATACATTTACCCTAATTCAATATTTACTTCGCCTAATTGAACGAAGTTTAGTCAATAATAATTTTCAATGATCTATACAGTCATGTTATGGATACGAGGAAGCTATGTGCCACACCCACTTGGCAGACTTTTTTTTTTTTTTTTTTTTTTATATATATATATATATTCATTTATTCATTCTTTTTTTCCCGAAGTTTCGGAGTGGTAAAACACTCCATCATCAGGAGCGCGGCCGTCAGATCAGGGGCCAGACGCTCCCGATTTGGGAAATGCTATATCTTGTAGAGCATAGAATTTCTTCTCCTTGGTTGGATCCAATAAACACTTTCTAACAATAAGTCCTTCCTTGCGATTGTTGAGCTCTGGCACGGGAAACAAGTGTACAGAAAACCAAGCTTCCTAAAGGCTGTAACTTTGAAAACTCAACAATATGTTGGGGGAGTATCACTACAAAACCGCCTGAGAATCACAGCTCTCCAACGGTATAAATAATTTTCATTTTAATGTAATTATTAGTGAAAAAAAAAATCGAAAATATGGATTTTCTTAGAAAATTGAGGGGTGTAGCGTACTTGATGGCCCTAATCGATCTGTATTTGAATGGCCTACTTTCCTTCTGTACCATTTCTTTGTTACGTACTGAAACTTTCATAATTTATTGCATTTTAGGTGGAGACGCTCTTGGGTGAACTTGAAGTTCTTGCTCCGGCCCCTGGTATGTTATTCACTATCTACCTTTGGTCACCAACTCCTTTAACTGACACCTCACTAAATATTAAATTAGTGACTACCTTCTAATAGAAATCACAGATTTTATTTAGCTCTCAACTCTGCTGTGGTTTAGATTTTATGAGGCCTCTACCAATTGGATTGTGAACTGAATGTTCTTGGATTGATTGTGATTTTGTGTTTTGATTTGCTATAGTTAAGCGTTGTCAGAGGGTTCGGGAAGCAGGAAAGCATCACTTCATATTGAAAGGACAGTCTTGCATTCAGGTTAACCGATTAGGAATAGTTCAAGTTGGAAAGGGAAAATGACGGCCCATTGGGATCAGTGAATCAAATAATAGAACGAGTGGCTGATGTGTTAGGTATTAGTCGGAAAACTGTTTCAAAAATCGTTAGAGAAGTGAGAACAGCGACGGATTTCTACTCCAGGCAAGGAGAGACATCGACCTTCTCCTAAAACCAAGTTGTGTTCATCTAATGAGACTGCTCTTCAAGATCATATTTATAGTTAGTACGGAATCTGGCCCACTCGATCAAAACTTGTTAATTAGCTTAAACAAGCTAATATATTCTCTGGGTGCAAATCTTGGGTGTTCTTTAGTACTGCCCCTCACTTTCAGAACACCGTAGCTTTGCTAAAACATTGCATTTCCCCAAGTTGGTGGGGGTTTTTAGAAACGTCGGAAATCGAACTTTAATCACCTTGGATCATGCTTCGGTAAAAGTTAAGCGAAAATGGGGTTTATTGAATCCAAAAAAGTGGGGGGCAGTTCTAAAGAATTTCCCCAGTCAAAAACTTTAGTACTGCCCCCCACTTTTTATTGACGAATTTGATAGCCCGCCGATCATTCAACTGTCTTGATAGGTTGATTTGGGTATACTACGGTATACCCTGAATCACACTGAAGCACACACATCATTCAAGCTGTTTTCAAGAAAGATCCTTTCATGGAATTCTTGCAAAATATAAAAAATCGGTACAACCCCTACATGTAGTACATGAACTTGATTTATTAAATCTCTTCTTTCGTTACTGAGTGTTGTTTTCGATCATTTTTCTTGATAAATGCCTTGGGGGGCAGTACTAAAGTTTTTGACTGGGGAAATTCTGTAGTACTGCCCCCCAATTTTTTCGAAACGATTTTATTTGGGTATGATTGCACCGAACACAGTTTTGAATCACAAGGAATAAAAGAGGAGATCCTGATGTTTCTAAAAACCACCCAGAATATAGGAAACTAAGTTATTATAGTGAAATTATGTCTTTCTGAAAGTGCAAATCTTCACTTTCAAAAGTACTTCATCGGTTGAACTTTTGACGGAAAAGAGTGAACAATCAGTTGTTGATTATGGAAAGGGCGGACATATTTGCTGCAAGAAGCCATTTTCTACGCAGAATACGCGAAGCTCCAGTTCAGAATTTGACTCCGGTAGTGATGGAGATTATTCATTCTTGGATGGCAACCTGAATGACGAAAATGATAGGTGTTTTCCATTACCTGATGAATAACGTTAATACAAAATATTGTTATTTATTTTTATTGTTAAAATATTGTGGAAAATTGGTTCAAGTGTTGAAAAAACTATAATGATTTGGAAAATATTTTTACTAGGAAATGCTGTAAACTCACGCACCTACCTATAGCAACAAGCTTGCTTTGGTTAGCTTACAATGATTACTGATTACTTATGATCTTTACTCAAATGCATTACTTCTTTATATTATGATCTTCGATGAATTATTTCAGCAGCAACAACTGAAGATAAAGAGGAACTTGTGAAAGTAACCAGACAAGCTGAGCAACTTGTAGAAGAACTACAGCAAAAGGAAAAGGAGCTCCTGAATGAGAAACAACAAGTTGAAAAAGTAGCTATCCTGTCAGATAATTTGGCTTTATCTTTAATTTCCCATTATGAAAGTATTAAATTCTATATTTACAAGTGTGAAAGAAGAAGATAAAAAAAAGGTTAGGTGTACAAAATCAAAATTGTGTACAGTTTTTCCCTGTACACAATTCTGACAGTAAGTCCCTGTAAGTGGAAGTAACAATATTTGAGCTCAAATAGGTAATTATTCATTATAATGAATGTTTCAACTTCCTGGCTCTCTAAAAAACTTCCTTATCTTCACGTGAAAACAGAACGATTGGTGGGTGACCTGTAACTAGTGAAGAGGGATTGAAGAACAAAGTTAAGATTAATGCTAATAATTGAAAGTTGATTCAATAGTTTCCACCACGAAAGTTCACTTATTTCTCTCTCTAATTTGAATTATCTATTTTTTTATTTTTTCCATAGCTTCTCAAAGAAGTGAGTGATCTACAGAAAGAGAAAAACGAGCTGAGGCGTGAGATCATTCTTATACAGAATGAAGCGCAGAGTGGAGCGTTGCAAACTTCACTGGAGGAAGAACCAACTGAGAACGTCACTCTTCTTAAAGACACAATTCAAAGCAAGAATAAGCACATCCTACAGCTTTTATCTGACATTGAGGTTAGTTTAACCATTAAACAAGCGCTTTTACAAGTGTGAACACTCATCTCATTTGGTTTATATCATTAGCCCTGTTTATCTAAACAGAACTGGATCTAGACAGGTATGCATACTTCGTTTAAATGTTGAACTGTTGATATTCATTCTGGTTCATTAACACCTGACACAGTGATAACCAAGATGTTGGAGAACCAAGAGAATTGGGACATAGTGGCCAACTTTGTGATCACTGTCCCGAAGATCCAAGAAGTAGACCCACAGTGGGAAGAGGAATAAAAGAGAAAAAACGTCTGCCAAACATAGCTTCCTCGTATCCATAACATGACTGTATAGATCATTGAAAATTATTATTGACTAAAGAACTTCGTTCAATTAGGCGAAGTAAATATTGAATTAGGGCAAATTTATGTTATGCAGGAGCATAACTTGAGAAAATAAAGGTAGCCATGTTCAACTATTGAACAAACTATAAAATATACCTAATAATAAAAACTGACATTGACGCTGAATGGATAGATGACTGAAGTGATAAATAATTATTATGACATTTCTAAAAATAAAATATAAGCATCGTTCAATGACGGATCAAATAATGTTGGGTTGACTGCAGCGTCGTTGCAAAGTACCCAACTGCCGTCATCCCTCCGCACAGTGGCTGTATATATCTTGCGCATGCGCAGAGGCTACTATTGATCCGGGGGTCATGAAACTCATAGGGGACCATCTACACATCAAACCGAACAATCCCTGAAAATTTCATCGAAATTGGTCAAGAAAGTTATGCGTAACAAGATTTCACGTTTGCGCATGCGCAGAGGCTACTATTGATCCGGAGGTCATGAAACTCACAGGGGACCATCTACACATCAAACCGAACAATCCCTGAAAAATTCATCGAAATTGGTCAAGAACTCCCGGAGTTATGCGCGTAACAAGGATTTGGTTTGCGCATGCGCAGAGACTACTATTGATTTGGGGGTCATGAAACCTATAGGGGACCATCTACACATGAAACCGAACAATCCCTGAAAATTGCATCAAAATCGGACTATAACTTCGTGTAGTTTTACCCGTAACAAGACAGACACAGACAGACACGGAACCAAAATTGTTCAGAAAGGTCTAAAACGCAAAATGCGAGTGGAATTTTTGATTTTGGAGACAAAAAAATGTTCACATTCCGAAAGTGAAAACAATGCTTCCGCTACCTTGGTAGGCTCGGAAGCAATAGAAGAGGCCCGTGATAGGGCAGTGCATCAGGCTACACCGAATTAATGCTGGAAAGTAGTTCCGGGGTGGTCTGCAAAGAAGAAAGATGGGAGTGGGGTTTTAGTTGGTGCAGTCCAACACGCGGAGGGTGCGTTTTCCCTCCTTCGCTCATGACGAGTTTCCCCACTCCCAACGAAAAAAAAAACCATATTCATTAATTAATTTTTCCATTCCATGACAGGTATTGGAGAAGGAAAATCAGATGCTGAACACTAAATTGAGTGCTGCACGCAGGGAAATTTCTGATGCAACTACAGTACAAACCAAGTTATCTGGAGAAAACATTTCTCTTAGGGAAGCGAATTATCAATTTCAAGGTTTGTTAACCAATCAGTCACCTCTACCAAATGAAAACAAATGTTGAACCCTTTAAATAGTGTCTTATTTTTATAAATAACTTGAATTTTCAGAAAAAATAACAACTTTGGAGGAACGCAATTCTGGGTTGACAACTCAGATTTCAGAGCTTGTTGCTGAAAAACAAAAGAAAGATGCTCATTTAGATCAACTCATTGATGATTTGGAAGAAAGAATCATCAAGTGGCAGGTAATCATAGTTGTTACTGCACAGCACCGCCCAGTAGTGATATTCACAAGATGAAATATGAGATAGGTGATAGATGTAGTTGTAGTTGTAGACGATGAAGATAATATCTCGATACCCTAGTCAACACCAGGATGATCGACGTTGTGATCTAAAATTCATGGACGTTGGCCAAGAAAACAAACAAACGCAACTTAATTTTAAACGTGCGATCGCAGAAACTTATCTCACGAAGTTCGTCTATTGCTTTATGCTTTTTCATGCACAGCTGTGACTTTCTCCGCAGCAGACAATTTCAAATACGTTTGTTTTTCCCTAAAAATGGTTTGTGATTAATACCACTCTCACCAGTTTATATTATTGCAGCTTTTGTGTAGTGTTCCAAAGTAAGAAATTCCATCTCACGTGTCATAAGCGCAATTTCAACTAAATTGGAGATGCTTTGAATTTTTTAAATAGTTTTCTTGGGTTCCTGAGGTCCAAATGTGCAAAATTACAATATTTCATTACAATTTTCGAACATCAAAAGATATGGGCTTTGATGGGTTAAGTTTACACAAAATCGCCATTACTTGGATTGGACGGGTAAGTATTGTTTAAATGAACTGTGTGCACCCATTGATAATAATGATTTCATCGTTCTAGGAAGTTTTTGTCTTGAAAGAAAACGAAGTTATTGAACTGAAGGCTAGATTGGCTGAAGCAGCTCAAGGTCCTGAGCCTCGACAATCCTCTCAATTCGCTACCAACTATACCATCCTGGCAAAAGTGAGTTTCATACGGTACTGTGTTATTGTAAGTTGACCTTTGGTGAAACGAATTTATTGGTGTTGAAATTTCAAGTGGGAATGGAAAACCAGCTATCTACGGAAACCAGATTAATATTATTCCACACATCATGAACATGTTATTTGATAATTGCCCTTATTTTTCGTATTTATAAAATAATGTCATTACCATGATGATGTATGACAGGCATTCTTGACCAAAGGAGATCAATCTCGTCCGCTTTTTCGGCTTCAAATTCGACTCAATCCTACCTTTAAGAGAAATTCGCAAGTAAATACGTAAATACCTTTAAAAAAAAGGTACGTAAAAAAAAATGAAAATTTTGAAATGGTTGTTGAACTTCAGAAAACCGTGTTTTGCAAACAGTTGAAATTCAAATCTGCCCAGCAAGAACCATCGTGGAGGTGAATTCTCCAGCGACAATTTAACAAACTCAAATTTTGTAGCCCTTACTGTATTCATCGCATATTTACAGCGAACACAGTTCAGTCTTAAGGGTTGGGGACAGTCAACTGATAATAGGATAAGAGTGTGTTTTGGTGGTTAGATCATCTACTTTTCACTGAAAAGTATAAATTGATATGCCAAAAGCTCAAATTGGTATGCCGATGGTTGAAATTGAGTCACCAAAAGTTTAAATTGAGGTGCCAAAAATATTAAAATTGATTTGTGTTAAAGGTTCCGTGACTTTAGTAGTGCCTCGCCTAGGCCTTTACAAAGAAAAAACGTCTGCCAAGTGGGTGTGCACATAGCTTCCTCGTATCCATAACATGACTGTATAGATCATTGAAAATTATTATTGACTAAAGAACTTCGTTCAATTAGGCGAAGTAAATATTGAATTAGGGTAAATTTATTGTTATGCAGGAGCATAACTTGTGTGTGTCAACTATTGAACAAACTATAAAATATACTACCTAATAAGTCCGAACAAATCCCTGAAAATTTCATCAAAATTGGTCAAGAACTCCCGGAGTTATGCGTGTAACAAGGATTTCGTTTGCGCATGCGCAGAGACTACTATTGATCCGGGGGTCATGAAACTCATAGAGGACCATCTACACATGAAACCGAACAATCCGTGAAAATTAAATCAAAATCGAACTATATCTTCGTGTAGTTTTGCCCCGGTACAACAAGGATTTGCTGACAGACAGACAGACACACAGACAGACACGGAACCAAAATTGTTCAGAAAGGTCTAAAACGCAAAATGCGAGTGGAATTTTTGATTTTGGATACAAAAAAATTTTCACATTCCGAAAGTGAAAACAATGCTTCCGCTACCTTGGTAGACTCGGAAGCAATATATTCATCGATAATCTTCTATATTACAGACTATTGAACAACAAGAGGACATGATTGAAGGTTTGAGGAATCAATTGAAGCGGGCCAGTGAGGATTTAACGAAGAGCTCAGCCGAAATGCTTGACTTCAAGAATAAAGTGGAAAAGTTAGTTATTTTTCAATATAATCGTAACTATTAGTTTGTTGATAAACACTTGTGAACATTTGATGCACAGCATCATAACGAAATGTTACTTACTTTTATATTTAATGGTTATATATTATAGGTTTTATTGGACTGAATAATTCTGCTTAGGGGTGGGTCAGAGGGGAGGGGATTTTTCTTATTAGCTGAACGTGGACAATCTGAATTGAGATTTCATGTGATTAAAAATTCAATTATAATATTCTTCTCTTTCGCATTAATCCCGCGTTTTCTCATGAATTAGATTATGGGCTGTTATTTGTGGATTGTGTGAATATGGTTCGGTTGAAAACTGCAGTAATTTGTTTAATAAAAATGTTTGCCAAGGGTAATCGGTAATTGAAATTTTATTTCATTGAAAACCTCGCCTTTGCGCGCAACATCGTTGATTGGAAAAAAATGATAATGGTTCTCGGAAATGTTCTCGATGACCCGAAAAGGAGATGTTGGAGAAGCCAGTGATCATCAATCCTCTTATGGTGGGGAGAGGAACAGAATCCGTCTCTTCCACCACTTCAATCGCTGGGATCAGAAAAGGGAATTACCATTGGGGAAAGAATAGTGGGAGTTCCCCCTTCCACTACTACATGAATCTTTCTTGTATATTACAATTCGTTAATTAAAAGATCAATAATCTACTTGCCAGAAAACCAAAACCAATAATTATCAATGGTTAGTGTTTTCTGGCTAGTTGATAGCTTCTTCATCCTTCATCATGTGTACTTATAAATGTTTTTTTCTGTCAACACTTTAAACAAATAAATTTCAAGTTTTGTCTTATGAAGGGGCGTTAGCGGAGAAGAAGATGAAACCCTTGAAGAGCTTCGTAGAGAACTTGAAAAAGCAAATTCGCAGATTGAGTTCTTGCAGGAAAAGGCCAACGACGCAGAACATGACGCTCAGTTCAGGGCTGAAGAGGTGAGTTTATGTTCAAATTCAAATGATGCGTAGATGAAGTGGCAAATGAATGATTGAAGAAAAATGATTGGTTGGAAGGATTTTTTTTATAGAGGTTGGTGGAAAATCCATTACTGGACTGACAGTGAGGGGGTATGCATCAAAAGATGTGTCCCCTCACCCTTTGTGTTGGGGTCTCCATCTTGGCATACCGACTAAAAAACACCGTTCCTCTCTTCTTTTAGGAATGTCCCGGCAGTCAAAACTCGTTGGGGGCATTGTAAAACAAGTAATTACAAACATTTTAAGACCTCGAACTCCTAATTCTACTGAGCGACTCGGGAGAAATCGTGTTTTTAAAATTTGCGGACGTTATCCACCAGGCAAACAAAACGGACGCTCATACCGGCTTTCTGCAGGGTCCGTTGCGTTCTTTACTTTATTACGAAGAAAATCAAACCGCGTACGCTTAATTTGATCGATTGGAACCGAAGATATAGTCAAAAACCATGTTTAGGTCATAAAAAATCGAAAAAATTGTCAAAGTATCATACTGCTATAGCTTCCAAAACCGTTCATTTTTGGAGGAACTGACCTGGCAGGCCTTTTTTATTCGTTAATGGAAGCAACTACACCAGGTATGATCAAAATCGGAGGGGGTCGGTACATTTCGAGTCTGTCTGGGTATGGAATGACCCATAGGACAAAAGTTGTTGCATATTAGTCGTAGAATTGGGCCCTGACGTATGGCCAGTCGGGTCTGACATACCCTGCACACATCCATGTATTAAAATATGGTTGAAACTCTTTAATTAATAATTGTTAGCAAAATGATTTAATAAACAGTTAGATCTGTAGTTCCTTTGAATGCCTAAACATTTGGAATTCGAACACTTGAGGTCTCGAATCTGTTGAAATGCTAATCAAAATCTTAGGGTTTCCTAAAAATTGACAAAATTTTAGTTCTGCTGGAATAAAAGAAGTTTTTTCTGATGTGGTATTATTTTTTCATGTTGCAGATGACAGAGTTAATTATCCAACTGCGGGAGTATGAAGATGGCGTCTACGGTCTTCCAGAAGCGAGGAAAGAAATAAAGGATTTGAAGAAACAAATAAATGTTCGAGACGGTCAAATTTTGAATCTAGTGCAGCAGTTGAACGAATTGAGTCTCAAAGAGAGCGGGGAGCCCATCACAGTGGGAAGGTACTTTTCGTAGAATCTTTTGAACCGCTTGTGTATTTTGGTTTATTTTTCAATAATAAACCATTGTAATCGCTCTTGAAAAAAAAATGTTTAACCTCCCCTGAAAATTTCATGGTTTACGTTTAAAAAGGGGTAGAATCCGAATCTGCTATAAAAAAATTTCCGTCCGTACGCCGTACGCACGATTTCTCCCAAACGGCTGAAGCAAAAAAGCTGAAATTTCCAGGAAAAATCCATGTTGGTCCGGCGAGGCCCCAATTCTTGAGCCAGCTCTCTCACGTAATTTAAAGTGCCCTTTAAGGGTTGTCAAAGTTTTGTAAAATCCCTAAAAACCTCAAAAAAGTCAAGGCGGCCTAAATTTGGACTTTTTTTGAAGAACACTCCACGAGAAATCGAATCAGTCCATTCCCCAGGTCCGTAGGTCAAACCATTCTCGATCTATGGCCCGATTTATGGTGCCAACATTCGCGTTATTTTGGTTTATTATTGTTTTTGTGTTGATATCAGTAACCTAGTGACGTAATGATGTAGTAATGTGGATACTGGAGTGAACTCCTAAAAGGCTTTGTAGCCGATACACGGGTTGAAGCATTCTAATAACCATTTAAAAAAAAAAAAAAAAACGCTGCAAATTCTTTCACTGGGCTTTATTATTCAATTGGCTTGCGTTCATGATTTGAATTTATACTAAGCTTTGGAGTATGCGTGCTTCACAGGTGATAGAGCGATTATTGAATTTCAGGAGATATGCATAGAGCACGTAAATCTGTTCTCGACCTATTTGGATTGATCAGTTGATCATATTTGTGTGCCTCCTGAAATTCAATAATTGCTCCATCACCTGTGAAACACGCACACTCCAAAGCTTAGTAGAAATTCAATTCATGAATGCAAGCCAATTGAATAATAAACCCCAGTGAAAGAATTTGCAGCGTTTTTTAAAAGCTAAATATTCTATGTAATAACTTATTCTGATACCTGTTTTTTTTTTTCGTCTTTAGTTTTCAGACATGCTATCTATAACGTGTTTCTAAAAATTTAATGAATCATTATTGCAAGGGGTTCTGATGAAATTTAATTTCCAATTAAATACAATTTCTTCTCTCTTACTACCAATCTCAGAATATATGACACATGCGTTTATATTTCCAGCGATAGATATAACAATTTCATGGAAGAAAGTGATGGGTCTGGAAATTTGGATATGAAATCTCAGCTAACACAAATGCAGCAGACTGCCATCAATCTAAGCGTTCAGGTTGGTGATTACCCCAACTTTTTATTCCTTGGAATGTAAACCTCTAATTAGTCTTTACAATCGGTATTGTTCACAGAATTTTGACCTTAGGGCTAAAGTCATGAAACTATCTGAAGAACTGAATGCCTACAAATCAAAAGAGGTGGGTCATGATGAAACCACAACTTCTGATCTTGGGAAACATAATAACCAATCTGAAGATACAACGTCTGCAGTAGAAGGTTAGTGCTACAATTAAAAACCTATCGTAGCACTGTTTGACATTATTCCCTTGCATGTTCGGTTTTATTGTAATCAGTCCACAATAATCCCTGGCTTTCATGCTATATCAAGGATGAGTAACTTATTCAACAATTTATTATGATTGTTATACATGTGTAGAAGTCAGCTAAAGAATCAGTTGTGAAGTTCTGTTTTGATTAGGTAGCTAATTACCACATGTTTGCAGCAATACAGTAATTGTTATTGCGTCTTATTTTTATATACAATTTGTTTTCACAGGAGAAGATGTTGAAACACGGGAGGACGTAGAGAACCGAATAAAAATGGTAATAGAAGAGAACGAAGCTTTGAGGAAAGGAATGCACGAAATCATGGAAAGCATAAAAAATCAGGATGGTAATAGGTCAACTTGTTTCAAAACCGTTTTATTATTAAAAACAGAATGTTAAAAAATTAACAACTTGTGACATTAAATAATTATACTTTTCAAAATTGAAATCTGTTGAGGAAATTTTCCAGCTACTGCCAAGATGAACATAGAGTCAGAAACTCTGGAACGCCTTTTGGAAATGCTTGATTCTCGACACATCAGTGGATGGTACCATCCTGCTATGCGACTGCAAGCTGCCCTAAATAAACTTCAAGGCAATAACGACGCATTGCGACAAGAGCTGAGAGAATCGAGGTTTGAATGTCATTTGCGACCTGTGGCTGAACAGCTTTCATCTAGTCAATTATGTTATTCCCGTAGGATTATGCTTAACTTCCGATTATTTTTCTGCTTTTCAGGTTTAGGGAAAGTTACTTCCAAGCAGAACTGCAAACTACCTTTTTGAAAGTTGGCGAACTTGAGGAGAAATTGAAAGGAGTTAATAATGTTTCTATTCATAACCCACCCTCAGACAAACTTCCAGTTCCAGCTCCTCGCAAAAAATCGGTAAGCCAATAAAAATAACTATAATCAAGGTTCCAATTAATTCAATTTACTTTTTCTGATAACCTACCTAGATTTATTAGGGTTTTATTGTTTGACCATGGAGTATGTTTTGAATTTACAGACGGTCAGTGAAATCGTGACTGAAAAATTCGGCACTGGTGCTTCAAATGAACCTGAGCCTAATTCGGATGACCCTGGTGGGGAAGTGCTCGATCAGTCTGTAGGGGTCGGAAATGTCGCCCCGGTAGACAACGCTCATGGGGCACAAACTGTAAAGGAAATAGAGGTAAAATCCAGTCAATCTCCCACAATCAAGTCTGGGAAGAGCTCAAAATCCTCCAGCCGTCGAAGTAGCGCTAAAAGTTGCTCCTCCAAAGCTGGGAGTCCAGGGAAACAGAATTCTCCTCCACCTGGAGAGCCCACTGAAATGATTATCAGGCCTGAAACAATTGAACGAGCTACTCAACGAGATGTGGAGTCTACTAGTAGTTTTAGCCAGACTGACATCGTTCTTAGCGACCAGCTTCTTGTCAAATCTTCTTCAAAGCCAATTCTGTAAGTCACATAATTTTCTTATTTTTGTTACGAAGGTTTTCCCAACAGTTAGTATGCAGGTAGCCTCATGCCCATGTTCATATCCATATAAATTATTTATGGATTGAGCTCAAACATAAGGCTTTATTTAAATACGTGTTATGACACTTATGAAATGGTTATGAAAATGGTTGACAGGCTAGACACATATGGATCGCATGACAGACAATCATAATAAATCATTCTCCCCCTTCTGAAAGTGCCTTGTGACGACAGTTCCTTGTTGGTTGGGTTTTCGGTATCTTGTACCTGCTCTAATGCATCCTTAGTCTTCAAGGTAAAGGAAGTTGAAGGTTTTGCAAGGGAGATTTGGAAATCGGCTCCAGGCTTTGTTGTTTCGCGTTCGATTTTTGTCCCTACGAGGCGCTAATTGCTTAAGTGGCACAGTATCTGCTCTTCCTGAAGAATGACGAATCAAAGCATATTTTGGATGTGTTTCCATAAGTTCAATTTCTTCGACTTGAGAATCATACTAAGTCGTTCTTTGTGTGAGATTGGCAAATAATAGAACAGCTTAGGATCTCTGACGTTGTAACTCCAAAATGAAGAAGAAATCAACGTGTCAGATACCTATATAGTTCCGAATTTGACATCAAATTTACTATCTGTTGGGAAAATAACAAAACAATAGTTTCACAGTTATACTCAAGAAACAAATCCTATCCAAATTCCCCATTCTTTTCTTGCTGCCGTATTGAAAGAAATGCAAGTGGTCTTGTTCGAAATACTTCCACTGAGTTAAATATTCTCTAGCTAATAAATACAGTTAACAGACTAGTAACCTAAAAATCACATGACAGTCAATTAAAAAAATTGAGAGTTTATTTCAAAAGGATGTGTTGCTTAGTAAAGCAAGGGCTTTTGAAGTGTAAACGAAACCTTGCTTTTAATGTCAATTCGATTATGTTGATTGAATTATTATGGTTGGTTAAGCTAAAAAGTCAGTTCAAGTATCCTTTGGATTTTTGTATTCAATAACCTAGGTATAGTTTCAGAATGTCTTGTGGTTCTTTATAGGTTATCCACCAGGAAGCAGGGGTGATTTTTTCACGATATGACAAATATAATAATGACAAATAAAAACAATATAATGGTTCTGTTTTTCCAGGAGTAGACAAACGAGTGTCAAAGAAATCCCCGGAGGATCTGTTGAAATTGCTTCCCCTCACCATTTTCTGTAAGTGCCGTTATGTTGCTGTATAATTTTTATGTAATGAATTCGTCTTTTATGATGCGCTTATCTGATCCAACCTGAACCCTTAAGTCGGGCGAGTTTCGTACCATTCATTCCAGCTGGATTATTTTATGTTTTCTGCCAGTCGAATTGCTAGTTGTAATCTGTCCTTCCATAGTTTTACTGCTGATTAAAATTAAAGACCAATTATTTTTGGGCGCTGCTATCAAATTTAGTTTTGGATTGGTGGTTGATTTTTCAAATATTGCTTACTTTGTTTGGTTTATTATTTTCAACACCCTTGTGAAGTTATTTGAGCATTTCAGTGAATTTTCGGCAGTGAAACCATTGATAATGAGCCTTTGGATGATTTGTTTCTTTCATTGTTTAGCGCGAACTCAGCTCAGCTTTCCAATGATCTATACAGTTATGAAAAACTCTCGAAATTGTCTGAAGTCGCGAAAATCGAATTGTTTCACAAAACGTGTTCTTGCTTTAATTCAGACTGGTGACCATTCTATTGGGCTGGTATTTGTCGTAAACTGGATGTTTATGGCTCCGTGCGAGTTGCAGTCAGTGAATGGAGAGTGATGAGGCGTCGGTCATCAAAATTGTGCGGTTTGCGGGCAACCTCTTGCCACGTGCTCAATGGGAACAGATCAGGTTTTATCATTCGCGAATAGTGATAACGATGAGATTATCTGTCTCGTCTTCCGTTCAGTCTGTCCCGGTAAATGTACACAATGGAGGTGACTTCAACTTCTCACGGGAGGCAAGCTCTAATGTTCGAAGGTTTCCAATGCCGATTTTACAGTAAAACCGAAGAATGCACTTCGTGGGTACCTCACTCTGGAATGTACATGGCGAAAGACATCGCACCAACAACGCTGTTGAGGGATGGAATAGGAAGCTTAATTCCATTATTGGGATTAAGCAACCCAATGTTATTGTTTTTTTTTTTTTAATCTAAACTGAAGAAAGAGGCTTCCGAGGCTAGTTTCAAACTTCGATCATTCGAGATCGGTGAACCAGGCAGTCAAAGGAGAGAAACGTACATCCACGTGGCTGAGAAGTTTGAAGAGGATGGTAGAGAGTTCGTTACAACCAAGGACCTCTACTCCTAACTGAAAGAGTTCTTTTAGACCTTACACCTCTGCACATTCACCTGGGGGCAATTAGAATGCTGCACGTGGGTGGTTTCAGCAGACCCTTATCTAAAGATAGTCGCTTAGGAATACTGGATAAGATTAAAACAGAGTCAGTGACTATGTCAGTTCCCGACATTACGTTGGAAAAAACGAACTTTGACCTACCCTTTAGGGTGATCATCAATGATCGTGAATTCTGGAAGAGAGGCCTTCCTCATTTTGAGCCAGGTTCACTAGTGTGGTACACGGATGGGTCTGTGATGAATGGTGCAGCGGGATTGGGGATCAGGGGCCCAAACTTTGCCCTTTCTAAACCTCTGGGCAATATAGCCACCATTTATCAGGCAGAAACCCATGCTATAGAGATATGTGCACAAAAGACTGCCAGGAAATGACTCAAAGGTGCAAGAATTTACATACTATCCAGGTGGCATTAAAGGCCATTTCTGCCTTTTCAATAACATCAAAGCTGACCTGGCTGGATCACCTCACTCAAGGCCGCAGCCCTCGGCAACAAATTGACGTTGCTTTGGGTACCAGGTCATGAAGGAATAGAAGGCAACGAAGAAGCTGATCAACTAGCTAAAAAGGGATCAGATTCCAGCCCAATTGGACCTGAACCTCAATTAGGGGTTACCAAGAGTTATATAACTCAACAGGTCCAGAAATGGGAGGACAAGACTCAAACAACATATTGGCAAGACAGCCCTAAGCAGAGAAAAGCCAAGCGGATAAACCTCAAAGAAACGCGCACACTCCCTATTGTCACTGAGGCGTACAGACCTTCGCAAAATTGCGGGACTCCTCACTGGCCACTGTCCTCTAAGGCACCACCTTAACAAAATGGGTAAGGCCAGGACAATAGAATGCCGGCTCTGTTGAGAAGAAGCGGAGACAGCTGAACACGTACTCTGCAACTGTCCTGATGTTGCATCGATAAGATTCTGGTATTTCGGAAAGGGTGCCCTAACACCCGCCAATATTGCCAAGGAAACACCTGTAAACCTCCTTCACTTCGTGAATGAAGAGGACATTAAAAAGATTCTGAAGTAAAACTGGGAAAGTGTCACAATAGATCAAAGTGGTCTCAGTGACCAGGGGCTCCTCCCATCCCATATCGGGGGGAAAAAATCTAAAAGCATTGGCAAACGTCCAAAAACTTGGTTGACATAACCCACTTTTCATGTGAGGAGTGTGTAGGAACTTTGACCGCAAACAGCACGACTAACTCCCATATTCCTCCTCTTTACCGCAAGCTGCCCAGAAACCGCAACTCACACGCCCATGTCCATTTACTAAAAAGTAAGAATTTCTCTGAGTGGACTCGTATTTATAATCCGGCAATCACAAATCCGAAACATGAATTATTTCGACAGTGATCCCTTATCCATGATCAACAATGTTTTAGTAATTTTGTGAACGATTTAGATTTTTGGAATTACTTTTGAAATCATTGAAACTTATTGAGGGAATTCGGTTAATTAATTGTGCATTTCAACATTTAAGACTTTCATCAATACACCAATTTGTTACCCAGGAGTCGACAGGCCAGTGTTGCAGAAACAGACAAAAATAACTCTAGCTTGAAGGAGACCAAACAAATAAGTTCTTCGTCTGCCGGAGTCGATCAGAGATCTGGTGATCCTGCGTCTGTTGTCCAGCGAATTTGGGAAGCCAAACACGCAGAAGATGAAGAGAGACAAAGGAACACTTTTCAAACAATGTTACAACAGAAGTGTGATGAGCTTCGGTTAGAGTTCTCAAATATTAAATCTAACACTGAGCTGGCTTTGTCTGAAATGAATTCTACCAAGGTATTTTGTGTTCATTCTCTGACATAATATTATATTTAAAATATTGGAAGATTCAGTTCCATTAATAGTAAGAGATTATGTGAGGAGAAGTTCTTGACATAAAACACAATGTATCCATTCTGTCGGAGCAAAGGAGGAACCTGGGTTAAGCTAAGTTTAGAGCCACTCTTTCTACATTGTCTTAACACCAGTTAAAGTTGCCAAAACCTTTTAGAATAGTTTCAAAATAGACCTTCCTCCAAGATCCTAATCAGAACTGAATTTTCAATCATCTTCCCTCTCATTCGAGTAAACATTGAAAATTAATGTTTTAAATTAATTTGGAGAGTTTGATCATTTTAACCAGGAAGCACTATTCAATGAAATCAAGAACACAATCGCAAAAATTTCGGATGAAGTTGATTCTATGAAGAAACAACCTAGACAAGTACAAATCTCCACAAACGAACTAGTAAGTACTTATAAATAGCAACTGGTCTTAACTAAATATATTAATAAAAAACAGTGTTGCGGCATTAAATGTACATAAATTTAATAGCTGTTTTATTACGCCAACCAGACAAATCAAACTAGAGTGAACTAATTCTGTTGATGTGATTATATTGATTCAGTTCTAATGTCATCCTTTCACGTGCAGGGTATGAAAGCTTACCAAGCTCAGGAACTAAAACTGAATAGCTACGGTTTGAAACTGGATGAGCTAAGAAAAAGTCTGAATACGAAGGAAACTATAATATCGGCCATGGAAGGAAGGATTCGTGAACTGCAGACGAAACTGGACTCCACTTCAGAAACAGCGCAGAAAGAAACTGACAAAAGAGTCTGTACTTTACAAGTAAGATAACCAAAATTCTCTTCAATCCTTGAAATAATAAATAAATAATTTTTTTAACGATTTTTTTCTAAATTATAAGTGGAAGTTATTTGTGTAAGTGATTAAGCCCTGCACCTGCTGGTATATTTATTTCATAACTGTTATGAAATTAACGTTGTTCGTTCATTAATGAACGTTTTTCGTTAATTGTTATGAATGTTGTTGATATTCTTATAGATTTTGATCTTATTGATTTTGTGTGAAGAAATTTTGTGAATATATTGTGTTTATTTGTGGTTTGGAATTTTATGATTATATGGATTCTAGTTGTCCCTGAAAGGCTCGATTTCAAATTCCAGTACTGTAGATCAGGGGTCTCCAACCTACTGGCCCTGGGCCACATATGGCCCTCCGAGCTTTTTAAATTGGCCCTCCGAGCACTTTCAGCTATGAACTTCCTCGAAAATCATTTCATCGAAGTGTATCACCACGGCTTTCAGTGAATGGGTGGGAGGAGTATGCCGGTTGAGGATGGCTTTCACTGCTACAGTTGAAGACCTGGTCTCCAACTGGAAGTCACTGAACTGCAATCGAATGAAATCTACTAAGGCATCTTCCAGGATAAGGATATTTTCCGAGGCTTTGCCCGCGCAATGCTCTCGCTCTTCAGATCTATGGAAACGAACCTTTTCAAGTGTAAGCCCCCCGTTGAGCTATGGGCCCCAAGCTTGAAGAGCTTGAGGATGTTAACTGAAATAGTAGCGGACCTGAAGGGTCTGAATAAGTAGACAAGGGGGGTTTAAGCGAGCTACAATCCCAAACCTAAGCTGCAGGAAAGTCAAGGTTAGAATAATCAAGGCGAGTTCTTAATGAGCAATTTATTATACAAACGAGCACCGAGCACATATACAAGGTATCAAATAAAATAATGAAATATGCAATCTCTTACGACTAGGATCAAGGAACATCAAACGAGCACAATAGTTGAATAACGAAAAATATCACTGAGCTTACGAGCTATATCGAGCACTAATGAGCGTAGACATTAGGAAGCTACCTGTCAAGTCAATAGGCTGGTTAATCAAAAGAAAAACCTTGCGAGTACTGAGAAGCGGTGAATGAACAGATTACAAAACGTGTTGAGCGCTGTCAAGCTGTAGTGGCTTGGACCCAGATGGGGTTTAATACAAGATAATTCAAACCTAAGAGCAGCAGGGGTGAAACAGTATCACTAGCACACTACCTTTACAATGGGTGATGGGGTTGCAAGTTCTCCAAGAGCGCAAGCCCAGTCCAGAATAGCGCGCGCTGTCTTCTGTACAAGGGAGGATACCGTCTGCGAGAGTCGCCACTGACTTTAGGGCTCACTACTTGGCTGCAACAACTCACAATAACAAGCGCGAGCACACCAAGCTCTTTAGCTCTAACGAGCTGATCAAAACTGTCCTGGGTAGGAAATCTACCACTGACTAACTCCGTCACAGAGAGGATACACAACGACAAGGGGTTTGAGAGGGATGGTTCTTCGACTGCAGCAAAAATGCTAATGGCTGAGGAGGTCTGGTCGTGGGGGCCCAGGTGGGTGGCCTGACTTCCCCAACCCTGGGGTCTTCCTCCTCCACCTCGGCCAGGCCTCAAACCTTCCAGGGGTCGGGAACTGGTGGAAACTGGATTCTGCCACCCTCTGGTTTCTTGCCCGCCTGAATGAAGTTAACAAAATCCAAAAACAAGACCAACTTAAGTTATGAACATTTGAAGACAAGTCTGCTGATAAGAACAACTAAATTTGAGACAGATTACGTGAATATTTTGAGCAACTAACAATGCCAAACCTCATATTGAAGTGATCACCTTTTGTGTTGCAATATTACCTCTTCAGAGTTCTCAATCAATTTCATTTATATCTGCCTGTAAATCTCTCTTTTTTGGCTTATATTTTATTCAGCCCGCGCATTCGATGAAAAATTTTAATTTGTACCACCTTTAAAAAAGGTTTTATGGGTTGATAAAATGCTTTTAGTGAGGTTAGATTTCTAATTTCAGCGTCTTGAGAAGAAAACAAACAGAAAAAACTCCGTTAATTGGGGTCCAAGTTCAATGTGAACGCAAAATGGACTCAGTTCGAAGAAGTTCAGGTTTCACCAAATTGAACAAAGTTCCTGGAAACGTGTTTTTGCCTGCAAAAACAATGCAAACCAATGTTGATCCATGATTGATAGCATTTGCTGTTGTTTACCCCAGATATAGTTTATTGATACCTCATATCGTACCAGTATTGTAAGATTTCCTAGGAACTACCCAACGTGGGTGCTTTTATACTTATGTTTCATACTTGAAGTTTCTAAGTTTGTATCTCACTCAAAAATCAAATCTACGGTGTTACTGACCTGCTGCACTACTCCGTTTTTCAAGGAAACAGTGAAGAACCTGCAGACGATCTTGAGCCAGAAGGAAGAAGTCCTTTCGAGTTATCAACAATTGGTGAAAGAAAACGGAGAAGAATATAACAAACTGTTGGAGCAGTATAGGGATCTTGAAGCTTCAACTTCCAACACTGCTAACAGGTGAGTTGTAGGGTGGCCTAGTAGCACAATCCAATCTGCTATAAACATGTCATGATGAATGATAATGTACTACATAATTATTTGCTATTTCATACTTCTTCACGTTTGAAACTTGATGATAATAGTAAGATATCATGTGTGATGAGATAACATGTCGAAGTTGACGCTACATTTCAGTTTCCATTCTACTTAATCGCGTATGTTAACATGAAAATCTATTGTAAAAAACGCTGCAAATTCTTTCACTGGGGTTTATTATTCAATTTCATTCATTTGGCTTGCATTCATAATTTGCATTTCTACTAAGCTGGGAAGTGTGCGTGTTTCACATGTGATAGAGCGATTATTGAATTTCAGGAGGCACACAAATATGATCAACTGATCAATCCAAATAGGTATTTTGGTTGAGAACAGATTTACGTGCTCTATGCATATCTCCTGAAATGTGTATCCATATTAATGTGCCCAAGTGTGTATCCATATTCATATGGGGCAAAAATTTTCCTGCCAAACGTGGGAAACGAACCCAAGAGCCTGTGGTTGTGAGCCCCGTAGGAAACCCTTGCTAAGTTGTTAACTAAGTTTACTTAGTTTATTTATAAAATCAAATAATAAACCCCAGTGAAAGAATTTGTAGCATAAGATCATGCCATCCATCGGGAATGGTTTGAGCTACAGACCTGGGAAGGGGTTCATTCGATTCCTCATGGAAAGTTCTTCAAAAAAAGTCAACATTTAGGCCGCCTTGATTTTTTTTTTTAGGTTTTTAGGGATTTTACAAAATTTTGACAACCCTTAAAGGGCACTTTAAATTAAGTGAGAGAGCTGGCTCAAGAATTGGGGCGTTGTCGGACCAATATGGATTTTTTCCTGAAAATTTAAGATTTTTTGCTCCAGCCGTTTGGAACAAAACGTGCGTACGGCGGACGGACGGAAAATATTTATTGCAGATTTGGATTCTACACCCTTTGAAACGTAAACCATGAAATTTTCAGGGGGGTTAGAATTTTTTTTTTTTCAAGAGCGATTACAATGGTTATTTTGAATAATAAACCAAAATGGTGTGGTGCGTGGTTTTCTCGAATCTGTAACATAAGTTTATATAAACCGCTGAAATGTTGTAATTTGTAGCCCTATAAGATTCCATAACAAGTTATGGTTTGAAAAAATCGCAAATGATGAAATGATATCCGAAATATAGTTTTTTAACAGAAGAGATTGTTTGACGGCACTTTTTGAGTGCATCAAATTAATAAAATGTCAAATCATGCTTTAATTTTTTTTTTTAGTTATTTATTTATTTTTTAATCACTTATAATGGAAATTGACTGCTAAAAGTCGTCAAATGTATATTTTTGCCAGGATATTATGTATTGAACATGAACTAGTACAATTAAGATTTGTCGCTAAATTATACTGAAAAATGTACTCAAGTTCATCAGTTTTCACTTTTTGAGTGACACAGGTATATTAACATCATTAAAAAAAAAGTAAACAAGGAATTTCACCTCGGATTTTCGTCCGACTACCCGGAGGTGTCGCGGACGTCGCCAGCCGTCCTCTAGAGTGGATCGGAACTAGGTCTGACGATTTCGCTCGTGGCTTCCCATTGCCTCACGCCCCTAGGTTGGGAGCGATTTGGATTCACGTGATATCGAGATCAGAGGTGAACAGTCTAACGACAGGACAGGTGTACAACACTTGATAGGATTTTGGCCCTAATCATTGGTGCCTGTCGGATTCGAACCGGGCTAATCAGCACTCCCACTGAAACATTAACGTCATTATGTAACCATCAATTGGGACAATTTCAAACTAGTGGATTTCTTCACTAGGGTCGCAGTGGCTGATACTCAAGCGGTTGGTGTTCTGATGGAAAAGTGGTTAACACGTGTGCACCATCTGGAAGAAGATATCAGAGACATGGCCGCCCAATTGGCTGACTCGTCTGCTGCCCTGGAGCAAGCACGAAGAGACGGGGAATTGTGGAAACAGCAAGCCCTCAGGTGAATATCCCAATTCTATAAGGTTCAGTAAGTTGAAGTCCACTTGAAGGCTAAAGTTGTATTTGTAATGCTTGTGAATCACAAGGTCAGAGACCATTTACAATCGTACGTGGTTATTGAATGGTTTATCATTTTCAATAGTAAATTTTTGTAATCGTCCTTAAAAAGACAAGCTTCTTGTTCAAGATACTCGGATTCAAAAAATCTAATTAAGAAAAACCCGCCTGTATAACCATCTGGGCGCATACCCGAAGCTCCCTATCGGCGAGTTTTTATTTTCATTGTGTACGCGAAGCTCCCTTCGCCCTCTCTCTCCTTCATTTATGCTTCCCTCCTTTCTCTTCATGTACGCGAAGCTCCTATTGTCACTCTATATACGAAAATCACCTAATACTTCAATAATATTGATAACTTTATTTGCAGTGACCCACACTGTGGGCAATTGCGCAACCATTTACTGCAACCACCAGGGAAAAGATTTTACACTACGAAGTTCAGCAATCAATAAAATTCTCTTCAATTTCATCCTAAATAAACTGCTTGGTACATCAGAGTAGATCACGAGGAAGCTTGGGGAACAAAACATCATGGTGAACAAAACTATTTTTATAAATTGGGTAAGGGTGATGGTGTGCTCATTGCATTGCTCAATCAGTTTTGCTAGCCACACATTCTTTTTAATGGATCTACTTCGCCTATGATTCCCCTGTTCTGTGTTTATTTTAATGTAAATATCGGTCTGATATTTGAACAAAGCATCAAGCGCTGCGACCGCGACGAGTACCGGATGCTACACACGTGGATACGTTCATGTTGTTCGACGATCACTGAGAGCCAGTCCGTTCAAATCACCGATAAGGCTTGAAACGCCTCGAGAGAGGAAAAGAGAGAGACGGGGAGCTTCACGTACCCCTGCTAGAACTTGCCGGGGAGCATCGAGTACAGCCCAAACGCCTTTCACTTCGGACGGGGAGCTTCGCGTAGTCACCCGACCATCTTATGTCTTTCAGTTCTTGGTAGAAGAATGTTGTTATGTATGTAAAAGTTACACATGATCAAATTTTTACAATGTTAATTTTAATTTACAGTGCTCAAGATAAACTGAACGATGAACCTGAAAGAGAGCTTGCTCGCAAAGCTCACGAGGTTGAAGAACTTCGGCTTCAATTGAAAGATGTCAAGGTAACCGATTTTAAAGGCATTTCGACCGTTCGATATCATATATTTGTACTATTTTTTTCTGAATAACCCTCTTGTGATAGGCTCACACTGAAGCTGAATCCCGTTTGAAGATTCATCAAGAGACCAATAAACTGAGAAGAAGAGAGGAACATTTCAGAAGTAAAGAGAAGGAATATGAGTCAGAAATCAACCGTCTTAAACATCAGCTGGCCATTCGGTAAGGGAGCAAACTCAACTATCTGCTCTAATAAAGCTACCTATGTTTGATGATGCAAGTATTAAAAAATGTAATTTATGTAATGTTTTTCTGTTTTGTTTTAACATTTATTCGTCGAGCTCGTTTGCAATAAACATATCTCATAGGATTGTGGTCACAACATTGTTGTTTACACGTAGTTAGTGGTTCCTACATGGAGGAGGCTCTTTAGACACTTGAATGATTTGGATATGTCGCAGGCACTGCGGAACCCAAAATTCTTTCGTGAAGTGATCATATTCGTGAAACTTCCTAATTCGAAAGTTCAATCGTGAAAAGGTTCTATCACCTTGAACACACACACGCAGGTCCGGCAGATGGTGAAATGTCAACAGTTGAATACTTGTTGTGGACGCTTTGCTCTCTCTCATTCTTGATAACTTGTTTAGGACACTTTGCTCTGTTCCATCCCCTCTTAAGGCCGGATCACACAGGAGGCGTTATAACGCGACGTTAGGCGTTCCTGTACCGTCGCGTTACGGCGTTCCACTTGCATGACGCAACATGGCATCATCTCCGCCACACACACGGCGTTAAGGCTCAGCTATACTTTCAGTAACGCGGCGTCAAGCGTTGAGGTTGTAAAAAATTACAAAAGTAACGCGAGCTGAAGGCGTTCTCCTCGGCTTTTTTCGAGATGAGTGAGGAAACAGAGGCTCTCATTGACAAAACGATCCTCGTGTGATCGCAGCTCCCGACATAGACGGTGGTATCCACCAAACCCTTCTCTCTTTTCATTGATTGGGTGCACCCAATGCCGTCTATTTTCGTCATCTAATAAAACTAGTAAAAGTAGAGCTTCTTCCTCATCAGAGTCACCAGAAGTTATCATAGCTTTGTGAGAAAGTTAGAAGAACCAGAAATTATTGTTATAGCAGCGAACCTCCTGTACACTATCACAATGTTGAGTCGCAGGGCAAAATAACGCGCAACATAACGCGATGTGTGTGACGTAGCTATATCGCTAAACGTCGGGGAGAACGCGCGTTCCCTGAGCGCCGCGTTATAACGCGTCCTGTGTGATCCGGCCTTTAATCGGCCTCACCTCCTGACGTGAAACTGTCTTGTTTGTCAGTCCAGTCTGTATGTGTTTATGAATCGAGCAAAATGAGCTCCTCCTCCCACCGTGAACTTTTCTATCGCGAACTAGACGAATATTACCGCGAGAAGCCAAATAAGAAGCCGTGGACTGCAGTGGAGCTTGAATAAAAAATTGCCGAACTCAAAGAGGCAAAAGCGACTAAGAAAACCAAAACAGGGCAACAGTATTATTTATTAGAAAGTTACGACGTGATCGAGGTAGGTGGCGCTCCATGTTTAATCAGAAAACCTAAGTTACTAAAACAAGTAATTTTATTTAGGCATAAAGTGACAGGCATGACAAAATTTTTTGACGGAAATACTTTTGTATTATTACATATTTTGTCGTTTCTTCTCTTTTCCTCAATCCCACTGACCTTCTCCAGGAATTTCAGGGAACGCCTAGGCGTTTCGAGAAAAGCCTAGGCACTTCATGAAATTATTCGATCGATTAGAAAATTCGGGAACTTCGCTATCTGCCTAGGCACTTCGTGAAGTACCCCGCTCCGCAATGTGCCTGCGACCGATATATAATATATATTTTAGTTTTAGGCATTTCCCATCTTTATATGTAGTACGTCAATGGAACAACAGTACAATTTAAACAGGTTATTTAATGTTTTAAACTATATGCTTTGCGTTTACGATTTCCACTGTTCCATTCTTATTTTTGTTTGTTTCAAGAACGTCCAAAGGCTCTACGAAATGCGTTAAAAAAGAGATGATTATGTCTGACCGCATTAAAGAATTAGAAGAAGAAATAGAAATCATGAAGCAACGTGAAAGAAGCCACCTGCAAATGAGAAGAGAAAAGGTAGGGAAGAATTGGGACTGTCATCTGTGTGTATTAACAGTAAAAATATTCTTAAGAGGGTGTAAACGTTAAGGTCCTACAATTAAAAAAGAAAATGTTCTATGACGTATATTATCTCACTCCGCTTAAAATCCGAATTTTTACACTCCATTATTTTTTCGTTTTTCCACCTATTGTAACGTGGGAAAGAGCTTTGAATTTCTTATTTTTACAGCGCAAGACCAACGATTTTTAGGGGGATTCCGTGCGGAAAAAATCGGCCCTAACACTAAAATGTCTAATATATTGGAAATGTGTAGCTTTTTTTAATCGTTTGTTAGACAAATTGAATCTCATAGGTTTTTTTTTCTACAACAGGCTTAAAAGTTGGTCCAAAAAGTAGCTTTCAACTCTTGTGATTCAAGTTTTTATAAAATAGCTCAAATAATAACCACAGAATATGAGGACGATTTGGCCTCTCTGCCGTTTCATCGCATGAATTCAAAAGTTGTCATTTTCTATTTCTTTCAGTGTGCAGATGAGGTGGCGAAATGGGAGGAGAGGAAGAAACTTCAGACAAACAACGAGCGCCTGAAAGCTGACGTAAAGGAGAAGTCAGTTCAAATCGAGCTGTTGGAAGGGCAAGTGACGCGCCTCAAACAGATCATCTCTCGCATGGAAAGGGAGCGAATCACTTTGCAACGGCGCTTGAAAATGAGTGAAGGTACAGTGAACATTCATCATTGGCATTATGTAAACGTATCACTTTAGCACAGTCGTTATTCTTGTATTTAGCGAAACATGACTATTATCAAAGACGTTCGGTATAAAAATCCACATTCAATATCTTACTAATTCTTTTGTAAAATATTGATTGTCCCTACCTATAAGTACCTTATAATATGTGATGGATATGGTTAGTTGGCCCCTTCCCAATTCCGAGTCCGACGCCTTTGAAGATAAATTAGACGTTTCCAAGTGTCTGGTTCATCCTCTGAGCGTCGTGGAGCATAATTACTGCATTCAGCTCGTTGGAAGGGGCAACTATACTAATCCATCACCTCACAAATATTAATCCTTGTTGTCGTTGATACGACTAGTTTTTTGGCTTATTAGTATATACAATATGTATATTATGTAGTAAGCCTTTGTAATCGTATAGGTCTAGTTGATCCTAACTTCTAGCCAGCCCGAACTATATGCTATGCCCCAAGAGATAGCCTTGTCTTTGTCATCGAAGAAAAATACAATTATGTGATACTTGCAGGTTGCAAGGGAAATTCTGTTCAGTGATCTTGAGGTATTTATTCTGCAATGCTGTGAATATCACTAGAGCTTTCGGGTTATTCATTTTAGTTCCTTCTTAAACTAAAATATCTGCCACATTATGTATACTATGTACATAGTACAATCTCGTGCTTCTCAACGTAATACTGTTTCGGAACAAGTTTTGTGCGATTGATATGAATTACAATTAATTCTTGACAAGCTTTTAGGCTTTAGTATTTTCTAGCACTAGACAATAGGAGTCATTACTGGCAGTTTTTTGCTCATCCTTCAATAACAGAAAACGATCAAAACCTCATCAATGCATAGTTTTAGATATAGCGCATGCCCGTCTACTAAGTATGCTTGTTACCCTTACATTTCTAAGCGTCAACAGTCAAGATCATTTTACATTTTCGAATAATTATGGATACCTGAAAATAATTTGTCTTTATAATTTTCTGTTCTTTGGTATTTTTGAAAATGAACTAGTACCTATAGGTATATATTTTTTTATTAAGTTGGCAGCGATCCAAGTTCAATTTTCTAACTTTCTGAAGTCAATGGCTATGTGGAATTCAGTATACCTTAACACTTTCAGTGCGGGATCCAAAAAGCTGACCACTCCCTGTGGCGGGAGATATTTTTTAAAATATTCAACATCGGGGCCTGGATTCTACTTAATTATGGTATTCCTTTGCCTAATAATGCTAAAATATGGTATAATTATGTTTTTTACAGCTGGTTGTCATATGAGAACATCCGACAATCAGCAAGTCCTACAGTTATACAACCCCTCAAAACCCTCCAATTCTTCCTCTGGCGGGAGTTGTCATATGACAACATGACCTGTAATGTGAAAAATTTCACTCAATTTACTAAATCCAAGGGTACCCAATGCATCAAATTAACACTAACATCAAAGAAAACACAGGTTAAAACGATAAAACGATAACAGAGGTTGATAAGAATGTGCCTGGACTTGCCCCTCCAAATCCGAGGCGAAAACGCACTCTAGGGAGTAGGTACGATCCTACTTAGTTGTAGAAAAATCACACAGAGAGCCAAAAAGGTCACAGTTCCTCTCACACAACAAAAGAGTTCGCCTTTGCTGAGAGAAGGCCATGCTGTCATTGTTACGACCTAAATCAAAATTCACGTGCTCTCGGTAGCTAGTGGAGACGGCGTGCGTTCCCCTATTCGAATTGTCTCTAACTATTTCTGATCTTTGGGCGCCAGTCCGCTTAAAAAAAATAATAGAAATAAATATGTATAACTGACACTTCGTTATACTATAAATCGAATTATAGCGGACCAAAAACTCCTAGTTTGGCTGCACCAGGCTCAGAACCAGCGACATTTAAAAGTCTAATTATATAAATGCTCACAAGAAGCAACGTGGATATGAAGAAAAAAAAAAATGTGATTTCAACCTCGATTTATTATAAAATTAAATGCAGACCTGGGGATTTATATGAATCACCATCCAAAAATTCAAATAAGAATAAAATAAATCAAAGCCAACGTCTACCAAAGTCTGGTTTGAAGAAATAACGTCAATATCGTAACATTAAAATTAAAATTTCCTACTTTGAGCGGATCGAGAATGATTCTGAAATCATTAATACTGGAAAAAAATCGTGACAGTCTGTCTTAATTGGGCTCTCTTACAAAAATTGATGGACTGGAAGATATTTCCACAAAACCTAGGGTGAACACCTTCCTAATCTTAGCCCTAATCCTAACTTATTTTAAAACTTAAAACTACCCTAATATTACAATAACACCACGTGGCCAGGTTAGGAGGTGAGAACTTGCGGTTGTGCTGGGTTGAATAGTACGTGGAATACTTCCAGATGTGAGATGTCTATATCTCAAAACGAAAGGGGTGCGAAGGTGATCAGAAGCACAAGGAAGCTTAATCCCAAGGGTGGACAACAACCCCAACTGATTGGGGCTGAATAAGTATACAAAAGCCTCGAAACAAGTAGAAGTGTGCCCAAGAAGCGTATTAGGGAAAAAAGCAGGGTTCAGGTCTGAAAATTGATTTCCATTGATGGGAACACATTCGGTATGAGTATGTGGTGGCAGAATACACAAAATCCTACTGAAAGTAGTGAGAAACTGCACAGTCCTATCCAAGTCTCGTCTATTATTACAGAGAAAAATCCTGCTAAGCAGCGTAGTTACTTTGTCGACTCCCGACGAGACACTGAGGAAGAGCCGCAAAAAAATATAAAGAGAGAGGTGTGGACGGGGGGAAGGGAGGAGCACAATTACAACGGAGTCAACCTGATAAGCAGATTAACACCTGATAGCTGACCGGCCGGAATCGACAGGACGGTTGACCGTATTCATGAATAGCCTCTTATCTCGGTTGACAGACGCCGATTCTGAGCAGGTGCTTAACGGAAAAACGTAATATCATATGACAACACCTGCCACAGACTGAACTCATCATGTTGTCATATGACAACTCCCGCACTGAAAGTGTTAAACAACATGTTTAACACTAAGTTATGTGTAAACAGGTACAATGTCACTTTATTTCCTGGAGTACCACTGTATAGTTCGACTAACTTGCTCAATGCCTTAATAGGCACAATTGACACAGGTTAATATAATCACTGTGTTGAACCTGTCATTGATCTATATCTAAGATGCAAGGCAGTACACTCCGTCTTTACTTCACCTGTTGACAAATTTTTAGCAGGGAAGTTGAATGGGGTCTGTTTGTCCTGGTATTGGCACACTGTTACCACCAAATCATCTCTTATATAATCTCAGTAGTGTTTCACTAGTGTTCTCAAACTCATTTCCACTAAAAAGCCACTTTTTTCGTGGCTTTAAATGATGTTTGTGTTTTCCACCTTAGTTCATTAAAATGCTCTGGGAACTGGGTTTATCAGGAGATTCTGGCAGGTTCCTTGGTTTTGACTCGTCCAAAGGGGATCTGGATGTGAACTCAGACCCAGCGTTTCTCACAGCATGGGAGATGAACCCGCTGAATCTACGAACTCGATCTCTGGCCCTACTCCTGAGTTTCAAGGCTGGTAGGGATCACTATTTGTGGTTCCACATTATTCGCGTATCTCGTGCAGAGTATCCAGCATAACCCCTAAACCCTCCTGTTTTGAACCCCGAATTAGTCTCTCCAGTTTCTAAGGGGACTATCAGTCATGCGAGACTGGATATTTGCATAGCTGCAAAAACAAATTACAATGGCGGAGTCGGCCACAGGCCGTGATTTATCCACAGTGGTGAACCTAGCGTAGGAGGTGGTTGTTCTCTCCAGCCTATATGGAGTTTTGCGATACCCTCTCGACCCAATTTCATGTCAAAAACTAAACTAGGGGTTCAGGGTGTGCACTCTGGCTCAGGAGAGAATAAGCAAGGGCGTGCCTCTAACGTCCATTTGGGAATAGCCTGGGAGTGAGATATACAGATTTTTTGGCCATGAGCGAACCTCACGTAGGTTTTTGCCAATTCCTGGACCTCCAACAGGGTGAGAGCAGGGTTTTCTCTGACGCATTCTACGAATAGCCAGGCAGAGACAAACTTTAACAAAGGCCTAATCCCTCCAAACCAACCCAGAGCCAACCACTGCTGTCCTAAGTTGTTATACAATGGCCTTACAAGACACCTATATTATAAGATGGTTTCGAGGTTTGGCTCCTCCGACATTAATTTATTTGCATTATCAGGCAACACAAAGTGCCCAAGGTTCTTCTCGTGATTTCATGACCTGAGAGTAGCTGGAGTAGATGTCTCTAAGTTTTCCTGGACAGACCTGAACTTTTTCGCTTTTTCCTTTTTGCCAATGATCCACAAAATACCAATTTAGGACGAAACAATTGAGGTAATAAGTGTGTTAACAGAAGGCACTATATCCAATTAATTTAGCTGTTGCTACAAAATCGAATGGTAGGATGAAATTTCTGTTCATTTATTTTAGTCGCCATTAAGCCTTATTTCAGGAGTGTATTTCATCACAACTCGTCAGTCCCTGTAAGGTTCCACTAGACTGCTAGTACCTACATAACGTACACTAATTTCGTCGCATTGGTTATACTATAAATGAGAAAGCTAAACTTCACATCTTATTTGTGCGGTTTTCACAGGGATGTTGGCGAAAAATGTTCTTAATCTCAACGGTTTCAACGACCATAGATTGACCGAATCCAGGCTGGGAGTGAGCCCTTCACCTATTTTGCAAACATCAAGGTAAAGTACATTTCACTTCTATTGATACTCCAAAATGTGAAATATATTAAGGGCTGGTTTATCGAATCCCCTAGGAAATCCCTCAACAACTAATGCGAGAATCGAGGTAATCAATGATCAGTAGCTCTCAAAAATTTTGGTGCGCTTATCCATCTCCCATTGATGGACCATTAGTTGGTTGATGTTTGGTAGAGGAAGAGCAGAGGTACCACCACAACAAAGTTAAATTCCAACATATCAATGAGGTAACGTCTCTATTCGTTCACATCCTTTGGATTGTGTAGTGGTGACCCTCCAAAAATGGAGAAGCCCAGCTACCCGTAATACTCCTTAGGAACATTAGGAGAGCCCTATCTGGGAATTGTAATGTTATTAATTAACAATTCATTAGAGATTTTATTATTTGCTATGATCTCAGATAGAAACAAACATGATATACAAAGCTGTGGTTATATCATACTCAAAGCTGGATCGCGAATGGTCAACGGGGACTAGAAACGATGACATGCCAGTCGCGGGTTCGGCCTTGCCACAGATGCAGCTGACGCGGGTTACTAATAATCCTGAAGCAGACCTCTTGACAGGAATTAAAACAAATTTATTGTTGAACGAAATGAAGAACCTTAACAGTAGGTACAAACGAGAAGTACCTACCCACTAAATAGATACCACAGAAAAGAGAGCTATTTAGATTTGATCTTGAACAGGACAAATCATCATATTATTTACCTACATGAGAATTTGTATACGAAATTATGATTGGAAACCCCAACGTTATCCTCAATGTTGAAGGTATATTACCTGTTTTAATGGGTGCCTGTTTACTATCAAGAACGAATAAAGCAATGAATGCCTGCTGATGAAGTTTGGTTGCTGCTCATCGGAATTAGAACTCTTGATTTCAACTCCACTTTGCTCTAACAACCTAAAACAGTAAAGTAAATAAACATGTACGTAACTGTATGATTTTTATTGTGTTTTGGCATGATTCAGTGGATGCTAAAGAACATTACTCCAGTGCTACAGAAGAATAGTGCTCTGAACCCCAAATTTTCCTCCCAATGGCTCTAGTAGGCTACAGAAGGCATTGGGGTCCACGACTATCGACATTTCCATGCTGTCTGAGTGGCTAAATTAGCCATTGCAATGAGGTGTTCCAGAAGTAGTCATGGGGCAGTAGGTACCTTCTGCTGTGCCTGTCGGAGTAAAAATGAGAACCTTTATCATGTTTTGCAGCAGTGTCCACAAACTCACAGAGGCTGCATTCTCCGTCATGAAGCAGTTGCCAAGCGGATAGCATGTGCATTGTCATCCTGAGGCAGGGATGTGGGGAGAGAGAGAGAGACTGTATCATATGCCAAGTGACCAAACAAGAAGAAAGATATCGCTGCGATTAAGCTTGATGGGTCTGTCATAATCCTGGATTTCCAAGTCTTCAGTGGTAGGATGTACATAGAGCAGACCTGGAGGGATAAGAAAAGTAAATATGAAAGGAACGACCTGCAACAAGCAGTACCTGAGCTAAAAGAAGTGGCGCCTAATAACATCAAGGTTATACCTTTAACTGTGTCATGGTGAGGAGTGTGGTGCGTGAAAAGTGCCACAGTAACCGATGCTGGCCCTTAGGATTTGGGGAAAGGAAGGAATAGCCCCGGATGACGCGGGTGGTGATACCACAAAGTACTCCTGACAAGGTATAAGAAAACAAAACTTTCTGAAGACAGCAGGCAAACAGAAAATGATTGTACAGTGACATGTATTTCTGCCGCTTTCCTCAATACTGTGGTTGGGAGCAGCTCCGCTTGATTGGAAATTTCAAGAGCCGATGGCGGATAGAAATTAACCTCCAAGTTCCTAGGGATTTGACAATAGTTTGGCCACTATTGTGCATCGATAAACACCACCTCCCACACTAATCTGTTTTCTCTGATAATGGTCAATTGAACTACTAACAAATACGATTGATAAACCGGCCTAAATACATTTCATAAATTTTGTGATACCAGGTATGTTTTGATGTAGTCTTATAACAAAACAAAAAAATGTCGAACATCTTCAATTATTGCTCTTTGTATTGTTTTTCTACTCATTTAGAAGTTGGATTTATTAATTCTTTACTGGTCAAACTTCGTCAGTTTTTTAAAATACCTTGCAAATGTGTTTCATAACAGTTAAAACTTAATTTTTTCTTTGATTTTTATAGGTCGCAAACAGAGTCACCATGTAGTGATGTAGAGGTAAGAAATCTTTGAAATTACAACTCACGACAGACAGATTAATGTGTTTTCTCAATCTTGATTTCATTTATTGCCATTTTGGAAAAATTCAATTTCCTTGAAACCAATTACACTTTTAATTAATGTGGGTAGCGATGTATATCTACATGAGTTGTGGTGGAAGTGTCCTGTTCATGTAGCGGTGGGAGAGGAGATGGACGAGTCTTTATGTGTTAGGATCTACTGAAAGCTTTTCCAGCCTCGACCCTGGTCAGCTCCGATGGGGGATTCCTCGCAAGGCTCTGTCGCCTCTCTGATTGTCCCGTTGAATCTAAGCCATTTCACCAAACCGATTGTCATTGTTGAATCAGATCCAATCCAGCCCATACATATAATTGGACGATACCTGTGTCTATCAAATCGCCAACATGACGCCTCCTTAGTTCCAATAATATTTCAATGTACTTACACAATTGATTGGAAGTGTGGATTTGATTATAAATCGAACGATGTGACCTAGAAAATGTTTAATTTCATACTAAAATTGTACATTGTTCACGATTTATCCATCACTAACCAAGCTATGATATTTGCTTGGTACTGGTATCTCATGGTATCTTATGGAATCTGCATCTTTTATAAACTCATTCGAAAATTTTTTTTTTCAGTCATCAAAAGTATTGAGCAAACGAGATTTGATAAAGGCCATCACTGCGTTGAAAAAAGTAGTTTCAAGATTGAGATCCGAAAAAGAAAATTTTGTGCACAAGGTGAGTGAAAATCAGAATCCTCTATTCACTTCACTGGAATAGCCATAACTCCCTTCATTTATTAAATAAATTAAATTTTAAATTATACCGTTGATAAGAGCGTTGAATTTTCTTTAATTTTCATTCCATAAAATTTTCTCCGAAGCCACATCGTACATGGGTTTTTCTAGCCCAAACTTGAATTGTGCTCAACCTTCTGTTTTAAAAAAATGTTAAAAAAAATTTACCATGGAATACCATCTACTGGAAAAATATAAGCTCTTCGTAAAAACATCTGCATTTCATTAGCTTTCTACCGTTTTTTTTTTTAATTTTCATTAGGAGCAATTTTTGACAGAGAAATTGATGTTTGAACGTGAATTTTTCTAACGAAATCTGCGTTTTTTCGTGAGAAAATGCCTACGGGGGGAGGAGATGTAAATACGTAATTATTTTCGCTGAACCGAATGGACGCATTTCTAAAAACGAAACAGTACACGAAAACAAACACCATGAGTTCAAGGACTGCCGATTCGCAGAGTGTCCTATTAAAACTAAAAAATATTAATCAAAGCTCAAAATTATCGTACATAGAAAAAGAGATTCTGAACGAAATTGAAGGCCTCAGGTCGAAGAGTGCCCAAACAAAGTTCCTTTGGATAAGAGGCCACAAAGGCATCGTAGGAAGTGAGATCGTTGATAAAAAAGCACTAGAGAGCACATCTATCCCTGAGCGAATTTTCAGCCCTCCAGTATTTCCATATTCGGACCTTCGTGCTTCATTCTACCGAAAACTCTCAAAAGCATGGGAGAATTTCCATAATGCTTATTCCTCTGGAGAGAGGTACAAATCTCTTTTCCCCCACCCAAAAAACAAGCCTGGTACAAATCACTCAGCAACAAACCCAAGGCATTCTTCTCTACAATCTCCCGCCTGAGAACCAATCACCTACTCACCAACCAATACCTCAACAAGATCGGATTGTCCGACACCGACGAATGCTCTACTTGCGAAATGGCAGAGCACCTCATCTTATGCTGCCCGCGCTATAGCGATGCCAGATCCCGTCTTCTGGAAGAAATCGCGCAACTGGATATTCAGAAGCCTTACAACCTGGACAACTTGCTTGCCTCAAATGAAATTGTCGTTTAGGAAAACATTTTCAAATATTTCCAAGACTTTGACCGTGCAGCGTGTTTTTAGATCAAGATTTCAATAAACTATAATACCCATTATGTACCTACAATAATATAATGTGTTCAATTACTTGATTGAAATAACAACTTAGGCCGAATGTAAAAATTTTTACTACGCCAATAAAGAGTTAAAAAAAAAAAAAAACGTCTGCCAAGTGGGTGTGGCACATAGCTTCCTCGTATCCATAACATGACTGTATAGATCATTGAAAATTATTATTCACTAAAGAACTTCGTTCAATTAGGCGAAGTAAATATTGAATTAGGGTAAATTTATTGCTATGCGGGAGCATAATTTGAGAAAATAAAGGTAGCCATGTTCAACTATTGAACAAACTATAAAATATGCCTAATAATAAAAATTGACATTGACGCTGAATGGATAGATGACTGAAGTGATAAATAATTATTATGACATTTCTAAAAATAAAATATAAGCATCGTTCAATGACGGATCAAATAATGTTGGGTTGACTGCAGCGTCGTTGCAAAGTACCCAACTGCCGTCATCCCTCCGCACAGTGGCTGTATAATATACAGTGTATATATATCTTGCGCGGAGTTATGCGTGTAACAAGGATTTCGTTTGCGCATGCGCAGAAACTACTATTGATCCGGGGGTCATGAAACTCATAGGGAACCATCTACACATGAAACCGAACAATCCCTGCAAATTTCATCGAAATTGGTCGAAAACTCCAGGAGTTATGCGCGTAACAAGGATTTCGTTTGCGCATGCGCAGAGACTACTATTGATCCGGGGGTCATGAAACTCATAGGGGACCATCTACACATCGAACCGAACAGTCCCTGAAAATGTCATCGAAATTGGTCAAGAACTCCCGGAGTTATGCGCGTAACAAGGATTTCACGTTTGCGCATGCGCAGAGGCTACTATTGATCCGGGGGTCATGAAACCTATAGGGGACCATCTACACCCCAACCCGCACAATCCCTGAACATTTCATCAAAATCGGACTATAACTTCGTGTAGTTTTGCCCGTAACAAGGATTTGCTGACAGACAGACAGACACGGAACCGAAATTGTTCAGAAAGGTCTAAAACGCAAAATGCGAGTGGAATTTTTGATTTTGGAGACAAAAAAATTTTCACATTCCGAAAGTGAAAACAATGCTTCCGCTACCTTGGTAGACTCGGAAGCAAAAAGTGTAGACATCCCTATAGGGCAACATTTAACTTTTTTCTCCATCTCCATAAAAGTTATTCACGTTGTAGAGTACTCTATTTTCAATTATTCATGTCTCTTGATTCTATTTCCTACGTGTATTTACAGGATTACGTGGAGCAACTTAGAAAAGAATTACGGAAGATGGAGGAAAATTACATGGATGCAGTAGAGCGGAGTCTTTCTCTGGAAGAGCAGCTACGAGATAAACTTTGTGGCCAGACGTTCATAGGTTGGTATTGAGCAGGGATTTACCTATACGGACAATTCATCTACACATAAAAATTGATCGCTTTATCGACTTTTCATGGAAAATTGAACTATGACTCTAACCATTTTGAAATGCAATTTTTCCAAAACTCTTCTTTTTGGAAATATGTTTTGGGGCATTCTAAGACGATTTCCGGGTGTCGATGCTTTTTCATGAGCCAACACGTGTGAAAATGTGCCATCCCAAACGGTGACGCTCCCTACGAATTAGATGAAAAATTACGCTATTTCTTTGAAAAACCTAGAATTCCAAAAGCACTTTTTGACATGTTCAATTGCCCAAATTTCAAAGATGAACCAGAAAAAAATAGTTACATTTATATATTTTCCCAAGAATGGTATTCATAAGAATTTGATCGAAAATAATTTAGAAAAGTATTCACTAATTGATTTTAAAAACGCTGCAAATTACGCAAAGGTTTATTCAATCAAACCGACAAAATTGGGATTTAAAGAATTGGAATTTTTAGCCGTTTTCAATATTTTCACCAAACTGTGAAGAAAAAAGAAACACGCTTTCAGACACATTTTTGCAATTTAAACGATCAAAGTTACCTGATTTGGAAAACCAAGATATTTTCGCTAATTCAGGAGATCTAGGGCTTTCATTTATGGTTTGCAAGTACAAACCCCGAGTACATGACCCACCGTAACACATGTAACAGCTTCATCAAAACAGGTGGGCTAGAGCGTTTTGGCCATAAAACTTTTCATTCATCTAAGCCGTCATAAAACTGGAAAAGAAGACATCAGCTGAACATGAAAAAGCAATGATCGAATGCGAATACACTTAAATTGGAAAATTGCCGTGTTTAAAACAAATATTTTAATCAAGTACCCTTTCCTCGAAGAAAAACTGTCAAGTTTTTCAGATTCCAATAAACACCTAAAAAACTCTTCAGTAAAGTCATAAATATGAGGTAGCTTCTTACAAAACAGATGCTATCCATGCACATGCCCCACCTCACCTTATTTCACATCATCTATCACTATTCAGGAGGTCTTAACTTGAGTTGTACTTGATCTTTGTAGTGCTTAATTCCTTGCAATTGTTCTAGTGGGTTCGCGGGAAGAAGACAACAGTAATGCTTATTTGAGGGAGCAGCTGGTTCAGAAATGCGAACTTCTGGGCAAAGTTAAAGTTCTCCTTCAGCGCGCTATGGTGCGAGAGAAGCAGCTTATTCATCAGGTGAGAGTCCACTAGAGGAAGTAGGTATTGTGCGTTTGAGAAAGGGTTTATTAAAAAAAACCCAACTTATCCCAAACAGTGATCATTTACAGTGATCGTTGATACATTAGGGAGTGTGTTCCGTTGAAACGCGCTGCGAATACGGGACCCTGATGACCCAGTGAATCATTTCTAGAGGATTCTGGAGACCTCGAGTAACTCGTTGGAAGACGATTTGGCCGAGACTGACCGACTGTAACGACGAGACGGCGACTTACTCATGTGACGTCACTCACACTTGCGATCACACTTCCACCAATCATACGCAAATATCGAGAAACAAGCCTATTGATTGGCCAAATAAATTGAGAATTGATAGAATAAAATTCGGTGCTTTACACCTCGCAAGGGGGCACGCCCCCTGGACCCCCGGATGTTTACTGCTTAGAGCCTGTGGCTGAAATTCAAAAAACATGGAACATGCTTTAGCCGCGCTTTTTTTCTTTTTGCTGCTTTCAGTTTGCTCTTATTTGGCCCGCTATCTTAAGGTTTCCAATTTTCCTCAATCAGTAATTTGGAATGTTCAAATTTTGATAGTCCAAAATCCAGACACGATGGAAATGGTGATTCTCGTTCGGGTATTGCTCCATAAACAATACTGTCTTTTGGCCATCGATCGATAACGTTAATTGTCGGCAGGAGGTAGACTGTTAATTACGTCTGGGGAGTGGGGAAGGAGCGTTTGTAAGGCCCCAAACATAGCTAGTCCAGTACCAGGCCCCAAACTAGCTTCCAGTACCAGGGCGCCAAGAGCGACCAGGAGTTAAGACAAAGTTAAGGCAAACAGATTTTACCCTGGTACACGTTACCCATCCCACATGACATTTGTTGGCTAGTTAGTCCAAGGCTTGTTCCATGGTAAAATAAAACTGAATGAAACCGGTCAGAGGTGTTCAGAGTACTGAACAGGTATCATCAGTAATAATGATGGTGGGTTAAGAAAATTCAAGTTCTTTGTTGGTGCATAATAACAAAGGATTTAGCATTTTACACGAAGAATATACAGGCTCTTGAGGCTGATTTGAAATTCTATTTTATTGAATTTATTTCCGAGTTATTTCTAAATTCTAAATTTTTTTTTCGTGTTATGGACCTTATGTCAAAACCACCGCTGCAACGCTCTTATTTTCAAAATAATCTCAAATTTGAGGACACCGTTGGAAAGAGCGTCGAATTTTCTGTCACTCGAACCTCAGAATGATTGCCTAAAAAAAGAGCCTATCGTACACTCTAAACAAAAATAGCTGGAATGCAGGCCGTATCGGAGGCCGATAGGATACAATGAGAAAAATTCTTGACCAAAAGGTCCAAATAAACCGGAGGGTTGGAGCTGGTTCCATGAACTCGAAAAGGATCAAGATTCAAATGACGTTAGGGATATCGTTCAATAAGCCCGTTATTTCATGCTATGAATTTCTTAACTCGACATTGAATCTTCTCAAACTAATTTAAACACGAAACTATATATTTTGCCGACGTGAGGCAGCGGCAATCAAAATTGTACAGACTGAAACTGCCGAGAGTTAAAAATACATTTTCTCAAGTGACGGCTAAATGTAGAGGCATGCTAATGATAAATAACGATTTTGAAAAAATTAGATAAACTAATAAGATATAACCGTATGGGTACTTTACATACAGGGTGGCCAAAATTTAATGGACCAGGCATTCATCTCCGTAATTGCCGAGCCTAAACAAAAATTTCAAATGATAACTTCACTAATTTTTAACAAGGAATTCAAATATCACAATTTCGCGCGTTGCGCACGTGCGCAAATGCGCGATTTGCGCATCAACTTTGTTATTTCAAATAGGAACCCCCATTTTTTATTGCAGATTCGGATTTTGCTCAAGATTTCATGAAAATTTGACCCCTCAACCAATTTTTTTTATTGCGCGTAACCGGTTCAGCGAGCACACAAAGTTGCGTAACCCCAAATTTGTAAAGTAGTTGATGATGGTGATCTGTAAAGTGTGGCATATGCATTTTCATTGTTTTTCAACGCTGATTCACGAGATGCTATCCGTTTTTTGATTTGACTTTTTTTGTGGATTAATGACCAAAATTTGTTTGTTTCGCGTCCGTTTTTTTATTCTAGGCGCCTGTTTTCAGATTTTTAAGGGGATTAATTTTCAAGGTCTGGTTGTAAAATGTAAAAATAGGAAATTGATACCTTCTTCAGTATTCAAGTGAAAAATCATATTAATCTGAGAGTTGAAAGTCGGCATAAATGATGATTTTTCACGCGAAATAAACAAATTTCTGTCATTATTCCGCAAAAATTGAGTCGAATCAAGAAATGGATAGCATCACGTGAATCACCGTTAAAAAACAATCAAAATTCATATGCCACACTTTACAGTTCCCCATAATCAACTATTTGACAAATTTGGGGTTGCGCAACTCTGCGTGCTTGCTGAACCGGTTACGCGCAATAAAAAAAATTGGTTGAGGGGTCAAATTTTATGAAATCTTGAGCAAAATCCGAATCTGCAATAAAAAATGGGGTTCCTATTTGAAATAACAAAGTTGATGCGCAAATCGTTTATTCGCGCAACGCTCGAAATTGTGATATTTGAATTCCTTGTTAAAATTAGTGAAGTTATCATTTGAATTTTTTTAGGTTCGGAAATTACGGAGATAAATGCCTGGTCCATTAAATTTTGGCCACCTTGTATAATTATATAATATTATACCGACTGCCCAGCTCGGTAGTCGGTTATTAATCAATTGAAGAATGTAACATGTAAAGGAAGTGATGTAAATAAAATATCTATCTATGTGAAACAGTCTCCAATTACCAAACCGAAGTTGACACTTAAAGTACCATGATCAATCAGTTGTTAGTGGCTGAATGAATTCTCTACCCAACAAATGCTGATTGCGTATCGTTTTGCTCCTGTCCTAGGTTACAGTCCTGGAAAAGTTGGTGCCTCCTGAAAAAATCGTTCTGCTTCGTCAACAAGACACCACCGCATCTTCAGAGCACCGCTCCTGATTCTTCGTCTTTAATTTGCTATAATTTTACTCATGTCTAGTCATTCATTGAGAAACTTAATTTTTAAAAAAGAGCTTTTAGTCCGTAGGTAATATATGATATTGTTGAAAGTTATACTGTAATATGCATCATGTAATAAATTAAATTCCTTAACATTTTGTTGATTTTTCTCAAACTATAGAATTTTTTAAGTTAATTAACATTCAAGTTCATAAATTTACAATAAAAATGTTAACATTTATCGAATAACAAAACGTGCTATCTTATCGATTTTTTGCGGTTGAAAACCTTCAAATTTGCAAATTTCCTTGTTGGTTGTAATCAACAACAAAAACACGAAAATTTTTATTCAATTTAATTTTTATTTTGATTTTATGCAATGAAGAAGCGTTTTATCGAAAGAGGTACGTCTGCATGCGTATAGTGAACATTGAATAACAGTAGCTCTATCGATTTATTCAAGTTGTTGTTTTATGGAACTATGTGGAAAATTATCGTGCAATTTATAAGACTATAGGCATTTTCATACAATTTTGATTTTCCGTGTGACATTTTCGTATAAATTATAAGACTTAAAGCAAACTTGAAATAACTTATCACGAAAGTGACAAAACTCCGGATACCTGGTATCGGAATATCATCATTAGTAGTCGCTGGAATCTCAATCCTAAGGACAAGGACAACTTTTCGATCTGATTTTTCAGTCTTGTGAACTAATTAGTAAGCATGCGTATAGTGAACATTGAATAACAGTAGCTCTATCGATTTCAATTTTGTTTTGGTCGTGCCTATAAGACTTGAAGCAAGCACTTACTGCGTTTGGTCACGTGTGACAATCCCGTGTTTCGACGTTTTGTGATTAACTGAACTCAGGGGTGGGATATTACGATGTTTTGCCATCGATGCCACACATTCGATAATATCGATGTTTTGGCTCCGTTAACATCGGTTTGCTTTACCCTTCACTCACTGAGAAAATTCCATCAAGTGTGCTTGCACACTTCTTTCAACTGCTGCAGAATTAGCGAATTTTCAAAGAAAACAAAACTATTGTTCTCGGTCGAAAATATTTTCAAAAAACGTTTGCACCAAAATCCGTCTCAAAGCATTCTAAATCCACTGTCAAAAGGCACCAAAACTCATTCCAGACGACAACTCCCGATAGAATTGAAAGAGATAGCTCAAATTTGCACAAAAAATCTATCTAAGCTTTCAAAAGGCTATGTTTGAAGATGAGCACAATCGCTCCATTCTAAGGGGAGATTTGGGGCATTTCAAATGGGGGAAAATTACCCGAAAACCCCCGAATAGGTGACTCTTGTTTACATAGGTTTTTCACGCTAAACAAGATGGTGAAATCGGATTGGAGATATCTCAATCCGTTCTAACTAGAGCAGTTTAAAGATGATAAAACAAGGTAGATTGTCAAAATTGGAAAATAAATTATGAGATTCTTCAGCTTTCAAAAATTTTCAAATTAAAATGAGGTATCACAAGTCAGAAAATAAAATTGTTTTTTGCGTAATTTCTCCTCATGCGAAACTAGTTTGAAAATTTGCTCATTTCGTCATGCTACATGACTGGAACTTTTTACCATCTTCTTCAGCGTTGAAATACCTTTAAAATGGGATATCATTCAGGGGCGTATATAAGGGGGGGGGGGGGCCCTCCGAAATTTGGAAAATATAAATTAATATTGTATTTTTCGGTCCAAAATAATGTTAATAAGAAGGAACCTTTGTATCAATCATGTATTTTTTACACCTTTCCAAGTTATTAACTGAATATTATTTAGGCCTAAACTAGGTATGCTTTCCCCTGAGAAAAGAACCACTTTTCTATCATTTTTTTTAGTGCTGCAATAGTTGAACATGTGATTTTCGATACCTGATTTGAAAACCTTTCTGGACGCTAAGGAATAACCCCCAGACCCCCCGTTTTCTCGGCCCCCTCCGAAAATATTACATATATACGCCACTGATATCATTTGTCACAAAATAAAACTGTTGATTTTGCATCAATATTCCTCATAAAAACCGTGTGATAAGGGTGCTGTTAACTGATGAGGACACTGATATCGATGTTTTCACCCGATATTGGTCGACATATCGATGGCAACACTCAAACATCGATGTTTTGTCTCGATGTCCCTACTCCGTGCGATAAGTGGATTGATAACGCTGTCGTAATCAATTTCACCCCAGGCTTACCATCACATGTGAAAAGATCCGTAGAAAGGTCGCGGAGACTCAGGAGGCTACCTCATTGCTCCTGCGCGTCTTTTGTTAGGCAACGCAGCAGTGCATTGGTGTTACTCGGGTCTACTCTATGGGTAAAATTGAAGGCGCTCTGAGTTTGTGACCGTCTGGTGAGGGCAGAGAAGTTTTATATACAGGGTATGATCCGAAAATCTTCGCACACGTGTTCTACAACTAGTTTAAAACAAAAAGTGCCTGTTTGAGATTATTTTTCAAAGGTTTCGTTTATGAGTTTTCTCACTTTTAAGATTTTTTTCGTGTTTTCGAACTTACGTCACTAAAACGGCCGTAACTCCAGCGTTTTCAAAGCATTTGATAATCTAAGTATGCCGTTGGAAAGAGCATACAATTATTTATCGTCTCAGACTTCAATAATAATTTTTTAAAAGGAACTAAGGGGTAAAAATGAGCCCGAAAAGTAAATTTTGAAAGAAATTATTTTTTTAATGGCTCATTAGTCTCCTTAATTTTATTGATGCGTTTGAGCATGTAAGCTTAAAAAATGCGCAAAAGTCTCAACTTTCCAATGGTATATTTAATTTTTAGGTTTTAGAGGGAACTTTTTTGAGGAAATTGAGATTTTATGCAAAAAAACGTGTGTTTCAAGGACATTTGATGTGATCGAACGGGTGTGTGGATCTACCTTTGACCGTTAATCACATTATCATACTCAACATTTTGCTCGTGACGATGTTTCTATTAACGATAAGAAGAGGAAATCATAACAAACAACGGGATCAAACCTCACGATATCAGGAAGAACGGGAGACATTCAACAGTTGATCCACATCCATAAAATTATTTATCGTCTCAGTCCTTAATAATAATTTTTTAAAAGGAACCAAGGGGTAAAAATGAGCCTGAAAAGTAAATTTTGAAAACAAATTCTTTTTTTAATAGCTAATTAGTCCCCTTTAATTTTAATGATACATGTGAAAAGATCCGTAGAAAGGTCACGGAGACTCAGGAGGCTACCTCATTGCTCCTGCGGGTTTTTGTAAGTCAACGCAGCAGTGCATTGGTGGAAACTCTAGGTTTCCCAAATTAAGTAAAATTAGCTTTTCAGAGAGCTTTTTTATGTCTCAAACCTCACTTTTCGGGAAAGGTGAGGCATCAATCCGAAAGGAAATTTACTGCTCTTTCCAACGGTGTACTCAGATTTGAGATTATCTTGTAAATTGAGGGAGTTATAGCAATTTATAGGAGATAAGGTCGAAAACACGAAAAAAATCTTAGATCGTAAATAACTCAAAAACGAAGCCTCTAAAAAAAAATTGATAAGAGGCAAAAGTAGTTGCAAATTAGTTGTATCATATTAAGGAATTGAAGTAGTTATGTGACGGTAAGCAGTTAATGGTATTCTGCATAATCAGGGGTGACCCCCCTCCCCCCTCTCAGAACAAAAACGTAAAAAATACTCGTAAGCACCCCTCATTTTATCCAAAACTAAAAAAAGCTTTATATGCTTCAAAAATTGTTGCTTTTTGGGCATTTTTATACCTCAAAAGTACTACAAAATTTAGGACACCAATAGATCATCATTATCACAATTCAGTGATAACATTAGCAACGAATACCTTGCGGCCCAGCTTGTGTGTGTCTTCTGACCAACAGCGCATCTCCAGAAGATAACCGAATACAGTAGAAACTCGATTATACAGTTTTTTGTTTTTTGATAGTCACTGCCTGTTCCGAAGTGTTATGAGTGTGTGTTCAACTCAGAGATGGGCGTTAATCGATTAACGAATACTTTTGCGATTACAAATGTAATCGTAATTAACGAATACTTTTTTGATATCACATACGAATGACAATTACTTTGTTTTTCGAAGTATCAGAAGTGATTTTTGCAGTCTTCGAAGAATCCAAGAATTTTCTTTGTTGAGTGAAATTAAGAGGAAAGTTAAGTTTTTGTTGTCATAAGCCCCCTGCCGTAGGAATGACCCCGGGCTGAGAAAAGTAAATTAGTCAGTTTAACCATACTTCGCTCTTGAAATTGGAATGTCCAACCCAGGACACATTCCAATCAATCGAACGTCCAAATTGACAACATACGTCGAAAACGATACCCCAAACAACTTTGCTCTCAAAATCCCAATTTTGGCGCCCGTTTTTCACTTCGAAACTTCAACAAAACCGTTGTTTCCGTGATAATTTTTCATTATGTTATGTATAACTATAACTGTTATTCCTTTCCTTGCATCACAAACAATTTTTTGAGCCTAGAGTTTTTTCAATTGACCAAAAATTTGGAAAATGCAGAAATACCTACCAAATTCTTCAAAATTGTAACCTTTTGGCACTCGAAAGTAATTAAATCACTAGGAAGTAATTAAATCACACGAAAGTAATTGAATTACTCGAAAGTGATTAAATAGCTGGAAAGTAATTAAATCGCTCGAAAGAAATTAAATTGCTGGAAAGTAATTAAATCACTCGAAAGTGATTAAATTACTCGAAAGTGATTAAATTACTCGAAAGTGATTAAATTACTCGAAAGTAATTAAATCAAAGTAATTAAATCACTCGAAAGTGATTAAATCACTCGAAAGTGATTAAATCACTCGAAAATGATTAAATCACTCAAAAGTGATTTAATTACTCTGGAAAGTGATTAAATTACTCGAAAGTAATTAAATCACTCGAAAGTAATTAAATTACTCGAAAGTGATTGAATCGCTCGAAAGTAATTAAATCACTGGAAAGTGATTAAATTACTCGAAAGTGATCAAATCACTCAAAAGTGATTTAATTACTCGAAAGTGATTTAATTACTCGAAAGTGATTTAATTACTCGGAAGTGATTTAATTACTCGCAAGTAATTGAACTGCTCGAAAGTGATTGAACTACTCAAAAGTGATTAAACCACTCGAAAATGATTAAATCACTCAAAAGTGATTTAATTACTCGGGGGTGATTAAATCACTCGAAAGTGATTAAATGCCCGAAAGTAATTAAATTACTCGAAAGTAATTAAATCACTCGAAAGTGATTAAATCACTCAAAAGTGATTTAATTACTCGAAAGTGATTAAATCACTCAAAAGTGATTAAATTACTCAAAAGTGATTAAATTACTCAAAAGTGATTTAAAAAGTGATTTAAACTCTGGAAAGTGATTAAATGACTCAAAAATTAAACTCAAAAGTGATTAAATACTCGAAAGTAATTTACTCGAAAGTGATTAAAATCATTAAATCACTAGAAAGTAATTAAAATCACTCGAAAGAAATTAATTAAATTACTCGAAAGTAATTAAATTACTCGAAAGTTTCAATTTCTGTCCCAAATCGCATTAATTACTCTAGAATCAGTTTAGTAATTGAAAAAAAAAAGTAGTTTAATAAATTAAAATTATTGGTAATTGAGTTGTAACTACTAAGTAGTGTAATTAGTAATTAAAAAGTAATGAATTACTTCTCAACTCTGGTCTGTTGAGATAACATAGCAAATTGAACATTCACTAATAATGGTACCTACCTACTTGTTATCACATAAAATTGGAACCAAAAGTACCTACTAATTTAAAACCAAGAAGTTAAAACATCGTTTGAGTTCAAATCTTAATTTATACTAATCTAAAAATAATTTTTCATAATTATATTTGTCTATTTTATTGTTCATTTATGAGCTAAGCCTTCTTCTGACTTTGTGTAATAAGCAGATTTTTAATTCAATAAATTCAGGCAGAAGTCCGTCTGCGACGAAGATCAAAAACAAATATCAACGGCATGGACCATTGTAATCGGCAAAATACGATTGTATTCGAATACGTTTGGCGATTAAAAAAGTATTCGAAAAATTAATCGCATCGAGCGAATACAAAAGTTACTGATTACTCTCGTTATTCGATTACTTTTACGAATACTTTTTCAATCGCAAATGTAATGGTAAATGAATTCGTTAATCACGGATGCCCATCTCTGGTTCAACTACGGATAATCGTTAAACTCATAGGTAGTGTAAGCTACAATCACACTACCGAATTTTAAGTGCATAATAAAACTTTAAGAACAGAGATGGATCGAGAGAAAATAATAGCACCTACTATCGGACTAAAGGAAAACCTTTTGGTTTTTTCCACGAATTTGGTCTGAGAAAAGTCTGAAATGGATTTGCATCATGTTATTTATTCCTCTTGGGCTTAGCTGGTCCTAAAAACTCCACTAGACCAGTTATAATCTATTATCCTTCTATTGATCAATCATTGCATGCGTAATTAGTGATTTTGTAGGAAAATACTTGGTACTTACCACTTTATTTGCAGTTCCCGCATTCCTTTGTATCAATCCATGAAGATCCGCGTACCGAATTGAGGGGAAGACGAAGATTGAGCGCGCGAATACGAAACGGAACGCGAAACGCACTAGACTGCGAGGGACCACACCCAAAGGCGAACCGGAGAAGACTGGCCGAGGCCCGCCGCTCCCCGAGTGGAGCCACCCGGCGGATGGATACTGGGCGTTGGCCCAGGCGCCCGGTAATTTCGTGATTCCGAGGTTTTATCCGCCCAAAAACGAACTTTTCGAATCGAAAACGAGAACTTTTCGACGCGACAACACAAAAGACACTTTGAAATACACTTGAAAACAGAGTACCACGTCGTAAACATCAAAAATATAGGAACTACTTTTTTCATAGGTAATAAATCCCGGTAATTTCGTGTTTTCGAAGTTTTAGGCGCCCAAAAACTTCGAAAATGCGAACTTTTCGACGAGACAACACAAAAGACACTTCGAAATACACTTGAAAACAGAGTACCACGTCGTAAACATCAAAAATATAGGAACTACTTTTTTCATAAGCAATAAATCCCGCTAATTTCGCGTTTTCGAAGTTTTAGGCGTCCAAAAACTTCGAAAACGCGAACTTTTCGACACGACTACACAAAAGACACTTCGAAATAAACTTGAGAACGGAGTACCACGTCCTAAACATCAAAAATATAGGAACTACTTTTTTCATAGGTAATAAATCCCGGTAATTTCGTGTTTTCGAAGTTTTAGGCGCCCAAAAACTTTGAAAACACGAACTTTTTGACGCAACTTCACAAAACACACTTTGAAATAAACTTGAAAACAGAGTACCATGTCCTAAACATCAAAAATATAGGCACAACTTTTATAATAGGTAATGATTCCCGGTAATTTCGCGTTTTCGAAGCTTTAGGCGGCCAAAAGCTTTGAAAACACGAACTTTTTGACGCAACTTCACAAAACACACTTTGAAATAAACTTGAAAACAGAGTACCATGTCCTAAACATCAAAAATATAGGCACTACTTTTATAATAGGTAATGATTCCCGGTAATTTCGCGTTTTCGAAGCTTTAGGCGCCCAAAAACTTCGAAAACACGAACTTTTTGACGCAACTTCACAAAACACACTTTGAAATAAACTTGAAAACAGAGTACCATGTCCTAAACATCAAAAATATAGGCACTACTTTTATAATAGGTAATAATTCCCGGTAATTTCGCGTTTTCGAAGCTTTAGGCGCCCAAAAACTTTGAAAACACGAACTTTTTGACGCAACTTCATAAAACACACTATGAAATAAACTTGAAAACAGAGTACCATGTCCTAAACATCAAAAATATAGGCATTACTTTTATAATAGGTAATGATTCCCGGTAAGCTTTAGGCGCCCAAAAACTTTCGCGTTTTCGAAGAAATAAACTTTAGGCATGTCCTAAACCAAAAACTTCATAATAGGAAAACACGAACTTTTTGACGCAACTTCACAAAATACACTTTGAAATAAACTTGAAAACAGAGTACCATGTCCTAAGCATCAAAAATATAGGCACTACTTTTATATAATAGGTAATAATTTCCGGTAATTTCGTGTTTTCGAAGCTTTAGACGCCCAAAAACTTCGAAAACGCGAACTCTTTGACGCAACTTCACGAAACACACTTAGAAATAAACTTGAAAACAGAGTACCATGTCCTACTCATAAAAAATATAGGCACTACTTTTATAATATGTAATAATTCCCTCGAAAAATAGATTAAAAATAACGTTTTTCCTGAATGTGCTGGCCCGTATGATACTGATCGTATTCCCTAAGACATCAAGTGGTTTACATAGCGTGTACGTGATAATGTGATCGTATTGAAATTGGTTTGATAGTGTTGCACCGTTCAAAATCGACTGCCCTCCAAATTGGAGCAAAATCGGACCACTAGAACGATGCTATATGGCATAGAATGCTATAGAATGATGCTATGTGGATTTTACGTTTGCACGTATGCATATTAATGTGAGTTTTGAGCAATGCTTTCATCAAAGGTAGATCAGAGATGGTCGTTAATCGATTAACGAATACTTTTGCGATTACAAATGTATTCGTGATTAACGATATACGATTACTTTTGAAGCAATCGTTATTAGTTGGCTAAACGATTAACGATTACAAAAGTATTCGTGATAACGAATACTTTTAAAGTAATAATTACTTTGATTAACGAATACTTTTATTGTGATTAACGAATACTTTTTATTAGACGACAGATACGAATAACGATTACTTTATAGGTTATGCACCAGGAACCGGAGTGTTATTTCACGAAGGCTGGATTTTATTTTATTTTTTTTTTAAATTTATTTTTCATTCTTTTTCCCGACGTTTCGGAGTGGTAAAACACTCCATCATCAGGGGATAGTTTCTTTCGGACATTCATCCACGTCATTATTATTAGCAGCTCACTGCAGTCGCATTGGTCGGAAATGAATCCTTTTCAATTATCCAGCATTTCATGACCCTACCTGATTTACAACAGTGATCAACAATACATATTAGTAACATAACATTTGATAAAAACTCTACCTATAACAACAATACTTAAACAATTACATAAAACTTTTTGACTAGAATTTAATGATCACAATCAAGTAGGAATTTAATTAATTATTAAAATTACAATTAATTAAAATTTCATTTCAGGTAAATTTAATTTATCTTTAATAATAAAACTTTTATTTTTTATTATTAAAGAGGATTAAAAGGATTCATTGAGGACGCAGATGATTCAGCTAATGAATCAAAAAAGGAAGCGAGATGATCTGCGCAAAAATGCAAGCGCAAATTGATCAAGTTATCAAAATCAAAACCGAGCACCGGAAGTCGAAAACCCACCTCAAACTAAGGGGAAAGAACAGAATGTGAAAAGAGAGGTACCCGTTTCGGTAGAAAACCAGTAACTACCAAAACATTATGGAGCGGCGATTGAAAAAATACCTTTCTTCTCACCGTGCAATCCCACATCGGCAATTAAGTTTTTGATAGCGATGTCAGAATTTAATGACTTAAGGTGGTGAAAAGGTTAGTGTTGAAACCTAGGTTCAGCTACTTAAAGACAATGCTGAACGACACTCCTTGAATAACATACGACACGGTATATCGTAGATTAAAACGAGAATTGTTGTCAGGCATAACAATAACAGAGCTGACGATAAAACATCTCAATCGACCCCAAGGCCAAAATGAAACGCTTCGAAATTACGTACAAGACATATTCAGGCATCATGCAATCATTGATTGCTATGAAGCAGAGGTACTGTTTCAAATTATGCTAGCAAATGTCAATAGTACAACACGACAGTACTTTTCGTTTCAAAAGGCACCATCCAACAAGGAGGAAATGAGCACGTTAATACAACACGTGGAGCAAACAATACTGCCCCATAGCTCAATCCCTGAATGTTGAAACTTAAGTGAAATTTCCCCCTAGTTGTAAGAACTCGAGTTCAAACTAAGTCGGAGGTATCAACATTTTCGGGCCGTAACAACTTCATGTTCCTGAGCAAACCAATCTATCCAAGCAAACATCACGCAGAGGCAAATATTGGTATACGTAGAAAAATTAATTTCAATTGAGAAACGGTGGAGACACTTGTAATTTCACACCAACCAACGAAGGAATATTACAAACCGTATGTGACAGCAAGTATTGAGTTTTTTGTACCGCTTGGTTAGTGAGCTACCCAAATTAATTCAAATAATTTTATTAAATATCGATGATACACGCATACTACGTCATTCATAAAATGTGCACATATTACCAACTTACGTAAGATTCTAAGCCTGTTCCGGCCATTTCTGTACAATAATTGAAATACAACACCATTTGGAGTTGTCTACGAATGATGGCATGGCTGCGAAAAACAGTCCTTAATTCAGTTAGCTCTTCTGTTTTTGAAACTCCAACTAGGTACTTTTCCATTTTTAACAAAAATTTGTCAGCTGGTAATATAGTTCAGGATTGCTGGTCTGTAATTAATACTGACGCTGAAACTGTTCGCTTCCGTAGGTGTAAGTTTTTAAATGAGTTAGATTTATTAAGCATAGGCTGAATCGCTCTTGAGCTATTTCCTAAAAATATATACTTTACAAAATATCAACGCGGTGCGTTTTATGCTGAATTTTTATAATACATCACGGTTATATTTAAATTTCTACGAATTTGATGCTACAATTTCTATTGTCGGTAAATTACGTTCAATTCAACAGAGACTGTAGACCCCTTAATTCCATTTGATTTCCTGGAAGGGCTAAATGTTTTTTAAGCCATAAATTAATCAATATATGTACATTAAAAAAACAAGTGATTTTCATGATTTCATACATCAACATAGATATTTGTGATAACCACAGTTGTCGACTTGTTGGCAAAATTGGCCAAAGTTGGCCCAAACAGCTAGACAGTAAAAATATGAAAAATATTAGAAGTAGAGCACTATCACAACTTAGGAGAATGATGTAGAGGTGTCTTGAAGAACTTTTCCAATCTGCCATAAACATAGGTCATTCCCCACATTTCTAATAAATTAATGACAAATAGTTTTTACTAACAGCTCAAATTTGCGTCTATCAAATCATCGAGCAACCAGAAAGTCCTTTAACCAAGCCCTCGGCTGTAAAACCCAAAGCAGATTTCCTTATAGTGAAATTAATAACTAAATAAGTGCCTGCATTAATTTCAATCCTACCGTGAGAGTACAGAAATTATAAATGTGAGAGAAATAAAGAAAGCTTGGATTCCAAGTAAAAATGTACACCCGATAAGGAATCCCATTTCAAAAACTTGACAACTTAAACACCATACTGGTAGAATTGAGAACCAAACTAGATAACAACACAAGAACATTATAGAACTTTCAAGATGATGTAATATATGATGAAAATTCTAAACGAGTAAGGGGTAGGGTGTGCTTAGAATTTCCTTCGTCAATCACTGAAGTTAGAGGTTCGAACTTTGCTCTCTCTCATTTTTTCGAGACTCCTTCTGAAATCATCGTGGGAGATTGGACGCAGTTTATCTTCAAAGTGTTCCTCGTCTTCCACGTCTTTCGAGGTGGAGGGTTTGCTGGTTAAGCTTTTATCCCCACTGAAATCATACAAAGCAAATCCGATTACAGCCAACTAGTGTTTCCACAATTACCACTAATTACAGTCGTGTGATACTTTTTCTTATTGTATAAAAGCATTGTGACAACGTCAGCATAGTAATGGTATGGTAGTATCGAGTATGGTGTGTGTCTCAATTTAGGGTGGGAGGGTCATAAAAACAGCTTTGATCATTAATTGAAAACGAAGTGACAGCAGGATATTCAAAGTTTACTCATACCTAATGTGTGAAAATCATGATCACCAGCAGAGTATAGTTCAACCTAGTTTTCATAAATCAAAACTACTCAATTTTGAAATAGCGGAGGTAAGGAACTCACTGGGCCTTCATATATTCTCGGGCTCTGTACATAGAGGCGTGTCGGCAGAGCTCTTTGAGGTCGGACCCTGACATCCCGTCCGCCTGGGTGGCTATTTCGTTCAGATCTACATTTGGCGAAGTTTGTTCTCTCTGCATGATCAAGTGCAGGATATCTTTCCGCTGTTGAACGTTCTGTGAAAATAACACGTAGAAATTTAAATGATTATTTAAGTGTTTCCTGATTGGTAACCTGAAAAGTTTTACTTGACTATGTAAATGGATCATCATAGAGTAAAAAACGTCTGCCAAGTGGGTGTGGCACATAGCTTCCTCGTATCCATAACATGACTGTATAGATCATTGAAAATAATCATTGACTAAAGAACTTCGTTCAATTAGGCGAAGTAAATATTGAATTAGGGTAAATTTATTGTTATGCAGGAGCATAACTTGAGAAAATAAAGGCAGGCATGTTCAACTATTGAACAAACTATAAAATATACCTAATAATAAAAAATTGATATTGACGCTGAATGGATAGATGAGTTACGTCCCGGAGTTATGCTTGTGGCAAGGATTTCACGTTTGCGCATGCGCAGAGGCTACTATTGTCATGAAACTCATAGAGGACCGTCTACACTCAAACCGAACAATCCCTGAAAAGTTCATCGAAATTGGTCAAGAACTCCCGGAGTTATGCGCGTAACAAGGATTTCACGTTTGGGCATGCGCAGAGGCTACTATTGATCATGAAACCTATAGGGAACCATCTACACCTCAACCCGCACAATCCCTGAAAATTTCATCAAAATCGGACTATAACTTCGTGTAGTTTTGCCCGTAACAAGGATTTGCTGGCAGACAGACAGACAGACACGAAACCAAAATTGTTCAGAAAGGTCTAAAACGCAAAATGCGAGTGGAATTTTTGATTTTGGAGACGAAAAAATTTTCACATTCCGAAAGTGAAAACAATGCTTCCGCTACCTTAGTAGACTCGGAAGCAATTCAATCTTGTTGGGGAGACAAGAAAATAAAATAGAAAACACAAAACCGAGTCTAGATTAATTAAAATACCTCAGTGTGGGGTGAAAATATTCTGACTAATGCCTATGTTCACTCGATTAAAAATAAAAACAATTTTTTCGAATTTAAATGAAGCCACTCTATTGACATGATCAGACGGTTGGAAGAAATCGCATGTAACGATGTAGTGGATATCCATTTTAATGAAACAAATAGAAGTTAATGAAAACTACTGTTCCTCAAAATGAAGAGTTACAATGTCAAAACACTGTGTCAAGACGGTAATTCCATATTTTGAGGGAATATTTTCTCCTTTCTTCAACTCAAGGTTAGACCCACGATTTTTAGCTAATTTCCATGAAAACGCTGCAAATTCTTTCACTGGGGTTTTTTATTTCAATTTCATTCATTTGGCATGCATTCATAATTTGAATTGCAACTAAGCTTTGGAGTGTGCGTGTTTCACAGGTGATATAGCGATTATTGAATTTCAGGAGATATGCATAGAACACGTAAATCGGTTTTCAACCAAAATACCTATTTGGATTGACCAGTTGATCATATTTGTGTGCCTTCTGAAATTCAATAATCGCTCTATCACCTGTGAAACACGCACACTCCAAAGCTTAGTAGAAATTCAAATTTTGAATGCAAGCCAAATGAATTAAATTGAATAATAAATTTAACCCCCCCCCCCCCCCCCCACAATAAAAACATCTATAATTTATCATGTCACTTTAGCACTCCTATTGCGTTAAAACTTCCCCAAATCCAAATTTAAACGATGTAGCCAGAGGTAGACTGATGTAGAGGAGGCTCACAAATATGATCAACTGATCTAATAGGAATTCTAATAGGTATTTTGGTTGAGAACAGATTTACGTGCTCTATGCATATCTCCTGAAACAGGCACACTCCAAAGCATAGTAGAAATTCAAATTATGAACGCAAGCCAATTGAATAATAAACCCCTGTGAAAGAATTAGCAGCGTTTCATGCATATCAGAATGCTTCAACCCGTGTATCGGCTATAAACCCTTTTAGGAGTTCCCTACAATATCCACATTCACTACATCACTAGGTTACTGCGATCAAAACAAAAACATAAAAAACGCTGTTGTTTTTGTTTTGATTGCAGTAACCTAGTGATGTAGTGAATGTGGATGCAAATGTTGGCAGCATAAGATCATGCCATGCATCGGGATTGGTTTGAGATACAGACCTGGGGAGGGGCTCATTCGATTCCTCATGAAAGTTCTTAAAAAAAAGTCCATACTTAGGCCGCCTTGACTTTTTTTTAAAGGTTTTTAGGGATTTTACAAAACTTTGACAACCCTTAAAGGGCACTATAAATTCAGTGAGAGAGCTGGCTAAAGAATTGGGGCGTTGTCGGATCAACATGGATTTTTCCTGAAAATTTCAGATTTTTTGCTCCAGCCGTTGGGAGAAATTGTGCGTAGGCGTACGGCGGACGGATGGAAAAATGTTTATTGCAGATTTGGATTCTACACCCTTTGAAACGTAAACATGAAATTTTCAGGGGAGGGGTTCGAAATTATTGAATAATAAACCAAAATGACGTTATTGAATGTTTTGAGGCATTACGAAACGATTCTTGGATTTCAACACTTGTACAGGGAGTTAAGTCACGAACTAATAATCCCACGATCCCCCATCATCCGTTACCTTCCATCTTTATATACCAGTGCGTTTGGGGAGTGGGGAAGGAGCGTTGACAGACTTAGCTAGCACGGGTTCCAGTACCAGGGCGCCAGGAGCTAAGATCTCGTAAACTTAGCTTAATTAAAACTTAGCAGTCTTAGCTCCTCGTCACTCCTGGCGCCCTGATACGTGTGACACTTCCTCGTTACCCTCCCACGTCACCCATCCTGTGTGTCGTTTTTCGGCTAGTTAGTCCAAGGGTAAAGTATGTTCCATGATATAATAAAACTTGGTATGTCAATAAATCTGACAAATTAGAAAAACCACTGCATGACCGGAACTTCTATTTGTTATACTGAGAAGCCTAACAGTTTCTATTCCAGAAGAAGTCATAATTATTTTCAAATCGGAATAGATGAAATGAAGAAGGAATACAGTTCTATACAGAAATGTATAACACTTACGGGAAGAGGGACATGGAAAGAAGCAGGCATTCTGCGGAGAATAGCTTTATCGAGATCGTGAGGTCGGTTGGTGGCACCCATTAACATTACTGTGCACGAAGAATCTGTGTTTAAACCGTCCCAAAGCGTCATGAATTGAGCCTTCATCATAGCTGTGGCTTCGTGGTCTTGACTGTTTCGGTTCCGCAGGAAAGAATCTGAAATCACGCATGACTGTTGTAGATACGGTGTGCATATTTGTATGGATCATTGAGGCTCTTGGACGGCGCTAAAAGTACAGAAGGTTAAAAGAATGAATGGAAAGTATCAAAACTTCGACATCTTATTCACTGTTTAGGTTGATTTTCTGTGAATTTTCGTCAGTAGGAACCAGATCCCCATTCTGTCATCGATTCAAGTAGCGAAGCATTGTTTCGAGTTAATAGTTTTATACCTTACTGAACAATTTAGTTTCACACCTGTCTGTCAGTCGGTCTCTTCGTTCGGAACTCCTTTTCACGTACAGTAAATCTAACATTTGTACGCATATGTTGAGATTCTCAGTGATTTATGATCAATAGATATAGATTGAGTAGATGATACTCGGCCCGCTTCACACAAAGTGCCTCTCATCTGTCCTAGTTGACTTATGAGGCCTACATGGTATTTAATCTGAATATTTATCTGAATATGTCAACTAGAATGTTGGAATAATTTAAATTAGGGTCAATTATTGAGTGTTAGATTGTTTGTGGTGAACTTGTTTCTTATCAAGTGGAACAAGTATTCTTTGGTTCTCACCTGGGGACATAGCGTCTAAAAACTGAGCAGGGGAGTTGAAAAAGAAGAGGAGGGCATTTCGTTGATATTCGAGGTTGCTATTGTAATATCTTCGAATGGGTTTGGAAGGTGTGTATTTCTTAATAGCAACGATCAGGCTAATACCATTACTTCCTTTCGTTGGCCCCTCCGGTATAATTGAGATATTGAGAACCCTAGTTAGTGTGATGGATTCCAGAAAATCATTTTGGTTGGCAAGATACCCCTCTTAGTTCAATCCAGGGTGTCCCACTTAAGGGGGTTGGGTACCCACAGACGCTCCGCGCTTCTTAGAACGGCATGGTTTTACATAACCCACAATTACATCGGTCAACGTAATAATAAAACAACTGTATTATATACCATTAGAACCGCCAGGAATCCTAGTTCACAATAAGTGTCGAATATTGTCAATTGGCTTAGTAATAAACCTCGTAGAGGTTCAATAAAGTTGATATTTTTTAATATTTTTTCACATTTGTCCCTTTTTCTCCTTTTTTGAACTATCCGGCGTCTTCCCGGTTTTTTCAAACGATTCACAACTATATTTAGAGCAACTGGACGGATTGGATTTGATCTACGTGGAAAATCTGATTTTTGGTAGTGATAAGAAGGGATACCCTAAAAGTATCCATGACAAATTGACTTCGTAGGAGTACTCCTTGGATAAAAAAAACAATCAGAAAAAACCACTCCGTCAATCAAAAGAGAAACTTATAACCAACATAACACAACAAGAAAAGTTAGACTCCGTTGATAGAATCAGAGAAAACTGGTCTAACATAGATGAAAAAGTAATATAAAGCGTTTGAAGTTTTTCGCTCGTGCGCCCGACGCAACGTGAAAACATTCCTGCCCGCTTTGATCCCGATTCTCTCGATCCATGAGTTACTCACTCGTTCACACACTTTTTCCTTCCTCCATATTATCTTCCGAATAATATATTTTTGAATGTCGTCACGTTAAACACTGTTCCAATCAACTTTATATGGAATTGTAGAATCCAGCTGTACAACAGTGCATTATGTTCCCGCCAACCCTCCCTTGGAGGCCGTCTGCGAGCGCAGTCTCGTTATTTAATAGCCACACCTCGTATGTGACGTCACGAGAAACCCACTTAATACAAGATCAAATTTTTCATACGTTATATGACAGGGAATGAGCAATAATTACCAATTTCGTCGATGAAAATAATGCAGGGCTGGATCTTGACAGCAAGCGAGAACACGGCTGAAGCAATTTTCTGGCTCTCACCATACCATTTGTCAGTGAGAATGGACACATCGAGATTAATAAATCGGCAGCCGGCTTCTTTGGCTGTAGCTTTGGCAATCATGGTCTTTCCGCACCCTGGTGGTCCATGCAGGAGGACACCTAAGAATTTATTCATTTATTTATAATTATACGAGCAAGCCCAATTTACATTCAGTACGTAATTACAATATGAATAATGTCCAATACTATAATATAAATTGATAAGTCGGGGTGGTAGTCCAGTCATATTAGACAATTTTTTTGCCAAACATTGCAAAAAGTACTGTAAACTTCCTTTTTGAATATGTTGTTAGGGTTCACCCAGATGGGAATCTAGATTTGCTGAAAACCGCAAGCGACGGGAGTTACAGCCGAAAAAAGATCCTTCGGTTCACTCCTATCTGCAAGTGCTCCGCTCTATGCAAGCATTGTGAAGGCGAGAGTGCCAAACACTCCTCCCATCGAGGAGCTAGATGAGGAGGACCTGGATGAGGAATTTCTAACCCCTGAAGACCTCCCAATTGCGGAAGTGAGCTGTCCTCTGAAGGGTCCCCCCCCCCCCCCCCAAAGATCCCCAGAATATGAAAAACGCGAAATTCTTGAATACTTTTTAGTGTGAGTTTTAATGTTTTCATTTATTATAACTTGTACATACCTACTCATATGAACCACTTTTTGTCTTAATTATTTATAATTTATTTCATTTTATGACCTACTGTCAATTGAAATGTTAAGTTAAATATGTGTAATGTATGCGAAATGTTTCAGTCCCTACCTAGTTACATAGTTTTACACAAATAATTCAACATTTATTCAACTTTTCCTTGAACCGCATTTCTACTTATTTTGGTTTTCTGTAAGTTAAAAAAAAATCTATGATCGATAAAGGTCCCCCGATGGTCTTAAAATGAAGGTAATTAAATGTCCTACAACTTCATTCCTCACAAGTTTACTGTAGAATGACTATTTACACCAATATATCGGTCGAAAATAGACCAAAAGTTAAAATTTTCACTTTTTGGAAAAATTTGTCAATATTTGCAGAGCTGTATCTCTGGAACTAATGGAGCTACAGAGTCCAATTACGTCTCAAATTGTAGCAAATTTTATCTAGTTTAACAAAGGATAAGAGTCTTTTTTCATCAAAAGGCTCCTTTGGTGACTTTTTCGCGAAAAACTGAAAACTGCGAAAATTTCGTGGTTTTTCGGCTGTAACTCCCGTCGCTTGCGGTTTTCAGGCCTGCAAATCTAGATTCGTACTATCTGGGTGAACCCTAACAACATATTCAAAAAGGAAGTTTACAGTACTTTTTGCAATGTGTGATGTTTTAAATGACTGGCCTATGGGGGTGAAATACATTAAATGAAAGATTTGGGGCTAGACAAAATGAGGGACTTCAAAGTTGATAAGGGGTGGAAAAAAATCAAAATGAGGGTTCATGGCCAGGAATAAATTTGCGCTGTGGGGTAATCGATGACGATCATAGTTTGTGGCTGAAAACGATACGAAAAACAGTTGTGGAGATCGAGCGGATGAACGGGAGGCGGCCAGATGGACCCTCGAGAGCTGTGGGCAGTCCAGGATATTATTTAGAATCTTGTTTAGGAGCACGAGGTCCTCGGAGCTCCGTCTTTGCTCGAGGGTTACCAGATTGCATCTCCCTAAAAGCAGCTCATAATTGATATTTTCCGGTTGGATCCCCATCTTGAAAGCAACATATCGCAGGAAATTTCTTTGAACTTGAACCAGACGATAACTTAGAACTGCGTATAGAGGTGACCAAACTGTGGCTGCATACTCAACCAGGGGCAAAACTAAAGCTTTGTAGAGAGTCGCTATGGCATCCACATTGCCAAATTCCCTCGTGTTCCTCTTAATGAAACCGAGGGTCCGCATTGCCCTAACAGCCAGTCCCTCAATATGAGTAGAAAAATTCAGGCGTTCATCACATAGGATTCCCAGGTCAACGATTTGAGCCACCCTCCGAAGAGGTCTGCCACCGAGAACGTTCTATATATAGCTTTTCCCAGTCAAATTAATACTTTTCCCAACCAAATTGATACTTTTCCCAACCAAATTAATACTTCCCTCACCAAATTGATCTTGAAAAATTAAGGAAATAGAACACCGCAAAGCTTGCAATCCAACGAATAATGAATGTAGGTATTTATTATTTTATAATACTAATTATTGGCAGAAAAAATGTAGGTAGTCCTCTTCATCCTCTGAGCGTGGCGGAGCATTATCTATGCATCCAGCTCATTGGAAGGGGCAACTATACTATTCCATCACCCTCACCCTCACGCTCAAGCGTGGTTACGTCCATTGGCCCTTTTATTGTTGATTGTCCTGATAATCCTGCTGCCCCTATTCACTTGCAATCCCCCCTGTGGCTGTACGCCCTTTTAACATGATCAATTTTAAAATTGCCATTACCCAGCCCATCTCATTGCGAACCCCCCCCCCCAAATGAGAAACAATATTCCATTCATGGCCCCTCTTCCCCCCTCCAGGCTTTTCCAAGAGCCCAGGGAGTGTGATGGATATGGTTAGTTGGCCCCTTCCTGATTTTAGAATCTGTCGCCTTGGGAGATGAACCGGACGGCTGCAAGCGTCTGTTTCATCCTCTGAGCGTGGCGGAGCATTATCTATGCATCCAGCTCATTGGAAGGGGCAACTATACCATTCCATCACCCTCACAACTAGGACGAAAGGATCGACGCAGCTGGCAGAAAATTTATTGAAACTAAAGACCTCTACTCCTGCCTCAAAATGTTGCCACAAGCCCAAAACCTTGGGAATTGAAGCTAGTTTTCCTCACGCATGACAGCTGAGCTTGATCTTCCGAGCTGACACACTTCTAACCTAGAGGTGTGTAAACCCAGGTCACCTGAGGGAGTAGACGATCTGCAGGTCACTCAGTCCAGAGACCAGGTCAGTGGGAGAAGTTCACCAGTTCACTCCGTGGATGAATGAATGGGACCTGAAGTTTGTCGTGTCCATTCTGAGAGTCAGCACCACTACTGCTATCTTGTGGCATGACCATCAACCTCTATTATCTTCGTCAACCGTCAGAATTCGGTAAATGACAGTCATCCACTGTTCTCTTTTCCTACTCCCTTGTAATTTTTCGAGTCCTCATGCAAATTTTCATATAAATACCTACTTATTAAATATAATCGACTCTGTGTTGAGTATAGTATCGACTAGTATAGTTTAGTACATAGTATTTAGAATAGTATTGGTCCTTCGTTGACTAGAAGGAATCCCGAGCTAATGGCGGATGGGTGAAATGCAGGTCACTTTGTAAAGAACAGTTTGGCAGGTCTCCGAGTAGTTTGAACATCGGCCGCAGGAGTCATGCTGTCTTGACCGTTTGCGAGATGCAGGTCTTTTACTTGCCTTGGCAAGAGAAGTTCGCGACCGTCCAAGTAGTTTGAACGTCGGCCGCAGGGAGTCATGCTGTCGCAAACGTCTAGTGATGAACTGCAGGTCCTCCCTCCGCAGGTCATTTGGGACAAGTTCACTTGAAAGAGAATTTCTTTGAGACAAGGTCACTCACTCACTACCCACCTCCATTCTAACCACTCCTACAACAAGGCACAATGCAGCCAGTCCTAAGCCTGGAAAAAGTGCAAAGGGAAATGTGTCCGCAAACTGCACGACCGACTATCGATCTTCATCCCACCACTTCAGTATTTGTCCGCAACCCGAAGTATCTACCCAAATGAAAACGAAACGCTAGTTTTCTGGTCCTCGAATTCAAAAAATGTGGAATTATTTTCCTCCGTCTGAACGAGCGGTCGTGAGTTCGCCTCTGACGTCATCCGAATCATTGGTAAAGTTTAATTTTACGACCGCTACCACCGTCTTTCGGAATCAGACGTGTTTGATTTTAAAGAATCATCCTGAACATTGATGGAAAAGAGTGGGGACAGCACTGCCCCACTCTCTCCCATAAATATAATTCTGTTGTTTGTGTTTATATATAAAATTATGCAATTCTTGCACAAATTGCTGATAGTATTTTTCGGCAGACGAAACATTACTCCAAGGTTTTGAAGGAGTCTCCACTAGCTAAAAAGCGAAGTGTTATCTGAAGTCTCAATTTAGCTGCTAATTGCCTGCCTCATGATGGTGTCTGACTTCGTGATGTGTGGTGAAATTTAGGATTTGTCTAACTGATTTTCGGACAATCTTAACATAAATTTTTGAAATCTGCTGGGTACATATTTTCAGCTACGAATAAATGGTGTGAAAAAATGGGAAAATTCCTCCTTTCCCACATCCACTTCCTGACCCAATAATTCTTCCAAGAGTTTTTTTATCTGTCCACGTGACTCTTCATCCTTTCTGCTAACATTCACAAACGTCTTAGTGATGAACTTTCAAGGCCTCCTCCATGGTCATTTGGGATAAAGAATACTTGAACGTGTGAGACAAGGTCACTCACCACGACCCACGGCTGATTCCATTTCTACCACCCTACAACAAGGCACAATGCAGCCAGTCCTAAGCCTGGAAAAAGTGCGAAGGGACCCTTCTAACGTGTCTGCAAACTGCACGACCGACTATCGATCTTCATCCCACCACTTCAGTTTGTCCGCAACCGGCACTCTACCCAAACTCCACACTAAAGAATGAAATGCGGTGGCAATAAAATCTCTTACTTCGCACTAACACATCATCTCGCTGTCTAGGCAAAATCTTCGGACAACCCAAAAACAAAAATGTCCTCGCGGACATCCAAATGTGCTTAAGTCTAATACAAGATATGTACATCTCTTACGAATATGTAGGATTTCACGCACTGCTTACTAACTAAGAGTATACCTTTGGGTGGCTGGGTAAGCTGTGAGTCAGTGAAGAGGTCCTTCCTTTTGATGGGCATAATTACAGTTTCTTTCATGTCCTGAATAATGTCTGTCAGACCTCCAATACTCTCCCAAGTAACGCTGATCTCTGCCGGATCCACAAGGTGTGAAGCGATCATCATTTCGTACTCGGTAAGCTAAAGAAATCGGAACCGAAAAACGAGACCAAAAAGTTATTTTTAAATATGAGAAAGATTAACACTGAATGGTTATGATTTTAATGGAATTCCACCAATTCAACACACGATAATTACAAAATAGCTAAGAAAAAAAGATGCAATCATGCAGCTAATTCGTATAGGCAAATTTCTTACATCATCACTGAATTCTTTTGAAATTCGAGATCATGTAAACAGTATAGTAACTTTATGATAAACAGTTGTAGGTAATATTTTGAATATTTGTAATTTTTATAGATTTTTTTAAAGCAAATACTCATTAATAGGTGATATTTGCTTTTAAAATAGATGTAATTATTGAGAGTACAGTCATACTGTCATGTTTCATGAAGTTACATCATTTCTACCTCCACATACAAACAAACGGGACAGTAGACCTCTATAGTACCTCATTTAAATGATTAATTTTACACATTTGAGTACCGAAGATGAAAAATTGCCTATGCAACCTACAAATATGGGATTCTAGCTCAGAGGAGGGGAGCTAGTAAACAGAGATGATAGCTACGGTTGGGAGGAAAAGTGGTGATGCCGGGATAACAAAGGGCGGAAGGAGCCCACCCGAAGGTTAGTTGAAGGAGTGTTGAGGGGGGGGGGGGGGGCTGTCGGCACGGTCGCTAAGAACTGGATTGTACTCCTGTTAATCATTTAAATGATAACAAATTGTCAGATTAAATGGTGTGTGAGAGGTTCCCTGGTTTGGAGCCCGTAGCCATAATTTCTTTTTTAGAGGGTCGATGCACATTATTTACACTCTTGAGCTTGCAGCTTGAAGATTATGATATATAATATAATTTCGGGGCAGTCTGTGTATCAGAAATCACGGTAAGAAACTTCTAGAGATTGTTAGGTGTGATTCAGGGCAACTGTACGCCCCTAACCATATTTTCCCAATGTCCTAATAAATCTAAATGGAGTTGATTCAATTACTCACTATGAAACAGTGATGACAAATGTTCAATAGCATATTACACGTTTCTGTAGGTATTTTCAAAGGCTTCGTGGGATAATGGCGATGAGAGCAGTTAATTCCGATGAATGCCCGCCCCTGACTGAGAAATTCCAATTACCTACCAAATATCCAATGTTTGAGCATCGGTGGATAGCAATAAGCCCACTTAAATCATGGAGGAATACGTCTCCTACGAAGATCCACACGTAAAAGTTAAAACCTTTCACACACCTCAGCCTATGAAATACAGGGCATGAGTTGTCCCCCCCCCCCCCCCCCAATACTAAAATCGTCGAAATGGCAGTAAACAAAATTTTTTTTTAATCTTTGTATTTTTTGGTTTATTATTTAATAATCAACCATTGTAATCGCTCTTGAAAAAAAATATTCTAACCCCCCTGAAAATTTCATGGTTTACGTTTCAAAGGGTGTAGAATCCGAATCTGCAATAAAAAATTGTTCCGTCCGTCCGCTGTACGCACGATACCTCCAAAATGGCTGGAGCAAAAGATCTGAAATTTTCAGGGAAAATCCATCTTGGTCCGACGACGCCCCAATTCTTGAGCCAGCTCTCTCACTCAATTTAAAGTGTTCTTTAAGGGCTGTCAAAGTTTTGTAAAATCCCTAGAAACCTCAAAACAAGTCCAAGCGGAATGAATGTAAACGTATTTCAAGAACATACTGTCAGGAATCGAATGAGCCCCTTCCCCAGGTCCGTACGTCAAACCATTCCCGATGTATGGCCCGATTTATGGTGCCAACATTTGCGTTTTTTGGTTTATTATTGTTTGTTTGTAACCTAGTGATGTCCAGCCGATAGCGTCGAGTTGTAGATACTGGAGTTGTTGTGGATACTGGAGTGATAGCCGATGTGAATTCTTTAGTTAGTTTAGCGATACAACTTTGGGTTGAAGCATTCTGATGATATATAGGTAAATATTATTCAATATTATTACTGGGGTTTATTATTCAATATTATTACTGGGGTAAATAAGCATTCTTTCACTGGGGTTTATTATTCAATTGGCTTGCGTTCATGATTTGAATCTTACTAAGCTTCGGAGTGTGCGTGTTTTACAGGTGATAGAGCGATCATTGAATCATAAAAATTACAGGATCAACGTTTTTTTCGGTCACAGTCAATTACAGGAAAGTCTAATAGAATTGATTCAGGAGATATGCATAGACCACGTAAATCGGTTCTCAACCAAAACCAAAATACCTATTTGGATTGATCAGTTTATCATATTTGGATTGAAATTCAATTGATCATATTTGTGTGCCTCCTCTCTCAAATATTACATTTGGGCACCCCGCGCAACTGCGCAACCATGTACAAATGACTTCAACTTTATTTTTTCTTTATGGCCCACACCACCTGTCGGCTATCAACGGAACAAACGTGAGACGAGTGACGGGGAAAACGCAGCAAATTCTTTCACTGGGGTTGTCGGACCAATATGAATTTTTCCTGAAAATTTCAGATTTTTTGCTCCAGCCGTTTGGGAAAAAACGTGCGTACGGCGTACGGACGGAAAACATTTTATAGCAGATTTGGATTCGACACCCTTTTAAACATAAACCATGAAAATTTTGAGGGGGGGTTAGTCATTTTTTTTCAATACCGATCACAATGGTTTATTATTGAGTAATAAACCAAAATTGTGATGATGGCAGCATAAAATCATTACCATTATCAGTGAAAACATCAGCCCCGTCTGCTGATATAGCTGTTGAGAGCATTAAACACGAGTAGGGAAAAAGTGGTGCAAGAGAACCGTCTGACGGCGGTCAAGGTCATTCGATTCTGTGTTTCACATTTTTCCCGCCCGACAATCGCTTCGCCCGAAAAATAGAACATGCTGCGACTTTTTAATCGAAGATGCGGGTTCTTTGATAGCCTTTTATGTATTTCATTTCAGAGGCAACTTAATCGCCAAACATATCAACGATGAGGATGCATTAAGCCACTAGTCGCTCTGCTATGGAGCGGACTTGAGATATTCATTGTCGAGTTTATACACATTTATCGTTAACATTGCGTTCTCTGGGTATAACAAAAACTCGGAGTACGACAACAAAATACGCAATTGTATAGGTCGGCACTAGATACCAAATTAAACTGGTATTCATGAGCTTTGTGCACCACAGCACGGATGATACGCAACGGGCATTTGATGCAGTAACGCCACAGATCAGGTACTTTAGGTACGTGTTAGGTACCCACTAAAACAACATATTTCCGAAGCAAGTAGGTACAATGAACTTGATATCATAACTCACGTTTTTAGTGTCGGTAAGACCAAGACGCATCATCATTTCTTGAGCCTGTAACCAAACATAAGTACGTAATAATGTATATTGTGTTCACACGCTTCAATTTAAACAATAATTTGTTAATTTATAGAACGTATACGCATGATAGCTTACTTTGACAGCAGCTTTTTTCTTTTGATTAATCGTCGGATCAAGCTGCTTCATCATCCATTTGACGGCGAAGAACGTGGCGATTGAAAGTATCGAAACTCTCATCGCAACTTGGAGCATTTCCGATTTGTTAACGATGTCACTCATGGTGGAGATCTGTGCAACAATTTAGTACACAGAGAAATGGTATTTAATGTAACAATTTTGAGCAGAAGTTGTGATTCTCACCAGAATTGAAGACAGACTTCACGAATTGTGAACTGATGAAGCACACCAACGCTTTGGAGGATGGTGGTGGTTTGCCGTTCAATGCAATCATGGAACCGGGTCTTCTTTATAGCATGGACTCGACTCAATCATAGGATGGACTAGCGAAATGTAGTGACATTACTGAAAGCAGTGTATGCAATGGGAGCTGCTACAACATACGGACAAAGTCACTCTCGACAAAGTTGTACTCTGTGTTGTGGACACCAGGGCTGTAGCTCATGGGGCTAGAGCCCCCCCCCCCCCCGTCAAGAAATCATTCTGGAAGTAAAGTTGCTTTTTCAATTAAACTAGACAAATTTGGAAAAATAAATAAAAATATTGATACATTTATCGATGAATAAATAAAATAAAATGTTGATTTTAATTTTATAAACATACAGGGTGGCTCTTGAAGAACGAACAACTCTTTCTATTTCCGTTGATTGTGGAGAAATCAAAAAACTTGTTGAAGTAATCTCCCCTTATTTTTGTGCAAAGAATTTAACCATTGCAGTTTTGGGCATTGCGCAAGCGCACCAACTTTGTTTTTTCATATAGATCCCCCCCCTATTTTTATTGCAGAATCGGAGGTATATCCAAAGAATAGGTAACGCACCTCTTATCAGTGATAAGTTATCACACCCGCGATATCGATATAGGTCCACGGTATCGATATATCGAAGAAACGTGTTATTAAACATCTGATTAATACCTCAGCTGTGCAACAATGTGGGGGTTTTGTCCGAAACAAAAAAATGCTGGGCTAGAATATCGGTGTTTGGTCCGGGATTAAAAGAAACATAAATACGAATGAAAGCAACAATTTCTGGTTTGAAAGCAAAAATCTCCTAAGTACCGTCTAGTTTGGTGGTCTGGATGCTCGCTACGCTCGCATCTCAAAAACAAAAAAATATCCTACGTCAATCCTTCTAGTGAAGTATAGACCAGAAGAAACAGAAATAGGAGTGAAAGCAACAATGGTCGTGATAATCGTTTCAAGATTACATCGATGTAATAATCGACAATTAGATCGATGTAAGGACACATCGATCTTATCTGATAAGATCGTGATAAGAGGTGTGCGTTACCTATTTTTTGAATTAGCCGAATCAGATTCTACATCCAATTTTATGAACATTTCACATCCATGACTTTTTTTTTGACGCACCCAGGAGCGTCCATCCATTTTTGTCATTTTATGAATCAGGTATATCGGACCCAAAAACATCGATGTCTCCGATACTATCGGTATGAATTTTTCGATGGCGATATATCGATATATCGGGCCCAGAATATCGATGTTTCAAAAATATCGATATACATAACTATCCACAGGGAAGAACAGAGAACGTCTACTTCGGCCACGAGGCTGGATGAGCAGAAACAGCTGATTGATGGCAAATCATTGTCACCGCTGTTTTTCGGAAGGGAAAGTGACTTTATCATCATCTACACGATCGTGTCTTGTTGGTTATTTTGTTTTGCTTGACTTTGGAAACGGGGTAGTTCGTGATTGTTATTCGAGGTGATTGAAACGAATTGTGTCGTGGGCTGAGAAAACATTGCTCAGTTTGTCATAGCAAGGAATAAATGTATGAATAGTACATCGCTACCAGGTAAGCAGATAGTTTTTATTGCGAATTTGTACAAAAATAGGCACGTTAGGTACTTTTTTTTCACCACTACATTGTCCGAGTTAACCCTCGGGAGCTCGCTTGCATTTCGTACACAAAGACAGTCACCTCGGGGTCATTTTTGTCCAACCCAATTTAAACTAAAATTGTAAACTAATGGAAGTGAATTAAACAAAATGAGCATGTGAAATAGGAACTCCGTTATTGAATCACACAATAAAACTCCATTCAGACCAGCGAACTTGATAGAACACATTCGAACACTCATCGAAAGCGTGGACCTATATCCACTATTGCAACTCCCCTGAAGTGTAACGAGGGGATGTAACCATCTATGTTGACCTGCCTTCTTTCGCCCTTTTTTGGCTTAGCATTTTGCTTGAATGTGTTTAATCCCCCTCAAAATTTGTCATTTTACATTATAAGGCGCGCATATTGCACGGCTGGAATGTCTCCGCCATATGGGCCATAAGAGACCTTAGAATTTATGTTGAAAAATCCATTCTTTCGCACACGCACTCCCATTGAGGTCTAGAATTCCAGACAGACCCTTTGATATAGATGCTACGGTCTGAAAACTTGTCAAAGACCTGAATTTTCGAGGTTTTTACCGACATAGCTAAGTGGGTTATCATTTTCAAGAACATTTGGTAGCTGGAATCGATTGAGGTGGCTCCCAGAACAGTCCGAGATCATCTGACTTAGAGAATTTCATTTTAAACGTGAAGGTATTGAGAACGGGCGGAAATGTCTGTTGTTTAAATCAAAATTTTCCCATTTTCTCGTTTTGATAAAACTAAAATACAGGCAAGAATGCTTCAACTTGTGCTGAATTGAAGCTTGGGAGATGACGTTATAGATAACCGTGCTACTTGGGCTGTTGCCAGCTATTCAGCTCACCTTTCAAAAATGAACTTTTGTAATGGACCTGGAGAAAGAAAATTTAACCCCTCATATATTGTTAGTTTACGTTCCAAGATATGTAGATTTCAAAAGTTGAATAAAACGCTGCAAATTCTTTCACTGGGGTTTATTATTCAATGATTCATGATTTGTACGCCGTACACACGGGTTGAAGCATTCTGATATGCATGAAACGCTGCAAATTCTTTCACTGTTGTTTATTATTCAATTGGCTTGCGTTCATGATTTGAATTTCTCCTAAGCTTTGGAGTGTGTGTGTTTCACAGGTGATAGAGCGATTTTTGAATTTCAGGATGCACACAAATATGATCAACTGATCAATCCAAATAGGTATTTTGGTTGAGATCAGTTGATCATTCGTGCTCTATCCCTCCTGAAATTCAATAATCGCTCTATCACCTGTGAAACACGCACACTCCTTAGTAGATTATGAATGCAAGCCAAATGAATGAAATTGAATAATAAACCCCAGTGAAAGAATTTGCAAGCGTTTTAAACTTGTTGAAGAAATTTATAAAAAAACATCGATCCGGGATGTGACAGTTTTCTCGGCACCTTGACCAACCAACCCTATGGGATTATGTAAGCTCAACGATTTTTAGCCGTTTTTTGTCCTTTGTTGTGATTTTTTGTGTGCAATTTTGGAAATTTGACCAATTTGATGTGCTCGAAAATTGTTGTACAAAACGAACTTATTCTTTCATTTGGAATACTTGATTTTTTTGGCGCAAGAATGAAGTTTTAATCCCAGGGGGATATGATGGGGAGGATTCCCCTTGACAATGGAGAAATAAAACTCCGAAACGTTGGGAAAAAATTGTTCATTCGAGACCCAACCTCAACTAACCTCCAGAGGCTTCTCCTGGGTAACTATAAATCTATGGTCAGTAACTATCCACTTACGCGTGTAATACATAAAGCGTGAAACCCGGGAGTCATTTCAGAATGCTCCAAAACGGATTTCTACGAAGAAATGTTTCATTTTGTATTTTCCAGAGCTATTGCAATAGCTTCATTTGCTTTGAAAGTCCGCAAAAAGAAGGTGTTCACGTTGCATAGCGTGCGTATGTAGTCGTAGTTCAGTGAACTTCATAATTCTTGTCTGACTCTTATAGGATGAATAAGCTATTGAAAGACTGCACTCCGAAGATCATCAGTGAACCGGAGCCCAAATGGCCACCGGCATCCAATACAGCAGGGGCCAAAGTTGTTGGCCTAGCAGGGCGACTCCACAGAGAAAGGGAGAGGCTCGCCGGTTGCGGAATGTCAGACGAAGAACGAGCTTGGCGGGCTCAGTGGATCAGGTGATGCAATTTAAAAAATTGTTAATTCTAACGTTATTGTAGGTCTCATGTTTGGCAAGCCTGCTCTACTTTTGTTTGGTTAGAGCAGTCAAGGAATTCCTCATAATTCAACAACAGTCTTTTCCTATAATAATAAACCATTGTAATCGCTCTTAAAAAAAAATTCTAACCCCCCCTGAAAATTTCATGGTTTTACGTTTCAAAGGGTGTAGAATCCAAATCTGCAATAAAAATTGTTCTGTCCGTCCGCCGTACGCCGTACGCACGATTTCTCCCAAACGGCTGGAGCAAAAAATCTGAAATTTTCAGGGAAAATCAATATTGGTCCGACTACGCCCCAATTCTTTAACTTCACTTCTCTCACTTAATTTAAATTGCCCTTTAAGGGTTGTCTAAGTTTTGTAAAAGCCCTAAAAACCTATAAAAAAAGTCAAGGCTGTCTAAATTTAGACTTTTTTTGAAGAACTTTCCATGAGGAATCGAATGAGCCCCTCCCCAGGTCCGTAGCTCAAACATTCCCGGTGTATGGCCCGATTTATGGTGCCAACATTTGCATCCACATTCGCTGCATCACTAGGTTACAACACCTTTTTTTTTCTTTTTTTTTTTGATCGCAGTAACCTAGTGATGTAGTGAATGTGTATATTGGAGTGAACTCCTAAAAGGGTTTATTGCCGATATACGGGTTGAAGCATTCTGATATGCATGCTCCGTCTTACGAAATTTAAAATTTTCAAATAAATTCTTCCGTTGTAATGGCTCTTGAAAAAAACGCTGCGAATTCTTTCACTGGGGTTTATTATTCAATTAGGGTTTTAGTTAATTCGGGTATCAAAGATTTTACACTAATTTTCTTGGAAAATAAAACTATTGCAATGACTCTAAAATGATTAAAATTTTTTTTTAAAACTGTCTTCTTTGAAATCCTTAGAATGTTTGAATCTTTATTGAAACTTTGAATTGTTCTGAAAGCATTCATGGATTTCAACACTTTTATACGTAAAACATGTACGTATATTTACATATAATTGAATGATGAAGGCGGCTCATTCCAAGTAAATGGAGCTTACATATACATTCAGTAAAGAATGTCTCCGTACACCCCAGAAATGTGTCTTTTTTAATTACCCAGGCAGACTAATTTTGACATCTAGGTTCCAGCTGATATGTAACATTATTCTTCTGATTGGGAATCTCGAACACAAGAGCCATTTGTTTTAGAAAAGGGGAAGAACAAAGTCTCCGCAAACAGTTTCATGTGAATTGGTACAGGATTAATCAAGAGCGACTACAAGAGGTCTAGAATCATAAAAATTACAGGATCAACGTTTTTTTCGGTCACAGTCATGGACGTCTTACAATACAGGAAAGTCTGATAGAATTGATCAAGGTTGGTGAGGGTCAATACAAACACAAACATGGGAAAAAACGCTGAAAATTCTTTCACTGGGGTTTATAATTCAATGATTCATGATTTGAATTTCTACTAAGCTTTGGAGTGTGCGTGTTTCACAGGTGATAGAGCGGTTATTGAATTTCAGGAGATATGCATAGAGCACTTAAAACGGTTCTCAACCAAAATACCTATTTGGATTGATCAGTTAATCATATTTGTGTGCCTCCTGAAATTCAATAATCGCTCTATCACCTGTGAAACACGCACACTCCAAAGCTTAGTAGAAATCATGAATCATTGAATAATAAACCCCAGTGAAAGAATTTGCAGCGTTTTTTTTTCAAGAGCAATTATAATGGAAAAATAGGTATTCTATTTGAAAATTTTAAATTTAGTAAGACGGAGCAAATCAGAAATCCCGAATTCTTCTGCAGTACTGTGAGTCATTTTATAGGCTCTTTAGGAACTATTTGGACCCTTCTGGTCCCAAGCTACTAATGATAATCATTTTTTCAGAACGCTTAGTTCTTTAGTTTGTAGAGGTAGTCAAGGCTTACTAATTCAATAAAACCAAATCCTGTTGCTTGTCAGGGATCAACGCCTCTGCGAACATGAGCCAGTGAAAGTTCCAGCAATCTATGAGAATTTGAACAACCCCATCAGACGGTTCTACCGCCGCCCTATGGACAAAGTCGAGCAACTTTTGGCCCCCAAACTGGTAAATATTTGTAAATTGAGTAATTTTCGGAAACATTCAGCCACAAGAGCTTAGTTATCATCACTTCAGAATAACTTGTACAATAATATACATCTACCTATTGATTCCAGGGACAAGATTACGCCAAACTAACCAGAATCGTGGTAGGCAAAATGGGATTGATGATTGCGGCAGTATACGCAGCTGCGTACTATTTCAAATACAATTCAAACGTAAGTTGGTCGTATACCTACAATATCATGATTATTCGCTGCTACTAATTCTGATAATTTTTATTAAGGCAGGTTTAAACTCTATTCTATAAAGAATTTTTCTGGAAATCTGAAGCATGCCAAGCAAAATTTTAACCTGATGTGAGAGTAGCTGCATTGCATTGGAGGAAATTTTTTGACATTGATGGGGTGAGATTTCTTGCCATGAAGAAATGTGGTTACCCAGTTAACGTCTAATATTGAGTCCTGGAGGATCGTGCCAACCCAATACATATCTATGCGCTTTTTGTGAATGTAGCTGCGTAATTTGTTTCCTTCAGGTTTCGTTTTTGTCAAAATTTTTGTGCCCAAACACTCATTGAAGGTTTCGGCGTGTACTGTGTCATGACAGCTAACAGGCAAATCTGCGTTTCTCAAGTTTAGTGCTGTCTCAAGTGTAGGACATTTGTTACACATCAACTTGTACACACCCATATTGATTTTTGGCATTCAACCGAACCTTTAGATTTGCACGAGTTGGGTTTGTTGACCGATTCGAATAACTTGAACAACCATTGGGCAAACTCTACAGGTTGAGCTGTCCTTTCCGGCCGCCTATGGGGCAAAATTTCCTCTGTCAATGAGGCCTGTGAGTAGATAATTGATGGCACTTCTGAAAAACCTTTTTAGTAGTCGAAATAGCTGAGAGGGGTGGGTGTAGATCTTTTAGAATTTAGTTATTCTTCTCAAAGCCGAAAAAGAATGTGGTTGCCAAAGAACTTTTTCGTTTGTATGTCGGGGTATAGAATGGTGTTCAATGTGGGGAGGGATAATGTTTTACCTCATTATTTTGGCTAGGTACCCTGTTGTCAACAGTTAGTTTTCTAAGTTTTTTAGGTGTACTTCTTTGTCCGCTTTTTTACTAAATATGATATGAAAAAAAGCTCTGGGTATGGACTGTTAAGTGTGCCGAGGGTGGCAGCCGTCATCATGTGAATATAATTGCTTGTTTATGCGTTTGGTATGTACTGAGGCGGCGAGTGTACCATCTGTTAATTTTATGATTACATCGAGGAATTCGGCCACTGAAGTCAAACGTATAAATGAGAGCTTACCTGAAAATTGTGCCCTTTCATTATAACCCAACATTAATGCTACCTCTCCTCCCTCTCTACATCCATTAAATATAATGGATAAACTTGATTTTACATCGTAAAATCGAATAAAGAACTACTCAAGAAAATAGGTTGAAAATATAATTATTTGTCGGTATTCTACGTTGCAGCTTCACAAGAAATTTTGTATTATAGTTGATAATTTTTCGAAATCCGTTTACTATAAATGGATCATTGCTACAAACCCATGTGCAATCACCTGAACAAAAGTTCCCAAAGTTTATTTTATAATTGATTGTTGCTAAAAAAAAATAGCTAAAGCGATGTGTTATCTACTGCATGCAGAAATTTAATTTTTAAGTTGTCGTCCCCATCAGCCTGCAATAATGCGTCTTATCTATAACTAGTTTAAAGGCCCTGCTACGCAGATTAAAAAGAAATAGGTGAATAACACAATGAGGGAGTATAAAAACAATATGCAAAGTCAAAAAATCGTATATTCCAAGTCCCCGAGGAGGGGAGCACGTCGGTTGCCCTGGGAGACGCTCCGCCCCGCTGGGGCCCTCTCCCTTTCACTGGCGGGGTCGGGGGGGGGGGGGTGAAAAACATTTACAAATTCTTATCAAAAACAAAAGAATGTGTGGGAAGCGCCTATTGGCTGAAGGCTTGTAAGGTGACGTCACTATGCCAACAGCATCATACAAAATTATCAACATCTGTTCCTAGTACCCAGTTGGGTTGTTGGGACGCTCGACCTCTGTACCCAGTCGGGCATCGCCCATACTTTCATCTTTATATATACGACAATGCATCCGTGTTCACTTCGTTGAAATTGATTTTAAGGTTGTTTTGTGTAGGATTGGACCAGAAAAGGCGGATGGCGAGTGGTTCCCAACAGAAGCAGCGTCACGCCAGGCGACCCTGGTTGGCCGTACCAGCCGGTGAGGACCCAATGGTCCGACTACGCTGATCGGGGCTTCAAGAATTCCCCCATTCAAAAACCTTTGACGTCCCCCCCAGCGTCACCTCTAACCTCGACCGACCCGGAGATCTCGTCTGATTTCCTCGGACCCGTGGATCCAGAAAGCCCCACCGTGGCAGAAGCTCTGGAAGATAACAAACTGACCAGTGAAACGCTTGAACAGACCAATGAAACGGAACTTGAACAGTCCGACTTACAGAAATAAAATAGATACTCGATTTAATGGTTTACAGTTCAAAATATATTTCATTCATTCCATACTGACTTCTCCTAATTTATAAACTAATTAAAAGAAGAAAAAAGTCCTCTATCATGTTGTGCATCCAAATGTCGTAAGTTACATCATACCTTTAGACTTGAACAACTCGATTTCCAAACGAACTCTCTAAACCAAATTCCACTGCAATTATATCAGCTGATGCGATTCATACAATGTGGATGTCATGATACTGGGCGAGTTTTCCTATGCACAAGCACGTTCACGTTCGTGCTAACATTTTTATTTCTGCAAAAGTATGGAGAGCAAACGTATGAACGTTAAGAGATCCAGGTGCATTCGATTCTTGAAATAACAAACTTACTTCTGTGTCATCTCAAAAGTTTTCGATATTCAAATTTTCAGCCCATCGATTTCACCTTTTAGGATAGAGTTAGATCTATCCGAGAATTCAGTGCCCAGTAGACTCAGGTGTGATTAAGACCCAGGTTTCATTAACTTTCGTTCAATAGTTTCGGAGAAAAGCGGACGGATTTTCGTAATTCAATTTTCGGGTTCTACTTATGAACCGTAAACCACTTTTGAGAAGATGAGGGAAATGTTTTACTTTCTCGATCGACTACAACCGTTTATTATCGAAAAAGTGATACAGAAAACATTGATTGTGGTTGGATATCATACCGATGAGGCGATCTATTTGCATCGAATTATTACGATTCTGGGACATTAAGTGACGTAGGAGATACAAAAACCTTGTTTTTTTTTTCAACAAGATACATTCTTGGGCAGTGTCCTATTTGTACCGATGTATAATAACGAATTATAGCTCTAAAAGCGATTCACATGTACACAAATAATTAGGGGAAGGTTGTGAGGTGATGAAATGGTATAGTTGCCCCTTCCATTGAGGTGGATGCGGTAATATTGCTCCGCCACGCTCAGAGGATGACCCAGACGCTTGAAAACTTCTTGTTCATCTCCCAAGGTGACGGATTCTAAAATCGGGTTTACTAACTTACCATATCCATCACAAGGTACTAGTCGTAGCTCTTATATGCGGGCATAATGTGGAGATTCAGTTTATTCCACACAGGTTTAGTTCTATTGGTTCTGGATCGATTCTCATCTGATTCAGGACAGTTTCTCTGGACAAACTTTCACAGGGATTGCGTATGTTCAGCTTCTATGAAGAACCTATTACTTCCATTGCATGACGGGACTGAAAAAATGATCAATGATACACAATACCTATAGTTTAATGCTCTATCAGAAGGATTCACGGCGATCCAAGGTTATTCAAGCAGATAACACTCTTCAGCTTTGTTCAGTTGGCAGCATTCTGCTAATTATGTGGTATCCCTGTCCAACTCTGAGACGTTTTCGAACATTATCGCTTTTGGTGGATAATTTAAATTTTCTGGAAGCTATTTCAGGAGGCTAACTATTGGTTCGTTTATTTCCTCAGGAACTACTTTCAGAAAAACAAAATGAAACTCAGGCTGCTTTATGTTCATCCATGCACTTGGACAGAAAACTCTGATTACACGATGGGAGTCAACGGTAACATCAATCTTGAGACCATGGTTACAGTTATAGTAAACATGAGAGTATGTGTGTCTAAAGGAACTGTCTGCAGGAGGTTTATGAAGGTATATGAGTAGCAATGAACTCTACGCTTAGCAAAACTCTCCAAAGGTTTGGCTGGATCCGTTGTATGATGGGATTATGGCATAGCAGATGGGTGTATCACCGATATGAGTCCAGCTGGCAGTTTTAAAACTCAGACTCAATTCAAAAAACATTTCCCGTGTACTATGGTCATACGGGACCAACAAGCACTCACATTATGAACTTGTTAATGTTATAAGAATTGCTATCCATTAAATTTGTATTTACTTATATCAAACGTAAGCAGTTTTGCCTGGTATTCTGTATTACGATCATCTGCTGCAACTTTGTGTCTAGTCACAACGGTAGCTGCTTCTAATGAGGCTCGTTAGGAAAGAGAATGAGTCCATCAAAAAGGAAATGTTAGTCGAATGACCCGATGAAACGTCGAGAAGTTATGAACATTATAACGTTTATGTTTGCTTCCTAGGTCTGTTCCTCCCGATATAAAATGCATTCGGCAATCATAGAAACTGACAGAAAACTCTGATTACACGATGGGAGTCAATGTAACATCAATCTTGAGACCATGGGCGATCTCTGGGTGTAAGACCACGTGGTGCCATGGGTTTTTCATGACGCACGATCTTATTTCTCCCAGTGAGGAAATGGAATGTCAAAAACCACGCGAATTCCCCATTATGATTATGTCCATTTCTGCCGAAATCTTACGAAACTATAATCGGATGGTCCTTCTTAAATACGAGGGTCATCCAGAAAGTAAGGTTACAAACTCCCTGGAAGGTGCAGGGAATTTTTTTTTGGGGGGTTGGTATCACTGCGTGTAGGGGGGTTCCTAGTAGTCACAAAAAGCACCCGCCCCCATCAGTCCGTTACGAAACGTCGTCACGACAGCCTACTCCGTCAACCTCTGCAGGGAACGTTGGCTCCACCTACAGCCAATGCGAAATTTGGGCGGTCATCGGGTTCCTCACAAAACGTGGGTTTGTCACTAAACCCCAGAGTCAAAAAGGCAGTCCCTGCAATGGTGCCATACTCACTCCCTGTCAGCAAAAAATAATAGTATAAATAAACCGCAAATTAGTTTGTAGCGCTTCTCTAGTGCAGTGGAAGAAATTAAACTCCACGTTAAGATTCTACAATTTTCTTGAACATGATCATTAACATTAGTAGAAATAGCATACTCGTTACATGTCTTGACACAAGAATGATGAAATAAAAATATAGTTTTACCATTTTCACAGATATAATATGTTCCACTGATTTACACACTCTGAAATACATACTCATACAAATCACTCTCGCATAAAGTAGGTTGTTTTACATTTATAATTCTTGTTCATCTCCTATCTGGTTACCTACACATTTATGGCACCAAGTAGAGTAACTTAACCAAGCACGTAGACTCAATACACTGGTGGGACGAATTCTGACACTAGTTTCAAGACAAAACATACACATAAAAATGAGATTTGAATGGTTGTTATGAGAAAATTGTGAACGACACTGTTCTTGTATTTTGGTTCAATGATGTATTTACATAACCTCTTCACTGCGTGGTAGAGATGAGTGACAAAGCGAACAAAATATACACAAATACCTTTTTTGTTGGACTGGACAGAAAGTGGATACACTTCCAATTAAAATTTATCTCTACCTAATTTAATACTATTAATAATTTATTATCGATATCCTACATTAAGTAAATGCCAATAGCTACAATGTTCTGGAAAAAACGTTGGGGTACTATTTTCCTGTTCACCCAATCTCAGTTGAGCCTGATTGTCAATAAGACGGTACGTACGAAGGTGTAATGCAAAAATATGTTGGCATCAGTAAATCTGTGATAACGTGGTAAAATAAAAAAACGAAAATTTATAAAATATCCCGAATTGAAGGTGGCGGTTCCGGACTCGAACGACCGGAGTTCGGTGTTCATTGATGATAAAGAATGAACGAGGGGGTAAAAGTTGTTGGTGCTCAGTCTTCGAGACGTTGAGTGGTGACTTGTGAGTCTGCAGAGAACACGTGGGCTCGACTTACTTGGGCTCCTTAGTGATCGCCGCTGTCAATGTCTTGATACTGCCCGCCTGGGAAAATAAAATGCAAAATGAATGAAAAAAAAAGATGATAGAATGGAAATTCTGAATCATGATCAACATAAATAACACTGCTCAACAAAGACAATTTAGAATTTTTCGAAATTTATCAACTGTCTGAGGTTACACAGGACCTTCGAGGAAGATGAATTGAGAATATGTTGGATACGAGGGAACAGAAATAACTTGTTCAGGCCAAGAGCAAACCATAAGTAAAGACAGGCCCTGCATATTTGTTGGAACTAGGTCTTTGACGGCTCCTCATGTAATTAAGAACAGCTCGTTCAATAACTACAGTAAGAAATCGCTGATTGAAAGAACAATGTAAGCAATGCATGCGTGCAGGGACGTTCAAATGTATCAGTATGTGTTTGTAAACAGGGTGTATCAGATAAGATACTTCACCCACGTATTCTACAACCGATTTCCAACAAAAAGTGCCTTCTAGCAATCTTAGTTTTTGTGACTAGACGTTAATTTCCGGGACAGCGCTACTACCCCGACCTCTGCAGGGAGCGCTGGAGGTTCGCATCTTATCTGTATCTTGGTAGATACAAAATCAGCTACCACCATCACCTTATCTTTTCCCTGCTGTTTTCCTTCTCTCTTTCTGTGCTGATGTGTACTGTTTCGTAAAGTAATAAGTAGTAATACTGTACGAAACAGTACGCAGCAGCACGGAAAGAGGTAGGAAAACAGCAGGGAAAAGATTAGGTGATGGTGGTAGGTAGGTAGGTGATGGTATATCTACCAAGATACAGATAAGATGCGAACCTCCAGCGCTCCCCACGGACGTCAGGGTAGTAGCGCTGTCCCGGAAATTAACGTCTAGTGTTTTTGAGTTATTTCAGTTCCAAGATTTTGGTTTATTATTCAATAATAAGCCATTGTAATCGCTCTTGAGAAAAAAAAATCTAACCCCCCTGAAAATTTCATGGTTTACGTTTCAAAGGGTGTAGAACCCAAATCTGCAATGAAATTTTTTCCGTCCGTCCACCATACGCCATACGCACGTTTTCTCCCAAACGGCTGGAGTACGCACGTTTTCTCCTTAAAGCTGAAATTTTCAGGAAAATCCATGTTGGTCCGACAACGCCCCAATTCTTTAGCCAGCTCTCTCACTTAATTTAAAGTGCCCTTTAAGGGTTGTCAAAGTTTTGTAAAATCCCTAAAAACCTCAAAAAAAAAAAAAAAAAAAACCAAGGCGGCCTAAATGTGGACTTTTTTGAAGAACTTTCCATGAGGAATCGAATGAGCTCCTCCCCAGCCTCCCCAGGTCTGTAGCTCAAACCATTCCCGATGTATGGCATGATCTTATGGTGCCAACATTTGCATCCACATTCACTACGTCACTAGGTTACTGCGATCAAAACAAAAACAACAGCGTGTTTTGTTTTTGTTTTGTTTTGATCGCAGTAACCTAGTGATGTAGTGAATGTGGATACTGGAGTGAACTCCTAAAAGGGTTTATAGCCGATACACGGGTTGAAGCATTCTGATATGCACGAAACGCTGCAAATTCTTTCACTGGGGTTTATTATTCAATTTTATTCATTTGGCTTGCACTCATGATTTGAATTTCTACTAAGATTTGGAGTGTGCGTGTTTCACAGGAGATAGAGCAATTATTGAATTTCAGGAGATATGCATAGAGCACGTAAATCGGTTCTCAACCAAAATACCTATTTGGATTGATCAGTTGATCATATTTGTGTGCCTCCTGAAATTCAATAATCGCTCTATCACCTGTGAAACACGCACACTCCAAAGCTTAGTAGAAATTCAAATTATGAATGCAAGCCAAATTAATGAAATCGAATAATAAACCCCAGTGAAAGAATTTGCAGCGTTTTTTTCGTGTTTTCGACCTAGTCTCATCGAGACGGCTATAACTCACATACAGTATTATGTAAAGTAAATGTTGAGGATACCGTTGGAAAGTGCGTTAAATTTCTTATCTTTTAAGCGCCGAACCAATTTTTTTTTGCCCACATCAAGTTGGGAAAAAATCACTCAACAAAACAAACTTCAAGAAAATTTTAAAAAAGGTTTTTTAAACGTTCCTCTCTAATCTGCATTTGATCAGGTGCCAGTAGCTTAAAAAATCTTAGTGTTAATAGCTAATATTCCACGTAAGCGCATGCTCACAGCCTACCACTAGTTCAATCATGATGAAATTCATATGAGACCTTGAGGAGCGTTGTGCGTATAACCCTTTATCATATGAGCTAAATTGAACCAAAATTGTGAAAGTTATCAAGAATAGATAACTAGATTGATAGAATAGATAGATAGAAATAGAATAGATAGATTGATAGTTTCAAGAATTTCACGTTAGCGCATGTGCAGAGCATACCGCTGATTATATTGAGATGAATTCCTATGGGACCTCAAGAGACCTTATCCGCATGATCGTGATAAACGGGAAGTTACCTACCGAAAGAGTTGCCGATGAGACGTCCGTCACCGCTTCTATTATTCACTTCGTTTCGGATTACCAGGAAAGAGGCGAATCTGAGGATCAAGTTGAAGATGGCCATCACAGCGCTGAATTTCCCCGTCGCTGTGAAAATGACAATTGAAGTAATGACGGGTAGATGAAAAGTATATTTGATCTTGAGAAATGAAACAAATAAATAGTACGCCTTGGTGTAACAGTCAGGCGGGGGGGGGGGGGGGGGGGGGTAGCCATTGTCAAAACAATTTAAGTAGGCAAGTAAGACCACATTATTCCAGGATGTGGAGCAGTGGTTCCCAACCTTTTCTTGTTTGAGGCACCCTTGGAAAGCCTTTCAAAAGTTCCCGGCACCCTTATAAGGAAATAAATGTTCAAAATCTCCGTAGTTTCTTTATTATTGTTTATTTATTTGTGTCATTTCGAGAGTTTGCATGCAACAACACCTTATGCCTAGTCTTAGATGATATGAGAATACTGTTTACACTGATTCTGCCTTAGTAAAAAAATTGTATTACGATACAAATATGTAATTGTGACAAGTTTTACTGTGTGCAACTACAATCTATTCAAGTAGTTACAGTGTTACACTATGATACAAGACAAACACACAAATAGACCACAGTGCACCATGCATGTATGCTCAGTTTTAAACTTGTGATTGATGCTTGGAACACAAACTCTTGATATCAGGTCTTATTGTTGACAATGCCACCCGCATATCGTCCTCAAGTGAAAGAAGCCTATTTCTTAGTTCCGATTTTATTGTAGCCACGGCAGAAAATGCCTGCTCCCACAGATACGATGTGGAGAAGGGCAAAAGTAGAGAAATAGCTTTCTGACCCAAATTAGGGTCTTCCCCCAATGTTCCATGCCAAAAAGCTGCCAGTGTCGGTAGTCCCCTCCCTCCCTCCCCTCTCCCGCCTAGAGAGAATGACGTTAGTGTAATTTTTTCCCCGAAATTGTGGCGGCACTTTCAAAAGATCTCACGGCACCCTAAAGTGCCGCGGCACACCGGTTGGGAACCACTGATGTGGAGGATCGATTTGATAGAAAATTAACAACAAATTAGGGGAGGTTGCAATGCAGCCTACTGGTTCTGAACGTGTTCTGATTGCTGTTAACAGCAATACTCAACTGATTCTATTCCCTTCCCCTTCAGAATGCCGTCCTTTCCTTTACTGGTTATAATTCTTAGCCGAACTAACCTAAGATAGATAGATTATAAGTTTACATAGTATCTATATTTGTGTGCCTTCACGCATCATAACAAGTAATTAAATTTGTTCTTATTAGTAGCTACACATACAAAAGAAAGTCTTCACTTTAACAAAGATGTCATAAAAAAACACAAAAAGAATCATCATCACAATGAATTGATAATTGGTATTTGTCTGTGAATCATATCAATCCCCTACAGTTTTCCCTTCTTTCCATTTTCCCTCCAGTATGATTCACATCATTATTTTTCTTGTGTTGTGTTCACCTGTCATTTTTCTCTGAGATTTTGTTGTACAATTATTGACCTTGTTGAGATCGATAGGACAAACAAAGTTGTTCCGAAGTTTTTGGACCTGCATGGGTTTAAAATCAGTTCCACCAACCATCACTTGGTCATCCTTCAAAAGCAAGACTTAGTGTGTAGCTCATCTGTCTCAGTTGCTGGAATCCTCAACCACAAAATGCATATCTGAAAACTAGAAGACATATTTGGGCTGGAACTGCAAGCTAAAGGTTTCCACTTTTTCCAGTGTCATTTCAGACAGCACAGAGAATGGATCTCAATCTCACTCACTCCAGACACGTCGCAGTTGTTTACACTGCTAAAAGCGAAAGGGTGCAGCAGATGCGACATGAACGTAGATATTCTGAGCATCCATACAACTATGGTGCTGATTAGTTTCCTGCTTCTCATGATGACATTTGCAAGTATGATGATACGTTCAACACATACTACACAATGTCTATGTTAGCATTTGATCATTTGCTGGAAGCTACATGACCATTCATCTCGAAAGAAGACACCTCATTCAAAACAACAGCTTCATTATTATTTTGCCACCTATTGGACAGTGTATGGTTCCTGCATGATAGTTCATCTAGCTTGTCACTGCCCACAAGGTAACACGTGCTCGCAGATTTGCAGGTACCACAGCTTTCTGTGGTGATGCGGTTTACCATATAGTATGGCATTACACTAACCTGTGTGTCAGAGTAAAACGAGCCTTAGTGCTTAGTTTGAATAACCTTCCAGTCAAAACCATCTTCAAACTGCGTCGTTTGGACTTACATTTCATATTATTAACATAATAGGTTTCATATTATCAATAAACCAAATAATGATTTTATTATGTTGATTTAATAATATGAAGCGTTAACAAACTATTTCAACAATACACCGTAAGGTGTAATAGCAATAAACGATAAATACTATTAGGTTATGTTTGGTTAACAACTTACAACTTTCGGGGAAATAAGAAGCAATCACCAGTATGTCCAGCATAACGGAAGCTCCATCAATAGTCATTGCCTGCAATGAAATAATGCGTCATTGCGAGTTAGGAGAAAACACAATTACTGAAAATTCATTCGGTACAAAACCCAAATTTACTAAGACCATTGATTACCGATCATTGGTCATTTCAACAACTTCAAGTGTGCTAGTTTTGTGTAATACTATGCCATATTATATTATTCAATACTTCCTATTCTGCAAAAAGACAGAGTGAAGCCTTTCTCACAAAAAACCTAATTTATTTCAATCCAACTGTTATCAGCATCCATGAGCTTTCCAGCTTGAAAATGAAACATTAGTACTTCTTAGGAAATCGATACGGTTATTATTCTTGGAATGCTTAGCAACTGGGTATGTGTTTGAGGACCTCAATCCGTTTCATCTAAGCATTGAAACAGCGTTGAAATCCAAAAATTATTTTCAAGACGGATTCCGATGAAGAAATTTTTCAAAAATTCCATTTTGAAATTTTCAGAGCCATTGCAATAGTTTCATTATCTATAATTCGCTAAAAGTGTGAAAACAGCTAATAGGCGAAAATTAAATCGGAGAGTTTTGAAGAGGTCGAGGAAGTGTGGGTTAAAAATGAAAGAGAAGATGGATAGATGGCAGGAGAATTGCTGAAGATCAAAGGATCAAACTCATACACAGTACTTAGTGGGAGTGTGCTAAGGGCACTTGGTGAGCGCATCAACTGCCACCACAATGTACCCGTTGCCCTTATCAGTTTGGTGGATTTCCAAAAAGTCGACACAGCCTTTCAAAGGGGAAGCCCACCTTATAGATTTGCACTGGAGTCTTGCTTCCCCTTACCCCTGGCCCTCAACAATCACATCCTTCACAGGCAGGATAGAACAGCTTCACGTTCTTAGCCATCCCAGACAGTAACGAAGTCGAATTAGACTTCATGTACGCAGCCTCCCAAAATGGCCAAGATCATGAGTTCTCTGGACAACTAACTTTCCCCACTTCTGAGGCACGAGAATCTGTTCCAATTTTAATGGCCCTTTATCATCGTGACAAACTCTTATGAATAGCCCTTGCTTCAAACTCAGCGAGTCCCACAGTCTCAAGAGCACCTTTGACTCCCTCCCTTGCAGTCCTATATATAGGACTGCAATGCATATATGCTGACAAGATAGTTTCACACCCATCTCTAAAGCTTTGTAGATGCAGTGAAAATTGGGATCAGACTGGAGGTCACCTTCCCTGGAACCTAATGCTTCCAATATGGTGAGTTGGGCATCGAATGCAGCATCTCGTCTCTCCTGATGCAAGCAATACTAGCATTTTGAGGAGTCACATGGTAAGTGGGGCATCTCCATTTGCATGTTGATTTCCTGGTCGATGCTGAAAGATGTAATTGTACACCAAAAGTTTCTGTAGCCATCAAGTAAGCTGCCCATTAAATTCATGGAAACTTTTAAGCCACTGGAGAGAGGCATGACCCTAGCCAAGTCTGCTTTTAATTTCAATACCAACTTTATCAGAGCACACCATTCTCAAACACCAGAAATCGAAAACTATGTCAGGATATTAGACATCCCAGCAGTATGGAAGAATATTGGTGAAATTCACGTGCCATAAGATGAAATGTTTTAATTTAACATGCTTCCATTAGGCTATCTATGCCTACATTACAGGGAGAAGAATTCGAATGAATTAGCACGAATTGACACAAAACGCTCAGATAAGTTGGTATTACAGCAGTGGTAATGAAGATACACCTTTTAATTTCACTTCTTTGCGTATATTATGTGGAACAGAGAAAAAAATCCATTCACTTACCAATTCCAGATGTTCTGGCTTCTCTTTGTTAATTATTCCCCAGACAAGGAGAATAATGAAAAGTCCATTGTAGAACAAATACGCATCTGGCGGCCATCTTCCAAACATGGAACTGAACAAATCAAACAGTACATAACATTATGTTGGATTCAAATGAAAAAATCAACAGCAAAAAATTTTGTTGGTGACAAATGAAAAGAACCAACAGCATGAAACAACAGGCAAGGACTGTTGGGAATGGTTCACATTAAAAATGAATGAATGGGGTTAAATTTCAGTCGGTCCCATATGAATTCCAATGCTTAAACATCAAATTGAGAACCAAAAAACTTGAATCACACGAATCATTATGCAGTACTGGTTAACCAGCGTACTGAAAGTCACTCAACTAGAGTAAAAAGCCGATGATGAGAAAAAGGGGAACCAATTGTGAACCTACCTTTGTAATGTGATTCCTATTAATTCGCTTTCTGTATCAATCAATATATTCTTACCTGTTTCGTAGAATAATATGTAGAAACAATAAATCATATACCAGTAGGTTTTTCAATTCAAAAAATGGAAAACGGTTCTTGCACTTGTCTATAGATTTTTAAGCAATGCCCATCCATGTACCAGAAGATAATGTACATTCTCCCTTGAGGCTTTGCTAGTGCATTGATCAAGCTAACAATACCTAACATCATACGTGAGTCGAAAGAAAATTATTGGGCAACTTTCGTGCGTAGGAAGTTCTCGTTTCTGCTCTAAGTTCGGAACATATTTGCTTCTTCACATTCCTCATCATTTTTCACCCATAACGTATTCATGACGTTCGGACTTTTAATCAGTTGTCTACCAATGATGTGGTTTTCTGTTGTCGAGAACATAGAAAACATATCGAAAGAGAAACAACTATCTCGTTACGTTTCTATCGTCCTTAGGATCTACTGCATTTGGCTTCTTTTTGTACTGCTAGCTGTGATACTCACCAATTGTGTTAAGATCATCAGAATTGAGCCTACCTGATTCCTTCATTGAATTTCAGAAGGCATTGAGACCTTGCAGGTAATGCAGTCATGACATGGTCTCAAATGGTTTCGATGCCAGACGTTCAGTTTTGGAGGTACATGTCCGTGTTTCAAGTCGCTCCTAACTAGGGATGGCCATCAATATGCGATAGTATCCAAATATCGATATTTTTCTATCGATGATGCAAGGAGATTTTCAACAAGGATGGTTATTGCGTAACACGCTCCGGTCCATATATTTAATTTGTAGATACTAATTTGTCACAAGGTCTAACAGTATAGAACACTTGTAAGAAATCACTTTGACAACAAAAATTAAAAATAAAACGCAGTAAATTACTGAAACAATAATTTTCTACCGGCATTCCTACAAAACGGTGACGGACCCGACAACTAGTTCCATCCAATGTCAAAACGAAGCCTACCAATCCAAGCCAATCCATGGATTAATCCAACTAAATTTATCAATAATGAATGATTAATAAATTTCCTTCCAGTTTTGTAAGGGCGCACACAATGATGTGTGGTTGAATTTACCTCTTTTCTGGTGGCTGGAAGTGTTTAAGAATTTTCGAAAATCAATTCAGTTCAATTTCAGTTTCTTAGAAAATTGGCTCAGATAGGGTTTATCGACAAGTTAAGATTGTTATGTAATCAAGTTTGGACAGTGAATAATAGACGACGCCATTAGGAAACTTCACTAAAAATATCGAATGACAACTCACAATACGAGAAGGATGAAGTGAGCGAAGAACATCCCCTGCAACAGGAGAACCGAAATTTTAAGGAAATGAATACCAATAATTTAATAACGACGAAAAACATTGATTCCGGGTAAACAAAGAAGATACTGACCCTCAAGTTCATGAAAGGGATTCCGGAGTCTCTGACCCAAGTATCTACGCCTGACTCCATTTCAAAATGTCAATGCGTGGCAACTAAAGGATTCTAGTAATGTTACAGTAAGAATATAGGAAATCACAGTTGATCTATAACTAGACACAAAACACAAAAATTGATTTTCAACTATTCAAAATTCGAACTCCCAAGTCAAGAGATAAAACTCTTATCAATTAACTACCCCACTCTTCTTCTTCTTCTTCTTCTTCTCTGCTGTATTGGATCTATGTCCTGGAGATGTGTGTCCATTTGATGTCTGTAGTTTTTCTTCTATTCACTTGTTGATTTTATAGTTGTATCTTCAGTTCACTTTGCTAGGGATGGGTATCGTTGAACAAGTATCGATATTTTAAACCGATACTGTATCGGAGGTTGGTTTCGATACTCCAAATATCGGTCAAGCAAAGTATCGATAGTTCTAAATATTCAGTATCGTTTCCTGCATAAATTTTTCAAAATTGAACTGCAAATACCTAATCGTATATACTTAATACAGAACCGAAGATAATCTTTGTTTTGATTTTTTGAACCTGCGACAGGTAAGGTAACAGTAACAGTAGGTACTATAGCCGTAATATAACCTCCACCTGCTGCCTTCCTACTTATTCTTTTCCTGTTTTCCATCTTGTATTAAAGCCACTATTCTCTTATATTCCAGATTCCATTACCAAAGAAAATTAAGGAAATCAACCAAGGAAAAATATTATAAACCAATTTTTTTAAGCCATTGAGAAACAAATTGCCAATATTTCGAAGTATCGGAATTGAAGTATCGATACTCGATATTATTGGAGGGCCCAGTATCGATACAAAAATATCGATACTCAACGATAACATATCGATGTTTTGAAATATCTGGTATCGATACCCATCCCTACATCTTGTAGTTATTGTTAAATTTCCATCATGATGCTGTTATTGGCTAGTCGTTCGTTGCTGCTTGGTCTTATTACAAGATCAAAACAGAGTTCTACTCTGGAATTAGGGCGAGGTGCAAGGCATTATACATCGATACTGTTCAAAATTCTATTCATGGAAACGTAAAGATTTTTGGAACCATATAAACTATAGTGAAGGCTTTAACGAACTACCCCATTCTATAAATCTTGGAAATTTATGTGTCCACGACCCGCAGTCTATCGCTGAGCTGTTTGCCCACCATTATTCTTCCGTTTTTGTTCTTGACTCCAATGGTCTGCTATTTGTCTCGTATAAAAATTTCCTCAATTCTCAAAATGGGGTGGAAACCAGTTTGAAATAGCAGAAGTAGTGTAATCTTAACATTTTTCGTTCACTAGAAAAGTTATAGAGCAAGTCTACATTATTTTACCAGTTTCCTCAAATTCCTCAAATTTGAACTTTGTCTTTAAGATTTGGAAAATTCATTCTTTTTTTTCAGTTTCCTGACAGTTAGATAATTCGAACGTTTCTTTTCCCAAATGATCTCATTAAAACGTTTTCTTGTAAATTGGTTTTTAATGTTTGCTAGGGAAATTCGTAAATTCTGAATCATGAGGATTCAAGGATGTTAGGTAGAACGGTCATAAAACTGTAGGAAAATAGTATACAACATACATCAATTATTGAGCTGTATATTTGTACATAGAGCTTCATAATTAGAGCATTTCTTTTATTTAAATGACATCATCATTTAACATGACTAATAGTCACGTACTTGGGAACTTAACGATATTCAGCCATATTTGAATGCAAGCATCAGATGTAATGTAACAGTTGAATTATCAAGATCATTCATCGGTTGAAACTATGAAGTCACTCTTCGGACGAGGCTCAGGCACTGTGCCAGGTTTGGAGTGCGCTCTTCTGTTGGCTTCCCTGGGAACAAAAGACAAAGATATTAGACCAATAAATTGGTAGGATCTGTAACAGAGATCAAGGTGATTGATCATTGTCATTCACAATGACAGAGGCGAAGCCTGTGGTCATCTCTGGATTCGGCGATGACTAGACGATTTAATAAATTTAAAGACTTAGTTAGTATTAATGTTAAATATACAATTTCCTCTTTATAAAAAAGAAATGTTCGTGCTCGCAGTTGGCACAATTACCGCCTCATCGGCGACATTAGCGCTTGTGTGGAAGCGCTGTCATTCTGCGTATCTCATACACCCCCCCCCCCCCCGCAGAGGGCCCTCTCCCCGCTCCCTCCAAAACATTGACCAATCAAATCGCTTTAAGGCTGGTGCACAAACACGCAACTTCGAGCGAGTCCAGCAACCTTTGGGAGCTATCGTGACTTCTCGGTGGCATCCGTTGAATTTTGGTTCAAAGTCACAACAACAGGTTTACCGTAGCAAGATATTTTCAACCTTAAGGCGGGGTTTGTAGACGTCAAAGTGGTTTTGTGGTGCATTTGTTGCGATTATCTTTTGACAAAAAAAATTATTGTTGAGTAATAATTATTTTGGTTCAAAAAGTGTCATTCAAAGCTGAAAGACAACATGAATTTTAAACGCCAAAAACACCTTAGATTGGCGTTGTCAATTCAAAATTTCCCGGGGAAGGGCCTTCTTTGCAGGGGGGAGGGCTCCCCAGATCCCCCCTGCTTCTGGTTACTAATTGCCGCCACTGGCGATGACCTAGCAGAAATGTCACGCCTCGCCACTGACAATATTCTAACAGAGTGAGGTATGAGGCCATTTTTTAATCAAACCGCTTCGACTGTGGGTCATTGTCCTTGAGCATAGCAACTGACCAGGGGGTGTTATAAGTACTAAGTGCTTTATATGAAGCGATTCCTGTTACCAATACGTCAAATAAACACTTACTTTCTCTTTTCTTTGTTGTAGTTTTGTTTAATCTTGTTTGTCATCGTTTGAATGTATTTGGGCACGTGGCGATGTCGATTGATGCTCCTGATATCAGGGAATAACTCAAACTTGTTGATGAGAGCTTCGTTGTACTGTAGGGCCCTCTTTTCACGAGGTCTTATCTGAAAATGATCAACATGAAATCATCAACTTACAACGAAAGTCTGCAGAAAAAAAAATTAGAGTTCACAACTTCCCACGAAGTTTCAGACATGTGGCATGATAATTGAGTTGAGCGTAATCATTTGGTTGGAGCTTTTGAACGACCATTAATTTGTAAGGGTGGAATTTAAGCTCTTTTTTCAAAATGTCAATCAATCTTCCCCGCGAAATTCCAAGAGCTTGTGAGCGGCGTCTGGTTGACCAGCTTGGACTCTGCAAAACGGACTGTCTCACGCGTTCAACATTTTCTGGTGTGACCACGGTTCGAGGACGACCAGTTTTATTCTGTGGCTTCACATTTCCATGCTCGCGAAAATCTTTAACCCATCGCAAAATGGTGTTACGTGACGGAAGAATAGCACGCACGTTGAGGTCGAACTGACGACGAAAGGCGCGCCACGATTGACTCGCCATTCCGAATAAATTCGGTAACTGCGAACACGCGATGTTCAACCGACCAGTTTTCCATCTTAACTAAACTTACCATCCCGAGGTACGAGTTGAGAGGGTCAACAACCTGGAAGGACCCCGCCCTTTTGTGTACTAGCCATTACAAAAACGTCCGTTTATTCTGGACCACCCTGTATGAGCGAATTTTCCTAAATCATCATACTTCGAGTACATTGCGTTTAAATTTGATCACTTAATTGATAAATATAATGTTAAATATACATTTTATAGAAAACCAAGTTTCTCTAAGTAATGTTCAAGAGCGAAAATACATTTGTGGACTTTTTCAAAGTTTATATTGTTCTTGGCGATTTTAAGCTTATTCAATTGACATGTAAGAACATTTTTTTGTTAAACTTTTATCGTATCGCGATATGGATTCGTATCGGTGTTGACGGATCTCCTAGGAACCCTCTAATATAATTTTCTTGTTATTAGGGGTTGCGATCATCAATCGCCTTGTCAAAAACGCTGAACAGGCCTGACTATTGAGGGGTTCCAAAAAGTTAATAAAATTTTGAATTTCATGAAGTTTTCACATAGGATTTGAGAGGAAATCCATTTCCAACGAAACCATTACTAATAGTCAAGATTTCAAAGATTTCCCAACGTAATTCGTAGTATGGAGGACGATAGTCTAAGCAGGGCCGTAGAAAACGTGCACTATATGTCAAATTATAAGGTGGGAATACTCACAACTCCAAGTTTCTCGGATGCCTTGGCTTTCCAAATTCGTAAGTTCATTTCGTCCGAAGAATTTATGACGTATTTGTTGTCTGAAGACCATACGACATCTGTTATTCTTTGCATTCGCTTCGTATGATATATGTCTCTACTGAATTTCTAAAAAAAAATAATTATATTGGATCAATACACAATTTAGCTATTATTACTACAACCAGAAAATAATGAGACTTGAGCATCACGACGCAAAGTATTTTTTTTTTTAGAGTGTACCACGAATCGTGTCCGACCGCTCCACAGTGGTCTAGAATCGTCAAAAACCGGTCAAAACTTGATATCTCCTTGTGTAGTTGAACTAGAAACCTAAAATTTGGCACATTTACTAGTTATAGGACTAGAATGAAGGTACCAATGCCAAACAATTTTCACATTTGTTTTGGTATAGTAATTTGTACATGATGTACCTAAATGATGGATATTGATTTCTATCTCCAATATTTGAAAAAAGAAAAAAAAGTCTATGATGATGCTAACTCACATTTTTCATCTAAGGGAAAATTTGTGTTTGTACAGATGGGGTACACAGTTGCATCTGGCAGTGTGTGTTCACTATACGGGTGTGCTTGATAAAGAACAAGCCAATAAAATTATGGTTCTACTTATATATATCAACGATTTTTCAAATAAAGTTTAAAAATTATCACAGTTTGACATGTTTCTAATAAGGGTTGAACAGTTCGTGACAACCTACTCCTCAGGTTCATTGTTTACATTGCGAGAACGAGATCGGTTGGATCACGTTTTCCCTAGTTCAGTGAGCTCTGGGTCCCAAGGTCGCCGGTGGTCGCATCTAATTTCGGTTTGCGGTCTTTCTACACATGTTTAGGAAGTGCCCGAGCCCAGAATTAAAGGTGCACACGGATACACAAAAAGTATAAGTCAAAAAGAAATCTGACACTCGAAAATCCATCAATTTTCCATTAACCCCTCTACAAAAAAGACTTCAAATTGCGGGACTTTTTTTGCCCTCTTGACGCCTAAATGTATCAAGAAAAAATTGCTCCTATCACCTCTTGTTAAAAATTAAAGAATAAAAAAATTGTAAACATGCATGACAATTTTCAACATTTCCACAAATGTTGTGAATGAAACGATTATTGGTGGCTCCCAAATCATTTTTGGCGTCTGAAACTCAAGGACAAACTTCTTCTCAACACATATTTGAGGCCAAAAAAATACTTCAGAAATTGGGGTTTTGACCGGTTTTTGACGATTGTGGACCACTGTGCGCTCTCCCACATGTTTTACAACTCGTTTCCGACTAAAAGAGCCTCTTTTTCCCCACTCCATCTAAAATTCCAATTTTTTGAAACGTAGGGTATTACGGCGAAATAGGCGTTTCCTCACCAAATTGACTTCCTTCTAAAATTGAGATTGGGATCGGATTTTCTGTATATTTTTTCGCTGACTCGAATGGTGACTCTCTCGGTCCTTTTCGTTCATTAAATTGGGATTTTTAACCACTTTCCCCTGGTTGGAAGAGCTAAATAACATACCACTCGGGTTCGGAGTGGATAGTGTCACATGAATAGAAATGTTCAACTGTTGATTCAGCCCTGAAAATCTCTTCAGCAAAACAAAGTTCAGGAAAGCCGATGACAAACTCACTTTTTGAAGGAAATCGATTCTGGATTTTAAAAAACCTCACATTTTTGCGCATTTAAACGTCCAGTCTCTAGGAAATTCAATTGCAACAAGAAATTTATTCGTCCGTTAGAAACCTGACCTTTTGGCGAAGTTTCTAGGAGAGATGTACAGTACTGCTACAAAACTAATAGGATAAAGCGTTTAAAAAAACTGCCCATTTTGGAATTTTGACAAATTTTGCTTATTGGACCTCGATTCTACCTTACACATTTTTATCAGACGGAAAATGTAATTTTATCTGTAAATTGAGGGAGTTTTAGCAATTTTAGTGAAGCAAGGAAAATATGACAACAAATAAATGTGAAAAAAGGGGCATTTAAAGTGGAATAAAAATCAAGTCATTTCCATGACTTTGGAATTGCATCAAAATAGATCCTAGTGGTCAAACAGGACTCGCTTCCCACCCTGTGGATATAAAAAAGAAGAAACAGTCTTGACTGTATCGTACCCTGTTACTTTCAAAAATCCTCAGAGTTCTATCGTAGCTTCCCGTCACTATTTCCCGACCTGTCGGGGAATAATCTAAACACGTAACAGCCGACGTGTGACCTTTATGAATCGTGACCGCAGAAGCCATAAATCTCATGTCAAACGAGTACAAACTGAAAACAAAAACAAAACAAATAAATGAAATGAATTCGATAATTGGGAGGATTCGAGAATCATTTATTCATTATCCAGGTAGTGAATCTAACTATCGCGAGTTACAATGAAGCCTTACCAGAAGTCCTCGTTGGCAACAGTGTACGTGTTTGGATCCATAGGGTTCCAAGCGATTTGGTTCGATCTCATGGTGAGAGTTAATTGTTTGATAGGTCCAGTTTCTCGGATGTCGTAAAACGTGATTGATCGATCCTGAGAGCACGTACCTAAAAATAAATATAATGAAAAAGATATACGAGGTGTGGCTATTAGATAACGAGACTGCTACAGAAAATGGTACAACTAAAAAAAATATGCTACAATTAAACTTTCCACCCCAATATACTCCCCTCCCCTCACCACACACCGCTCCATAATTTTTTTCCACAGCTCAAAGCAGTGTTCGAAGTCGTTTTTTGTTAGGCCTTTCAGGAGCTCCGCCTTTTTTTCTTTCACTTCTTCCATTGACTCGAATCGGCTTCCCTATAGTGCGGACTTGATTTTCCGAAACAGGTAGAAGTCGCAGGGTGCTAGATCAGGGGAGTAAGGAGGGTGTTCCAACCAGGGACGTAACCAGCCCGTATTTCACCCGGGGCAAGAAATAAATTTGGCGCCCCCCATAGACCCGATATCTCATGACTCATACCATCTTAATATACCAATGAACCAAAATATAAATATAATTAATTTGATTTATTCACAATGTATAAACTCTCTTACTAAAAGGAGGAAGGTTTGGTAAGTCGTACTCAATGTAAAATACCATATAATTTTTATTAAATTTAACAAACTAATAGATGATAAATGAATTTTTGTACGAAATGGAAGCCCTAAACAAACTTTAAAATGAAAATTGTCGTTTTTTTTTTTTTGCTGCAAATGTTTTAATGATACCATCAAAAGATAGTGCTGAAGCTGTTTTGTGCTCTATTGATATGATGGCCAAGTTGCTTAGTCGTTGTTGTCCTGTCAAGTTCCTGATGTAGTTTTTATTATCCTCAGTTTTCTAAAACTTCTTTCATTCGATGCTATACACACGGGTATTGTAAGAAAAATTCTCAAAGCTATGGTTAAATTGGGATAGGCGTCAAGGAGGCCGTTTTGGCAAATATAAACCAAAAGTTCGAATCGAGTAGACTCGCCTCGTCAACAACCCCGCATACGGCCGCTCAAAGCTAGTTCTCGCATCGCGAAGTATACGTTTTCTATATCCTTTGTCCTTTCTTGTAGGCCTATTGCATTCCTTATTTATATTATTTTTCCTTTAAGTAAATATTTTCATATTTACTCCAAACAGTCATAATATTTAAAAGAACTTGGTAAGCTGTCACTTTTTTGCCTATTAGCCCCCCCCCCCCCCCGCCTAGTTACGTCCCTGGTTCCAGCACTGGAGTACCCGGCAAATAACGCTCAACAGAAAGTGCGTTGTCCTGGTGCAGAATCCACAACTTGTCTTTCCACAACGCCGGCCGTTTCTTACAAACTCGTTCGCGCAGTGTTGCCAGAACTGTCAAACAGTATTGTTGGTTTACCGTCTGCCCCTCTGGAACCCATTCAGTCATCACAATGCCGTTGATATCGAAGAAAACGACCAACGTTGCCTTGAATTTTGACTTCAACATCCCCACTTTTTTTATTCTTGGCGATTCAAGAGTCTTCCAGTGCATGGATTGCCGCTTAGTTTTGACGTCGAATTGAAATATCCATGTTTCATTGCACGTAATGACGTTTTGCATAATTTCAGGCTCTTCTTCCAACCTTTTGAGAAATTCTGAGCAGATATCTTGATGGACGAGCTTTTGATCAGGAGTCAAGTTCTTTGGTACCAACTTTGCACACTTTTCTCATGTTCAATTCTTCGTGTACAAATTTTCTGACGGTTTCCTTATCAGCATTCACAGCCTCAGCAATCATTCACTTTTTTGACGTTGAAATGGAAACAGGACGGCCCGGAAGCTGGTCATCTTTGGAGCTCTCTCGACCCTCAGAAAACCTTTTGTGCCACTCAAAAACAGGCGCACGTGATAAAGAGGTTGACGGCATGAGCGGCCCCGCGGGCAAGTTGGGAAATGAAACCAATAGCACCAACTCGAAACTTCTTTCAAGCGTATAATTTATTGCTCTAAAATGAACAAAACTGTCAAAACATCAAAGTCAGACAATCACAAGTAGGTACTTCTCAGTTATTCGATCTGGGCTGGTACTTATGAGAAACGATTTGGACATACTTGGCTAGGGTAACCGTTTACCAACATCATATCTCGATTTCCACGCGAACTTTTCGTTAACAAGGCTACTTCGGGTTCCATCTTCGCTCGGATATCTTCCAGTCACTGGATTCAACTGGCCTGCGGGCCTTTGCTCCTACGGGGACGCTCGTACAAGTACCCGATAGAGAACTCTCACCGTAAGCCTCTTTTAATAATTTATAGCACTCGGTGGGGTTATTTTTTCAGTTTCACGAGGAATTTCACATTGATACGTTGTTCGTGTTTTTCATCACACAACGTTTTCGGCGTGGGAACAAAAACACGTTCATTTTAAACCGCTACAAAAAAAACCACTTCACTGCCAGACATGTGTTCTCGTACTGGAATAGTGCATTATGTTCTTAATAACTGTCGAGTATAAAATTCTGCTTCCACTGGTCACCATTAATTCCTTAGTTTATCATAAAATGAGGGAGTTATCGCGTGTTCAGTATCTCCAATTAGCGAAAATTCCCGTTTACAAATGTTTCAGCGTTGTAACATATGGAGGCTGAAATGGTTGTCTACATGACTTACAATTCCAACTCATCTGCTTGAATTGTATACACCCTGTCTCCACTATAACGTTGCTATTTTCAACCATTTTACACTGTAACTTCAGACTGTTGTGTAAATTTGACTCTGCACTCCCATTATTCAAGAAATTTGTTTAAAATTTTCTTATTGAAAAGTAAATTGAATAGAGTTGAAGGCTATTTCGACCATTGGTAATGTTTGCACTTTTCCATTTTAATGATTATCTTCTGATTCATATATATCATGTATCTTTTAGGATACAGTTTGCGAATCATATTTTGACGATTGCTCTACTGGTTGTGACTTTACGAGTGTTGGTAGCAAAATGAAGCATTATTATTATTGTTATTTTATTGGATCACAGAAGTATTTTTCTTCCGATATGGAATGGGAGGAACCCCCGGTCACTGAGACCACTTTGATCTATTGTGACACTTTCCCAGTTTTATTTCAGAATCTTTTTAATGGCCTCTTCATTCACAAAGTGAAGGAGGTTTACAGGTGTTCCCTCGGCGATATCGGCGGGTGTTAGGGCACCCTTTCCGAAATGCCGGAATCTTATCGATGCAACAGCAGGACAGTCGCAGAGTACGTGTTCAGCTGTCTCCGCTTCTTCGCAACAGAGCTGGCATTCTATTGTCCTGGCCTTACCCATTTTGTTAAGGTGGTACCTTAGAGGACAGTGGCCAGTGAGGAGTCTCACAAGTTTGCGAAGGTCTGTACGCCTCAGTGACAATAGGGAATGTGCGCGTTTCTTTGAGATTGTAAGAAACCGCTTGGCTTGTCTCTGCTTAGGACTGTCTTGCCAATATGTTGTTCGAGTCTTGTCCTCCCATTTCTGGACCTGTTGAGTTATATAACTCTTGGTAACCCCAAATTGAGGTTCAGGTCCGATTGGGCTATACTCTATCACATTGGTCTACGCAGAGCACTGATTATATAGATAAACTGCAGTGATTTGGCTGGTCTCATAGGATTCATAGAAATTGTTTCATAGAACATCTTTCAATAGCAAACGTTAATCATAATTCGTACGTATTCGGGACTCCGAATTTTTAATACTTCAACCCTTCAGTTATTTTACTCTTTAAAAACTTCATAAGACAACTGTAGTTGAGTAAATTCGAAAAAAAACTCATGTCAGCGGACGGAGTTTATGCAGTAAACGTAATATCCATGAAACGTGAATCACCTCTTAATACTTTTTGTAATAAAATTGTACACTACACATTTCTGTGCATTATAGAACTCGAAATCAAGAACGATACGTAGTAATAAATCAATAAAAAATAAGTAGATTCTGAGAGAATATGATCACTATGACAACGGTATCTATCTGATCATTATCAGGCATCGTATGTGATAATCACATCAGCACACCAAACATATATTTTGTTCGAAATATACGACTAAATGGCTACAAACCTTACCCAAAATATGAGGCTCAACAGGGTTGAAAGCCAAAGTATCCACGCTGTCCTTTCCCCACGAAAAAGATCGGACGGGTTCGTTTCTGGATTCCTCCCAAATTTGACAAATTTCACCGCAGGTTGCGAATTTCTCGATTTTCGCGCTGTAAGCGATGCCCGTCAAAATTTCCTGTAGAATTGAAAATGACATGAACGCTAAGAAATCGAGGAATCTCAAAGATGCAGATGACTACAAACGATAAACTTGTTCAACATAAAAGATCTTAAATGGTGATTTTGAGGACGTAGATACCGAAGGACATGATTGATGTAAAACATCCAACATGATTGATAAAGGACATGATTAATAAAGTATCAATGTTTTATTGATGTATTCCTAAGCAAAGTAATTGTAAAAGTTATTGTTAGTATAAATGAGTAATTTATGATTAGGAAATCAATTGGTTCTAAACTCTGAGCCACATCAATTCTTCGCTAAATGACAAAATCATGTTGGAATCGTTTTTCACGAATGAAAATGGAAACAACCGTAATTCAAGCTGATCTTCTCTAAAAAATACACTAGTATTTCACTTATGAAAGTATGTGTTTTGATGATCACATCAAAACGATACGATTTTTAGTCAGACACGAGTTGCTCTTCGCCAGAAAAATGTCTATATTGAGAGTATAAAATTCCCGATGTTTAGTTGACAAACATTAAAAAATTGGAGCTCCCATAGTTTCAATTTCTGAGAATCGTAGTTGGTCTCATTTTGTTCGGAAAAGTCTAAGCTTTCAAAATTTCACTCCCGATTTTTTCTCAAGGGCTGAAGCGAGTGGAGAATCTTACGAAAAATTTCGGTGAAAATAAAATTTTTGTTCAGTTTTTTGATATTTAAAGAGGGTTTAGACTCAAATAGAGTACATATTCCGAACCTGCGATGAAGTTTCTATAAGACGAGTGTTTTTGAAGAAGTTTGAGTGAAGTCGGTGATTAATGCAAAATTCAGTGTTAAAAGAGTTAAAAAAACGCTGCAAATTCTTTCACTGGGGTTTATTATTCAATTTCATTCATTTGGCTTACATTCATAATTTGAATTTTACTTTGGAGTGTGCGTGTTTCACAGGTGATAGAGCGATTATTGAATTTCAGGAGGCACACAAATATGATCAACTGATCAATCCAAATCGGTATTTTGGCAAAATTCAGTGTTAACACAGTTAAAAAAAGAAGGCCTTTTTAGGAGCAACTGTAAAAACGACTATAATTTTCGGATTCAGCAGCCACAAAACTCCTAGATTAGATGGATTTTGCTCTATGTGATTGTTAAAAAGTTGATATTAACCTTGGAAACGATACTTTTCAACGGGCGTTCTTCCTCTCCGGGTCTGGGCGAAGAAACGTTCCAAAACTTGATGGTTTTATCATCACCAACAGTCGCGAATCTTTCTCCAGATTTATTAAAAGCGATTCCTCGTACGAAGTTCTCATGAGCTTGTAAATGTTTCAGACAGCGTCTTGTGGGAAGATCCCATAACCGGACCTTGAAAAAACAAAACAGGGCATTGTAAGTAGATACCACGAATTAAGTATTTTGGTGAACATTTTCTCCTTGGTACAACGATATTCAAAAGTGGCAGTGGCGGTCAAAAACCATACGAAAGCACCACTCCCAAATCTCATAGAGTTTATCGATAAGTCCATAAGTTCACGTACTTCATCGCCCCTAAATCCTTGGGTTCACGAAAGTGCCAGGTTTTCGTAAGAGGAGAAGCTAGAAGCTGGCCGACGTAATTTTATCACAGATTCAAATCTATTTGTCCAAATAATCTATACATTCGTAAAAGGATTGATTTAGGAGATGGTTTTGCGAGTGTAGCGAGCAACCAGGCCACCTGACTAAACACATTCCAATCTATTTGTCCTACTAATCTATACATTATTACAGTCTAGACCCCTACCATATTGAACTCTGACCCTGCACCGGCCCAGAGAACTAGAAGAATTGAACTAGAAGGTGATGTAGGGAATAATTCTTTATCAAGTTGGCATACATAACACAATCTCTGCATTTTGGTGTGATTATCCGCTGTTATTCTGCCCTATATTGTGGGCCCTTTTGTTCGTATTTACTTCGTTTTCCTTGTACATTTCGGATTGACGGAGCAACAGACAAATAATGATAAAATCTCACCAGGGTAACCTCTCTCCTCATAGAAGCACAACGTAAAATTGAGTTGTGTCATAAGAGCAAACGTCGAGTCATCTCGACATAAATGATTTTTTATTCTTACTTGTGTTCTCATAAGGAAACTAACTTCACCATTCGAATTTCAGGAATAAAAAAAGTGAAAACATTGAGTTACGTTACAATGGATCCTAAACGATGAGGCGTATAATATATATGTCACCTACCTCTCCGTCAAATGCACCACTTGCAATCGTTGAGAGACTATTAGGTTTCTTGGACAACACAGAGATCCCTTCAGTGTGTCCATCTAAACTTCCAATGAAAGGTTTTGCGAAGACGCGATCAAGCTTTACAGCATTCAGAGCTCTTGTGTACTCCCTGGGTGCCTCCAGGGGATGCAATTTGGGATCGTAATTCCTTGGAACTGTAACAATAAAGTCATCATTTAGTCTGACAGAAAAACCACGATAATTACGTACTGCTTCGAGTGCGTTGATTAGTTAAGTTCTTTTCTCAAAATACCACAAAAACCATTGTAATGAGAAGATCTTGACATTGATGAGGAGAGATTGTGCAATGGAGAAATGGGGTTACCCAGCTAACGTCTAATAATAAGTCCTGGAGGATCGTGAGCACCCAATACCCAATTCCTATGCGCTTTTTCGAATGAATCAGTATAATTTTGTTGTCTTCATGTCTAATTTTTCTCAGAATTGTTATGCCCTAACACTCATCGAACGTTCCACCAAGCACTGAGAAATGAAGGCTCACAGGCAAATCTGCAAAACATCAGAATGCTTTGTTTTTCGATGAAGGAATTTGTCGAAAATGTTTACTTGAAAATGTTTAAAGCCACTGCAATAGCTTCGTTTTGTATGAAAATTCGCTAAAATGATGATGAGTGGAGAAATCTCATTTCGCTAATGAACACCTCCGATTTGAAATCAAAGATTAGACTATAATTTCATTCACTTCACATGCAGGAAAGTTAAGGGGAAAATACTAAAATGTTTAGGTAAAAGATGAAGAATGTAAAACTGTAGTACGAGTTAACGAGCTTAACTTCTACCCAACTTTAAAATAAAACATTGATTTCAGTACCTAAGGAGAGAAAATACAAAAAAAAACTTACTTTTATGAATGTCCCGCGTAGTTTCCCTGATGTAATCATCAGGATTACGAGTTAAAACTTTAACTTTCATACTGCTGTGATATCGGATGTACTAACTGTACGGAGGACAAACTTCCTGTATATAATTAACGAAGCAAGAAACACCGATAAGATAAATAAATAAAATGAAAGAATAAACTACGAAAAGAATACAGTAAAAGTAAAAACGGGTAGGAATACCCAGGGCATACGCATGGGTGGCTCCATTGAAAATCTACCGTCCTATTAGATCAAAACTATCTAGTTTCCGAATTTCGAACACTGCTACAGTTTAAGCCCAGGATTGATTAGTAATTTTATTATTTCATTAAAATTACATGAAACTAATATGTAGTAAAACGAAAACAGCAAACCACGCGTGACTGTTATGACACGTGAGGTTATGATTGTAACCTAGTACGTAGGTAGCACATAGAAAAGGAATAATGAAAAACCTCTACATTGTGGTCTCTTATTTCCGGCGCAGCCTTCTGGTTTTATGGGGTGAGACCTGCCAGAACAATTCATTTAGATGTAAAAAAGCAACCGCTCATTTGAAATTATATTTGCAGAATTTTTTAGTTTTGTAAAAAAAAACAATTCTGTAGCTATGTAGAATATTCTACAACTGGCATATATTGAAATTACTTATCAATGTAATCGGTCAAAAACTCTTTTAGCGCTATTGTAGGGAAAGAAGGAACCACTGACATGCTCCATCACAATCTTCGGTGTGGACATAAGTGACAACATTTTTATTTGTTTTTGTTTAGCTTTTCCCTGCGACACCCTAGATTTGTTCTGTTCTTTACTGATGACAAACCAAAGAAATTACTAACATAGGCAACGGGTAGTTTCTGGCTCCTCCTCACCTTTTCAAAATCTTACCAAAATCAATTGGGCCCTCGTCGGAAGGAACATGTTCCATACAACTTCCAAAATATCTTTCATCTTGATCATGTACCTACCACCCGCTTAACTTGACATTAATGATTTTAATTGCCTTTAAGTAGCGATTACCATTCAATATTCTTTACCTTTGTGTATTCGTTCGAACACAAATAGTCGCTCTGCTTCGCTTGCGCTGAATAACGATCAATATTTGCCGACGGGATCGGTGGGAGTGGTCGAAAGAGGGCGGGTGTCTGTTTTAGCTGTCAACGAATTTTCCTCAGACTCAAAGTACATAGATAGAACGTGGCGCTGGGTTGTCATTACCCAGAGGAGGGGTCAGCCATTCCATTTTCTTCCAATCCGATAATCTGTCAGTGGAAGTGCATTTGATCTTGTAGCTTTAGTTATTCCCTTGTGACAAATGTAATTATTTTTTCTTGGGTTCCATTATCTCCGAAAAAGCCTGGTTACTCAAGAACGATCGACAATGTCCTCATCCGGCGACTTCGGAAATCCTTTGCGGAAGTTCAAACTAGTTTTTCTAGGAGAACAAAGCGGTAAGTTTTCATCACCTACTTAGCAATTTGACTTGTTCAAGCCGTTCTTTTGGATATAGAAGCATATTGATCTACTACCAGGTTTTTGTTAGACGAATTGGTTAATATGGGCCATTAGACTGAAGTATGTCCGAAAAACTGTATCCGTAAACATCAGACTGTCCACTCCACCGAATGTAGTTCATAGGCTCTATTTCACACACTCCATTTCCATAATTATTGACATGAGAAAAGCCCGAGAATGGTGGAATTCTTTCTTTTCGGCGTTTTCGTTCCATTCCGAGGTTGACGTCGTAATCTATTTGTTAGTCATATGAACCCTCCTCCCTTCGAACCTATAAATTTATTAGATTCGCTAGTAATAAGTTGTGTATTGCACTCTTATTCTCCGTGTATGTAATAAAGTAGGCAATACGTACAGGATAGGTGAGTTGTTTGATTCTTTATGAGTCATACCACCGGGTATTTTACTCTCTCGTTATCTCTTGGTCAATACGCTAAAGATTAGTGTCGTTGCTCATTGATTACCTTGTTGGTAAAACCAATAAATGATGCCGTACCATTAGTTATTGGTATCTTATAATATACAACAAATTAAGAAAAGAAGTAGTGATATAGACGATCTAGCAAATAATAATGAAAAGTATCTATTTTGCTAGATGCAATAATGGTTAACATTTAGATATATAGGACATAATATGTGTAATGCTTTGTTATTTTGCGTTATCCACGGTTTGTCTTCATATTTCTATATGAAAAGGTATAGTTCCATCCTAAGAAAGGGTCCTCCTCAGGCGGGAGGGGTGTTATGGCATTACCGCTACGTAAAACCTCGGAAAATAGAAAGAAAACTACTTATCGCAGTAGAATTTATGTGATTCTTCTTTGGATTAAATTAAATGGCATTTAAAAGCTGTTGAAATTCTGAAGTATTCATTGAAAAGTAGATGGTTCGTTAAGTGAAAATTTTCTCAGAAATGGTTTTAGGCGATCGGTATTTTGTCTCTGCATGACTAACGCCAAGGGTGAAGGGGTTAAATCAACCATCCTCTTCCCTTCCTTCGTTGATGGTGTTTTACTATTTCAAGGTGAGCACCGTGAAAGGTCTCAGATCCGGCGAAGGCCTTTCTTTCCTGGGCCTTTCGTTATGGGGCCCTACAAATGCATATCCGTGTTATAGTGCACTCAATTCGATTCTAATTGAAAATAGTTCGTTGGTATGACATAAGCTTTTTAATTTCAAGAAATACCTATTTACCATGTACAGATCCTAATTATTACCTAGATATACGACGATTGCTTTTAAAATTGTCAATTTTCCGTCTGTTAGTCGTTTGATTTGTCTGTATTATATAAATAACAATGTTTCTTTTTTAAAGCTTATTAGAACGTATAAACATAGCGAAATAAAAATGATATAAAAATAACAGTAATGATTCCTTCTGTTTGTGGGCTATTTTACGTGTGGGAGAGGAATTTTTTCGTAGAATGTCACAGTCAAGCTTAGAAGGTCTCTGAAATTCTTTCGCGTCGTCTGCTCTGCGGTTTAGTATTTTCTGCAAACGTCCGTGAGGCTCTCAAAGCCCTTCCGAAATGGGAAACCGAAACTCATCGGGAACCTGCTTCCACATTTTGAAAGTGAAGGTCCTACACAAGGCTTGTGTTCGAATCTCCAGAAGCGATGAACCGAAGGGAGACAGCTAGCTTGTTTTGAAGAGGCGATCGATCCCCTGAAGTGGCGATTTCATATCCTACCGATGTCAGCATTTCCTCAGTATCAAACGAGGACATCCTCATTCCGATATCCCATCCCATCATAAAACTTCAAGACACACTTGTGTCCTTTAAATAGTTTCCGGATCGATCCTAGTTTTTCGTATTTCGCCTATCAGTATTTGCAAAAAGCTGCAAATTCTTTCACTGGGGTTCATTATTAAATTTCATTCATTTGGATTGCATTCATAATTTGAATTTCTACTAAGCTTTGGAGTGTGCGTGTTTCACAGGTGATAGAGCGATTATTGAATTTCAGGAGGCACACAAATATGATCAACTGATCAATCCAAATATGTATTTTGGTTGAGAACTGATTTACGTGCTCTATGCATATCTCCTGAAATCCAATAATCGCTCTATCCCCTGTGAAACACGCACACTCCAAAGCTTAGTAGAAATTCAAAATATGAATGCAAGCCAAATGAATGCGATTGAATAATAAACCCCACTGAAAGAATTTGCAGCGTTTTTTTAATGGTTTCATGATTTTATGGCACTTGTGACACGTACATACAGCGTTTTGTTTTGTCTTGGGCCTAGGTGTGTCTGCGGGGCAAAACGTTTCTCTTGTGTCCAAGTGTGTATACCATATTCGTAGGGGGCAAAAATTTTCCTGCCAAACGCGGGATACGAACCCGCGAACCTATGGTTGTGAGTCCCGCACAAAACCATTGCGCTGCGGGTTTCATTTACTTAGTTTATTTATAAAATTGAAAGAAACCCCAGTGAAAGATTTTGCAACATAAGATCATGCCATACATCGGGAATGGTTCGAGCTACAGACCTGGGGAGGTCCTCATTCAATTCCTCGTGGAGTGTTCTTCAAAAAGAGTACAAATTTAGGCCGCCTTGACTTTTTTTTGAGGTTTTTAGGGATTTTACAAAACTTTGACAACCCTTAAAGGGCGCTTTAAATTAAGTGAGAGATTTGGCTAAAGAATTGGGGCGTTGTCGGACCAACATGGATTTTTCCTGTAAATTTCTGGTTTTTTGCTCCAGCCGTTTGGGAGAAAACGTGCGCACGGCGGACGGACGGAAACACTTTTATTGCAGATTTGGATTCCAGACCCTTTGAAACGTAAACCATGAAATTTTCAGGAGAGGTTAGACATTTTTTTTTCAAGAGCGATTACAATGGCTTATTATTGGATAATAAACCAAAATCGAATACATGGAGTTTGAAATAACATCGAGCGAAAGATCCTCCGACATATTTCTGTTATTTTTGTATTGCAACTGAAAATAATATATATTTAATCTAGCAATATTTCATTTCTCAATATTATAAACACTGGAGAATGTGAGGTTTACTATAACACCCCTCACCGTACTTGGCATATCTATAAAACACAGAGTATATTGCACTACTTTTGGGGTTACACAAATAAATTCAAAGGTTTGTTTGTCATGTGGAAGTTCCACTGTGGTATCCAAGACATTGAGCATTTCTGGGTTCTCTTGTTTGTGGAGGCGTTGCTCTTGCTTCCTTGCGCACTTAACAATGGGCAGTGTCTATCCGCAAGTTTTGATGAATCTCATCTTCACCATGTACCATTCCTGGCATTTGAATCGAAACAAGACTGTTAGTGAGGACACGATGTTTTGTCACGGACCTAATTTCAAACTAAGTCGAAAACATTGGAAAGGCCAAAGCCTCGAATCTGAACCCCTACAAGTTCCAATTCAAAGAATCCTAGTGAGTACTCGTGAAAGTGGACAGAAAGCACCCGAAATAAACGGATCTGTCATAATTGGTTTGAGTACGACTTCAGCGCACGTTTCGGCTCGTACCACAGTATAGGCGGGTTTGCTTTTCAAGTTTTGCAGCGTCTGATGCTCTTCGCTATTCGTGTTTCCGGAAGGATTAAAGGTTTGGAAAACCTTGGTTAGATATCGGACGTAAGTTCACAACTTTTACTGCTTCTACTATTTTTATTGTTCATTCCTAACCTAAACGTATCTCAGATGTGCCTGCAATCCCGAAAGAGGTGTGGAGGAAACGAAGTTTTTGTAGGGTTGTTTTATACTTTACTGTCCTGTGAATTCATCTAAGATTTTTGGCTCCTCTTTTCCTTTCGATCCTCAAAATAAAGACTTGAAAATGTCAAAAATATGTGAGGTGAGGCGCTCACGGTAAAAGTAAACCCCGAGTGAGTTGAAGAGATAACTATGTTCCTAAAATTACTCCATTTTCAAGAGGTTCATTACTGAATAATGTTCAAGGAGAAATAATGTCAGTGATAAGCGACCAACTTTACTACTGTTCTACGCTTCTGCCACTCATGACCCATAAAACGTTCGGTAACGAGTGTCCACGTAAAGCTAATACCTGAGCTTCGTGAGTTGTATGAAGGTCATCGTATGAATTAGGGAAGTTTATAATAAAAATAATTGAGCTAGGACAATTGGCGTGTAAATAACGCTCAGAAATATTCGAAGAAAAAACTCGAAGCAAGGTGGTATAAGATATTTTGAGAATTTTCTTCTTTACATAAAGTTGTACTCATAACCCATTATATTTCAATTACCCGTTATTTTGAATATAAATGAAAATAATCTATTATAATAATTATATTTCCATTTGTTAGTTTTTACAAATTTCACCATTTATTCAATTTGCACCGTAAAGTTACCACTTCTTTCTTCAAATAGAAGATGGCATAGCTCATTGAAATTGGAGTGTGTACTGGCTAATCGAGCGACGATCCACCCTGACGATTTTTAACAAGCTGCTTCTTAACAGTCAAGTACTCAAGCCAGTTTGGATGTTAAGAGCGAAGTGTTGAGGTTACATCGCTCCAACCAATCTATACTACGATGTATCACCAGCAGAATTAGGATCCTATTCTCCTATTCCCATAAGCCCCTCTCTTCGAGCACCCCTATGCCTGGTTTGTCCGTTCGAAGCAAAATGCAAAACAATACCAGTACTATATCCCTTGCCAAACGTGGTCGAGTGCATTTCATACTTGGATGTTATAAGCTCCTTCTTCTACAGAGTTTTGGCATTGACTGCCCCAAGTCCCTAGATCTTCTGACTCTTGTCATTGGAGAACGACCGTGGGCATTCACTGTAGTCATTGTCTACCCGTTCCTTACTCTATTGCAGCCTGTAGCAGATCGGTTGATTCCCTTACATCACGCTACCTCTTTGGTTCTCATTCCACTCAAGTTGAGTGTAGTCTCAGCACGATGTATTCGCCATTCTGCAGCAGTGGGCCATGTTGCTGGATGCATCGCTTCTCCATAGAGAGACCTTTTGCTTGTTTCCGTATTTTTTCGTGAGTTCTGCGATAAGTATTACCACCGTTACTCATGGCTTCATGAATGAAGGGATCGCAGGAATTTGGAAAAAAAAACCGAAAATAATTCAAGAGAAGCGGAATCAATTGAGAGCGTAATATATAATCAGTTAACTGCACATTAGATTGGGTGAAACAGATCTCAGTTCACAAACCGCCAACGCTTGCCGCGAACAACGTGGGCAACCCGCATAAGTAGTAGCGAATTGTTTTAAGTTTGTTCGCACTATTCAACAAGGAATCATGCGGCAATTTAAATTGTTTTCCCAAAATTTATCTTGAAGGTCGATCAATTTCGAGAACCTAGCATTTTTGTAATGGCAATTTTGTGACAATGTGAATCCGCCAAAATTCATCGTAGTCGGATGACAACCGTAGAAGTCACACTTGTTTTCTTGCATGAAAATATGCAGTTTTTTTCCCTAGCAGCTACATCTACCTACCAAGTATGTATAGGTATATACCTGTTTGAAAACGTTTAAAGTCAAGTACCGTTTTTTTAATGTTCCCACAACGGATTTCGATCATGAAAATAAAAGAAAATTTGACTTCCGTACGTTTAGAGTATAATTGAAAAAGCCAGTGTTGAATTCAATAAAAAGAAGATAGGGATCTACCGAAGTGTTGCTACAATCAACAGTTATGGTTTATTATTCAATAATACACCATTGTAGTCGCTCTTGAGAAAAAAATGCTAACCCCCCCGAAAATGTCATGGTTTATGTTTCAAAGGGTGTAGAATCCGAATCTGCATAAAAAAATTTCCCTCCGTCCGCCGTACGCAAGATTTCTCCCAAACGGCTGGAGAAAAAGATCTGAAATTTTCAGGAAAAATCCATGTTGCTCCGACAACTCCCCAATTGTTGAGCCAGCTCTCTCACTTAATTTAAAGTGCAATTTAAGAGTTGTCAAAGTTTTGTAAAATCCCTAAAAACCTCAAAAAAAGTCGAAGCGGCCTAAATTTGTACTCTTTTTGAAGAACGCTCCACGAGGAATTGAATGAGCCCCTCCCCAGGTCTGTAGCTCAAACCATTCCCGATGTATGGCATAAGCTTATGTTGCGAATTCTTTCACTGGGGTTTATTATTCAATTGGCTTGCGTTCATGATTTAAATTTCTACTAAGCTTTAAGTGTCCGTGTTTCACAAGTGATAGAGCGATTATTGAATTTCAGGAGGCAAAAAAATATGATCAACTGATCAATCCAAATAGGTATTTTGGTTGAGAACAGATTTACGTGCTCTATGCATATCTCCTGAAATTCAATAATCGCTCTATCACCTGTGAAACTCGGACAATTAAAGCTTAGTAGAAATTCAAATCATGAACGCAAGCCAAGTGAATAATGAACCCCAGTGAAAGAATTTGCAGCGTTTTTTTTCCCTCATCTTACTGAGACTGATCACTTATGTTATCGAACAAACTGTTCAAACTCCATAACAACATATTCTTTAAATGTTCAATGATATAATTTCCATAAAACTTGCTTTTTAGTGGATTTGGGTCGAAATATATATTAATGAGCTTTTTCAACCTTTCCTCGAAGTCTTATCTAAAGTAGTATTACACGAACACACACAATTACGTCGACGATCGAACGAAAAATAATGGTTTACTTTCATGATTAGCAAGGAAAATACTTCAATGTAATTGATCCTACAGATTAAATATCCATTGCAATAACGTCATCTTGGTTTTAGTTTTTTTTAATGTTAACGTAGATCCACATCTTCTCGATTTTCCAAAACGTTTCAATGTTTTGAAGCCAATAAGCGTGTAGGTACTCGATGCGATAGATTCTATTGCGATTTAGAATTCTGTTCAGATTATTGTTTACATGTACTGAGAACTAGCAGTGTTCAAACAATGCGTTCTAGTTTCTGCTTTTTATACGTACTTATATTTATTGTAAAATTATGTATTTATTGTCCATTAAAAATGAACGGTTCTTGTTTCAATGATCAAAACCAAAACGAATGATGCCATTGACATTGTTACATAAATTCTCTTCTTGCTAGCCGTATTCACTACCGATTTCGTTAGTAAATTTTTTTTAAATCGAAAATCGATAGTATTTTCTCAATTATGAAGTTTCAGTTAGAAATGACAAGTAACTTCAAGAAAAAGTACATTTATACGAGTGAACAACACTTGGCATATATCGTTATGTGTTGTGAACGTGCATATCATTCTGCAGGCATATATCTGGGTTTGTATATGTAGAGATTGGCACATTACAGTTATAAAAAGATGTCCAGTTATTTAATTATTTATAATTGATGAAAAGTGTTTTTTTAATGGGTAGAAGGCGCTTTTTTGATTCTTTTTTTTAAGTGAAAAACGCCAAGAAAGTGACCATATTCATTGACCTTTTTCTCGGGCTGATCATGTCTGATATCATCATCTGCTGATATCAATTTGAAAAATTTAAGAGGTTTTGTTGGTAAAGCCGTATAACTTTTAGTCATAGAGCTTGTCTACGCCTTATCGGTGGGGTTTCAATAGAAAACACCCACTTAAGAATACTTTATTTGAATTATCACGTGATTCTTATATTTATGTGTTAAAAAGTCTTCCAGAAATTAAGGTATGTTGTAGGCGCCTCCTATAAGCTTGGACAAATTTTGTGGTGTAGTGCCATATTCTACCACTTGAGAATTATGCTGTGATGAAGATGAGATGACATTTGTTGTTTTCAATTTATTAAATACGTTGAAACACACTATTTTCTTCTTGTCCAGAAGGTCCCCATGCCTTGTCCAGAGGGTCCCGACTCTGAGTGACATTGTGCGAAATGGGGGTCTGGAAAAATTCAAATTGTTCGTGGTCGTTGAAAAATATATATCTTTGGCGTTTTTACATTGCGTGGATCCCAATTCGACGCCTTAGTGTTGAAATAGGTTTTAGCTATGGATAGGGGCTTTATATTTCAAGTTGATCTTAAACGTCCAAACCCTCCTCGTCCTCCCCTAGTCATTCAACTCAACTTTGAACGAATAATTAAAGAGTTGTGTTGAGTTCTAGTCCTTAGCCAGAACATAACTGAGATGATATGTCTATTCTGTTCCCCAATGCTTAACTTTACAATCACTCTCAAATCTAGCTTTTACGTGCTGTGAGACTTGACGCTGTTTGCATATCGAGGATGCTTATAGAAGAAAACAATATGGGTAACTGTGTTTTCTTCCTAAATTAGGTTCACTAGGTTACAGGTTCGCAGTTTAATTTAGGTTTATGAATAAAAAACGTCCTTGAAACTTCAATTTTCTGACCTTACAAAATGACGCATCACATAGTTACCAACACATTGGACTTAGAAAACCCAGCTCGACTCACGAATTATTTGTTTTTTTGTTGTAGTTGGAAAAACTTCTCTCATCACGAGATTCATGTATGATAGCTTCGATAACACCTATCAGGTAAGATCCCAATCGCTGCCACTATTAAAATTATTATTTTTCTATTTCAAACCGCCATTTACTGCTCTACTGTATTTTTTTTTCAGGCAACCATCGGTATCGATTTCTTGTCCAAAACAATGTACTTGGAAGATAGAACCGTAAGTATGGAAACATCCATTTATTCGTGCTCCCTTAATAGTTGTTAGTTGCCTTAAAAGCTCAGTTGACTAAAATTGTACTATATATTTTGGTTTATTATTTTCAATAATGAACCTTACCAATCAAAAAATAGAACATTTAAGCTCTCTCGATATTTGCTGTTTTACGTTTCAAGGTGTGTGATATCCGAAAATTGAATTTTTGATAAATCCGCCATGCGTCGTCCGCCGCTTTTTCCCGTTATTACTGCACGAAACTTGATGACACTTCAAAAAGTGGGTTCTAGTTGGGACTGAGTTCTTCTTATCAGTTCCTGGCAATAGTTGAATAAAAGGGCTGAAGTATTCAAAAATGATAATTCTTTATCGTTCGATTTAATTGTTAATTCGTTTTCAAGATCTTTACTGATAAACGTCCCTTAGATGAATCCAATGACCCGCCCGGAAGGACCGTTTGAAGTTCATCCGTTTCCTCTCCCTAAGGGCTAGAACTTTGACAGAAAAATTAAACGTTAACAAGAATGTGAATGTGGACGTGCATTCTGTCAACTTATTTAATTTAGTCGCTTTATTTCAGAAGAAGCGCTCAAGTCCAGTTTTCTCATTTCTATATAATCAAGAAGAACTTACCAGCGACCCTAAATACGAGTTTTAAGTCCCCAAAAATTACTATAAACGCTAGACCAAGTGCTCGATCAGGCCACAGATCTACTGTACCTCTGTTTTAAGGGGTGGTTAGAGGGGGGGGGGGGGGGGGCTCGTTTGACATTTGCACACACAGTGTTTCTACTATAAAACTTTTAATTTGTTCCCACAATGTAATTTTGGTATCCAATGTAACGCCTTGATTTGTAACTGTTTGTTAGAGACTATATCCCAGTACCCTCAGATTCGCTGTTGAATTCATTCTTCTGAATTCTTGGTATTCTATTTTGATTATTTCGCAGGTAAGATTACAACTGTGGGATACCGCCGGGCAAGAGAGATTCAGAAGTTTGATTCCATCTTACATCCGAGATTCAACTGTTGCCGTTGTCGTATACGATATTACTAGTAAGTTGCTCGTTTCTTGTTGCTATTTATTCTTGTATGGTGGTAGTCATTCTTCACTATCATGATTATTTACCAGTATTTATTATAATGATTGGTATATGTACTTACGACTAGGTAAACGAAATTATAGCTTTCCAAATTGTATCATTTAATTATATTGATGTGCGATAATGATGGAATTTGAAGTTTCAAGTGATGAACTCTTGGTGATTTGCTGAGAGTTTTAGAGAAGAGTGATTTCAAGTATACAGGTCATGTCAGATCCATGACTAGCCACACGTCAGGGGTCGATTTTACGACTAATTCGCAACAACTTTTGTCCTATAACGTTTTTCCCCATAAATCCTGTTAACTGTTGTTACTTCAAAGATTTTTTTTCGTGACCTCTACCTTTCTTCACTAAAACGACCTCAATTTGATGTGTGAATTGGAATCTGATAACGCCATCGTTGGAAAGAGTGTTAAATTGTCTAACTACTTGTTGTCAAAACAATAATTTTTGAGCAGACGCATAAGCTATAAAATTAGGTCAAAACCACACAGGACCATTAAGTCATTAGGTGGAAACTTTTTCAAAATCTCTGGTTATTGACCTTTTTAATGTGGTGCACGTGAATCGCTGTCATGGAAAAACCTCCTTAGGTTCTCAGCTTTCCAGCGGTACAGTCATTTAAAATTTTTTTAGAGGGAAATATTTTGAGAAAATTGAGTTTGAATGCTTAAAAACACTGGTTTTCTCCGCCTAATCCGGATATCTATTTCTTCGTATTGTGCTCGCTGAGTTTTCTGTGGAAATTTTTTAATAAATTGATTTTTTCATTTATAAATTACTAAACTGAACTATTTAAACTCATTAACTAAATGAAGTTGACTTTTTTTAAACCAATCTTTCGAGTTTGTTCCTGAACCGTAACGGGATTAGAATTTGATTTTCCCGATATGATTCCAAAATGATTATTCCAGGTGATCATTGTTTTTATGAATAGTTTATGCTGAAAACCGTCACATTGGCGAGAAAAAACCACGTTTTTTAGAGTTCAAACTCCATTTTCTCAGAACGTTTTCTTCTAAAAAATCAAAAATGACTACACCTGTGGAAAGCTGATATCCTAAGTATTTTTTTCCATTGGACGGGGATTCACGAGCACCACATTAAAAGGACCAATAACGGGAGTTGAAAAAATTGAATTTTGGAAAATTTTCAAAATGTATACATTGACCTCATTTTTTAGCTTATGCTTGCCAAAAATAGCAATATAGCTTAGTGTTCCCCATAAAATGATCATGAACTCAAATCAAATGAAACATAAGAAATGAAATAAGAAAACAAAACAAATAAAAACTGCCTAGGTGTTACCAACCAGGATGACAATAAAATTGAGAAAAATTTTTTTGACGAAAGACCAACAGTAATTATTGTCATCAAACTGAACAAGAAATTGGAAAAAATAGGTACCTATGCGTGTAGTAATTGATTAATCGTATACTCGTGGATTTGGGCGCTTGCTGGATGGAATTTGGCATCCAAGGTTACAGTAGCGACTTTGAACACTCATAGAACACTGGCAAAGATGGCAAAAATGAACCGAAGCGTAGCAATCGATTCTAGAATTGATAGAAGAAGAATAAATCGCCACCCTCGACTCTTTGATTTGGTGTTGAACCGAATGGTTTAAGTAATGCTGCTTTTGCCAACTGCCGTTCGACCGCTTGCCCGCCTAAGGGTTAAAAGCTGGGGGATTTGTTTCCTTTACTACATAAGAAAGGCCTCCAGTAGCCGTAAAGAGGTGTTTAATAAGGATTATACACTTTTAAGAGCATTTCATTTAGCCGGGTTAAGTGCGTATTTAACGAACTGTTTTGTTTTGAGGTCCATTACTTTAACGTACCGTTGTTTTCCAGATGCCAACTCATTCCATCAAACCTCAAAATGGATCGATGACGTCAGGACGGAGCGTGGGAGCGATGTGATAATCATGCTAGTAGGCAATAAGACTGATTTGTCAGACAAACGGCAAGTATCAACTGAAGAGGGAGAACGGAAAGCCAAGGAGCTAAACGTAATGTTTATCGAGACCAGTGCGAAAGCTGGTTACAACGTCAAACAAGTAAGTGAAGCGCTTTTACGCAATTTAATGTGAGTAGTTGCATCTGTTCATCATTACTTGAGCCTTATGTTGTGGACTTCTCGCAACTCTCTCCAGTTTTTCCCACTAACCTAGGTTTTATCATTATTCTAGTTTCCCTAATAGTCCTCGTAGCATCAACGTGCTTTAGCCTTGGAATAACTACTCGAAAACTGTTCTGAACTGGAACGCACTAGAGTCACATAAACCAAATCCAGCTATTTCTATTTTTACTTTCCTAGCACCGTGGAAAACATCCATTTTTATTTTCCCTGCATAGTTTTTTCTCCTTACGGCAACTTTTTACTCCATGGATTCATTTTAATTTGGCGCTTTCCCGGTGGACCTCCATTTTACTTTTAGGCACGTCTACAGCACTACAAAGTTATACATCAGTTCAATGACTGAATAACGAACGAACAACACAACCTTAATCCAGTATGTAAATTTTGAACTATCGTAGATACGCGCCATAATTCTTGGAGACGGTTGTTCTCATATTCTTCAATATTGGTACAAATTTCCTTAAATGTAGGCCAACTTGCTAGGGGAACACTTGGGTGCTTTTTCGAGCATATGGGGACATCTAGATGTCTCCCTTTTCATAATTGTTTACCTACAAACCTTGAGTCGCTCTTTTGGCACAAGGATTCAAGATGACATGCTCTTTCATCCGCCTCTTTGTGTTCTCAGTTAGAGGAGCAAAAGAACGGTTACTATGACATCTTTATACTTCTCCCTACTTCTAGTTATATTTTACAATTAAATTTGTTAATTTCCTCAACTTGAAGTTTGTAATTGTGATGTGCCATCCCCAGTTATTCCGAAGAGTGGCAGCTGCGCTACCAGGTATGGACTCTCCAGAAAACCGGCCTCCTGAAGACAGTATCCTTTACCACTATACATTTACACCTGTTTATTACATGGTGCTTAATTTTATCATGATTTCACTCGTATCAATCTCGTTTTTATTGCGGCACAGCTTTTTTAAAAATCGCTACAGCTGTTGCATGATCCCTTCATTAGCCACTTCCAAGCAATTTTTTTCTCCCGCCACATTTTTGTTCCACGACAACCGTTATAAGCCTCAAGGCTTATAGGAGTTAAAAAATATCTGTTTTCCAAAATTTGTGTTTTTTTTTTCAACATATTTTTAATGCATGAGTGTTGTGGATTTGTTTTGTGACCAATCAAGTAATATTTGCCAGTTTTACCTATTTCCTCACAATATTACTGAAACCAGCATCATTTGAAAAACTTGAGTTCTTTTAAAACTATTTGTCGAGCCAAACAATATTTTCTTCTCTTTGTGGCCTCATTTATTTTAGTATGATGTTTATATTTGTTTTCATTTTGCCCTTGTTATTTTCTCTCTGTTTCCCTTCCTTCTATAATTGGTTGTGTGTTATTTTCCGAAATGAAAAATCGAAACCCTTTCCACGTCCTGGTGACATGTTTGTTTTTGTAAGGTCTTCACCAGTTAGATTTGTGGAATTGAGTGATTTTATTGAGGAATCATAAGTCACAATCATTAGTCCAGTTGCCTACTAAGGGGAAACAAAGATCCTTGGTTAAGAGATCATACGCCTACATGAATTGGAATGTGTCAAAATCTAGTGGGTGTTCTCGATTTCTGATTCTTGAGGCTGCTACGACTGAGCTTAGACCTGATGCGTTACAAGTTCAGAAACATCCTCTGAGAGTTGCAAGCCCTCTCAGCTCTTCTAAGGGGGCGATTTCACCATTTCATCACTTTCTAAGTTTCAGGGTATGAAAGTGTGTCCCTTTGAGTGTTATGGGCATTAGTCACCTCAGCCCTTGGAAGAGCACGGTTAGCTCCAATCACCCTGTCATATTGACTTTCCCAACATCCCCTTTCTCTCGCACTGCCCCTTTGGCAAGATGCCTTTTACATAATGACAATTTAATCCTGCCCTGATTATTGTGAGCCTTTCCTCCCAGTCACCTCCTCCTCCTCCCCACCAGAATGCTTTGTATAGCCTGGGGAGTGTGATGGATATGGATAGTTCTCCCATCTCAATTCTTGAAACTGCGTCAGGGGTATCCTCTGGGTGTTGCAGGCATATCGCCTCAGCCCTTGGTAGGGGCAAGTATGCCATTCCATAGCCTCCGTGTTTCATCTTATTATCATATTTTTTCGTGAGATTTGTATCACATTTAACTGGTTTTCACGCCATTTGATTAACTGATGTATTGTAGTAACTAGCGCTGCGACATCAATCAAAAACATCGATGTTTGAAAAACCCACCATCGATGTCAACAAAAACATCGATGTTTTTTTCAAACTTCAATAAATTGTTTTAAGTAGAAAATAGGCATCAATGACGGTTTCTAGCACTTGCTTGCAGTGGCAAATATAGATTCGAATCCACCGGGATTGATAGGGCAGTTGCTTTGGCTTTTGAAGAAGAATGATTGACGAAAATTGCATCGTGCTGGAGCCTTCAGATGCCCAAGTAGGTTGGTGGTATTCGCACTTGCTTCAACAATCAGTGACCTAACCTGCATTTTGCAGAATTACCGGCATTACTTTCAAAAAATGTCCAAACTTCACTCATGGGAGGCTACCTTATGCTAAGGAAAGAAACCGTAAGAATAATTATTCTGAATAATTGGATTAAATCCCAAGAAACGAACCAGAAGAATAATCGTATCGAGTCACAAGAAACTATTGTTTTGTTGCTTTTCTGAGTGTGTCAAGGAGCTGGAGCTCCATGTAGACATATTTGTTTTCTTCTGTGTTCAGAGAGAGAGATGGTGTAGTAGGCTGATTTGCGGCTTTATGGTGGGGGAAAGAAGTAACATCGATAGAATTGCAAGTGAAACATCGATGTCATAAAAACATCGCACACAAAACATCGATGTCTGCCCTGGTAGGGTCGTGGAGGAGGATGTCAGAACCATGGGAGTGCAGAATTGGAGAAGAACGGCCGAGGATTGAGTGCATTTGAGGGAGATTGTTTGGGAGGCCATGACTCATAGTTGGTTGTAATGTCGTGTATAGAAAAGATGCACAGTGAAGATCAGTGAACACACTTACCCACACTCAATACCTAACAACATTCAAATTGATTGATTGAAGATTTGAAACTAGACGTTAAATTCCGGGACGGCACTACTACCCTGGCCTCCGCAGGGAGTGCTGGAGGTTCGCCTGTTATCTTGGTAACTATACCATCACCTAGGTACCGCCATCACTTATCTTTTTGCTTCTGCTAGTTGGAGCGCAAAACTAGAAACCAAGCTAGGGTGCCGGGTAAAACTTCAGATTTACGAAATAGTACACAGCAGGGTGGATTTTCAACTGGGGGAAAAGTTTCCGAAAAGCAATCTAACTGGGGTAATTTTTGGCATCTAACTGGGGGAAGAAGGTTTTGGGGGACCAGCGATTGAACTGGGGGAATGACGAAATCTGGAAAATTGCTAATATTGAAGAGGTTAATCACTTCATTAAACACAGAAACATTTTTCTGTACCAGTACCACAGTACTGTCATCACAACCTCTGAGTCAAATCACGAACATCGTCAACATCGCTCAAATTACGAACGACCTAGATACTTATTCTGCGATTTGGGGGTTCCAGACGTCCACTTTGTACCGGGTAGGTACATCCCACAAGTATTTTTTACGTCATCATGCTCTTGCTACCCGTTCCAACTGATCTATACTTCACTAGAAGGATTGATGTAGGATATTTTTTTGTTTTTGAGAAGCGAGCATCCAGACCAGCAAACTGATGAGATTCCCAAGCGATAACGTTCCCAGTCCAATTGCAAGACCTTTGCCCAGTTCGACTGCCTTCTATAACAGCACCGGCTCCCCGATTCCCCCACATCAATTACCATCCACAGCAGCACAGTAAGAGATTAGGAAAACAGCAGGTAAAAGATAAGGTGATGGTATAGCAACCAAGATAACATGCGAACCTCCAGCGCTCCCCGTGGAGGTCGGGGTAGGAGCGCTGTCCCGGAATTTAACGTCTTGTAAATTGGAAACCCTAAACTGATTTTAATAGGATTTTCCAGAATTCGCCCCACTGTACCCACAACTTCACTATTCAACCCACAGACTTGTTTTCCAAGAAATTTTGTTACTCCATTTTTTTATTGTTTTGTTCCTTAACTTATTTTTGTTTTTCCTTCCCCTTCCTTTCACCAGTGCAAGAAATTATGCTCAAAGACACTCCGAGCGAGGGTGTTAACCCTGAAGGTGGTTGCGCATGTTGATGTTGCCCCTCTGCCCACGCCTTCGATGCAATGTATGCCATAAAGCTTAGAAAAGTGCACTATGTCGCAATTTTGTTGTTAGGCACTGGACTACTGGCTTGGCTTGAACAGCTATCTCTTGGACAACTTTCCACTGTAATTACCTTCATACCTACCTCTAATGGAAAATATTGCAACATTTTCAAGTCGCCTCCCACTTCCAAATCCCATTTACTCTGATCAAAAATTGTCATCCAGTCAAACCAGGTTATTCAAAAGAGAGAGTGACGTTCAAGGATTTCTGTCTTGCCTCCAGTTGGTTCCTGTGCTAGTGACAATCAGCAAAATCACAAGGCTTGTACTTAGAGGAGTACCTGCATACTTGCCTCAATACTAACATTTTTACCACAGGACTTTCCTTGCATCCATAAAGTTAAATCATTGTTCACAGACTAAATTACTATAATACGCGATTCGTGGTTGTTGGGTAAATTAATTTGAAATATTATCAAGTTCCGAAATCATTCCTCGCTTCTCATTATAAACGGACTTTCCGCGCACGACGGAAATCAAATTATATTTCGACTAATTAGGCCAAGTCCGAACAAAAACTGCGTGCTTTTTACCTTCCTAAATAATTACTCGTATTAATTAATGGTTGTTGTTGTTAATTGTTAAATTTTACGCTGATTGACGACATGAGAGAAATTCTTCTGTTGTGTGTATATAAATATTAATGGTAAATGTATTATGTAACGATAATAGTAATCCCTATTTATTTTATTCCGTCACCTACTTATGTTTCTAATGAATTATTCCATTCCTGACTACCTATTTCCTGGTGTATCAACTTTGATTAAAATTGAAGTTTTTATTGTTCTTTATTCAGCGATCTTCATCACGCCCCCTCTGCTACCAAGTGCATTTCATGTTATATAGTCGCATGCCGTTCCATAGAATTTACTGTAGGATGTTGAAGTGCCTGCATGATGCTCCATGTGCAACATGGTATGTTTGTTTCTTCGGGATGTATTAAATGCGCCTACAAATTCCCTAGGACAGCATGCAACTAATTGAATAAATGTTGATTAGGTATGGTAGTATGCTGAATGACTCACCACTGATATTATTTATTGTCCTGGTTATATATTTTTTCGGTCCGTTGAATCTGTCAGTTGGTTTTGTATGATTAATATCTCAAGTATACTGCACCTCCCAAAGAAGTGGCAATACTTTCAAAATCACTATAGAGAGGTTTGGATTTGAGTGGTAATTCCGTCCATCCGCAATAAGAATACTGAGTAGTTCCTTGGGTTAGTAACTAATACTTTGGTAGTTACACTGTTAAGTAGACGCTGTTGACAGTTGACTGGGAAAATCGTGAATGGGCTTAATCCACGTGATACACTGCCAGGCGACTATCGTCCGAGTCGTGGACAACTGTCACCCAAGTTGGCAAGTGCCATCACACTAGGGCTATCGTTTTAAATTCACATTTAACTGAATGGTGACGACTAATATTGGTTCAGTGTATTGCATTTATTGCACGCACTAGTTAAGCATTAAACGTCCAGGTGGTGATACGGGGGAAGTTTCGGTGGAATGTGTTTAACAAAATGACACAGTGACATTTCCTAGATTTTATAGCGTTCAATGACTCATTGTACCCAGTTCTGTTTCCTCTTGGAAGCTGAACGCCTGTGAGTCCTTCGATTCCCTTTTCAACAATCAGTTCCCATCACCATATCCAAAAATGTATCCCTTCTCGGATTGGTGCCAGTTTGGTGTGCGTTCTATCGTCCTGTTTCTGGTTCTGTGTGCGTTCTATCGTCCCGTTTCGTCGAATTCACTACGAATGACATAAATACCAAAAAAAAAAGGGTTTTTACCTTATGCATGGAAGTTCTTGATGACTTCCAACAGGGCTAAGAACAGGTCAGGGCTGTCTGCACGATACATTCTCCAGCAGTAGTGATCGAGGTGTGACTGCAAGTGGTGCTGAGGAACGCCCCTCATTTTTTCAGCAATTTAACCTTTGCGTCCAACCACGATCTCTCTATGCTCTGCGTGTGAGCTCTATTTTGAGGATTCACGTATGATTGTTGGTGGTTCACTGTTTTGTGCACAAATCCGCGACTTGTAAGGCACCGATATGCAGCCCATTCGTCTGAATGTATGTGTGATCCGGCTTCACATTCTCGCTCAATTATTGGAAGAAGAGTGGCCTTGTCGCGACGGGCAACATAAAAATATCTGTCCAATGATATAGTAGATTGTTAACTTTGACCTGTGGACCGATCGCAGATAGGCGAACAAAGGATAGAGCGTGACGGGACCCTCAGAACGCAGGCGGGTCATAGAACGCACACCGAACTGGCACCCTCGGATCTTTCGTACCATAACGTAGAAGTCTACGCCAAAATGGTTTCCACGAGTTTGGATTCTTTTATAGTTGTACGTTATTGACTCTGGCGGATGCGACGAAGCGAACCAGTACTAAGTCATTACTATTCAAGCTAACGTGAAATAAGAATGATACTCCTAGTGGGATGTGCATTTGTCAATGTGCTGGTAGGGCCCTACCAGGGCTTGAATGGCTCTTGTCCAAGATACAGCAGTAGAGGTGCAGATGACGGGTTGGGCAAAAACCTGCGAGCAGGGTTGCAGTTGAGGTGCCCTTGTGAATGAGGCAGGTCACGGAATGAAGAAGGTTACTGTCTGTGACAATCTACTAATGTATACACCCACCTAAGACATGGGGATATGTATTACAGATGGGAGAACCCCAACTAGGTCTACTAAGTATATTAATCACCAATGTCTCAATAGAGTAAAGACATTTTTGTACACAGTTGGCCCTACACGAGTAGATAGTTCTGACCGTTTTGGTCTGCTGATCTGTTTGCCAGATGCCGTCTCCCATCTAGAACGACTGATAGAGTCGTTAGAATCGTTTCATAAAGTTATCGATAAACCTCGAGATCTGACATCCAATCTCATGGACCGAGTGAGGTGCGCCGATTGGAGTTGTCAGTCGGGTCCCGAAAGTTTCTGAGTTCGTTGGCGGATTTGAAGCTCAGTTGCATTAACTTGACGTCACGGAATTGGTGGATTTACTCCAAGAAAAACGCAACTCACCCCTTTTTTGGGAGTGTTGGTAATCGCTAATAAAATTTCAAAATTAAATGAGAGCAAGCAAGTTGACTAAAGCCTTTTATCATAGAAGTTATCCCTCTAAAAATTGTACTCTTTCAAGTTATGTCAACAATTTTAACACCATTACGATTATCGTTGGGATGATTGACAGTTAATCTCTAATCAGTTTCTCCACTAACGGTCAAATCTTTCTCCCATACATCGCTCGAAAACTCCAACTCTGCTAAATATATCTGCTCGTGTGTGACCAGCTATGTTTTATAATAATAGCTGTGTTGTATCAATCCGCCTTGTAAAAATGATTGAAGTTTCATATTTCTGTGTGAGGTACATGCCATTAGAGTCTATATCTTTTCGGAAGCTGCCTCCAGGTGACTCCCTTTCTTTTGGCATCACATTTTGTCAATGACCTGCAGAAAATTATTCATTTTCAATAATAATAATTATTATTATTATCCAAATTCGCATCAATATTGTTGTTGCAGATGCATACTTGTCCAATAAGGTAGGCTTTTTTGTTTGTTAAATAAGTCCGAGCTTGTAAAGTGTTCGTAAAGATAAGAAAAGGGTGTGAAGCCTTACATTCTCATTTTGTAAATGTAATTTGCTTTATTATGGGAAAATAACTCATTTTATTTCTGAGTAGATCTTCTTAGAGATAGTTTAATTTGTGATATTGCAGAAAATCTCTCTTTGTACATATTTATCTCAGATGGGGATCTAGTTCCTCTTGATTAAAGTTGAAGGATGTCCCATCGTAGAGGCCGCTTGCGTAAAGGAAATTCCTCCTTTTCAATTATTTCATGAAACAATCTTCATAATAAAACACGGGCAATGGGGTAACATGCATTAAATACAAAAACCATTCAGTTGAGAAATAGTGTTGAATGCCAGTGGGCAAAAATAAAAGAAGACAACGAGAGTGAACAGGCGGATGCTGCCTGGGAGGAAGGTTAAAAGGGACTCCCGCGACACAAGTCAAAACTGGTGTGTTGTGCATGAATCAATGGTTAACACTGATGTAAAACTTTTGGTACTAACTTTTCCGTTAAACATAAATACCCAAAGCTACTCAATTTACAACTTCGGGTGTACATTCTGATGCCTATAAGTTTGTATGAGTTCTGGAGCAAGAAATGTTATTGGATGGTGAGGGAGATGTTACATGATCAGCTACTTCCATGATAGCCCATCGTTTAGCTCAGTCAATAAATTCCTATGAATTCAACAGGTTTCGATTAAATAAACTTACTTTTGATCACGTTGCTTTTTGATTTATTATTTTCAATAATAGCCCTTCGAAATTGTATAGTAAGAAATTTTAACGTTTCAAGTTAATGGGCGGTAAAAGTCGATAATAGGTAACCCCTCCATTATTAGACCGTCGCCATATTGAAAAGGGGTAAGAAATTAATTTGGCGCCCTCCCTCCCATCATAGGCCCGATATCTCATGACTCATACCATCTTAATATACCAATGAACCAAATATATATAATTAATTCGATTTATTCACAATGTATAAACTCTTTGACTAAATGAACTTGGTAAACTTGGTCACTTTTTTGCCTATTTGGAACCCAGGGCTGCCCTCCCCCCGTAGTTACGTCTCTGGTTTCCTGGGTTACCTATTCTCTACTTTATCCAAAAGAGCTAATTACCTTTAGACAATAAGGCTTTATCCAGCAAAAACCAAACATGGTTAGGAACAGAATGAAAATCTGGTCTTAGTAATAATGCTACATTCTTCGCCTCTCATTTTAACATCTAATAGGTATTTTGGGACTTTTCTTAAGGGTCGCTTCTCCTGTCTAGTCTATGAGCAGGAAACTTAACTACTCATTGAAAATGAACCAATAATAATAGATCATGGTGTTGATCATGTCACTTTTCCCTCACATCGTCAGTAAAGAAAAACTGCGAAGCAACAGACAAATTTGTTCATTTTTAACGCCAGTTCCCTGTGCCAAGTTCAGTCTGAACTGCCTGTGTGTTTGAGTAACTACCTGATATTTGCATGTGCAAACCACAAGTAGATGGCTCAATATCGAAGGGCACGTCCACAGTAAACTCGTAGTGGCGAAATCCAACACCAAAATTACTGATTGGCTACTAGGCAAAAACCGTATGGAACTAAAAACAATGGTCGGCCTCATAACCGGCTTTGTACCCCTAAAGTTCCACCTACACCGCATTGGGGTCACACAAAGTACAACCCTGTGCAGGCTATGTGAGGAGACGAAACGGCATCCCACATAATATTTGAGTACCCAGCACTCGCATCTCGCAGATTTGAACTCTTTGGGGCACAAACCCCAATGAGGTCCATTCAGAGCGAACGACTAATCAAGGGTCTCAAACCCCTCACCAAGGGGCTGAATCTCATTGATTAGAAGCAAAACTCCCAGGAAAGTACAATAAGCCAACAGGCTTCCGTGCTGGGGGCTCCCAAAACCCTGAGAGTTTCAGTTATCATCTACATCTACTACATCTGTCCCAAGTTCAGTCTGAACTGCCTGTGTGTTTGAGTAACTACCTAATATTTGCATGTGTTTGCGCCTAACATTGCAACTGTTATAACTTTTATTGTTTTTGTGTGTGGCTATAACAGTGTTCTTAGACCTAAAAGGGTGTGTGTCCTTAACTCTGGAGTTGTTTCCTCCCTTTCTCTCACAGCCGTCGATCTCGAGTCGCGAAATCCCCCTCAGAGCGAACAACAGGATTCCGAGGGTGGCTGCATGTGCTAATCTTCAGTCCCACCACCTTATAATAACCTGGTCGACTCACAGCCCGCCTACAACAACTACTATACTGCGTTTTCAATATTTTCTTAATTTAAATTTGTTTTCAAAAGCGATTATTTATTCGAAACAAGTACCCAATCAGTGGTCACATCTATTATTATGCTTCCTTTTAATTTTTTTAATATTTGTTATTCGTTTTCAATTGTTTATTCACCAAATGTGCGGATGTCACTTGTTTTGCTCACAACTCATGATAGTTATATATACTCTAATGTTGTTCTCATTTACCGATCGAGAATTGAAATTTAACAACAACAAAAATACCTACTTGAAACAAATCACCTATGCCGATGTTAGGAAACATCTATTATTCTTCTAATGGATTTATACATTTATTACCAGTTTAAAACGTGAAATCTTAGATTTTTAAAAATCCCTGTAGCAGCTTTTGAAGTAAGTGTCGTCCTGCAGCCCTGTCCATCACGATTTGAATCCTGGCCTGGCGCACGGTGTCTACTTGCTAACAACTGAATCAACGAACTTATTTGGGTATTTACGCATCTTTGAGGGCCGATTTCCACCTGTAATTTGTACTCGACTTGCTTTTTGTTTTGGTTTTGTAGAAGGTTACAACACAAAATTGGTTGTAAACATCCTGTACTTTCTACCGTGATACAGGTATATCATTCGGGTATCAATGGCAGAGTTTGAAGGCATTTGAGGGTTGGTAGCGAATCCTACTTCCTTTTTTCAGAAATATTTCACACAAATAGACACTATGCAAGACCCAAACATCAACTCCACGTTTTCAATTCAGGCGGGAGAGGGCAGATAATTTTGGATTCAGTTGCATCTTTTTGTAGATTTCCCTTTGGCTGTTTGGCTCCACGATCAAAACTACAGCACACATTTAATACTGTACATGGTTTATCTAAACTATGTAGAGTTCTCATTTGTCAAAAACGTTGACCAACCCCAATGCTCGCTCATATTCTGTCATTGATGATTGGTTATCTCGAAGCTTTCAGGATTTTTACTTCTTTGGGTAGATGTAGATTATGAATTAATAATAATAGTTATTAAATACTTGCATTCAGTATTGCCAAGGTTGGGGGACTGTCTTCATTGAATCGTTGGTTCCGTTGTGTTTGATGAACGTGATCATTCCCAATACGACTGCAGTTTTTTCTGTAGTTTTATGGGATACCCTCATATTGTTCTCAGAGTGAGTGTTTTGGAGAATAGGAGTAATGTTCAAGAAATGTAAGTATACCACCAACTTACGACCTCTACTTATTAACACGTTCAGAGCGGAGCCCAATTCAGCTGTTCTTGCTTATGGGCGGAGACATTTTTTTTTTTTTTTTTTTTTTCAAGTTTTTCGATTTTTAAACTTCTTATGGATTATATTTTTCATTTATGATGTTATAAAGTGAATAAATATCAAATTGTTGTATTTCCAAACGCTCACTCAATTGAGCCGCTCCGCCAGAGGCGAGCGACAACAGTTATGTAAACCCGCAACGCACCCTACTTCTGAGGTCCCGGGTTCGAACCCCATCTAACGCAAATAAATTTTTGTCCCTTTTGCTGCTCCTCCGACCAGGTTTGACCTTTCTTTAATGGAAGCTTTATGCGATATTGAATCAATTATGTTAATAAATTGAAATATTTCCACAAATATGAAGCAAGATAAGATTTGAGCCAAAACAATGCCAAGAATCTTCAGAATGTGGGATATTACAAGGAAATATAACGCAGAAACCTTTTCTCTACGAAAATTTGGTACTTACTTGTTCGAAGACAGGGAAAGTAACAGACGTCAGGAATTTTTTTTTAATTTTTATTGTACCAAGTAATAACTTATTAACAATTTTATATTGAAAATAGGGATAAGTATACAAAACTAAGATACATCACTGAGTTTTGTCCTTTCTGACTGATGGTTCTTCCACTCAACTGCTTCACAAATAGGCAAGATCAAGTGGTTTGGTACGCTTTAGTCTTCTGGTGACGTCACTTGTGTCAAGGAGATGGACAGCTTCCTCGTTGACGTGATATCTTAGCCGTTGGAGATGACTCACAGCTTGTCGCTTTATAGCCTCGCTAACTGTTTCGACCTGAAGTTCATGATGGAGACGTTCATTTCGAAAGTACCATGGTGCATTCACAACAGTTCGTAGCACATTATTTTGAAAACGTTGGATGATATCTCGATTTGATTGAGCTGTACAGCCCCACAGCTGGGCTCCATAGGTCCAAACCGGTTTCAGGACCTGGTTGTACAGGGTTAGCTTATTCTGGATCGACAGCTTCGACCGTCTCCCCATTAGCCAGTGCATTTTCCTGAATTTGAGTAGGAGTTCTCCCTTCTTTTTCTTAACATGGGCTCTCCACCTGAGCCTGGCATCGAGCGTCATACCGAGGTATTTAGCTTCGTTAGCATACGGAATAACCTTGCTATTTAGATAAACCGGTACATAGTCAATTTAGCAATGACACATCGTCAGCAATGACACAAACTCAGTTACAAATAAAAAAGACGTCAGGGATGCTCGAAAAAGTAAATCACAGTCTTTAGAATCAGCTGAAATGGGTGGGAGGGATTGAACGGGTGGCAATGAATGAAATCTGAAACGAAGAGCGATCTAGTGGTGGTTAGGTCAACTAGAAGGAAACGGTGGTAGAAGCATTCATGTCGTAGTTCTTTGATCTGAAAGGAGAGGCTGTGAGTGATTCAATAGAGACACTCCGCCAGGGCGGTGGGTCTCATTTGACCCGCTCAGCTCTGAACGTGTTAAATCTTTGTTTTATCTTCTAGTAACTATGAAATGCACTTCAGGCTGCATTTATGGATATTGAATGTATCCTGTAACGTTACGCCTTCACTATATTTTAGAAATGTGGATGATCTAGATATAATCAATGTCTACCATCGGTTTTTCATTTCTGAATCAACTGTCTTCGATCAATGTAGGTCTTGGTTTGTACTGCAGAGATGGGTTCCCACTCGACCTGTGAAACTTAACTAAAAAACAGTTACTTACTTCTATGCACGGATACTAGAATATTCAGTATCCTTCTAGTATCCGTGCTTCTATGTACCGGTATAACTTGCAGTGAGTGTTCGTGAAAAACAAAATTATTTAATAATGTTTCTTAATAGATTAATGAGGTACCTAAATAAATCCTTACTCTCTTGAGCAAACCTTGAGGTGTCGAATTGGTCACAACAAAACGTACTTACAATCTGACAGGTCTTTCTTCAAAATTCCATTGTTTAAATATGAGCCAAGTCCGTCTGTTCTTAACGAAGTGAGCCGATACTCAAAAGTTATTAATCCATTTTATTTCTACCTGTGCGATCATCTTCTACGTTAATTAGGTACCTAAGTGTTTGTAGATAATATCTTGGAACAAATTCTGTTTTATCGACATCCCCCCAACCTTCTCCAATACGAATGAGGTCGATTTATTCATAGTAAAATCGCTGCTTGTTCACGGTTTAATAGTTAATTATAATCGCTATATTTATTTGGAAGCAATGATACCACCACGATAGTCTCTTTCGACTTTTGGCTATAGGAAAAGAAATTGTTCTGCATCACTTATGTTTGTGTTTTCAGTTTCATAATAATTTATTAAATGTTTATAATTATATTATGCGTTCCGTATTTGATGTTGACCATACATGTTAGAAATGATCAATGTGCGTTTATATTGTGGGTACATGTACGTTACTGAAGCTAATTGAATAGGATTTAAGTGTCACAATGCAATCAGCTGTGTTGCCTACGTCACATACTCGTAAATAACTTGAAGGTTTACGGCCGTTCTACAAGTTCAACTATATAAACCGCCTTTTTTTTCCTCAACGGTCTGCTATAATTGAGTCGGGTTGGCGTAATGAATTATCGTAATTTTACTTAGGTATATTGAGTGATGTTGAGGGAGGGGGGTGCGAGCAAAAATACACTTTGGTTCAGATGAAACTTCGATACGCTAAAAGAAAAGTGAATAATTTATTCGATCAGTATAAGGTAATTTCCCATCTAGATAGGAATTTTTTATTGTTTCATACTGCCTTTACAGTTAAAGTTTATGACAGTGCACGTAAATATAGCTGTTGGCAACTCCTTACTTTTTTGAGTAGGTTCTAGGTACCTATCTACTCACAGAGTTGGGGAAAAAAGTAATTACAATTACCTAATTGGGGAAGTAATTACAATTACCAATTACTCGGGTAATTAGCAGTTGAAACTGCGCAATTACTTCTCACAACTGAGTAATTGGTAGTTGTAATTACCTTCATTTCCTTGTAATTACCTTGTTTTTGTTGTAATTACCTTCCTTTTTTTTCTTGTAATTACCTTCTTTTTTTCTTTCTTTTTTTGTAATTACCAATTACTTGGGTATCTTTGAAGACCTCGAAAATCCTATTTTTTACCCATATGTCCACCCTGGGGATGCAACCATGGGTTGACAGGCTGCCGCACTTCGGGGCACAACTAAAACCCAAATTGAGTCTCTGTACGAAATTTGGAATTTTTCGTAATTAAATTACTCAAAAGTAATTGGATTACTCTGATTACAGTAATTGGTAACTCTAAAAACTAATTTTTACCCCAAATTGCATTAATTACTGTAGAATCAGTTTAGTAATTGAAAAAGGTAGTTACTCGTCCTTCAATTACCAATTAAAGTAATTGATAATTGAGTTGTAACTACCAAGTAGTGTAATTGGTAATTAAAAGTAATCAATTACCGAAAGTAATTAATTACTTCCCAACTCTGTATACTCAATGGAAACTGTTTCGGTGAATTTCGAATAATAAAATGCCCCATTGTTGTGAGCATGTCAGGCGTAGCTCACGGTTGACGAGGTTTCATTAAATCAGCCTCAGAGGGATCAAGGGAAATTTCCCCTTAGTTGTGGGAACTCGAGTTCGAACTCAGTCACAGGTATCAATATTTTTGGACAGTAACAATAATGGAGTGGAACCTCAATAATTGGTGCAATAAATTACACAGCCCTCCAAAATAAATAAATGTCGAGATCCGTAAAGTTGACTAGGGTATCCCTATGTATTTTTCGATGCTGACTTGGGGCAAAAAATCAAATTTCAACCCTTAGGAGGGGGTGATTAAGGGAAGAAAAGGTGTTTACGGACTCTTGGAAGTTCAAATTCGATCTCAGGAACCCCAAAAACATAGAAATCCATACCCAACTCCACTTGGCGTGAGAACTCAAATTTCAACCCCTAGGAGGAAGTGGCGGGGGATGATTGAGGGGTAGGTAGTTTCCCCAAGTACTCTCCTTGTTTGAAGTTAAGAAAAAATGTTGAAAGATGTAGTTTATCCCAATCTCAAGACTCAAAAAGAAGGTTCTGACAACCAAGGTTCAATTTAAGGTTAGTTTTTTGGGTCCGTAGCTCAAAATTTTGGGGTTCAGGAGATTTGTTGGACCTTGGATTCAAATTCAGCATCGAAAAATACGAGAGATACCCTAATATACTCAACGAATCTTGACATTTTTTTGTGGGGCTGTGTTATTGGTTGGTAGGTACCTAACCCTCTTCAGAACGAAGGACTGCGTGAATTTTCGCATCGGCGGCATGAAAAGGATTAATCAGAAAACTCTAAATTTATTTTCTAGCTAAGCTCAGACCGAGGGTATTGTATAATTAATTTACGCATTGCTTGAAAGGATACCTACTTCTTCAAAACAACGTTTTACCAGAGGAAAAAATAAAAGTAGCCAAGAAAAATCACTATTTGAAACTGTTCACGAAAACAATTTTTATTGTGAACAGAATTGGGGTGCACAAGTCCGCATTATATTCCTGTTTTGTAAATTGTGATTTTAGAATAAATTCAATTGATTGTAACTGCTTATATATTACGTCAACTTTATTTCTATTTGACCTGTTGCCACTATAAAACAGAGGTTGTGAGGAAGAGGTATTTGGACTCGATAGTGATGCCGTTAAGAATTTGGTTGAATCCTCAGAAAATTTAACTTTTTAATAAAATAAAAGTCATTAGACACGTATTAAATTCTGAAGAAACAAAAACAGGAACCTTGTCTAACCAACTTGAAGCAAATTTCGGAATCACCCAAACATAACACATTTCTGCAACCAAAAAACTGCATACAATAGTTGACTGTTTCCCATGGATTTTTGCATGCTAAAACCGAAAAAAGTAATCAAAACAATTCCATCACTTCTAGTTTTCTTGCAAAACTGGTTTTTTGAATACCACATAAGGTGTTATTCAGCGTTAAACCTCAATTTGGCAGTTGCTTCCAAGTTGTCAATTTTATGAATTGCATGCATTTTTTCACTCTCATATTTAGTCATGTCACTCCCAGGATTGATACGAAATGAAAGAGAGGGGTAGGGAAGAAGGGAGTGGGATATTTTTGAAGTAGGAGAAGCGTAAGGATGCCCAAAATCATGTCATAACACGTCGTTTATTTGATTTTCTGAACAGTCAGGCTTGCTGTATGTAGTGCACAGGTTATAACATGTTCTAGTGGATATTAAGAGCGGATAATGGGAAAAGTGACTGGCCGCTTCGGAACACCCTGAATCCTGGCGAGAAAAACGTCATTAATGAAGCTTAGTGCCACCTGAAAAGGTTTTATTACTCCCACTTCATATAAAACTGGGGCTTATGAAGCAATTCATCAAATCATTGCCAAGAGATGAGAGATGATTGCCAGGTTTCAAGTATGTGTGTTCAAAGTTTCCTAAACTGTCTGAAGCAAAATTGAAAGAGGGAGTTTTTACAGGACCTGACATACGAAAACTTTTGTCAGATCCCCGGTTTCCTGAATCAATGAGCTATAAAGAAAAAGAAGCCTGGGATTCTTTCAAGAATGTAGTGCAAAAGTTTCTAGGGAATACGAAAGACCCTAACTACAAAAAAAATTGTGAATCGCAAGTTGGCTGCCTACAAAGCTCAAGGATGCAACATGAGCCTAAAAGTTCATTTCCTACGCTCCTATGTCGAATACTTTCCAGAAAACCTGGGAGCGTTTAGTGAAGAGCAAGGAGAAAGATTTCACCAAGACATTCGGGATATGGAAAAACGCAACCAAGGACGATGGAACGTCAATATGCTAGCTGACTATTGTTGGATGCTCTAGAGGGATACGGACAATGCTGGAGCACGAAAACGTGTGCGACGAATTATCAAAAGAAAAAAAAAACGTCTGCCAAGTGGGAGTGGCACATAGCTTCCTCGTATCCATAATATGACTGTATAGATCATTGAAAATTATTATTGACTAAAGAACTTCGTTCAATTAGGCGAAGTAAATATTGAATTAGTAAGCTCGAGGCTAAAACTTTATTTTCTCTTTATTGCTCACGAGGACCATCTTTACATCAGTCCAAACAATCCCTGAAAATTTCAACGAAATTGGTCAAAACTCCCGGTGTTATGCGTGTAACAAGGATTTCGTTTGCGCATGCGCAGAGGCTACTATTGATCCGGGGGCCATGAAACCTATAGGGGACCATCTACACCCCAACCCGCACAATCCCTGAAAATTTCATAAAAATCGGACTATAACTTCGTGTAGTTTTGCCCGTAGCAAGGATTTGCTGACAGACAGAAACGGAACCAAAATTGTTCAGAAAGGTCTAAAATGCGAGTGGAATTTTTGATTTTGGAGACAAAAAAATGTTCACATTCCGAAAGTGAAAACAATGCTTCCGCTACCTTGGTAGACTCGGAAGCAAAAAGGTTCCACAAGCATTCTGAATGAAGTTGTTGAGCATTTTGTACTGAATAGTAAACAAATACTTATAGACAATACAAATTATGGTGTTTTTTCTATGTTTTTGTTTTTTATGTCCCCCTCTCCCCTAATTTGCAAGAAAACTGTACGTGATGGAGGAAAATAGCGGTCATTTTTGGATTCAGCACACCAAAAAACAAAATTTAGCTAACATATTACATGCAGCTGATCAAACATTTTTTTTCCCCAGACCTGTGTAATCTAGTTAAAGGTTTTGCTTGTCATCATTTGTCTTCCGTGACAGATACCTACTTACAGAGGCCTGTTCGTGGATTGGAAATATTGAAAATTCCGAGCTGTTGCGAAGGGAGGCAAAAGTTGCGTAGAGTTGGTGCCTAACACGCCATTTATGTCAGCCTCATTCGTGATGCTCCCTAATACAGGTTCGTCAGTTATGTGGAAGAGGGGGAGGGGTAAGTTTTTATGATGGAAGACTTCTCGCTCTAGCGTAGCACAAGCTGGCACAGGGGCCCAACCCTACACAACGTTGGGGGTGGCATGTTGTGCTAAGTTATTCACTGACAAACGGGTCACACGCTTCTTAATAATGGCCTCTCATTCCGTTCGCCTCCGCTTTTTCCCGATCTCCCGTGACAGCCCTTAGTATGCGTTTGACCCCATTTATTTTTCCATTATGAAAATGAAGATGTTTGTTGTATCGAACATTTCACCGGCTATAATCGAAATGGAACTGCTTCCTGCGTCAGGTTCACTCTGCCTTCAGTTGCTTGCACTTCTCTGCTCTGGGCGACGCGTCGCGATGTTCAGCTCTCTGTTGATGATACTTTACAGTAAGGAAACAACATTATTTAGCTGATTTCCGCTCTCAATTTTCAGCAACAATTAAAGCCAACAAAATATAAAAACGCTGCAAATTCTTTCACTGGGGTTTATTATTCAATTTCATTCATTTGGCTTGCATTCATGATTTGAATTTCTACTAAGCTTTGGAGTGTGCGTGTTTCACAGGTGATGGAGCAATTATTGAATTTCAGGAGGCACACAAATATGATCAACTGATCGATCCAAATAGGTATTTTGGTTGAGAACCAATTTACGTGCTCTATGCATATCTCCTGAAATTTAATAATTGCTCTATCACCTGTGAAACACGCACACTCCAAAGCTTAGTAGGAATTCAAATTATGAATGCAAGCCAAATGAATGAAATTGAATAATAAACCCCAGTGAAAGAATTTGCAGCGTTTCATGCATATCAGAATGCTTCAACCCGTGTATCGGCTATAAGCCCTTTTATGAGTTCACTCCAGTATCCACATTACTACATCACTAGGTTACTGCGATAAAAACAAAAAAAAAAAAAAAAAACGCTGTTGTTTTTGCTTTGATCGCAGTAACCTAGTGATGAATGTGGATGCAAATGTTGGCAGCATAAGCATCATGCCATACATCGGGAATGGTTTGAGCTACAGACCTGGAGAGTGGCTCATTCGATTCCTCATGGAAAGTTCTTCAAAAATAGTCCACATTTAGGCCGCCTTGGTTTTTTTTTTTTTTTTTGGAGGTTTTTAGGGATTTTACAAAACTTTGACAACCCTTAAAGGGCACTATGTATGTATGTATTAAGTGAAGAATTGGGGCTTTGTCAGACCAATATTGATTTTTCCTGAAAATTTCAGATTTGAAACCCCCTTTGAAACGTAAACCATGAAATTTTCAGGTTAGACAATTTTTATTCAAGAGCGATTTCAATGGTTGAATAATAAACCAAAACAAAGTCTGCCGAGTTGGTTGTGGCACATAGCTAGGTATCTTGTTTTGGCAACATGAATGCGTAGATCATTAAGACGTCAATAATCTTGGAATATTTTTAATGCTAATGTAACAATTGAGCTGGCTACAAAACTATACAAATTATTACACAAAGGTTTATTATTTCTGTGTCGGCTAACTCACGGGCAACTAGAAACGCTGCTTCCTAGGGGTAGTGAAATGTCATGAAAATTAAGAATGACGGGAATTTACTTCAAGAATATGGCTTATTCATTTAGACTAATTCGAGTTGTGAGATAATCCAATTTTGTTTTACCTTCAAGACGAATTAAGCGTGAAGCCAACCAACCCATATGTTGGACTTACAAGATCACTAATTTAGTTCTAATACGATGACTAGTACTTTTGGAATACCTACTTGATTTTTTGGAGCAAGAATGAAGTTTTATCTCAATCTTATTGAAGTTTATCATAAATGTACTTGTATTACTATGATTTTAATTCGATCATACAACAATGATGCTGCACGACTCGAACTTCGTTAGCTACCTACAACGATTTTGGTTTTTGATTGGAAATTTTTCAAAATTGCCTATTTAATTAGTACCTCTTCAATTCTAACCAAGGTATCAGGTGATAAAGGTAAATGGGTATAGTACATACATTGTATGTTTGAGTTAGATAAACTCTAAATTCTGTTGAGAACATCTTGGTACATTTTCAACCTGTGCAGCCATTGTAAAATCAGTTGGTACTAGGGGTGCTCGATCGATGTTGATACCCGATGTTTCAAAACATCGATTATGTTACCAAGTTGATATAATTTTTTAGTATTAAATAATGCATTTTTGTATCGATACTGGATTTTTTCCCCAAAATACATCGATGTTTTGCTTAATCATCACTAGTTGGTATAGGGATGGGTATCAATACCCGATAGTCACCATACATGAGTATCGATATTTTTGTATCGATTCTGGGCCCTCCGATAATATCGAGTATCGATACTTCGATTCCGATATTTTGAAATATCGCAAAATTTTTTCTCACTAGCTTAAAAAAATTCCGATTTTTTACTAGTCAATAACTTAACAACCATTTTTCCATACCAGCAAAGATAGTACCCACTTTCTGTTACCTTACCTCTCCGATTATTTTGAAATATCGCAAAAATCTTCTGGTCTGTTTAAGTAGATACGATTATTTTTCTTGGGTTCAATTTTCTTACTAGTCAATAAACTTACCAACCACCATACTCGATATTTATAAACATCGATACTTTGCTTGTCCGATATGTAGTATCGATAAAGAATATCGATACTTGTTCAACGATACCCATCCCTAGTTGGTACCTACCTAACCTCTCGCAGAGGAATGAAAGTGATATAGTTGAGTTTACAGTAACAACTGTCGCAATAAGAAAGGAATATGCTGTCAGTGACGGCGTAATCTGGTAATAAAGAATACATGTGTATCAAATCAACTCGTACATGATCTGTATATTGTAATCTTCAAAACTGAATAAAGAAGAACTACAATATTGTGACAACCATGAAAAATTCTAGGCTACAGATAAGAGAACAACTCAAGTATCGATAGCCTATGATAATAGAGGGGATGATATCCCCACTCCGCTCGTATCATTAATGAAAGATCTCAGATCCATTGATTGTTTGCCGTTTAGCAGTTACATTATTTCAAGACTTAATTAAATATGAATGGTTTGTGATCCTGAAGTCATTCTTATTCGTTGCCCAAGTGATGAAGGCACGGTTTTCTCGGAGTTGGTATACAGTTCGTTTTCATCTAGCTCTTTCGTCGAAATTCAACGCAAATGGGAAAATTCAGTGGATCCGGACTAAAATTATCCACGGATAGGACTTTACCGATTTATTTCATTGGGTAAGTGATCATTTTTAAAGTCACTTGAAATGTATCTATCTAACTGCATGGTTAGCATCTCAGAAGATAACTTAAGTTGGTCAATAATGTTGAGAAAGTTCTATATTCAAGTTCGTAGTGATTAGTTGTCTCTAACACTGTTTGTGGACTTAATCTAAGACCCGCATCATTTGGTGGAGTTGATGCTTGAACTCATAATGAAATCCCTCTCTTCCAATGGAATTCCCGAGCAATGAAATGAAGTGAAATGTTCTGTGTAGATAAAAGTACAAGTATATAAGTATTAGGTCATTCCACGATATGGCACCATTTCTGGCCCAGTTTGTGCAAAATTAAAATCCACCGTACTGGCTGTTAGTTTTTCTTTCAATTCGTATTGAGCTTAGATGAACGTATTGCTTGGCAGAGATCAAGAATGGCCGTCGTGAACGATTCAGAAATTTCAATGTACCAAAAGAGTGAAAGTTGGCTCAGGAGAGTGAAACATTTCTGATTTTCTGAGAAGTTTAGAGAGGAGAACATTGAACGGGTATGGATGATGTTGCCTATAAACTGGGACAGCTGCTGGTGGCAGCATGTGTACCTCCAAACAAATAAGTCAAACAGATGTAAAAAAAGTCCGTCCTTTGACGCTCGTGGAATAAGACTGGCGTGTTCTTCGGTACTCCCCCCCCCCCATTTTCAAACGCTCTTTGCTTCATGAAATTCTAACAAAAATTTGATGTTGAGGTGATTGTTGGAAACTTCAGTTTGTCTAGTTTCATGTCTTGTGAACCTCAATTTACCAGAATTAGATAGTAATGGTGAATTATTCAATCGAAAAAAGGGTGGAGGGGAGTATCGAAGTATTTGCCATGTCAAATTCTTCGGTGCTCCCCCCACGGTGAAAACAGTATTTTCGACAACCGATATCGCGTCTCAACCTCTCAACTTTCGATCAAAGGATTTCATCGCTCTATAACTCATACCTGTACGTCCTCACACCCCCGTTCCTGTGAATTCCTTTTTAGAGATAAGTTCTCATTGCACGAAATGACGTTTTGCATAATTTCGGGCTCTTCTTCTAACCTTTCGAGAAAGTCTGAGCTGATCTGTTGACGGATGAGCTTTTGATCAGGAGTCAAGTTTTTTGGTACCAACTTTGCACAGACTTTTCTCATGTTCAATTCTTCCTGTAAAATTTTTCTGACGGTTTCCTTATCAGCATTCACAGCCTCAGCAATCATTCGGATACTCATACGACGATCTTTTTGCACGATTTCGTTGATTTCATTCACTTTTTTTGACGTTGAAATGGAAACAGGACGGCCCGGAAGCTGGTCATCTTCGGAGCTCTCTCAACCCTCAGAAAATCTTTTGTGCCGATCAAAAACACGCACACGTGATAGAGAGCTCTCACTGTATAATTTATAGCACTCGGTGGGTTTTTTTCTCAGTTTCACGAGGAATGTTTTTTGATGCGTTGTTCTTTTTTTTTCGACACACATCGTTTTTGGCGTAGGAACAAAAACATGTCTGTTTTAAACCGCTACAGAAAAAACGCTGCAAATTCTTTCACTGGGGTTTATTATTCAATTGGCTTGCGTTCATGATTTGAATTTCTACTAAGCTTTGGAGTGTGCGTGTTTCACAGGATAGAGCGATTATTGAATTTCAGGAGATATGCATGGAGCACGTAAATCTGTTCTCGACCAAAATACCTATTTGGATTGATCAGTTGATCATATTTGTGTGCCTTCTGAAATTCAATAATCGCCCTATCCTGTGAAACACGCACACTCCAAAGCTTACTAGAAATTCAAATCATGAACGCAAGCCAATTGAATAATAAACCCCAGTGAAAGAATTTGCAGCGGTTTTTCCCCCACAATACCCCCCCAAAATAAAAACATCTATAATTTATCAAGTCCTTTAGCACTCGTATTGCGTTAAAACGTCCCCAAATCCAAATTTAAACGATGTAGCCAAAGGTAGACAGATGTAGAGGAGGCACACAAATATCATCAACTGATCAATCCAAATAGGTGTTTTGGATGAGAACCGATTTACGTGGTCTATGCATATCTCCTGAAATTCAATAATCGCTCTATCACCTGTAAAACACGCACACTCCGAAGCTTAGTAAGATTCAAATCATGAACGCAAGCCAATTGAATAAACCCCAGTGAAAGAATACTTATTCACCCCAGTAACAATATTGAATAATATTTACCCATATATTATCAGCGTTTCATGCATATCAGAATGTTTCAACCCGTGTATCGGCTACTAACTACACTACAAGCATTCACATCGGCTATCACTCCAGTATCCACATTCTCTACAACTCGACGCTATCGGCATCACTAGGTTACAAACAAACAATAATAAACCAAAAAAACGCAAATGTTTTGGCCATAAATCGGGCCATACATCGGGAATGGTTTGACCTACGGGCTGGGGAGGGGCTCATTCGATTCCTCGTGGAGTGTTCTTCAAAAAGTTTACATTTAGGGCGCCTTGACTTTTTTTGAGGTTTTAGGGATTTTACAAAACTTTGACGACCCTTAAAGGGCACTTTAAATCAAGTGAGACAGCTGGACCTCATGGATTTTTCTGAATTTCAGATTTTTTGGCGTACGTCGGACGGACAACATTCGGATTTGAAACGTAAACCATGAAATTTTCATGGGGGAAATTTTTTTTTCAGCGATTACAATGGTTTTTATTGAATAAACCAAAAACTACTTGACCACCTGACTTGTGTTCTTGTACAGGAATAGTAGACCCTTCCAGCTGTACAACAGTGCACCAGGTTCCCGCCTACCCTCTCCTGGAGGCCGTCTACGCGCGCAGTCTTGTTATTCAATAGACAGGAGCACATTAGGTCCTTTGCTCCCTGCTTGGGGCACCCTTGGCGTATCTTAAGGATTTTCCAACCTACCTGCTCCGAGCTTGATTTTGATACCAAATACACCATGTTTTTCGGATTTAAAATGTGAATTTCTCTACGAAATCGGACCAAAATCATAAATGTGACTATATCATTCGAAAGATGGTTAAATGCGCTACTTTTTTCGGAACTAGCAGCTTCGTGTGTGGTATTTTAGTAAATTGATGAGCGATAATGAAAAATAAGAATATGTAACTTTCCTATATGGGTCGTTCTCAAACTAGGGGCAAATATTGGGTCCCACAGGCCTTGCTCACCTACTACAACTTTTTTCCAGAAAATTTCTTTTCCCAGGGATTCCTTGCAGACCCGTGTGTAGGAAAAAAGTAATTCTAGTGCCATACCTGCATATCTATACAACTATTTCTACGCATAAAAGGCCCAAAATGCAATTACCGTGGGTGTCCCAAATTAATTTTTTGCTCTACTATGTTACTTTTAACCACAATATTAATTTATATGTGGTAAAAAGGTTTTCGTTTTCTAAAGTTGGGTTGTGGAGCATCATGAAATTGATTGAAATAATGTACTTATCAACATTTCAATCGCGTCAATAGATTGTCAAAAAGTGTCCCAATGTTTTGGGTTATTACCATGGTTCGAACTGAAAACTTCAATTCTGACCCCAACCGACTGAAATTTCGGTTTGGAACCAACTCTATTAGCAAGCCTGGGATCTGTTAGAGTGGGAATAGACCCCTTCCCCCTCTCCAGACCTTGTTGTTGGTTTTTTTTTTTTTTTCCAGAGCGATAACAATGGTTTATTATTGAATAATAATGGCATGTCGTGTAAAAAAAAAAAAACATGAGATGTTAAAGTGAGCTATTCAACCTTTTGTCGTTTTAGACCACGAAATGTTGTGGCACTTAAACTCTCTGGTCGTGGCACATGCTTGTGTGTACAGCACATGAACTTCAAACTGCTCCGTACCAAGTTGCACAACTCTAAAGTCATCCAGACTAATAACGCAACCGTTCTTGTCCAACAGATGTGCTGCGAAGTGAGAAAAGAAGCTTGCTGTATGAGAGAATGCGAGCTATGTGCTACTAAGCTATCATGCCAACTACAGTTATTACCATGGACACCAAATTCGAAATTTTCCAAAAACTAGGCCCAAATTTGAGAGCTGATCTGGGTATTATGTATTTTTGCAATCAGTATTGACCAAGGAACCTCCCTGAATTTTTTCAAATTTTTTCGAAGACTTATATTTTTGGAAATTTCTGGTTCCGAAAGTTGCCCCTAGTTTGAGAACGGCCCATATAAGTTGAAGTTTGAGCTGTTCATTCGATGCAAAGTTAGTGACTTTTATGGTAACCTGTACTACCATCTTATTGGAAATTCAATGCTGAATCTGAAAATGTACTAAAAAATTGAAAAACATTGGAGCAAAGTGCACATAACACAGCTTTTATGAAAAAAAAAAAAAACGTGGTTTCCTCGAAAAAATCTTCGAAAAATTATATCTCCGGAACGGGCTGAGATAGAACAGTGCGGTTGGTGGCGTTTTGCTTCATTTTCGGTCTAGTTTCACCCAAAAATTTTTCGTACGCTACAAGGAAAAACCCTGTATAATGTGTTGGTAATTGATTATTTAAAATTGATGATTTGTGAATTTTATGAAAGTAATATGGCTTTGGAATATCAATTTCAGGGTCAGCATTCTGTTGGATTGTGACATCTCCTCCCAAGTTTGAATGGTGAACAGTTGCCAGCCCTCTGTAAATTCCTCTGCAAAGAATATGAGTGCTACAAATTTCGAATGCGAAGGATTTTCATTCTTCCAAGATTTTGACTCCGGCAATTTAGGTCGAGTTGAACTCGTCGGCGAGCACTGTAAGTACTAATTTCTATAAGTAATCCCAACTATCTGTACCATTTAACTATAATTCTACAGATGCCAAACTATTTACCCCGCTCCCTCTGATTGTCATTTCCACTCACCTTAATTGTGCTTCTCGAAAACTGGGTTTTATCTCTCTTACATTCTAATGGGTTAGTGGAATTTATGTAATTGGCTTGAAATCATTTTTTTTACACTCCCACTCAATTTATCATGTTGAACGTACTAAAAACGTATCTTTCCGAACCAGATGTACGCATTTATAGTTTTTCCATGTCAAAATCGGAGTTTTCCGAACCAATTTCAGGATTTTTCAATCCATATTCCGACTTTTCCGAACCATATTCGGAAATTTCCAAACTCAGAGTCGTACATTTCAATTTCAGAATTTTCCATTTCAATTTCAGAATTCTTCCCAACGGTGATAGCCACTGGTGTTTTAACATCGAGCACCTTCTGTAACAAGTATCGGGGATTTCAGGCCCCAGAATATAAAATAACTAAGTATCCGCTACAACTTGTGTGAATCTCATGCAAAGTTGTGCTTTGCCAACCACTAAAATAACAATGAAAAATCACTAAAAATGCTCGAAAATGGCTAAAAAGTGACGAATTGAAATTTTTTGTGGATACCACTCCGAAAAAGTTAGTGAAACATGAACTAGGGCATTCAAAAACTTAAGCACGAAGTTGTGCTAAATAATGTACTTAATTTTGTTGAAATAAGCTAAAAAAACGCTGCAAATTCTTTCACTGGGGTTTATTATTCAATTGGCTTGCGTTCATGATTTGAATTTCTACTAAGCTTTGGAGTGTGCGTGTTTCACAGGATAGGGCGATTATTGAATTTCAGGAGATATGCATGGAGCACGTAAATCTGTTCTCAACCAAAATACCTATTTGGATTGATCAGTTGATCATATTTGTATGCCTCCTGAAATTCAATAATCGCTCAATCATTAGTGAAACACTCCAAAGCTTAGTGGTAATTTAAATCATGAACGCAAGCCGATTGAATAATAAACCACAGTGAAAGAATTTGCAGCGTTTCAAGCATATCAGAATGCTTCAACCCGTGTATCGGCTACAAAGCCTTTTAGGAGTTCACTCCAGTATCCACATTACTACATCACTTCATCACTACGTCACTAGGTTACTGATATCAACACAAAAACAATAATAAACCAAAATAACGCGAATGTTGGCACTATAAATCGGGCCATAGATCGGGAATGGTTTGACCTACGGACCTGGGGAGGGGCTCATTCGATTCCTCGTGGAGTGTTCTTCAAAAAGAGTACAAATTTAGACCGCCCTTACTTTTTTTGAGGTTTTTAGGGATTTTACTAAACTTTGACAACCCTTAAAGATCACTTTAAATTAAGTGAGAGAGCTGGCTCAAGAATTGGTACACAAATGACCCCCTCGGGCGGACGGAAAAGTGGTGATGCCGGGATAACAAAGGGCGGAAGGAGCCCACCCGAAGGTTAGTTGAAGGAGTGTTGAGCGGGAGGGGGGGGGGAGGGGCTGTCGGGTTGGTCAATAAGAACTGGAATGTACTCCTGTTAATCATTTAAATGATAAAACCGTTCAACAGCTACCGTCAGTGGTTGTCAATGCACGACATTTTGTTGACTAAGTCGAACTTATTTCTCGAAGGTTTGCTGAGTTGTGCCAATAACATGGCAATGTTAAGGGGTTTGACTGCAATAATCTGCAAAAATGCGACTGGGCGTCTCTTCATTCTATCATAAATTCTGTAAACCTCAGTATATGTCAATCTACTATTCCACCAAGTAAGTTCTCGCGTAACATCACAACGCGCACTTCTTTATAATACTATCACCGAAATCCTGCGCTTGTGCCATGTTCACCTATAAAACCAAGTCTTTAAGATAACTGAAACATTCCTGCCCCTCTTGGAATGGCCAGTTTTAGAGCACAGATGATGTTTCAGCAATGTGTTCATACTGGCATCCATGGAGAGTTAACTCCCTGCATCAAGTATCCCTTATATCATCTCATTTAGTCTGTTCTTTCACTGTCCATTCGATTAAATATCAATCATTTTGCAGCGGATACCGAATTTGAAGAACACCATTTCGAATTCAATTTGTGGACAAGACCCGATAATGCTAACACTCCTTATGAAAATGGAAATCGCACCTGGTTCCACTTTGGCGTCAAAGGTAAGAACCGTTTGATGTGTATAAAATAAAAACGTTGACGGAAAACCACTATTATTGAAGAAATAGGAGTTTGTAAGGATAAGGATGAAGAGCCGTTCAATAGATTCTTCACTGAATCCTTGAGTTGAAGACGGATGATTACATAGCAACCCGAGTGGTCTCATTTTATTCAGGGAACTAATTCCTATCTGAATCATACGAAAAAAACACCCTCTTAGAACGATGGATTCTAATTTTTTTAATATTTCAATCCTCAAATATTGTCTGTTATTGTTGGTCAAGAGCGAGGCCAATGTACTAGGATCATCGCTGGCATATATGTGATTATTTCGGAGAATAGTTCATGACGGTAAATGGACGGACTTTTTTTTACAATTTATTCATTTTTCCAATGATTTTTGAATTTGCCGCATTTTGAAACATAAACACATAAATTTTTAGGATTAACATCTTGGTTTCTTGGTCAAGGGTGGTATAGGGGTTCATTATTGAGAATAATGAAACAAAATGGGTCGAGTTATCGAATTTTCATGTAGAATCCATGCATACAATAAACCAAGGCGTTTGACATTTGAAAAAAGAAAAAAAAGAAGTTGGTGTGCACTGGACGACCAACTTGAAGTACCACGTGTTTACATTGGCATTTCTAAAATCCTTAGGCTACCCTACGAATAGTTTGTATTTATCAAATGTATTGTTTTGTTGTCTTGCCTATTGGAATTGCTGTCAACAGTCAAGACAAATTAAAAACGCGCTAGTAGGATACTAGTTATCTAAAGATAATTAGGAAAAGTTAACAAATCGGTCATCTGAATGCCTTCAAATCCCTAGGTTTGACACTATAGTTCGTCCTCTTGAATACTGCTCTCTGAGCCTGAACTCTCCTGGAGGCTGGGAGAAGTTGACCAGCAGCCTGAACTAGAAGGCCATGTAGGGAATTATACTGTACTAGGTGCAAACACCCGGCTTTGCCCGGGTTTAAAATGAGGTTTTTGTAAAAGCGTAAAAAGCTGTTTATTTTCATGCAATCAACGGATTCTTTTATAAAAGGATAATAATTTATAAAACAGCGTGATAGACAACATTTTTCGTAGTTCCATTTGGAGTGTGCACGAAAAGATTTTCCTCTTTGCCCACTCTGGAACAGGCCACATACAACTGTCCATGGGAAAAACTTGGTGTTTGCAGTGGAAGCGTGCTGGGCCCGTAACCCAGAGGTCCGCGGATTGTAACCACGCTCTGCTACCATGTAATACTTAAAAGGAATTGTTATATCAATTCTACCTTTACTTGATTACGATTTCTTGATATTATTCCCTTTTCTCACCTTATATATCTGTATATAAAACAACCTTAGTAATTAATAAGGTGAAAAAAGGGAATAATATCAAGAAATCGTAATCAAGTAAAGGTAGAATTGATATAACAATTCCTTTTAAGTATTACAAGTCTATACCAGCAATCTCAGGAGACTGTCCTTGTGACTTGTTGATTGTCATCGTAAAGGACAGTTTCAAAGGGAACTGTGTTCTATTGAATTGTATGGTGTTGTGTGAGGGAATAATAGGTATTCTTAGAATTAATACATCTTCGCCCTTAACGCACAGTGTGAATACTGTATCTTGAATGATATGTCGCATCACCTTTTTCACGATCAATCTAGACCCATTACACAATCCAGGGTGCATCAATATTTCGGATTAGCATAATTGGAGCACCAACCTTTATAAACAAAGTGTGGGCTTGCAAATCAGGAGTCTGGATGGAATTCAAAAACTCAATGGGATATTGAACTGTTTCATCATCATTAAGGATACAGTCTAAGGACTTCTAGGCATATTCTTGCCCTGGAAGCTCCTCCACAATGGCAACGTTAAACTTCTCGACTACTTCATTTCTGCTGTAGGAGGTCCGAATGAGGTTGGATGGAACAAAACCTGCATAAGAACCTGCATGTAATTGTAGGTAGTACCTACTAGGTACGTGTATCAAATCTTACGTCATTTGATTGTCCGGATCCCGATTTATAAGGGAACAGACAGACAGACAGATAACAAATGCATTTTATGTATAAAGAGATTAAGTTGGCAGCCATGACAAAATCTCGTTCCATTTTGGTGCGATCATCAACGGTTATTCTGTTCTATATTGCGTTCCTTTGTGTTCGTATTCACTGCGTTTTTCTCGTGTATTTCGTTTCGGCAATTTATATTATCACATTAACTCACATCTTTAACTGTTAGTATCATCACAATCTTCCAACCCGTTGATTTCCGTCAAAACCCTATAATGGATGAAATATATAAATGAGGTCTGGTCTGTTGATCGTTCAAAGCGCCACCTCCATGAGCTTTACGAGCGCTCGTTTTAACCTTCATAACCCCCGGCAAACTTTTGGTATGTCAAGGCAAAGGTCTTTCCTTGTTGGCATCTCGTGATGTGCGATCCATCCCAACTCTGACGTGAGTTGTGAAATGAGTATTTCTATAAATATGTGCTTCTGCCTGGTGAACTCTGTTTGACCCCAGTTTTTGACGCATTGCCAGCTGATTGTAAAATATCACTTTCAGTGGCCCAATTCGTGAATAGGAACTCGGTGCCAAATCGAAAACGGCCGGAAAATGTACGAGTTCTGCATGGTACCTAAATGAGCATTTTTTAATGATTTGTTATGTTCAAGTGCCCTAATATGAAACGGACCTAGACGAACAACCCATTACTCCCTTAATTTTTACTGGTTTGTTATTTAACATACCTAGATTACAAAACTTTGCAAATGATTACACAAAGGTTTATTATCTCTGAAGCAGAAAACCCTAACCAATGATACATCATCAGTGGTACCTACATCTTCTATACTCGCCGCTTCCATTATTTGTAATTATATTCTAGATGCCTTAGAATAGCTCCATTTAAACGTCACCTCCGTAGATCGATTAGAAAAACAATTACCCTTAAGGTCCTTCAACTGATCAGTGGATATCCATACCTTGTTATTGGCTTCCAGATACACCGAAGATGACTTCGTCATAAACAGAACTCCTTAAACTAAAACTTCACTAGCCCCTTAATAGGTAACACAAGCTAATATCTGAATACCTACAGTGGTGCAGTATATTGTATATCAACACAGATGTTGGTAGATGGTAAAAAAGATGGAAAGAAACATAACATTTCACTTTTTTTTTTCGAAAAAATTCTTTATTAGAAACATAACATAACAACTGAGCATAGCCCATCAAGTTAATTTACATTAATACAATAAACTACAGGTTGTAGAGGTAATAGCCCAATGGCAACTACTCTATATGATCACTTCAAACACTTGTCACATTGTCACGCCACAAGGTCGAGAGGTTTTGTTCTATCCAGACGTCGGATGACGTTGCTGTTGTCTAATAATCGTAGAGCTTCTGGGTTCATATGTTGATGAAGCCTCTGCTCGTGTTTAGCGGCAAATACTTTGATCACCTCACTGACTGGTTCTATCTTGAGGTCCCGATGGAGGTCGACATTACGAACGTACCTAGGAGCGTTGACAATACTCCTTAGCACCTTGTTTTGAAATGTTTGGATTATTTTGACGTTGGTCTTTTTTGTACAGCCCCAGAGTTGGATGCTATACGTAAAAACTGGTCTTATAATTTGCTTGTAGAGAAGCAATTTGTTATGAAGGGATATTTTGGAGTATCTTCCAAGCAACCAATACATTTTTCGGAACTTGATGTTTAATTCTTCTTTTTTCTTAATGACATGCTCTTTCCATCTCAGTTTTGCATCAAGTTACATGTGTATTAGAATTTGATTTTAAAATGTTATTTGTCATTTCAGGAGGGAAGATTAATGCTATGCTGAAATTCAATATCCACACTGGAAAGCAAAGCAAAATGTATGGCCAAGGTATGGCGCCAGTCTTCAGAGTGCTGCCAGGAAAAGGGACGTGGGAGAGAATTCGAGAAAGACCTACATTCACAGTAAATCGACCAAAAGTTATTGTCCTTCTTAACAGTGTCCATTTTTCTTAACTTTATTACCGTTGTTTGTTCGTTTACATTTCATTTTCCGGTGTGTTTTTTAATGTTGATTTATTTTTTTCTGAAAATAATCTATAAGGGGAACGGAAGTTAATAAAGGACGCTCTGTATCCCCGTGAAATAAAAGAGTTTTTCTCAAAAAGGGTTGGGAAGAACTCCTGGTCACTGAGGATCTTTTGTGATACTATTCCTGTTTTAGTTTTTCATTCACAAAGTTTAGGAGGTTTTCAACCTCTGTTTCAGTTTCCTTAGTAATATCGGCGCTAGTTTAAACACCTTTCCCAAAATGCCAGAATCTCATTGATGCAGCAGTTGAATCCGTGAATTCCTGGGGTTGATTTATAAGGGCGTGTACCGTCACAATGTGCTTACGTCTTCCCTCTCCCCTTGCAAGCAAGGAGGAAAATCCCTCATAGAAACACCGTAGGAGACTGTTACACCCAGTCGAGGGCCCTGCATTAGAGACACAAGTACCTTTGCTCGAAGCATTCTAGCTTACCCTACCAACTGAGCAGGTTGGTGCTTGAGTTATTGGCGAGCCAGATAACTCACATGGCGGAACTATTTTGGAAGACGAGTCTACTAGAAGAGTGTCTACCCTTTCAGCTTTCAAGCTTAGCCATCCAACCTGGGTTCGAAGGCCTTCCTGCCAGTACGAAGCCAACTGCTTTCAGGGATCAGTGAGGTGACGCGTTGTTGAAGCGATGGGTCGATTGCCTGGGCCCAATTTTGTGTATGAAATTCACCAGCGAACTGGGCATCCCAGACACCAGAAGCCAGATCGCTTGCAGGCCCATTACAGGCAATTGGACCCTGTAACTGCCACTTTCTCCTCAACCCCACTGCAGTGAGGTCCAATGATTATGGATGATCAAGGATGGGTGGCTACCCAGAGTTAGTCATTACTGCCTCTGGCTCAAACATCATCCAAATACTTCGGCACCCTTATAAGCCATCAGGCTTCCATGGGGGGTGTTGGATGATGTTTGAACCAGAGGCAGTCGTGACTAACTCTGGGTAGCCACCTATCCTATGATCATCCATAATCATTGGACCTCACTGCAGTGGGGTTGAGGAGAAAGTGGCAGTTACAGGGACCAATTTCCTGTAACGGGCCTGCAACCGACCTGGCTTCTGGTGTCTGGGATGCCCAGTTCGCTGGTGAATTTCATACACAAAATTGGTACTGCAGACTGGGAAGGGGGAGAGTATTGGGTGTGGGTACCTATTGTCAAGTGCAGGGAAAAGGATGTGTCGGTCCTAGCTTCCTCTTGTAGGGCTCCCATCTCATGCCCTTCTCCATCTTATGCCCCTCTCCGCTGTATCACAAATCGGCCCTACCCTTCTCCTGTTGTCGAAGATCCATTCAAGGAGACAACAGATCAGGGTGATTATGAAAGGAATCATCCCGACTGTACCTCACGATTGATTAAGAACCAGGCCCTGAACCGTTTACCTGACTTGAAGAGAAAATGAACGTTAAACGAATGCGGTACACAAACATAGGATTAGCATAGGATTAGGATTATGGTGATATTCGTAGCATGAAGATTAAATCTTCTACTTAATCATGTGTGACTTGTGTGGGTAATATATATGTGCAAGACAAAGTGAAATCACTGCAATCACTTACAGGACGTATTTGCTGTCAGGGATCTGAAATAGGTGTGCGGCCTGAGGTACTTCAAGTATTCGGACTCAAGTACTTTTTTCCCAACGCTGTGGTAGAATAGACCTTTGGCAGCCCAATATAATTTAGCCGTTTTCGACCATTGGGTCTCATCTCCGTCAAAGTTTTGTCTAATGACCTCGAGTTGAGGGCAGTCAAAAAGAAGGTCACCCTTCATGCTCCTTGTACTGAAATGTTATTCCCGCACACTAAATAATGCAAAATGATGATAACATTGTTCGTCCATCTTTCGTATTGACTCATTTTATTAACAGTTATATTAAATGTATAAATTATTTATGGAATTATGGTATGAAGGAGCCATACGCCAAGCCACGTTCTAACTTTTTACAACTCAAGTTCTTAATACAGCCGTTATGAACACAGGAAAGAATTACATTTCCCAAGAAATAGCTCTAAATTTCACTGTAACTGGGAGAAAAAATTTAGTAATCATTGATGGTAGAATGTCATTTAGAAAAGTGTTTGCCAAATAAGACTATATCACTTATTGCATTTATAATAACAATTTATGATATTGCGTTTGAGGCAAATATGAATTGCCTGCATGAAATATTAGAAATATCTAACATTTAGGAACAGTAGTGAAAGAACATTGCTCCGTGCATAACAATATTATCTGCACGTATTTTCTCTGTTAAAATAAATTAATGCACGTACCTATGTTTGTTTTTCTCACCTAAAGATACTAATAGTCCGACTACTTGTATTTTTAATGTAACCTTTCGTTCAACGGCCTCAATTGTTTCCAAAACTATATTTGAAAACTTCTTCATTTCAGGGGAATCAGTCCAGATTCACTCTCACGTTTAAACACAGGCTTCAGGATAACGACAGAGTTGTCACCTACTTCGCTTTCACCTACCCCTTCTCCTACACCGATCTTTTAGGTTTCTTGAGCAATGTGGATCTTTGTCATATTCAACGATCAAAAACTGAAGGTTCGCAATTTGTTCATTTACTCTCTGTACTTTTCTACGTTAATCAAACTGTTGTACGCACTATTGATAAAATTCCTTCCCAAAATGCCAGCAGGACAAGTAAAAATCACCTCATTGTGCCACAATAACAAATTGCAAAATTAGAGTCAACATTTATTAAAATTCTATTACTCCATATCTAAATAGTATCCATGAGGGAGGGATTAATTCCTAAAAACCTGCAGGAGAAGCGAAAATAGTAGGTTCGTTCCACGTTTGACAGCGTTTGTCAACAGAAGTTGACAGTTGTCTCAATGCCTTTTGAATCACTGTTGAGTTCTATCCAACAGCAAGCCAGAACGCCAAGCCGTCAAAAAACTGTTATAGCGTCACCTCACGTGACTCTAATCAACCTGATTACTCGATACTCAAACTTGATATTCTCAATTTCAACAAAATAACTTTAATTAAATTTTGAATTTTAAAATGTAATTTGACTCTAATTAATGAATTCCTTTTCATTATATTTGTTAAAAGCTGTTGTTGTTTTTCTCTAACAAGTGCACCAAAGATTCATCGTCATCGTCCAAAAGGATTGATTCCAGGAGTTGGTTCATCGTTCGAGGTTCACTTGGAATGTCGTAAAAGCATTCCAAAACGAACAAGTCTATATTCATATTTAAATATGTGACATTATTTAAAATAGAAAATGTTAACGTATCTATGAGAATGGAGAGGGAACGCGAGAATTGCTGGAATGGAAGTGGAGAACTTGACACGTCGAGCACCAAAATAATGTGAAAAGGTTATGAGAGAGGTTTCAACTGGGTAGGGTTATCAGTTCGACAACTCCCAACCATACTCATTCTAGCTGTCAGTTTCTGTCGGCCTGCAGTTGAACTGCTGTCAACCTAAACATCAACCTGGAACATCTGGCTAAAGAGGCTATTCGCCGACCAAACGACCTGGAATAGTAGTTATCTCAACTGCGCATCTGTTAAGAGTCTGTCAAACCTGGAACAAACCCAGTGTTAAACCTTATCCCTAGTTATCCTTATCTGATAAATATGTTGCTATTTGTTTCTTTAGATCCTACAGCCAATAAACTTGATGAAATTTACTACCAAAGAGAGGTGTTGTGTTACACCTTGGACAGGCGGCGAGTCGATCTCATTACAATATCTTCTCACCACAACATCACGAACGAGAGAGAACCGCGTTTGGAGCATCTGTTTCCTGATGTCATGATACCCAGAGCTTTTAAATTCGATAAAAAGGTTTGCATTCTCAATCATATTTGCTGTGGAAATAGAATTATTTACCGCTGGATAAAGGTTCTTGTATATAATTTTATAACAGTTAGTGCCCACCAGGGGCGTATGCAGGGGAGATGCAACTGGGTGGTTCCCCCAGTAGACTACCTACTCCGCAAATGTCTCGTCACAAAAATTGATATGCATTTTCTACTGTAATGAACAACTATGGTCTACTTACACTTCTTGCAATACCTACCTAATAATTGGTCCGTTATTGGGTTTGGGTGAAACAAAAGAGAAAGGGCAGTATTCAGGCCTTGCGTTAGGGTTAGAAGTGTTGAAGGCTTGCGAAGTTTTCAAGTTAATCATTTATCCAAAGCTGGGAGGAGGAGGTCCGAGCGATAAGCCGCGTTGTTGCCGTGTTCATCAGTGTTAGTGTTCTTGTTTGCAAAAATGGCCCTCAATGTCGAAGCGAAGTTCACCACCCACTGTGGAAAACAGGTCATAGTGGTGAAATAATTCAGGTTTTTGGATTACTCACAGAAAGGTTGATGAGTCAGTGGACGTTCTGGTGCTGCAATAAATAAAAAAACAATGTTTGGTATTCTAGAGGTTCGTTCGCAGTAGAAAATTCCCGGACTGTTTGGAACTTCTGAGTTTGAGAAAATGGCCGCCACTGGTTCTGAACTATGTTCGGGAATCCCCATCACTGCAAACGCTTTGGTTCTAGAACTCCCTTCTTCTGAAAATGAGCACTTGTTCATAAGCCTCCACTTTCCTGTAGGGCCTGAAGTTATGTTTATATTTGCTGGAGTTGCGGTAGAATTTGGCCAATTTTCGAGCGATATGGTGGCTAACTCGAAAATGCTCCAGAAATTCAGCATTATTGAACTGGCCGACGACGTTTTCGGTGAACCCCTTGTTTTTAGGCCAAAGCCTCGTCCCTAAAAACAACTCCAAATCTTTGCCGTCATCTTCTGACAGGTCCAAGTCGCTAACCATTGGTTCGTCGTTGCTATCTGAGTCTTCTGAACCACTCCACATCATTTAAGCTCAATTCAAAAATAAATTCAAGTAGGTAATTTATGAAAAACCAAACAAGAGAAACCTCTGAATGATAAGCTACGATGTGAAAGTTGCGCTCTGATAATAGCTTCCACCATCTCTCACCAGAGCGCTCTTCAGTAGCTGTCCCGAGTTTGAGAAAAAATCCCAAACTCGAAAAGGGTGTTCCGAACTAGTCCAGAACTACTCCAAAAAGTTACTGCAAACAGCAAACCCAGAGTCAGAACTCGGAACACCTGCAAACACGTAAAGCTCAAGGGCGCATGTCCAGACAGTTCTAGAACTGTCCAGAACTGTACTACGAACGAACCTTTGCTGTTCGTAATTCGTTTACCCAGATCCATGGATTTCAACCTAAGGCCTGAAATCATTGCATATCCATTGTATCAACCAAAACTCAATCCTCCCATAATTGGACTTGATGGATGTACTACGAGAGACCTAGGGGTTTTACCCCCAAGTGAAATCTGTGCTGCACGTTCTTCTTGCACAGCCGTGCACAACGCGTACTATTGAAAAAGCGTTCAGCTCGTTGAGACGGGTTAAAACATGGTAGAGGTCAAACATGCCAGAAGCCTCAACGGACGATTCGGCGGTCCACAAAAAGTTGATCGTTGGAGAAGAAAAATCAATTTGTTGATGAAGCGACGAAACCGACTTTTGCAAAAAACCCAGGCTTCTGATGTGGAAATGATAAGTTGTTCTCAATTCATTAGATTTTACGAGTATATAAATTTACGTGGGGCATCCCAAAATTATGTGTGCCCTTTTTTTAAATGTAAAAATTTGGGAGAAACCAATTTTTATTTTCCTAGCCAAATAAATTCCAAGTAGTCGCTATTATTTTGTACCGCGTTGACATTCTTTAAAAATGGTGTTGTACCAGTTTGTTGCCAAAGTGAACAATCAGCTTTCTACTTCTTGTTTGAGGTTCGCCTTTATAGCAAACCGTTTGTCCTTACAAGACGTTAATTACCAGGACAGCGCTCCTACCCTGACCTCGGCGGGGAGCGCTGGAGGTTTGCATCTTATCCAAATCTTGGTAGATATACAATCAGCTACCACCATCACCTTATCTTGCGTAGAGACGCTGTTTTACACTACCATCTAAGTAGTCTACTTATACTACTAGTAGATGATTTAAGGTTTTACCGGGCACCCTGGCTCGTTTTCTAATTTTGTGCTTCGACTACCAGCACTCCCCACTGAGGTCAGAGGGGTAGTAGAGCTGTCCCGGAAATTAACGTCTAGTGTTTGCCCTTCACATGATTGTTCTTTTGATTGATTAAGGCTCTGGAGGGTCGACCACTACCACAGATCGCTATTGTTTGGTTTTGAAAAAACTTTGACATGCGACAGAACGTACAAACCGCCACGACAACGCTCACTCCCACTCTCCTTGGCCTTGTCTTATGTAATGCGTTACACCTGAAAAAAATGTGGTAACCTTATTTTTTACTTGGCCCTCGTATAATAGATTATCTATTCCTCCTATCTATCACCAATTGGTTTTCTCCTCTCTCCTCGCCTCAAAGAGCACCTAGGGGCCAAGAAATTCGCTGCAGATGCGGACCTCATACAGGAAGTAGAAAGCTGGTTCAGTATGCGGTTTAATTAAAGTTTTAAGTCAAAGTGCGAACGCTGTATTGGTATAATATCGATTACGTTCTAAAATACTTCTTCTGTCGTGCACATGACATTCTCGAGCTTCATCCCCTTCCTGGGACTGTCATGAGAATCACATTAAGTAACAGTCAAAATAGGTATTCCTATAATTTTACCACGAAATAGGACGTAAGACTGTTTTTCGAATCTCTAACTTTCGTTTCGTGTACAGAGATGGTATCCGAGATCGCCTATGGCCCGATTCCGTTTGAAACTCCGGCGAGAATTTCTGAAGGCTCACACAAAAAAGGTTACACCGTTTACTTACGTAACTACTACGGCTCGTTTGGCGTCATTAAGACATTCCGTCAAAATTGATAGTGATATAGTCAATTGGAAATTAGAGCCTTACCAAGTAACAATTTACAGTGGAAAACGGTAATTTTATATAGATGTATCGTTACAGTTTTTTAGTGAGGATGAACATGACTGAATAATATAGTTAACTTTTTACGTTAGGTACCTTCAAAAACCGTGTTACGGATGTTGGAACGAAAAAGGAAGTAACTAGATGTTTCGGAAGAATCCACACACCTCACGTCTTTTTGGTTTATTATTCAATAATAAACCATTGTAATCGCTCTTGAAAAAAAAATGCTAACCCCCCCCCCCCCCTGAAAATGTCATGGTTTACGTTTCAAAGGGTGTAGAATCCGAATCTGCAATAAAAAATTTTCCGTCCGTCCGCCGTACACCGTACGCACGATTTCTCCCTAGCGGCTGAAGCAAAATATCTGAAATTTTCAGGAAAAATCCATGTTGGTCCAACGGCGCCCCAATTCTTGAGCCAGCTCTCTCACTTAATTTAAAGTGCCCTTTAAGGGTTGTCAAAGTTTTGTAAAATCCCTAAAAACCTCAAAAAAAATTAAGGCGGCCTAAATTTGGACTCTTTTTGAAGAACACTCCACGAGGAATCGAATGAGCCCCTCCCCAGGTCCGTAGGTCAAACCATTCCCGATCTATGGCCCGATTTATGGTGCCAACATTCGCGTTATTTTGGTTTATTATTGTTTTTGTGTTGATATCAGTAACCTAGAGACGTAGTGATGTAGTAATGTGGATACTGGAGTGACCTCCTAACAGGCTTTGTAGCCGATACACAGGTTGAAGCATTCTGATAAAAAAACGCATAATAAACGCTGCAAATTCTTTCACTGTGGTTTATTATTCAATTGGCTTGCGTTCATTATTTGAATTTATACTAAGCTTTGGAGATTGTGCGTGTTTCACAGGTGATAGAGCGATTATTGAATTTCAGGAGGTACACAAAAATGATCAACTGATCAATCCAAATAGGTATTTTGGTCGAGAACAGATTTACGTGCTCCATGCATATCTCCTGAAATTCAATAATCGCTCTATCACCTGTGAAACACGCACACTCCAAAGCTTAGTGTAAATTCAAATCATGAACTCAAGCCAATTGAATAATAAACCCCAGTGAAAGAATTTGCAGCGTTTTTACTTTCCGGTTTCACAATAAACAGCTGTCTTCAGCCATTTTCCAGGCTCTAAATTGTGAGGGTCAGGTTTTTTTAAAACTGATTATTGCAATGGCTCCTTGAACTGTACTGTATAGTTATGTAACTTATTCATTATATCACACTTACTTTTATACAGGGCTTTTAAAATAAAAATTAGAACTTGTGAAAAAAGGCTGCTGAAAATACTTGAGCTTCAACTCTTTTTCCAAAAACCTGCTGGAGACTGTCAAATTTCACCAAAACTTGCCAAAATTGATTAGCTTTCCAGAGGTATGGTAAATTTTGTGTGCCATATCGATTTCTTCTAGAAATTCCAGTTTGATGGCGAAAAAAAGTTGCTCACGTTCAAAAACAGGTAAATAGGAACCCCAGGGATGTAACTAGCGAAAGTTCGAATGCTGTGATGCAAGCTGTACTCACATTCATAAAGTTCAAGTGGGGGTATACATTTGTGGTATACTTCTTCTAATCGAGTATACTCATAGATCTGCACCACAGCTGAATTCCTAAAATCTTGTTTGAAATAACATCGATAAATTAGTACTTGAATAAAACTAATTCGGAACGATGTTTTGTTTTTTTTAGGTAATTTTCCTTAGTGCACGAGTTCATCCAGGAGAAACCCCTTCGAGCTTCGTCATGAACGGGATGATATCGTTGTTAATGGCCAAAGGGGATCCAGTCGCCATTGCATTGAGGAAGCATTTCGTTTTCAAGATCATTCCGATGTTGAACCCCGATGGTGTGTACAAAGGGAACTACAGGACGGATACGAAAGGCGTGAATTTGAACCGCGTTTACCTCAATCCATCGCCTATCGAGCACCCGTCAATTTATGGAGCAAGGTAAGCTCAGCTTTCAAACGCAAATATTTTCAGTTTTCCTCCATTCTTATGTAGAACTTATACTTTGCCTTTCAAAGTACACTGGGACCAGCCGAAAGTGATCCTTATTAGCGAATGAACCTTACAGACGAAGGGGGAAAAACAGCAACCACAAATTCATAGAAAAAGGAATTATTCGCCAGTGCAATGATTAAGAAATAAACGAACTTGTGAAGTTCATTTGTAATTAATCGCTCGGGGCGCTTGGGGACGTTTCGCATGTACTTTGTTTAAAGACACAACTGGGGCGGCGTGTGAGATTTCCGCATTCTAGGAGGGCAAAATTGGTGAAAAAAATCGCTGAAATGTTAATTTGTGGTGTTTATTGTCTTGATATCGTCAGAGCTAGAAGTAAATTACACTTTTATTGAAAATAAAAGCGTGAGGTTTGGTAGACACAATACTGTGAAATGAGATTTCAGGTCTTGAAATTTCATTAATGAAAGAAATTATGATTCAGAACCAGGTCTTGAAACTGGGGGGGGGGGGGATTTCTATGTTTGATAGGATTTCCAATTCAAACGTTAAAGTTTGATTTCATAATTAATTAGTGAGATGCCAATAAAAGAAGTAGGTAGGTCAATGTACTTATTCAAAATAATTCCACACAGTTTATACAATGAAATGTATAATACATGATTGTTTGTTTTGTCATTCTAAAAGTCAATTTCGAAGTATACAGGTACAACCTAATATACAGGTATGACCACCGATCAGCTGAAAGAGCCTTGGTGCTCATTTATTCCCTAATCGATCTATCATCCTAAAATATAAATCGGGGTTTTTTAATGCCATCTAGAATACAATAATTGTATTCTAGAATAAAATTTAATACAATCTTGTATTCTAGAATACCATTTTTGTACCACATACTAAGTCTAATATACATAGATGTGTGATTTGTGTAGAAAAGTTAGCAAACACAGACATGATAAACCTTTACGAGTTGATTTTCAACGTTTTCTAGTCAATTGAAGTCATGATTTTCAGAATTCTCCACATTAACATTCAGCATTAGAAGAAGAAGTGGTAATATTATATTGTAATAATATTATAGGTTTTTTTCTTCAGGAAAGAATAAAAACACTGAACTTGTCTTGTAAAAGTTTGAAATTGCATTCAAAACAGTTTCCATGAGCGAAAAATGTGTATGTTCAAAACTGGGGACTCTTGTGTTATTTGTATTGATAAACCCGATATATTTTTTGTATTGACTAATACTCGTACCTGTATAAGCCCCTATTTATTTTGGTTGGAAATTTGAGTGTTTGCAAATCTTTGTAATGGCTTTAAGGCTTAAACAAATGAAATCTCATTTCATTTCAAATTCATGAAAAGTTCCAATCCAGGTTTTAGTTAATCGAATGGATGCTCTTTTGAATCGATTTAAAAGACCAAGTTTTGATAGAAAACGTGATGTGACTTTAAATAATAGTTGAACTTGAGAGTAATCTTTGATTTAAAAATAGAAAATGCAATCAACGACACAGTAAAATTGATAAATAGAAGATGGGGAACTACTTGGGAACATAGAACATTTCCACAGGTACTGTTGTGCGTAACTTCGTGAAGTTATGTTTTGCTTGTTTTAATCTTCAGGAAGCTACTTCTTTACTACCATTTTGGGAGAGAAATAGACGATCCAGCACCTACTGTCACCAATTACGGAGACACGGCTGCCAACACAAAGCAAGTGGAAAACCTTGAAGATGGAGTTTCTGATCTAAGGCTACGACCTAAATCCATCGCTGCAGTGAGTGGCTTTACAGTTTCCTTATCAAAATGGTGTGATCATCACAAAATTTTTTTCTCTGAACTTTAGCTGTTTTTATAATTTTGAGTGGAACTTGCCTGCCCATCTGCAATCAATACAGTTGACACTTGAATAGAATTCAAAGTGATATAGCATTTCCAAGTTAAATTCAACCTTTTCACAATGATTAGGGATATGACGAAGAATATGCACAAGCCCTAAATGTAGTTGTTTGGGTTTCTATAATTTCTACCACTTATTATTCTTTTTTTATTATAGTCATGGAAAATAGCAGAAGATACCCTTGATCAAATTACAAAAACAAAATTTCAACCTGGCTTGTAGAAAAAGGGGTAGCGGGATGTGAAACAGTGTTAAGCTGTATTTATGTATGGTGATGGTTTAGAAATTATCTTCCTTTAAAATTGTTTAGTATAAGAAATTTGTAGAAATGATAACGATGATATCATATCAATGTATACAGAATGCATTTTAGGTTGGCGTGTGAGTAAGTATTTTATATTCCAAAATCCCCTCAAGTTGAATCTATGAGTGAATCACCGAGACCTTCCCCAAACACACAGGGCGAGCCTGTCATTGATTAAGGAACCTAAAGCGAGTTCAGAATTATATCATCCACATGTACGCATTTGTATCTATTTTATTTCCTGACTGATTAAATTATCTAACTATCTTTCAAAATGGTTTTCAGTCCAAATTACCATTTTTTTGTGGTTTTTCGCCTTTACTACTGCCATATCTCACTGGAACCACACCCAAACTCACAAACTTTTCTGGTGATTTCCCCTAAAAATTATAATTCATGACAGTACTAAAGCCAAAAACCACATGAAATGGTAAATTTCAAAAAGCCAATAATTATCTAGAAGATCGCTACAAAAAAATGTGATTCCAATAGGGCATGCCTGTAATGACGAAGCATTCCCCATTGGATCTTGCTTCAGAGGGACGTCCTAAAAACGATAATACAAAACTTTTTTCAAGTTTGTTTGAAAAAATATTAAAAAATGTGTTTTTTAATCAAAATTGAAATAATGTTCTGTTATTTTTGTTAAGGAGGGTGTTTACGAACAGGCTAATCCCCAGCTAATCAAAGGCAGCAAAGACGAAATTTTCATGTTCCCGAAAATTTCCAGCGAAGAATCTGGATTGTTTTTATACATTGACTGCCACGGCCATGCCTCCAAGAAAGGTAATTCAAGTTGAACATTTTTGTAGAAAATTAAGCCACCGAAAATGTTGAACTGACAACTTTACGAAAATATCTTCAATCGAAAATTAAGTTGTATTGAGGGTGAGGCTATTGGCTTCTCATTTATTTTGCCCAACAAGGCCTCTTCAGTTCTTTTCAAAATTGGTCATCTTGAAGAAGTTTTTTCGTCCAACTAGCTTTTTCTAGTCTTTTGTAGTTTTCTTTATGGTGTTAAATGTGCAACTTAAATTGAGAAACAAAGAAGAAGTTTTTGTGGAGCACATTTTCTTGGTATACGCTACTATTTCATTCTTTTCACATTTGAGTTGTCACTAGTCTCTTCCTTAATTCTACTCAATGTTCAATTGAAGAGTGGCAAAATATCACAATCAAAATGTCTTCGTGGGAATTCGTTTCAAAGCATTCTGAAGCTATTTTTGGATCTTTTTATCTTGTTTTCAAGTAAACTTGTATACTTTCTTTCTCCAAAGAAATGAGTGTTCCAGAATAAGGGTGAGTTTGTTGTACTACAATTTTGAGCACATTAAATCGGTTAAATGTTTAAAAATGTTCTTAAAAAATTACTAAATGGTAATAAAAAACACAAGCCTCCTCTTTGAAGGCAGTAAAAAACGGCCTGATATCCATCATTCTTGTTTGAATAGCTGAATGTTATTTAGACAATACAACAAGTATTTTGTCATTATATCGATAGTTTACATTTCTTTGCACGCAATGGCTCAAATTCCAAAACAGTTTAATATAAATAAAATACATATGATAATCGTATTTGTATCGGTGACTACAAACTCCTAGTCACTCCTTATCGAAAAAAGTTCGATCATTTAGGAAAATTCTGCGTGAGGAAATGTCTGAGTTATTCTTGAGTGTTTATATCGGAATTATTGTTATGTCAGAGTTGTTGTTGTGTTATTTTTGTTGGAATGAATTGCATTTCCCTCATACTTCTAGTTGTAAACTTCGTGTTTCAGGTATATTCATGTACGGAAATCACTTTGAGAACGTTAATGATAACGTTGAATGTATGCTGCTCCCGAAACTTATATCGCTGAATTCTCAACATTTTCACTTTGATGCGTGCAATTTTTCTGAACGAATTATGTATATTAAGTAAGTTCTCCAAGTTATCTTTAGTATTATTTCTCATAATGGAATGGAACAGAGGAAACCCTTAAGTCGTGGATATTAGTATCACATCACGGTTGCTCCTTACTAGAAGAAGACATCCCTGTTTTAGCAAGTTCCATAATGGAGCTTACTTTCAAACAGGCACATATCCATTCCGACAAAATGTTCAGGAAGTGAAAAAAACGATTTGCAGATTAGTGGAGATGTTTTTCTGCAGTTTCTCATCGGAGTAATGTGTGAGAAGGCACAGATAAAGATGCCTCAGAATATGAATCAATTTTCTCCAAAACACGAGGCTGTATATCCATTTTTCTTTGGAAATGTGCCCTTTTGATCAAAACTCATGGATTTGTGCCTTTTTGAAAAAGAAAGAATTCATTCTTCATTCTGTAGATTTTATTGAAAACTTAACCTGGCTCCATGTTTCCATTTGTCATGCCTGCCATCTATCGAGTCTCGTGTAAATAGTCAACCTCAAGACGAAGGCGCAATGCTTCTTTTCGGATATGCGCCTTTTTGAAAACCCACGACTTATCGCCTGACGAAATTCGGAGGATATGTACCATTTCGATTTCATGGCACTAAAAAAACGTCTGCCAAGTGGGTGTGGCACATAGCTTCCTCGTATCCATAACATGACTGTATAGATCATTGAAAATTATTATTGACTAAAGAACTTCGTTCAATTAGGCGAAGTAAATATTGAATTAGGGTAAATTTATTGTTATGCAGGAGCATAACTTGAGAAAATAAAGATAGGCATGTTCAACTATTGAACAAACTATAAAAATCCCTGCAAATTTCATCGAAATCGGTCAAGAACTCCCAGAGTTATGCTAGTGGCAAGGATTTTACGTTTGCGCATGCGCAGAGGCTACTATCGATCCGGGGTTCATGAAACTCATAGGGGACCATCTACACTTGAATCCGCACAATCCCTGAAAATTTCATCAAAATCGGACTAGAACTTCGTGTGGTTTTGCCCGTAACAAGGATTTGCTGACAGACAGACACACAGACACGGAACCAAAATTGTTCAAAAAGGTCTAAAACGCAAAATGCGGGTGGAATTTTTGATTTTGGAGACAAAAAAATTTTCACATTCCGAAAGTAAAAACAATGCTTCCGCTACCTTGGTAGACTCGGAAGCAAAATGTAGGGGACGGATTTGTTACCTTTTGATGCAAACACATAACTTTAGCCCCGGAATTGACGTGGATGTGTTTCGTTCTGTTCGGAAATGATAGGGGGATCTGATTCAACTCATATTCAGAGATAGAAAATTGATAAAAAAACGTTTTCTCCCACATTTGGATATGTGCCTTTTTGAAAGCAAGCTCCTCCATTATCCTGTTGTATCCAACTCAAAGTTTGTTTCTACTTACGTTTGTGTATGTTCCCAATGGGCAGCTAAACTGCCCAACCGATTTTGATTGGAGCGATCATAAAATGATCAGCGAGTTCTGGCACACAACTTAGGCTGGGTTAGAACCTCCAAAACATCCTTTTACTTCATAAATGGCGCTATCCTTCGTAACTGTTATATTTGGTTCCCTAACTTCTGTTATTGTGGTTGCTAACAAGCAGTTTAAATCGTGCCAACTGAAGAAGCCTTGGACAGGAGTTATGTATTTTTTTGTTTTTCCGCTTGTTCTAATATCAATATGTGTTTGAAAGACTGATAATGGAGTTGTGAATCATTATATGTGTTTGGGGCCGAAACCAGCCTTCCAGTCCCATTTGAAGTCGGCACGAATCGCCAGCAAATCGCTGCCTTTTCCGCTTCTGATTCCTCCCTCCATTCCGTTCATATTGCCATCTCTTGTGCTGGAATCTCGCTTCGGATCTTTACGCGTACATGGCCGCACCTTCGCTTCCTCACTTCCCCTTAATTCTATCTGGTTGCGAATTTTCTAAACGAATAAGTTCTTTATTTCACCGGCTTATCTTCTTGGATGAGCGAGTATCTTTTCAACTTTGGCGAAGAGGATTTTGCTACATCGAGGGGGGCCCCCTTCACCTCTGGCGACACCGAACACATGAGTCAGCGCACTTTCCTTTACCTAATACCTATATTTCTTTTCCGATTCCCCAGATAATTTCAGCGTTCTCCATTTGCGGTTGGAGGGCTGGTCAGCTTACTGTTCGGCTTTTATCGGAAAAGTCGGATAGTTGGCATAGGTAAGGGACCTATCCCGCCTGGGTAAAACCATCCCCATTTAGTTATGAGAAATTACTTGGCCTAAAGATCAGCGTTCCTTATATACAGTCCACTAACGGGGGTACGGGATACTTCCACTAACAATATGATTTGCTCTTCGTTAACATAAGAACCCAGACTAAGTGCAGAAACCAATGAAATGTTTAATACTTTATTGGTTTTTTTTCTTTCAAGGGATAAAAGAGACGGTCTTTCGAGGGAAGGTGCAGGGCGTGTGGCAGTTCTCAAGTCAACTGGATTGATAAGAAGCTACACTCTGGAATGCAACTATAATACCGGCAAGAAGGTCAACCCTCTAGCTCCTCCATTACGAGAAGGCATGGACAAGACTCCTGTGCCAGTGTTACTAACGCCACCAAAGTACACACCGCCTATTTATGAAGAGGTATTTCTTATCAATCTGAGTATAAATATGTCTAATTGAAGTCTTAATCCATGTCTAAAATGTTGAAATTTTGTTGAAAAAAGTTTCAATCACAATTTTTCAAGAGCAGAACGCACAAACTTTCTCTCGAGGAATATTTCTAATATGCTTGAGCTTATGTAAATTGTTACAAAGATTATACAGTTATTTCCTAAACTTCATATCGAATCGATTCGTCAACTATGACTCCAAGTTGCTAGTTGATGTTTTCAAATTTGTTTCTTGGCACTCTCTAGGCGACTCTATTCCGCCTTTAACCGCAGTGACAACCCTGTCTATGGATTTCTAAAATCTGCAGTATGTGTGTGCATCATATCTGTGCCAGCATGGAGAACGTTCGTTTTGTTGTCTCGATTGTTAGAAATGGTTGTTAACAGTCAAGGCAATTAAAAACGCGCTAATGGAATACAAGTTATCGGAAACTAATGGTAGGAACAATAATCAAATCGGCTATCTGGACGCCGAAATTCCCAAGTTTGACACTAACATACATGGTGGGGATTCCCTGTACTACTACCATCTAAAGTTCATGTTCAAACAGCGTTTATTCCCATATTCCCTCCTGTTTCCTGTAGAGGATTACAATTCGTTTAAACTGGTATTGCATTCTGTTGAAAGATACGTCGCTGGACAAACCTGAATTTTCTGCCACACTTATGTACCTAATTGATTATCAAAATTCGTAGACTTCTTAGAAAAATGCTCTTTTAAAATTCCGTTTCAATATACCAAGTATTGTTCCGCAATAACCTCAGCTGGTCCTAGATTTTCCTGAAGGAGATTTTTGAAAATAACTCTGACGATTCTGTTCTGTGTTAGACTCACCAGATTAGATGCCACTTTAATCCTTAGTTGAGTGTTGAGTATTTGTTGCCTGGATTGGCTAATTTAGTTTCCTGTAACAGGTTGGACGAGCCGTATTGTCTTCCATTCTCGATCTTATTGGCTGCCACCCGAATTCGAGGTTGACAAACACTCCCCATCGGACGCTGCACAGCCTGAGGGATTCCTTGAAACAGCAAGTGGTCTCCGAGATGGCACTCAACGCCAACTTACCTCGCAACAAACCTCCTCGCTCCAAGGTGAGTCCTACGCCTAGCCCTGGGGACGGGGAATCTGAAGAAGTCCCCATAGAATATTGTACGATTAGCTAGTGCCAGCGTGGTAAATACTTTTTGAGACTGAGCCGTTTCTATTTGGAATCTCCATTTTAGCTATAAGGGAATGTCAGGAATATGAACTACCTCGACCTATTCTAAGAGTAAAAAGTTGAAGCTATTGATGATGTTTCAGTTGGGACTGTTGAAGGTAAAAGTAGTTTAAGCTATGTTAGGAAACTCAAACTATATCCTTGTTGAAATATTTCGCTTCAACAATGTACATGTGGAAACGCCGCAAGAATAACAATGGGTGAGCACTGTTTACATGAGCTTGACGATCGAGGTCAGTGAAGAAGATCAAAAACTTTACTGATTTTGGAAAAGATCAGAAAATTGTTTCCACTTTTATTGGAAGATGGCAACTCAGTTTTTGCCATTTGGTTCTCTTAATACTTAACAATATGACTGACAGAGAAATTATATAAAGGCCGGTTCACATGCTCATGCCATTTGCGCAAACTGAACTGAACAACACGTTCCCCATCCCACACGTTCAGTTGAGTTTGTGCAAGCCATTTGGTGGGATCGTTCTCAAATTTAATACTATTGTGGATTAATTGTGGTTTCTATTGTTTTTTAATCAAAAATTGATGAGGAGGAGCTTATCCCATGTGCGACTGCAGCGTATTTATTGAGAAAGACATTGAAAATTGAAAGGGCTGAACGGCGGAAATGGACCAAGGATTGGTTACTGAAGAGGGACCTTCTTTCACATACGAAGTTAATCGTCGAGTTGAAGGGGGAACCGAATGATTTCTGCAACTGTCTATAAATTCACAAAGGAATTCCTTTTCTTGCTGCGTTGCAAGAATAGTCCTATTGTTCCTGAACTGAACAAACGCCAAAACAAAGGTCGTAGTACATACATCAGATGACGTCACTCTGTTTACATAGATTCCCTCAAGAAGAGGGGCGCTGAGAGGGCAATGCGCCTGCGCGAGATTGGCGGGTTGGCTTGAACCGCGTACATGCTCAAACTTTGCTCCAACCTCATGCCGATTTTCTGTCCAAACTGGCTTGCACAATACAGATGGTTAAAAATTCGAGGTTAAAAAAAAGAGTGATAGGTCAGGCAAATGTTTAAATGATGTCATTCCTCAAAATATTTCACCATTATTGGGTTCTTTCTTGCAATAAGTTTGGCTCCGCCTCTCCATAATGATACTATTTGTGCCCCTTTCACTTTGTAAGCCTTGAGTGGTATTGGTTGGTCCTCCCCGCCCCTTTCACTTCCTTGAGCTAATAGGATACAATCTCCTCTCACTTAATCCTATATAAGATATGCTTTCTGTGATGTACTTTCAGTTCATGTTTGTTACTGATGATGACCTAACCGTGGAAATCGATTTAACAGTGTAACTCTTTACTTTCGTGGAAATATAGACAACGGATGAAATCAATTGATTTCATTTCTTCCTCAAGTGAGTGGATAGTCAACATTTTCCCTTTTGTTGATTGAATATTTACTCAAAACCATTCGTTTGCGTAATGCAGAAAAAAGGAGTCAGCTATCTGCGAAGCTTTTTTGTCCAAATATCGTTTTTCTAGTGTTGGTATGCTGTCTCGTAAACACTGTTGAAGAATATGATTCCTTGGAAGTATATTTCATGAAAAAACCGCATTCTAGGAAACTTGCTGAAAGAGTGGATCATCACGGTAGCACTATTCCTCATGTTTTCATTCTTGCTTACCCATTTCGTTATTCGCTGTGGTGTTTTTGCATTTTAAGTAATTACCTGTGTTTGTTTGTTTATTTGTAATGGTGATCATGAAAAACGTAGGTTCACTTTCTGGAATTGAAAATTATGGCCATCAAGTGTCAAAGTAAGTGGAAGTGTATAGTGATTAATTAAACCTCATTCAGTACCGTAGTAGTTGACGCATTTATTTCTACTGACCTAGGAAATGATGTTAGCACTTCAGTTCTCTAAGTTGCCTGAATCTCTAATGATTTTTAATCAGACCAGGGTAGCTCATTGCTTTGTAATCTTGTAAAACTTCTTAGCGATTTAGTATATATAGCTAATAATCTTCAACCCTGATTACGTTATTGTTCATCTAATGTAAATATCTTGAAGAACATCTGTTAGAGAGTTTCGTATAAAATGAAGTTGACCTCGGTAAACCTCCCCCCTTTCAAAACTTTTAAGTATTTGAAATAACGATTTAGAGCTTCAGAAATTGAGTTTCGAAGGGAAAATGTTAAGAACAGCACTGTAAATTATTACATAGTGGTTTATTATTTCGGTATTGGAATAACCCTTTTACGTAAATCACTGATCTATGTTTATAGGTATTAGATGTAGTCAGTGATACATAATCCAAACACGCGACCTCGCGCCTCTATATCTTGTCTTGTCCGCTCTAGATGCCATAAAAATTGCCTTATTTAAATTTCAGCACGTTAGATCGATTGGTAAGATATTACCTGCAATAGTGCAATTCAGTTAGCCTCTTTTGTTATTTCTAGAAGCCTCGTAATCAGTGCTATCTCCTTCCCTGCACCCTTTTCCCTCTCGTAGTTGTACTGTCGCCCTGTGTCTCCATGTATCTCGCTCTTAAAAAAATAGTTAAACTCCACTAAAATCTAATGCTTTGCAAACCATCACTAGGCCCTGATCACTGATCTCCATATGTTGTAATTGACTTCTAAATGTCCGAAGACAGTTAGGTGACTTTGTCTTAAGACTAACTCCGTGTAAACCAACCCCCGTGGGGGCATGCCCCGCCCCCTCCCCTAGAACTCGTTTTTTTTAGACAGTCCCAAACAGGACTTTACCAAAGTGCATTTTTGTGTATTTTAATAATTAGAATCATAATTACATAACATGTATATCAAAGTATTACTATCTCGTAGGTAAAGGTATTCAGAAACACGTATTGTATGGGGGGAGTTTGCTAAAAATAAACACAAGTTTCACTTGTGCCCCACCCAGATACTATCCTGGAGCCGCCCCTGGGCTGATGGCAAGGTTTGGGGATCAGTGGTCAGCTAATTTTTTTCATTTCTAATCGTTATAACGTGGTGAAATATAAATGGAGGTCTTTTTATGGCATCCAAAGTGGACAAGATAAGATATGGCATATACAGGGTGTGAACCAGAAGAACCTGCCACAGGCCAGGAATAGATTCTGCTACTCATTTCTAACAAAAAGTGCCTCCTACAAATTTTTTGTAGAGGGTTCGTTTTCGAGTTATTTCAATTCTTTTCATGATATAATTACATCATAAGAGCGTGGTCTCCCTATCAATCCTTTGAACTCTAAGTCACTTGACCTTTCCGATGGGAAGAAAGTAAATAGATTCAGGTTCGTACAAAACCTATGAGTCCACGGCTTTGTTGCCTACTTCGTTCGTACACTGTTCATCATGCCGAATACGTCCAGCAATGAAGAGTATGCTGACATGATGTTAGTGTATGGGTACGCCCACCAGAATGGCAGGGAGGCGGTGCGAGAGTGTCAACGAAGGTTCCCTGACAGGCGAATTCTCAATCGGGGTGTATTTCCTGAGGTATGAAACAATCCAATGCGTTCTGCCTCTGCTATGTGCGGTTTCTGTCAGCATCGCGTAGAATGCTAATAGTAATGTAAAAAATGCACAAATTGCACTGGAAGAAGTAATGATGTAACGAAAAGGTGTTCAGATATATCCACCCTTGCTTTTTTGAGTGCTAAGGAGGTGTAATAAGTACCACTTATACTCTTTTAGCGTAAAAAGTACATCAAATTCAATACAAAACCCATTTTTGCATGAAAAGTCAATTTTTCGTTATTAGCGTTTTCCCTCATTCAAATGAAATTTTCTACACTAAATTCCATTTATAAACTCCATATATTTTTTATACACTGGGAAGATAGAAAATTTAACGCTCTTTCTAACGGTATAATCAAAATTGAATTTTCTTATGTATATAAGGGAGTTATGGCTGTTTTAGTCAATTAAGATCGGAAACAAGAAAAAAATCCTAAAATTGAAATAACTCGATAACGAAGCCACTACGAAAATATTTCTAAAAGTCACTTTTTGTCAGAAATAAGTTGTACAATATATTCCTAGCCTGTGGCAGGTTACCCAGGTTAACACCCTGTTTATTGAGGGGGTCTTCTTTTTGAAAAGACGTTTTTGTGGATTGTTGAACATTGGTACGTTCGCAAAAGTGAGATTTTTAAAATTCTACACGAAATAATCAGAGGAGTTACGTTTTGATTGTATGTCTTTTCTAGAAATGAAGGTTGTAAGGAGGTAGCGTGGTCGATAAGACACCCTGTTTCTATGTTCCACTCTCAAATGACGAATGATACTTTTATCCTGTGATTAAGAATTGCGAGTTCAAGGGTTAATAATCCTCAATAATCCTGTGAATGAGTTTGAAGGACATAATTGTTGGGCTCATTTGTTTAAAAATTGGTTGAAACCTACAAAAATGAGAAGAAAAAACGATTTTTTTTTGTCGTAAATGTAGCCATGCCAAATAAGTGTTCAAAAAATGAACTTGAAATTAAAATTTAACCCTTTACTGGTACGGTGGGGATTGAAGACATACGAGGTACGGTGGAGTCGCATCCAACCCTACTATTGGGGTATTAGGTAACAAAAATGGCACAATAAGCATTTATATGAATCATAATCTCTCTTGGTAGCCGTATCAGGTACTATGAGTTAAAAAACGAAAGTAGAAAATGAATGGAGGAATTATATGATCACAAATTAGAATTGGGGGCAGTACCCAAATCAACCTATCAAGACAGTTGAATGATTTCCCCAGTCAACTACTTTTTTGGATCTAATAAAATTTTCGCTTAACAATATTAGAAGAACAACAGAAATCTCACGTGTATGTAATCAGCCTCTAATTACCCTATATAACCTGCCATCATTAACCACCCCGCAAGGTACAATTCAATCATGGAATTAAGATATAAAGAAAAATTAAGTCACACAATATAATCATATAATAATGATAATGATATTTTTCAGGAAAAATATAATCTTGATCTAATGTAAACCTTCTTGTTACTTACTAGTTAATTTTAAATCACTAAATTTCTCTATCTCTATCTTAGTGTATGAGAAATGATTGTTTGAATCATTTCATGGCTTACGAAGTGCGAATAATTTGTCTTTGTCCGTTATTCACCGTGTATGGGAGGGTGTGTAATCACATTGGAAGGATGTGTACTTCTGAATTTAGAGTGCATTAGCTTATCAGTCCATATTGTTTCATTATCTTTCCCCAACTCGGAATCTCTATCATCTACGATACTTTCAACATTAGTTTGTTCTTCTTCACTAGCAGAATTGTCAAGAATTTCATGCTCCGATTCTGAGACAACTTCCTCAAAAGCAAGGCTTACCTAGTCTTCATTGTCGGAATCTATGGCCTGTTGATGAAGTACCTCCTTTAATATCTCTTTAGGTTTCCTATACATTGGTTTGAAAGCCATTTTGAAGTCCAAACTGCAAAAAGTAATAAAATCTTACTTAGTGAATTTGGTTTCGTATGAACGGGTCTGATGCGACCCAACACTAGAGGTATCACCAAAAAACAGAATTAGCGAAGTTACATCTTTCACGGTACTGATTGGTGGGGTACCTGCCCACTAGAGATCTCTCTGAAGTGTTGGGGGGACGAGGGGAATGGAACAACCAAAGCTCGGGTCAGATCCAACCCCCACTGTACCAGTAAATTGTTAAGAATACAGAAAACGAAAGTCATTTGCATTCAATTTGCTCATTGGGTCCGCCATTGGGACTTTATAACCTAAATTAAATTCCAGTATTTTTGTACTGAACTAATTTAATTCAAGTTTAAAAACTTATCGAATGATATTATGATCTATGAATGTTCCTACTATTTCATTTGTTGTGCATTAGATGAAATCTACCTACTAAATCGAATATTATTATTCTAGTCTTGTGATTCAATCTTATATTATTTAGGTTTTTTTGTACATTTATTATTCACTTGATGGAGTAGAGTTCTTTTTTCTTAACTGGTTATTTACCTATGTAAACTCATTGCTGGAATTAGCTGCTGTGAACTTATTGTTAGAATTGTTCTACGTAGACTGTGATTTTCCCAACTTATATTTCTCAGTATTTTCTTCCTAAAAGACATGTTTTTTTCTTCCAATTTTTTAAAATAAAGTTGAGAGAAACTTGAGATTTTGTGCTTAGTCCCTTGTTTAAAAAGAAAAAAACGCTGCAAATCCTTTCACTGGGGTTTATTAATCAATTGGCTTGCGTTCATGATTTGAATTTCTACTAACTTTTGGAGTGTGCGTGTTTCACAGAGCGATTATTGAATTTCAGGAGGCACACAAATATGATCAACTGAATAATCCAAATAGGTATTTTGGTTGAGAACAGATTGACGTGCTCTATGCATATCTCCTGAAATTCAATAATCGCTCTATCACCTGTGAAACACACACACTCCAAAGCTTAGTAGAAATTCAAATCATGAACGCAAGCCAATTGAATAATAAACCCCAGTGGAAGAATATGCAGCGTTTTTTATGGTTATCAGAATGCTTCAACCCGTGTATCGGCTACAAAGCCTTTTAGGAGTTCACTCCAGTATCCACATTACTACATCACTACGTCACTAGGTTACTGATAGCAACACAAAAACAATAATAAACCAAAATAACGCGAATGTTGGCACCATAAATCGGGCCATAGATCGGGAATGATTTGACCTACTGACCTGGGGAGGGGCTCATTCGATTCCTCGTGGAGTGTTCTTCAGAAAGAGTACAAATTTAGGCCGCCTTGACTTTTTTTTGAGGTTTTCATAGTTTTACAAAACTTTGACAACCCTTAAAGGGCACTTTAAATTAAGTGAGAGAGCTGGCTCAACCATCTACACCCCAACCCGCACAATCCCTGAAAATTTCATCAAAATCGGACTATAACTTCGTGTAGTTTTGCCCGTAACAAGGATTTGCTGACAGACAGACAGACACGGAACCAAAATTGTTCAGAAAGGTCTAAAACGCAAAATGCGAGTGGAATTTTTGATTTTGGAGACAAAAAAATTGTCACATTCCGAAAGTGAAAACAATGCTTCCGCTACCTTGGTAGACTCGGAAGCAAAAGGTTTATGAATAGAAACATACCTGATCGACCATAATTATTGCGCTGTTGGTATTTAAAATATTTTGCAAGGAAAAATGCAACACAAGATCTCATATGTCTGAAGGAATCCTAAAATAACATACCATTTACGCTTTTTTTTGAGAATCACCCTTATGCGTATAAAACAAATCAATAAACTAAACTCAACGGCTTATGGTAATACAAAAGAAAATATGTACCTTTCGTGAGATTTTGGTTCATGTTTCTTGAATTACTGACAATGGAATATAAAAGAAGATCGAGGTTCTTCCATCGTGGGCGGCCAATTTTATCCTTTCAAAACTAATTTTCTGCCTCAAACTGTGGACATTCCTAAGCTACATGCTCTCACGTTTATAACAACGGATTCCTCGTTTGCTGTTTTAGAAGGTGCCCAACGGTTCTCCAAGAAATCGATAAAGTAGACCATACCTCTGGGAAGTTAATTAAATTTGAAATTTGTCCTGGTATTTGACTCCTTCCAGCGCGTTTTTTTAGAAATGGAGCTAAAGTTCAACCGTTTTCAGAAACTTATAATTACTATTTATTTTAATGTTGAATGTTTGAACTGCATCAGAAATCTCCCTTGAAATGGATAAAAAATGCTCTAAGATTGTGTGGAAATTGAACGTTGAATCCGAAAACGAGGTCTAAACTTGTTTTTAGGCTGAAAAATGTGAGTGTTCAAAAAACCTCAAAATCATATCTCGAAATAGAAACGTCCTCCGTTGCGGTGTTTCGCTTCATTTCGGAATTTTTGAAAGGAATTCGGCCCATTTGTGAGCTCAGAACCGAATGGTATCACGGTTTTTGGATTGTAAGCACTCAAAAATACCTTTTGATTTTGGTTGACAATTGATGGCTATCAGGGATTTCGAACCAATATGCGCCAGCAGAATTTGACGTCATACCATTTGGGGATAGTTTCGTCATATCTCCGACCATGGTGTTTTCCTTGCAGAAACTGCAAGGTTCATGATTATACAGGGTGAGTCAAAAAGAATACCACAACTTTGAACACGTACATAATTTCAAAAAATTTTTTTTTATATATTGACAAGAATCATTTTATTCAGTATAGAACATAGTTTTTTTTCAGTAGATCATAAATGTTCAATGTGGCCACCTTTGGACACTCGGACAACATCAATCCGGTACTCAAGTTCTTGCCACACTCTCTCTGCAGCATATCAGGCGTGACAGATTCAATTGCCGCAGTTATTCTTCCTTTGAGATCATCGATGTTTGTTGGTAAAGGAACGAAAACCTTATCCTTAACATACCACCGTAAGCAGCCTTGGAGGCCAGTTGAAGTGCATTGTCATGCCTGACGACCAATCCAACGTTGCGGGTACGTACCAGTTCATGACAATGCACTTTGGCCTCCAAGAAGCCCTGATAACCTTATGGGGGTATGTTAAGGATAAGTTTTCGTCCCTCCTTTACCAACAAACATCGATGATCTCAAAGGAAGAATTGCGGCAATTGAATCTGTCACGCCTGATATGCTGCAGAGAGTGTGGCAAGAACTTGAGTACCGGATTGATGTTGTCCTAGTGTCCAAAGGTGGCCACATTGAACATTTATGATCTACTGAAAAAAAAAACTATGTTCTATACTGAATAAAATGAGTTTTGTCAATATATAAAAAAAAGTTGTGGTATTCTTTTTGACTCACCCTGTATTCATAAAAACATGTAAAGCAGCCATGCAAGTTACATATGTGCTAGGGAATTGTTTCAAACCTATGGGGAAAGTGAGCCACGAGTCTTCACTCCATGATGTGGACATTTACAACTTGATACTCAACGATTTACTTTCGGTTGTTTGTCTCACTGTTAAAAACCACCCTGTTACAATGATGCCAATCTGCTTATGATTTCACGCCAATGGTTAATTCATGAAACAAAATTTGAATTACTAACTTTGTTTGTTAATAGAACAAAGATAATGGGTCATGATTGATACAAGAGTGGACTCTCTTTCACTGAAACCCTTTATTTCGTGTTTGCAATGTGTATGTGACATTGAATTCGATTGCAGTGTGATTTGTATTATCTCAAAGTGCGTTATTTAGAATCGTTCTTACCTAGTTGAAAGATCTGCGTAGGTAACTTCATAACCATTTGAGGGGTCCTTGAGCAGTCCGCATACAAATTGTTTTTGTTATAGATCAATGCATGTTGGCATTTTCTCCGTAAATATGGGGCAGCACTGCTTCAGCCGATGAAGCTATTCTCTAACTCCCGGTCAGTAATTGTACCAGAAGATGCGTAATTACTCGCAAGAGGATGGTTGGGAATTGAAATTGTCGTTTCGAATCTGAATATTACGAAACCAAGAAATCAATAAAATGCGAATAAAATTGTTTTTGCCACTGTGTCGTAAATCAAGTGTTGTATTAGTACAAATAATGATAAAATCGAAGTAAACATGGCCTCTATAAAGAGGCAAAGGGCTCAGCAGTGAAATCTACAATCAGATTTAAACCAATGGAGTCTGCTGAAATTTCTAACAAAAAAAGCATTTGAATTTCAAGTTTCTCATTCATATGGTCAGATGTAGAATTTCATGATTGTCCAATACATAATTTCCACTCTGTGACTGTTTGTGATACAAGTGAAATGGTTTTATCACATCTACTCGACCGAGGACACCCTATTTCTAGACTTAGCACCTCAAATAAAAATCAACCTGTCAGTTAATAGAGAGTTTCTAGGAGATCCGCCAACACCGATACGAATCCGTATCGCGATACGAACGCGCGACTGCGCATGCGCCGCCAATACGATTGGTTGTATTGCAATACGACGGTGGTATCTTTACAGAAGTTACGATGCCACCGAGGCGATCCGAACGAACGTATCTTTCGTCCTTATCGCAAAGTAACCCGCCATCGGGGTAACCTAGTTGTAAACCGCTTCGCATCAACATTTTCAACATTTCTACCTAAAAATTTGATTTCTGCAATTGCTAAATTGAAATTTCATGCCAAGAGAGAGCAGAATTTTCATTTTGATTCAACATCATTTTATTAGGTACTTTACAGTTTAAGAAAACACTAAGATTTCGATATTTAGTACCTACGAACTAACAACTTGTTTTGAGTGAGCCTCTCGCCAACTGTGAGAGTTTTTAAAGAGCCTAACAGCTTCATTTATGAATTCACTATTATAAAAACTGTCTAAATGCAACCCCAGAATCCCTGCTGTACATTCCTTTTCTGGAGTATGTACTTCCCAAGTCGCTAAGTAAGAAGTTACAAACAAATCAATTTTGATTTCAAGCGTAACTATCTGTAACTATCGTAACTTCTGCGGGAATTTGAAGGAGCCTCTGGAGTAAATGTACATGTTCTCTATTAAATCGGAACGAAAATAGTACATCATCCTCGCTCATGTCATCCAGGGAAAATCTCCCATAGAGCAGGCTTAATCGTCGAGGTGCTTCCTTTACACTCTCCCGCTCCAAATACGTTCGAAAAATCAACAGCAACTCCTCAGTTGAAATCAATCCGTTAACATAATATTCAGAAAAGTCTTCCACCCCCTGCATTTTTGGATTAAAAAAAACGAAAGAACGAGTGATCCGAGTTATCTTGTAAAGCATCAAAAAGACTGCTCGTTTTCTTATAGTGACGTGAAAGCAAAACGTACGTGACTCTTAGATACGGATCAGAGATACCACTAGTTCAGCTGAGTTGGTGGTAACGCCACCATTTTTGCTAACCAGAGCTGTGCTCGCTCTAGATACCACCACCGACTAGATACGATACCACGGTGTCCGAATCTCCTAGGAACTCTCTAATAAAATTGTAGGAGGTAGGTACACAGCTGTTTAGCAGTGGTGTCGATCGATGAACTGTATCAATTATCTTAGTTGTTACATCACCTACAATAGGTACTACAATCAGAGATTTATTAATTACACAAGGCATTATCCAGTCAATAATTATTCTTTCCATTATGGCTTGTCAAACTTACCTAATTAGGGAGATATCGTAGGAATCATTATTTTTAGTTCTAGTTAATGAAATAATTTTACTTAATCCTGAAATCTTGCTGAAACGCTTCAATGTGAAACAAGGGGGAGAACATTTCAGTCTCAGGGAAATAGGAGCAGATGCCACTCAAGGGCGTGCTGGGGCCCCTGATCCATCTTCTGTATACACGCCATGTTCCTAGAGCGTTGTTGACTCGCTACTCTTACCAATGATACAGCCTTTCTAGCTATGGGAGTTACAGTAGAGGACTCCACTAGAAAACAACAAGTTGCGGTGAATAACGTCAGGACTCCATGGGAGGAAATATGCACGTATCAACTTTTCCAACATAACCAAGACACCATTCACATAACACAGAAATTCCTAATGCCAATAGAGCAAAGTATCTTGGGATTATCCTTGATGCAAAACTGAGTCGGGAAGAGCATGTCTTGAAGAAAAAATAATTAAAAAAATGAATCCACTACCCGGCAGGTTCTTCCAACTATCGCTATACAAAAAATCGCTCATTTACGAGCAAACCCTAAGGCCGCTATGGACATTCAGACTTTTTGGCATTTGGCTGTTCGAAAATAGCAACATCAAGTTAATTCAAACATTTCGAAGTAAGGTACTTCGGAGGATGGTCACCGCTCCCTGGTATCCAAGTAATTGGGATCAGGATCTCAAGATAAAAACATCAGTGAAGAGATTAAAATATTTCCGGGCAAGCAAGAACAAAGGCTTCAAGAACAAATGAACCGAGAAGCTCTACAAATAGAAAACAGCAACGTCTTCTGGCATCTGAACGAACCTAAACCCCTCTACAAACTGTCCCAAAGTCTACAAACAGTTAAATCAAGGTAAATTAACTTGTTGAGCTAAGCTCAGCTGTCATGTTATACTTCTAATTAGGGAATTCCGAGAAAAAAGCTCATGAAATATTTCTGCCAATGGCTAATATTGATCGAGAGAGTTGAGCTTCACTTATTCTGCAGAGGGTCTTCTATTTGCCAGAACACTGCCAACACTTAGTTACGGTTTTCTTGAAAATGAATGAAAAACCGAGGATCCTTTTTCTAGATATTTTTATTTCCATGAAAAAAGAAACAGTAAGTGGGGCTTCTATCTGAAACGAAAAGAGGTTTTAATTTTTATAAATCAAAATGAAAGGGGAAAAATCCTTCCCAAAACAGAGAAATAAGTGGGTGGATTTCGCCTTGATTGTCTGAATATGGGACTTATGAAATAGGAGAAAATCGTTGAATTGGGCATTGCATTTGTCATTGAAAGGGAAGACGATTGCTTTGAGAAACTTCAGGTGAAGAATCTCCCCCCTAAGCCCCTGATTATCTCTCTGAGTGGTAACAGTTCAGATTGTACTAAGCTCCTGGGCTGTGACAGCTTCCAAGGTTCCTTACGTATTTTTACAGTTCCATCAAATACCTATGTATCTTTACAACATGCACTCCCTTTGGTTGTTTCTTGTATGTTCCCATAAATAAAACAGCTACTTGGCCGCTCACCATCCAGGTGATTGCCTTTTATAGGATCATTCCGCTTATTAAAGAACGCCAACTGATACTTAACCACTAAAGCAGTCTGCATTAGTCCAAGTCCACAGAACGACTGGCATAATAGAGCAATCACTTGAAGTGAAAAAGGGTCTGCTCTCCTATCTTCCTTGACATCACCTACGCGTTTGACAAGTTTGTTTTGAAGTACTGAAATACAAACTGAGAAAATCTCTACCATTGCAATATGCCGAGCTGTTGGACTCGTTTTTACAAACTGCTACTTTCGCATTAAACTTTGAAAAAAGTAATTGATGCTGATGTACCACATGGTAGTGTACTTGGCCCACTCCTGTACCTTATTCACGCCACCGACGCTCACCAATCAGTGGAAATACAACTGCCACTTTTGCTGACGATGCTGCATTGCTGGCTGTAGGAGACAATATTGGCACTTCCATTCATAAGCTTAATCGATCTGTTCACTAATACAAAAATCGACGGCCAGAATGAAGATGAATGAGGCCAGTACACGTGTCTCAGAGCAACTGGAAGCTAATTTTTCAAAATGTTGTGTTCAATAACGTCATTAATGCACCCTGTTACATTCAGAATGATGTATTTCACCATGGTCTAGAGGTGGAACGTATTGATTTAACTATTAAGAAAATCGCCATCGCTCGCCAAGAGGTCATGTCAACATCGAAGCTGTATAATCGATCTACTGAGAAGATTGAAGACAAAAAAAAAAAAAAAACAGCACGATCTTACACAGTAAATGTGAAGTAATGAAATAACCATTTCATCAGTTACCTGCCTTTGTCGAAACACGTTCTATATCTTTGTTTTGGATTGTATATGTAAATAAGAACAAAGTCAAATTGGTAATAAGTTGTAAACTTGTAATAAAAATGTCGAAAAAAGGAAAGATTTCTACCAGTGGCTACCATGTATTGTAATTGAGAACAGCTGAACTTCATCAATTCCAGAGATGGCCTTCAATTCATCAGAACACTGCCAACACCTCAGGACTGCCCTTATATTCTCTACGTGTTTTGGAAACTGCTTTACCACAACTATATCTTTCTAACTTGCACTCTCTTTCGTTGTTCCTTGTAGGATCCCATAAATAAAAACAGCTATTTGCTCGCTCATTGTTGTGATGGATTTGGTTAGTTGGCCCTCATGAGTTTAGAATCCGTCACCTTGGGAGATGAATCAGACGTTTTCAAGCATCTGGGTCATCCTCTGAGCGTGGCGGAGCATTATATCCGCATTCTGCTCATTGGAAGGGGCAACTATACCATCCCATCACCTCACATGGTAGCAGAGCGTGGTTACGACCATTGGCCCTTTTATCATTGTTTATCCTGTTCCCCCCTAAGGCTGCCTGAAAATATCTTTATTTGTACTTGTGCGCGAGGTTTTCCAAGAAAAATTGGTCCTGTAACTTTTATAATCTTTATTCTCTCTATTCATAGTTTCTACATGTGCTACGGACGGAGGGGCAGGTAGGGGAGGATGATTTTTGTCGTTATGTGAACTTCTACATGTCTTCAGCAAGGGGAAACTTTCCTCATTTCAAAAGTGGAGCTTTTTGTGTAGGACTGCCTCTCTTCCCATTCATGTGGACTAGACATTTACTGGATTATTTTAGTAGAGTATATTCTACTGTTTTCTTTTTCAAACCACTGGTGGGCCTATTGTGGCTGGAGAAAGAGGCAACCTCCAACTCCTTCCCAGGCACATTTGACCTGGGCACCCTGCCAAACCAAGCGCTATATGCCCAGTGTATGGCACTTGCACCCATCTTCAGGAACTGCCTGGGACCCAATCACCAACTGCTTGGTAATTGCTGCTAAGGCATTGACATTCCAGTCTGTTGTGTGGCCTAATGTTGTCGACCCCAGCCAGAGCTGGAAGGTCCACCATTCCCCACCACGTAATAGGATACAGATTGTTGCCCCATTAACACGCCGACCCAAAAGTTTGTCGGTACAAGAGCTTATGGCATGTATTTCTGCCTGGAAAATGGTAGCAACTGTCCCCAGCAATTCTGCAATCACCGTTCTTGGGCCATATATGCCCGAGCTAGCTCTACCATTCATGACAGAGCCTTGCTCTGCTGTAGGGCGCTCAAATGTTGTTTTTTCAGGTTTTGACTGCTGTGTGTTATTGCTTCGGATTCTAGAGAAGCAAAAATAAAGAAAACCCTTACTGCTTTGAGCCTGCGGCTGAAATTCAAGAAACACGGAACATGCTTTAGCTATGCTATTTTTGCGGTTTTCCTTTCGCTAATTTCTTATCATTTTCGTGTCTGCTATTTTGACTTTACCTACAGATAATTAGGCACGTGACGGATGTGCCCTAATATTACTGATCTCTGTGGTCTACTGACTAAAATATATCTGTCGTAATAATGATGTTTGACTGATTATGTAAATGAGAACTCGCAGCTCAGGTTCTCGCAGAACTTTAAAGGATTATAACGCTTGATGACTCACCACTAACTTCCATAAATTCCAATTATAAAATCTCGCGTCACCGCTCCTTCATGACATTTTTTGGCTAATTAGTCCAAGGCTAAGGCATGTTCCATGCTAAAAAAAAAATGTTTCTCACCTCGCAGATTGACTTAACACTCCTGACGACTTACCTCACGTTTACTCACAATTACCTACCTCTTGACTTTGAACAACTATTCAGGGAGTTTTAGTTGAGTTTCAGCCCAAATCCTTAATGCAACCAGATGCTGTGCGTAATATGCTATGGTAATCATTAATCAACTGTTCAAAATCGACTCTTTCAGAAAATCGAATTTTCGCCACCCTTACCCCACTGTGTGCCGTTCCGTAACATCATTCTTAACATTTTGTCGTGTTAATTGCAACATCTATTACGAATTTGATACAGGAGAGCAATGAGAATTGACAGTTCTTTCAATTCAGTCACGACAACCCAGCAGCAAGTGACTGATTACATTTTGATTCACCACCTATTGAAAAAAAGAAAGGGGAAACCTATAACGAAAACGAGAATTGTATGTGAACTGAGTTATAATAAAGGGGATGCTTTGGGTCCTGCGACACACCAAATGACATGCACGCCTCCATGGAATTGAATGGTTCCTTCTCTGTTCTATACCATGACGGGGAATCACTATTAGGACAGTTTTTCAACCTTGGTACCATATCCTAACACGAACTGATGAAATTATGGAAATTGCCCACTCACTCAAAGCAGTGTAATGTTACAGGATGGTGTTGTTGAGTTTGTTACAAGTCCTTACCCAGCTTAATATGCGAGTGGCTGAAGACCAGACTAAACACGAGGTCGTTGAAAACGTTGTGGACATCTTCCTGCTGTAGGAACCTCAACCCCAAGAATATTTTCACCCTCTGACTCCTAGCGTAGTGCAAGTAATGCACCCCCCACCGTTTCCTTTAATGTGTATGGTCAACCCAGGAATGAAAGGAGAAACCGTCTTACATTTTAAAGTAATTCCAAGTTCCATTCAGTTATCTCTTCGTTTACAGAAGCTCGAAAGGAAGAGGAGTCAATCGACGACTAGCAGCGCTGGAGATGTGACTAAGACGAGGACACGGGCAGGTAAACCTCTGGGCGGCACATCGAGTCTCATCTCCCTGAAAGACATGCGGCGGGGCAGCATAGCTCACGCCGTCGAAGTCGTGACGAGCAAGAAGCGCGGGAAACGCCCTGAATCTCCTTGGGTCGTCACCGCTCGCCTGGAAAAGAAGGAGAGTCGAGAGTCCCGCCGTCTCCAGCCAGAGCAGAGAAGGAAAAAACTGAGACCCAAGTGAGTCTTGCTTTAGGCAGAAAATAGAAAAGCGTCACCGCCATTTCAACTGCAAGTGCAGTAAGAGGGTGGTGCAAGCGACACAGCCACAGTCATGCCACTATCTAATACTCCTTTGATGGGACATGCGCCTTGGCATTGGTTGAGATATCCGTTAATGGAAACTAATAGGCTTACTTACGTTATTGGTGTTGTCTGTTTAGATGTTCAGTCGAATGTTATCTATATTATGATGATTATTATATGAATTCAATTCGTGTACTTACTCGATTGATATAATTGCAAAAACAGTAGATAGGTAGCGACCTGAGTCCCAAACCAAACTTTGTATTTTTACATAGGGTGCTATTGTATGAATCTCAATGAGACAATAAACGCTCACTATAATGGAAAAAGTATGAAACACGTTAGTAATAACAAGAATCAGTATAGTTGTACGTCATGTCGCTAACATTATGTAGCTTGTCTAGTGAGATTCATGAAGTTAGTAAGTGGTCAGTTTGAAGAGCTCTAATGCTAATCCCTCGAGTATGAAGCTTTTTGGGGAAGTGAAATCGAAGTACGCCATATTGTTCGTGAGTAGAGAAAAAATTAAATAAATAGTTTGAAATTATAGTTTTGACCACAGAAACAGTCCTAAACCTTTTGGGATTGACAACACCCATGTTTGGCTGTTCAGAGAAACTCGGAACCCGTTCCGAGTAGTCCTGGAACCTTAAGCTCGTTGTCTGGAGAAGGAGTCCAGAACCATTGAGAACTAGTTCGAATGACGTGAAATGTTTGCCAGAACTTTCAGTTCGTGACAGGTGCAGTTGACGTCTTCACATTTATCAATGACTCCTGCCTTTTGTTGACAACTTGCACACTCTTGGGAAGTAAAAATGCAACATTTTCTAACACAATCTTGTGGATTTTTTTTAATAAAAAGATATCGTTTTATCAACTGACTCTTAAGACTGGTCTCTGGTTGTTGGGGCTTCTAGATAACAGTGAGGATGCCTGTCCAGCAACCAGCTGTATGCTCCTACCTCAGGCATGTCTGATCCTTCGGTAATCCAGGATTTTGGGAATCCTACGTTGTTTGAGGCCGTAGTTCCATACTTGTTCTAATTTTTATTGGTTCACCAGGTGACGCCATATGCCTCCAGAGATTTATTTTTCCCAAATCCTATCATATTGCGACGCTGCAGGGGAAAATCTGCCTCATTTCACACTGCCCTATCTGACATACTTACTTACTCCTCGGCGCTACAGCCCATGAAGGGCCCTGGCCTCCTCAACGACATTTTTCCAGTCAGCTCGATCCTGAGCTCTTGACCTCCATCTCCCGGCCCTGATTTTCCTTAAGTCCTCCTCCACATCGTCAAGCCACCTTTTCCGCGGTCTTCCTCGCAATCTGCGGCCTCCTGGCTTTCCTTTATATACCTTACGCACGGTCCTATCCTCACCCATTCTCTCCACATGGCCGATCCATCTGAGTCGACTCGCCTTTATCTCCGCAACAATGTCGGGATGCCCATACAGCTCTCGTAACTCGAGGTTTGTGCGGATTTTCCAACTTCCGTTGACATTTTTGGCGCCAAAAATTTTGCGGAGGATTTTCCTTTCAAATCGCCTCAGAAACTCTCCATCTGCCTGTGTAATGGTCCAGGCTTCGGAACCGTAGAGCACCACTGGTCTTATCATAGTACAGTACACTCTAAGCTTGGTATTTCTGCTAAGCCTGTGGGCTCTAAACACCCGGCTCAGAGCATAAAAACATTTATTGCCAGCCACGACTCTTGCTCTTATCTCCTCCTTCATGCTGTTGTTCTCTGTGAGTAAGGTTCCCAGGTATTTGAAGTTCGGGGTGCGACTATATGTGCTACCGTTCAGTGTGATGCTTTCTGGCTTTATTCTTTCTTCACGCCTGGTAGAATACATGTAGTGCGTCTTCTGTCGGTTGATGGAGAGGCCCAAATCTCCAGCACTGAGCTCCAGTCTACAAAGCCCATCTTCAAGCTCTTTAAGGTTTCTTGAAATCATGTCGATGTCATCTGCATAGGCCATGTTCTGAGTCATCCAGTCCCACAGTGTGCCCCCGGGATTGCTCAGATCGACTTCCCGCATTACCTTCTCAAGTGCTAGGTTGAAGAGGAGGGTTGACAACGCATCTCCCTGCCTCAAACCCTGGTTGACCTGGAACTCACTGGAAAGCCCATTCTCCACTTTAACCTAACCCTTTGTATTGGACAATGTCATCTGCACTAAACGAATCAGCTTGCAGGGGATTTCCAACTCATCCATGGCCTGATAGAGCTTGTTCCTCTTAATTGAGTCTGACATCATGATGCTAACTAGGCGAACACGCGCCAAAAATCAGAATTTTGTTCTAGCAGTCGTGTTGAACAGTTAAAGCTGTGTAAAGTAGGTTTCGCGCATGCTTAAACATTTTTTCTTATTGTTGTTGCTATCCCATGTTGGTTCCGAACTAGTTCAAAAACGTTCAAGAACTGGAGTTGGAACAGTCCTGAACGCCTCTACCACCTCCCCTTTTCAGTACTATAGGTTCTAGTTCAATCTGAATCACGACTGTTTCTCTGGACAAAAATTGTGTAGAGACCTTGAACAAAAAGTTCAACTCAGAAATAGAAGTATTTAAAATTCATGAAAATGCGTTTCTTCGACGAACGATTTTTCACAGGTCCCGTTTCTAGTTGTGTAAATATCATGCGTTGAAGATTGGCATGATAAATGAAGTCAAGTTGGAAACTAACTGTCTTGGGTGAATACCCAAACTCCCTCTCTAGCTACGAGAATTAAATGTCAAATAATATTGATTCTGTTTCTCCCAAGATGTACTCGTACATTTATCTATGTCTTTATGTGATAGACTTTTAGTTAACTAATAAATGACCCAATTATTTATATTACGGTTTATTGAAAGTTGGTTGGTCGACGTAGAGATAAACATTTCGTGATTTTTAGATCTTTAAAATTGTGATAATTAGAACAACAAATTCGTAAAAAATTAACCAAGGTTAATATATTTGCCTTCTCAATGTATTATTTTATTCGTTATCGACTCGCTTTTATATTTTAGTGTGATAAGTATACTTTTATTTAGTTACCATTTGAAGGCAGGTACCCAAATTTTTAATTTATTAACTTGATACATTTAAATTATGACTTGAATTAATTTTCTCAATAACTGCTTCAGCCGGCTATATCACGTCCCGTCTTAGGTGTGTTTCTCTATCAGACCACTGCAAAAATTCAGTTCACAATGTTCATAAATAGGAGATGAACAAGAAACAAGAGATGTAAGTAACAAATTTAGCTTCCAGGAAGGATTGTTCTTTCTCAAGTATTTCAAAGAAATTCGCTTCCGTTACATTCTGGTACTTCATTCGATCGAATTGAAGATTGATTGATTGATTGATTCTGGAGATTGACAAATCTTTAATGCTTCGATGGTGGTTCTTCCCAATTTGTGGAACTCCACAATCAAAATGCCGGGTATCCCCAAAACGTTCTCTCGATCTTTTTTTTCCATACTCGATGGTTTTTGTAAGGATCTCAGGAACGAAAAAACGCACTACCAAATCAAATTTATTTATTTTATCATTTAAATGATTAACAGGAGCACAATCCGGTTCTTAGCGCACCGACCCAACAGCCCCCCTCCCCCCCTGCTCAACACTCCTTCAACTAACCTTCGGGTGGGCTCCTTCTTCCACCCTTTGTTATCCCGGCATCACCACTTTTCCATCCGCCCAAGGGGGTCATTCGTGTACCTGCCACCTTGGTAAGCACTAGCCTCTCTCGTAGCTTTCATCTCTGTTTACTAGCTCCCCTCCTCTGAGCTAGAATCCCATATTTGTAGGTTGCATAGGCAATTTTTCATCTTTGGTACTTAAATGTGTAAAATTAATCATTTAAATGATCTGGCTGTAGAACCATAGAGGTCTACTGTTCCATTTTTCAAAATAGAACCCCTATTTCTTATTTCAAACTAGAGTTGTTCAAAAAGGAATTCCATTACCCATTACAAATTCAAATTGCACTTGATGGATTGCAATGATTGATACATTGATTTCTGAGCGACGAAACTCATAGGGGACCTTAGGATACACACCCAGGCTGGAAAAACCATTACGATATACACCCGGGTGCGCGTTATTATACACACCCACCATTACGATATGCACCCCTACAAAGATTATCTTATACACCCGATGTGAGCAATTAGCGAGGAGGTTGCTCACGTTGTCCCCCATATCAGTGAGATGTGGCATGAGCCACCTCGTCAAATTCATATAAACTATGTACAAATAATGTAACGTGGCATGAGCCGAACCGTCAAAGTATTCGAAGTAGGCGTGTCTATTTGGGATGAAGTCTCAGTTTGAAGGAGAGGGCTTTGACGAGCTTGTAAGTAGATACGTTATCTGGATCACTCTCTTGGCGCCGAATCTACTTATCTACCCTCTAATATTATACCTACTATATTAAATGTGCAATATTATGTGCAAATTTATTTCTATTTCATTGTGACAATACTTACCACGCCTGTGCCAGATGAAATCTACACCCAAACAACACAGCCTAAGGCCAAACGATAGTCACTGCATTCTTGCTACTGGCCACAGGTAGCAGTGAGCTATATCGACTAATCGGGTGTGTATGATAAAAGGTTCAACTGTCATAGGCCAACGAATAGGTGTGTATCATAACGCGACCCAGCGGTCTTTCACTTCCAAGCGGCCAGTCGGGTGTGTATCTTAGGTCGCCCAACTCATAGGGGACCATCTCGGAGAGGACCACTATAGAAGGATATATCATTGAACGACAAATCTTTCATTTTTTCTTCTAATCATTAAAGAGAAACATTTCTCCAAAATTCATATTATATAGTGCAATAATACACAATTTGTACCTCGCCTTTAAACTATAAATTCAGGCTAGGAAGCCCTCACCACTTCTTTGTGGTTTTTGTCTGAAAAACAATTTTTGTTTAAAGCAATCATTGATCCCATACAAATTCAATATACTTAGCGTGAAGCTGCGTTTGATGTTGAAACGACAAATTAGGTCATAAGGGTCATTAGGGCGATTTGGCCTATATAAACCATTTAGAAGATTCTGTGGGTAGACCTAAACTATTGATATCTACATTTTAACTACATGGGGTAGAACATTGATATATTATGAATTTTATTGGACGTACAAGGAAGAATATCTCTAATATTACTGCCATTTATTACGTTCAACGTACCCAGTGATTTTATTGTATCGCAGTGTTGGAATAAAACTTCATGTTACCATTCAAATGAGTTATATTATAATTTCCCTCTCCCTTGCATGAATCATTCTCCTCCTGGGTTTTAAATGCGGATGATAGAGAATTTTTGGTAGAGTTATAGTCTAAAATGCAATGCACTCAGACATTTTTATGTTTTAGCGTTAAAATCCAGGAAAATTTTCCAATTTAATAATGATCTCTGAAAAGAACATTTTGGGAAATTTTCATTTTAAAATGTCTGGCGCCATTGCCATTTTTATCTTAGAGTTTTAAGAAAACTCGCCGAAAGAAAGCATATTATTTCAAACACAAAACACATTATCTGGACTTCATAAATTGTAGGTATTTATCTTTAATAAAATTACACAAATTTAAAAAAACCACCCACTCAGTTTGAGTAAGCAGAACCAACTTTTCGGAGAGATAGGTAGGTGAAATATGAGTAGGTTGAAAGTATTTAAAACACTTTTATTTTTCATAAATCAGAAGACAGGAAACAAGAAAAGATCTGCAGCAAGATGTGCGAATTTTTCCAAAATTATCCTCGTTTCTCTTGTTAAATTGAGTGAAAATTGAAACACTTGGTAAGCTAAAAGCGATGATAAATTTGATAGCAAAAAGAAAACTTGTTTTAAAAAAATATTCTTCCATTCAAACAAAGGACTTCAATTTTTAGAATTTTTCGACATTTAAGTACAGTAGTATTCAGCATGAATTTGCGCTTGAATGAATTTTTAAATGAACAATAATTTAATGTTCTTAAAAAGTGTCTTAAAAAAACTCATCCCCTCGTTTGGAATTATTGATTTTTGGTGGAAGAAAGAAGCTCTTATCTCAATCCTACCGAGAGTAGTACGACGATTAAATTGTTCATTTTAAAATATCGGTATTGCAAAAGTTTCGTTGCCTAGGAAAATGAGTATGTAGCTTGAATTTGTGCTCAAGAAAAACATTTATCTAGTTTTTTCAGAGTGAAAAAGTTGGAGTGAGCTGTACGCCATTGCCAGGACTGTAGACCTATAAGTAGGAATAGTAAAATACACAAATAGTTACACACACAGATAACCAGGCTAGGACACTAGAACTAATCAGTCTTGTAGCAATCTATCAACTAATCAAATAATTCGAAGACAAAAACGAAGTTGGAAGTTGATAGTCATGAGGGTTGCATAAAAAACGAATGGGTAGATGACTTAGCCAGGCTGTGAGCAACCAAGACTTTGTTGGACGGTTCTCAGTGTTTTGTCACGTTACATGCCACTTGTAGTAAGTAGATATTGCTTATAATGAGAAGAGATATCTTGTGATAGTCACGAGGAATTTTTTATAGGCTTCGCCAGTTACAAAATCAAATAAATGTATAGGTTGACTAGGTTTTTTTGGGTGGTTTTCGTGCAAGTATAATTTTCAAACTCTGTGCGGTGCTTAATCACGCAGTCTTATTTGTGAAGGCCTTGATTGTGGCCCACGATGCAATCTCTTTCATCCCATAGTCCTCCGGTCAAGCGGATAGTATTTTGAAGAAGTACTCGACCTGGAATAAAAAGGAATACACGACGTCACTTAGATGCGTGGTCAGTGTTCAAGCTGTTATAAAATAAAATTAAGTATGTGGGTTTCAAGGACAAGGTATGTGAATTTTACTCTGTTCGGAAGGAGTGCTCTGTAGTGAAAACACTGCAGTTCTGGCGAGTGTGGCAAAATTTACCTTCAAAAACTTCACAACATGATGGACAACGCGAAATACTATTGCGCACAAACCAACGAACGACCCAACTGTGAGAGTAGTTCTGATAAGAAGTCGTACTTTTCTGACTAAAGGTTTGTATTGACAAGAGGTTCAGAACCGAACACGCCCTTTTTTGGCTGTTTTGACACGCCAGAACTAGTTCTGAAAAATCTCGAACCTCTTGGTTCGCTGTTCGGACAAGGAGTCCAGAACCACTTAGAACTAGTTCAAGTGGTTCGAAGATTTTTGCCAGAACTTTTAGTCCGAGACATGCGCATTAGATTTATCGCGTTATCAACGGTTATCATCTATTCCCGCCCAAATACGGCCTACCTACACCGTTGAGGTTGTCAAAACAAACTTTGTTTCAGGACAAACAGTTTGTGCATAAGTAGGTATGTGCTCAATAATAGATAAGCGATTAATTCTTCCCAACTTACCTTCCATTGATGAGCAGAAGTACAGATAGAGAATCAGTCGTCAGAATCAAAAATACAGTCACAGACAGAAACAGTCAGAAAATTTAAAAAATTAGGTAGTCAAGTTGTTTTGATTTTTGTAGGAATATTATTATGTGTTATTGTTGCTGTTGCCTCTTTTTTGGTTTATTATTCAATAATAAACCATTGTAATCGCTCTGAAAAAAAAAATTCTAACCCCCCTCTGAAAATTTCATGGTTTACGTTTCAAAGGGTGTAGAATCTGAATCTGCAATAAAAAAATTTTCCGTCCGTCCGCCGTACGCCGTACGCACGATATCTCCGAAACGGCTGGAGCAAAAAATCTGAAATTTTCAGGAAAAATCCATGTTGGTTCGACGAAATTCTTGAGCCAGCTCTCTCACAATTTAAATTGCCCTTTAAGGGCTGTCAAAGTTTTGTAAAATCCCTAAAAACCTCAAAACAAGTCGAATCGGCCTAAATATTTTATTTGAAGAACATACCATGAGGAATCGATGAGACCCTCCCACGTCCGTAGGTCAAACCATTCCCGATGTATGGCCCGATTTGTGGTGCCAACATTTGCGTTTTTTGGGTTATTATTGTTTGTTTGTAACCTAGTGATGCCGATAGCGTCGATTTGTAGTGAATGTGGATACTGGAGTGATAGCCGATGTGGATACTTGTAGTTTACAGCCGATACACGGGTTGAAGCATTCTGATATGCATGAAATCCTGATGATATATAGGTAAATATTATTCAATATTATTACTGGGGTTTATTGTTCAATATTATTACTGGGGTAAATAAGTATTCTTTCACCTGTGAAACACGCACACTCCAAAGCTTAGTAGAAATTCAAACCATGAACGCAAGCCAATTGAATAAACCCCGGTGAAAGAATTTGCAGCGTTTTGGTCTCGATGTCTGACGGAACCATGCGGGAAGGGGACGTTCAGTTTTTTGGTTCCAAACTACGTTTGGAAAGCGTTTGGACAAGTAGAACGAATACAGAAAGTTCTCGGTGGTTCTATCCCTCCCCCTGTAGGTTCTGGTTCTATCCCGAACTGGTTTGGAACCTCTTGTCAAAACAAACCTTAAGAACTTAACGAATTATAATTCATTGCTGTTGGAATTTTCCCCATAAATGTGCTTTGTTTTCATACTTGACTTGTATACCTTATCTACAAATCTCGTCAAACTTTTACACACCGCAGAATTGAACTGTGGTAGGTGCTGAAGTAGGGTTTTACGACGGAATAATTTATATTTTGACAAAAAAAAAAAAAAAAAAAACGTCTGCCAAGTGGGTGTGGCACATAGCTTCCTCGTATCCATAACATGACTGTATAGATCATTGAAATTATTATTGACTAAAGAACTTCGTTCAATTAGGCGAAGTAAATATTGAATTAGGGTAAATTTATTGTTATGCAGGAGCATAACTTGAGAAAATAAAGGTAGGCATGTTCAACTATTGAACAAACTATAAAATATACCTAATAAGTCGGAACAATCCCTGAAAATTTCATCGAAATCGGTCAAGAACTCCCGGAGTTATGCTTGTGGCAAGAACTGCGCATGCGCAGAGTTATGCTTGTGGCACATCAAGGATTTCACGTTTGCGCATGCGCAGAGGCTACTATTGATTCGGGGGTCATGAAACCTATAGGGAACCATCTACACCCCAACCAGCACAATCCCTGAAAATTTCATCAAATCGGACTATAACTTCGTGTAGTTTTGCCCGTAACAAGGATTTGCTGACAGACAGACAGACACGGAATCAAAATTGTTCAGAAAGGTCTAAAACACAAAATGCGAGTGGAATTTTTGATTTTGGAGACAAAAAATTTTCACATTCCGAAATTGAAAACAATGCTTCCGCTACCTTAGTAGACTCGGAAGCAATACGATTTTTCAGACATTTGCTGATTTCTATGCAAACTACGTTCGATAAGTAGGTAAGTACCAATGGCTTGTGTGACCCTATCGTTTTTAACTTTGTGCAACAGATAAAGTTATTGTCAATTCTTGTTAGGTATCATTATCGTTTCGTATTAATTTAAATTTATATGAATGTTGCGTTTTTCATTGGAACTGTGTTAGAATAACAACGTCTGATCTTCCATTTCGTTGATATCTGAATACGATTGCGAAAAAAATATTGGCGGTGGACAGGAGGGGGGAAAACCTCTTGTTACCAGGTAATTCTATATTCCCTGCCAGAATGCGGGGCCAGAGTGAAACATTCTACTCTCTTGTCACAAAATTAAGTTTTATAAGTTTACTTTTGTTTTTGGACCTGATTTGTGCCAGATAGATCCAACTTTAATTTGTGATTCTCTGGTTACTTAAAAATCTATGTAAACTTACTTCCAAAGGAGCATCCTCTGGTAGGTCGGTGACGTGAACAGCATTTTGAATCTTGTTTTTACCGAAACGGGCTCTTAGAGTGTTGGGTCTTAGTTGTTGTGCCAAATCCTGTAAAAAGTAAGTTTAATTTTAAACATATTTTTGCTAGCATTTCGCTAGGAGCTATTCAACAGTGCCAGTTTCGTTGATTTCCCATCTGGTTACTTTAGGGCGAAAATGGGAGGAGTTTTTGCGATCAACTCACTTGAACGCTTTATGGGTAATAAGTCGAAATATGTTGCCCATATCCTGAACTCCAGTCTGGCTCCTAGAATATTGCCCTCCAACTCTGCACTGCTACAAGAGACTGGGAGAAGTTTAGTGCCCCTAGCAGCCTGAGCTAGAAGGGGATGCAGGGAATTATACTTTATTAAGTCGGCAGCCATGACAAAATCTCGTTCCATGACAAAATTTCGATTATCCGCTGTTATTTAGTATTCAACTGTTACTCTCAGTTGAATCCAACCAGTATGTACCTATGGGTCAACCCAGCAGTCGAACGTTCTACAGAGACAAATAGCCGCCAATGGCCCCTTTCACTTTTGTAGGGATCAATCCAATCCAGGATTAAGCCTGAATATAACAAATTTACTATAAGATATGCTTACCGGATCCATTGGGCCGACGAAGTTCCTAAAATCTTGTGGAGTGTCCTCTTTGGTCGGACCGACTATTTCCATAGCTATGCAGCCTCCATTTACAAACTCGCTTACCATGTCCTGCATACGAGGAAATATCGTGATTAATATGAGCTTGTGTTATTAACACACTGTATGTACACAACCATTTTACTAACAACCTAGAACAACTTCATAATCAGGGGAAAAGAATAAATTAAGGGAAAATTGAGATCGTAAAAACATCCCAGTTGTCACATCGAGCTATAGATAAGTAAAATGGTTTTTCTTTATGTCCATAAACTTCCAAGGGTCAATACTACAACTAATTTGTACTAAAAAGTACATCGCGGAGTGTTTCTTTTAGAGGCTTCGTTTCTGAATTATCTCACTTTTAGGATTTCTTTCATCTTCTTGACCTCATGTCACTAATATTGTCTTAATTTCCTTAATTTACAAAATAAACTGAAATTAAAGGAGACCGTTGGAAGCAGCGGTGAATTTCTTATCCGCTTGGTAAGAAATGAACTTCCAAACAGCTATTTTTCACGGGTTAATAAACAGGACAATGTCATAGTTGTACACTTTCTAAGAGAATTACCGTCTTTCCGGCTGAGAACTTGGACCTCCAGGATAATGGTAGAACCATCAGGCTTATTGGCAACGATATCTGGCTTCTTGCCCTGGTCACTCGGCATGTGGTACAGTTGCTCGCTCTCTCCCCACATACCAGCCACAGGGTGAGAATGCACATGGTATCTGCTTGGCAACCTCATCATGATGCAGAATGTGGCCACCATGAGTTCGTGGGCACTGTTGCACCAAAAGATACAGGTTCTCATTTTTACCCCGACAGGCACAGCTGAGGGTATCTGTAGCTATTGCCCCAAGACTACCTCCAGAACGCCCCAAACTGCTGAAGACAGCAGGCAACCTTATATAAGGAGCGCAGCCACATCAGCTAGAACAGTTATCTAGTTGTCATATGTGACTGTGGTTGCTGGATTACCCTCACCTGTTCTTGTCCCTTGTCTACTTGTTCTCATATTGAAAAGTTTTGAACTGAATATTCACACATCGAAATACCTAATAAATTTTGCTTTGTCTAAAAACTGGCAGTTTCACAAAGATTGATGAAATGGCACATTGCAATGCTTCAGCCTTGGACTAGCTAGCCGACAAATGTCATGCAAGATGGGTGACTTGGGAGGGTAATGCAGAAGTGTCACATGTACCAGGGCGCCAGGAATGACCACGGGCCAAGACCGTGAAAAGAGCGGGGGCCCCACCACCAGAACTGACGAAAACTGTTTTCGCCATCTTAAACTCCTGGCACCCTGGTACTGGAACCTCTACTAGCTAAGTCTGGAGCCTTCAAAACGCTCCATCCCCACTCCCCAGACGCACTGGTATATAAAGAGGGAAGGTAATTGATGGTGGGGCAGCAATACGCTGGGGATTGTGGGATTATTAAGGTCAACAACCAGGGCTAAAGGGAGGGTAGTGTGTGTGTGTGGGGGGGGGGGGGGGGCTCAACATTTTTGATGGTTTTCTTTCTAATGTCATCTCATCATAAAGTGGAGAGTTCTAGGCAAGCAGCATGGGTATGTGCGCGAATATTTGAGAGTATTTACTGTGTTTCAACGTTATTTTGTCAACTTGATATCCAATTTTACAGGATACGTAGATGATACAGGATTGATTCTGTCCAATTTCTTGGATAATCGTGTCATCCAATTTTGATTGAGCTATATCCCTTCGTCAGGTTATGAATATGGATAAAAAGTAAGAGCGCGGCTAAAGCATTTTCCATGTTTTTTGAATTTCAGCCGCAGGCTCTAAGTAGCATCCGGAGGCCCGGCGCCGATTTTGTTTTAAAAATAATTCCTAAACCATTCATGCTGCAGACATATTTATGCTCATTAAGTTGAGCATGGACTAAACTTTTTAATTTTAATCCTTAAACATCTCCAGAAATTACTAGCAATTTTTGGCTATGGACATTATTAGATGGAACAAAATGCAAGTAAAAGTAATAATGCCCAGATAGCAGACATGAACCGTAACGCAAAACCATCAACGGGTATATAATGCGTACTCATTATTCTGATAAACATTCAATCAAGAGCGCTCCACAAATAATGTGTCAGTAATATTAGTAGGAAAATGAAAATGTTTACTCACCGTGTATTCTGGTAGGACGCCTCTATAAATCTCAAGAAATTCTTCTGCATTGATATTATCCAAACGAAACATCCTCATAGCAGTTATATGATATCCTTCGCCTTCTATCATCTCAATAATTTCTCCCAGTTTTCCTAAAACGGGCAAACGAACATTTTAAATGTCAACTTTATATATAAATCAGATAATTTGAAGGAACAAAAAGAAAAATAATTTCCAGGGGTTTTCCATTAAGTTGGTGAGTTAACGAATGCTTTCCGAGTCTTAATGACTTCTAACATATTCTTCAATATCCCGAAATAATCAGTCAGTTGATGTTTTTAATTCATATCGACTTCTAGCAACCTTTGAAAGTCTAGTTGAATGGTGAATTATTAACGTGATGGTGTATCCTCCCAAGTTCGCGTGCTCGATTGGATCCCAGAATGCTGACGGATGATCACGATCATCAATGTGTTGAACTTTACGATGATCAACAAGATGCACTTTTGAATTTGATTGTTATGTAAATTTCACCCAAAACCAATCTACGCGAAAACCGATCTAACTCGTCAAATCAGCTTATTTTACTCAACGATTGCAAACTTTCAAAGATTTCTACCTCAAATGGTGCTTAACCTATCTGAACTCCGATCTGGCACTCGAGAGAACTATAATCCCTTCCTAGACCACCAAAGCTGGTGCAAGGCTAGGTTGAAGGAATTTACCAATAGGCTTATTTTCCAGGCGACCATAAGATTCTATGCTCCATAGCATCAAGTTCTTTGAGAACTTTTATAACTATCTAGAAGTTGGTAATGGTATGGTGTGTGCATGTAGCCGACTAATTTTTTGTGCCAGAATCTCAGAACTGAGCTGCATTTTTGCTATGCGTTTCACCTGTTTTGTGTTGTTCTGGGTTTGGGCCTTGATGCTGTCTTAACCACCTTCTAGAAAACAGCTTTATCTACTCCTTCCCAAGCTCACTCTGACATCAAAAGGGGCAGCTCCTGGGCTATTGGACTTTCTCCTAATGACCAACAACTGGGACGGAATCCTAAATCGTTAAGCATTGTATTCTTTTGATAATTTCAAGATATTTTCCCACGTCTTCACACGAACCGAGTGCGACTGCAGCGATCTAAAGGCCAAGTGGAAGAGTCGTGCTCCTTAGATCTCATCTTCCTAAATGCTAAGTATAGAATGTTCAGCGGTGACCTTCCATCGCAAGACGTAACCCCTCACAGTCGATCATATTCTTGGTGGCCCCCTGCAGAATTCAGGGGAGGTAGCAATTCAGAATTGTTATGTGGTGAATACTGACTACCAACTAAAAAGGATGCATTCTCCAGTTTTCTGAAAAAGATTAATAAAAAATGCAAAGCCCTCACAGATATCTTAATGAATGCCCTGCAGTTCCAAATTTCAATACATGTATCCCTGATTTGCAATAAATAAGATCAATTAGTGCTAGTTTAAAACAAATGTTCAAGGTACGCGGTTTTCACTGGCCAACAAGTTTTTGAACGGGAGGTGTTGCCCAGAAACCCCCAGAAAAGAAGAAGAAGCACTGTGAGGCTCTTATTTCTCCTATTAAACTTCTGGTTTCGTATACCTGCTCATTCTTAACGTTTTCTATTTCCTTTCTTCCGAGTCAAGGCTCACATAGAATATCGTGCATACCTCTTTTTGACTCTCAACCCTTAAGAGTCGAATTTCCCAATCTCTCTCAACGCATCCAGGTCTCTAACTCATCTTCCCCATCCAAATATCCTCAGCTGCTGTTATCTCCAGTCTCACTGCTATATCGCTTACAATAATATGAGTAATTAGCACGGAGCATGAAGTCCATTAGTACATGGAAATAACTAAGTGAACTTGAGGTAAATGAAGACGTAAAACGCACGAAAGAAAAGATGCAACGCTGGCGAATGGAGCAGTTGGTAGGATTTAACAATACGAGGATTATTAAAAAGTCAGAATGACTACAGAAATGAATGGATCGTGGGGTGGATTACGATGTGATGTAGTAACGTACCGTCTCGCACAGCGTGTGGTTTGATGACGCAGCACGTCGAGTGTTTCAAAACCGCTGTGTCTGTGAAAGAATTACTTGGTGGGGCGTATTTCCCAAACAAAAGTTCTCGTTCCTTTAACAAAATGAAAAAATGTTAGGCAAGAGTTGAACAAGCAGTTGAGTTGTGATCACATCAACAATTGTTTCTCCAATTGTAGATACAGATAGTTTAGTAAGCATAAACTAAAGTGATTGATTAGTTTTACACTTTAAAATTTAATCTTTAAAAATACTCTGAAATGTAATCTTTGAAAAAATATCAAAAAGTATTCGCTAAAGTGTTCTATGACTTCAATACAATGCATTGACTACAAACATAACCCACCATGTTGATGTTTGGGGCTTGAATGAGGCATGAATAAGCACAAATTTCTAGCAGTACCCTGGTTCCTCAGTAAATCGCATGTTCTCATAATTTTCACTTTTACATAGTGAATATTTGAGTACCTAGTCTTTTTTGGACTTTTAGACGTTGAGGCAATGAGATTAGGGATGTTAAGGGGGTTGTGTACCCACAGACGCTCCGCGCTTCTTGAAACGATATGATTTTACCCTCAATTACGTCGGTCAATATATTCATAAAATAACTTTATTATACACCATTACAACCGCCAGGAACTCTAGTTTCCAATAAATGTCGAATTTTGTCAATTGGCTTTTTAACAACAGACAAAGTTGATATTTTTTAATGAAAAAAATGTCACTTTTCCCACATTTGTCCCCTTTTCTCCCTTATTGAACTATCTACCGTCTTCTTAGTTTTTTTCTAACAATTCACAACTATATTTAGAGCAACTAGACGGATTGGATTTGATTTATGTGCAAAATCTGATTTTTGGTATCGATAAAAAGTGATACCCTAAAAGTATCCATGAAAAATTGACTTTGTAGGAGTACTACGTGGACACAAAAAATAATCGGCCGAAATCAATCTGTCTATCGAAAGAAAAACTTATTACCAACATAACACAAAAACGTCTGCCAAGTGGGTGTGGCACATAGCTTCCTCGTATCCATAACATGACTGTATAGATCATTGAAAATTATTATTGACTAAAGAACTTCGTTCAATTAGGCGAAGTAAATATTGAATTAGGGTAAATTTATTGTTATGCAGGAGCATAACTTGAGAAAATAAAGGTAGGCATGTTTAACTATTGAACAAACTATAAAATATACCTAAAAAGTCCGAACAATCCCTGAAAATTTCATCGAAATCGGTCAAGAACTCCCGGAGTTATGCACGTAACAAGGATGCCACGTTTGCGCATGCGCAGAGGCCACTATTGATCCGGGGGTCATGAAACTCATAGGGGACCATCTACACATCAAACCGAACAATCCCTGAAAATTTCATCGAAATTGGTCAAGAACTCCCGGAGTTATGTTTTTAGTTAGTTTTTCACTCCCATGCCCGACGCAACGTGAAAACATTTCTGCCCGGTTTGGCTTAGATTCTTTCAACTCTCTGGATCCATGAGTTACTTACTCGTTTACACACTTTTACCTTCCTTCATATTATCTACCAAATAATTGTCTGCGTTTCTGTAGGATTCAAAGAATAACAAGAAGAATAGAGGAAGGCAGCGAGCCTAGCTACAATCCTGGCGGATGATAGATCGCTACGGCTTCAAAATTTTATATTGACCAAAGTAATCGTCGTACAGACATGGGGGAGGTTTTAAAATGTTCGTTAACAATTCTACATTAATAAAAAAAATATTTTAAAAAAATCTGATTTTTTTTGTTTGTTGGGTACCCAACCCCCTTAAGAGATGGGATAGGGACGAGGATGTTCAAGCAATGGGCCCCTAATAATATTTTTCCAATGTCTAACCAATCCAAAGAAAAAACCTGAACTTATGTGCTGAACCCTGGTCATGTGAGTGTTTAGCCCTTAGGGGCGAGATTGATTTTGCTCTTTTGAGGCAAGTACAGTTTTTTTTTTTAGCACACAAAACTTTATAAGTCAACTCAAACCTCTCAGTCATGCAACACATCACTATTAGGAAGTAACATGGAGTTATGAGTCTGCAGGTCCAGTGCCTGTCACGTCAATTGAAGAGTTGCTCAAATTTGCATTCTCCTCTGCAAAAACGGACGGATTGCCATGAACTTCTGCAATTGAGTCATGAACACTGGAATTTTCTTCATAATATTCGCCACCAGCATTCTGCAGACATAGATCTGGAATCATCGACTTCCTCTGCTCAATATCTGTCCTATTACAAATTAGAGTGACGCAGATTATAAGTCACAGAAACACCGTCACCTGTAACTTAACTTCCATCCTCCCTGTCAGTTTGAGCCTGATGCTGCAGACTGTGATGGATATGGTTAGTTGGCCCTTCCCGATTTTAGAATCCGTCGCCTTGGGAGATGAATCAGACGTTTTCAAGCGTCTGGGTCATCCTCTGAGCGTTGCGGAGCATTAATATCCGCATCCACCTCATTGGAAGGGGCAACTATACCATTCCATCACCTCACATGGTAGCAGAGAGTGGTTGCGACCTCAGGCCCTTTTATTATCATCTGTCCTGAAGCCCCAATAGGCTTGATGCCATTACTTATGATCCCCTGAAATATATTCTTCCCCCTGCCCTACTTATTGCATTTGCCCTGATGTCCTTGAAACTTTTAAAGAGAATCATATCACTAGAATGATAAACACAAGACAATTGAGAATCTATTTGTGTAGGTGCCTACCGTTTTTTCCCAATCAAACTTGAATTTCTCATGAAATCCAAAAGGAATTGCAAAGTTGACCATACCATTGGAAAGCTGATTGAATTTGCAAGTTTTTCATAAAAAATCGGGAAGGGGGACTACTATCTAATTAGTCTAATCGATAATGGTTTAATCAAACTACCTAACAAATACGATTGATATAAACCGGCCCTTAGAGATAAATATTTGAAAATCAGTTGACATAATACACTGGAATGTTATCTGATGTTTATACAGGAACTGCTTGAAAGAGGTGAGCAATATAATCATCAGCGCGCGATCAAGAGAAATGGGTGATTTAGAGTGTCTTTCAAGTACCAGTTTGGATTCCTCGAGCGAAGCTGAAGAATGAATAGCGTTATGAGCTTCGTCCGTTCCAAAACAAGCCCGTATGGAGCCGGGAGCTTCTCGCCTTGCTTGATCCGGATCTGTCGGACCGCAGATTTCTTTCATTCGGTCGATTCCTTCGTTGTTGATCACCTCCATGACGATGACTGGGCTCGAACTCATGTAAGCCACCAGAGATCTGCACAACCAGAAGAATGAATCATCAAGAAGCAACAATTAAAGCAAGTTTCATTGGTACAAACAGCCAGTTAAGCTGATTTTATTTATTTATACGTGTAAACACTGGTAACCGAGCCTGAAATTATAGTTTGTTCGAGTGATAAACGGAGTCCATAGAAGCTCTTCACCAAGTCCTGAAGTGGCAGAGTCACAGGCACCTTAGAGCCCAGGGGGTTTCAAACTAATTCCTTCCTAGCTAGTTTTGATTCATAAACATACCAAAGAGTTACACAATCTACTTTTGGTTTATTATTTCAAATGACGATCTTTTGTAATCAACCAAGAAAAAGGAACTGTTGACCTCCTCGAGGACGACTATTTTGGGAAAACAGGCAGTGGAAGGCAGCTTTAACTGCGTATAATTTGGGGAAAAGGTCACTGATCACATTGGGGAAACATCGCCGAAACTGACAATGTGCTCGATGTTGGTTGTCGTTCACGCAAAGTTCAGTGCGGTGATGGATGTCTCAATTCAACATAAATTTAAGAGTAGGCAAGGAAAGGCGTTAATTGTGATAGATAATTTCAAGTATGCAGAACACCGGACTATGAAAGATGGCTTTGTATGATTCAAATGCTGCTATCGCAAAACGAACTGTAATGCTGCTGGGTGTATTGACAAGAGCGTAACACAGGTCTTGTCATTTAAAAGTAAATAACCTGAAGCCGACAGCTATATCTTGCTTACTTCCTGTTACTGCCCAGGAGGAGCATTGTGCCAAGACGAAGTTCCGCCATCCCTCTGTATTCCTGGCAAAAGCCTTGATCTCATGCCACGACTTTCCAGCTCTTCGTGCCTCTGCCTCGATTGATCGCCTCCATGCCCTTCTAGGTCGACCCCGTCTTCGGTATCCTTGTGGGTTCCACTCCATTGCTTCATCTCCTTTCCTCAGTGTGTGGCCTATCCATTGTCATTTCCTTCTCTGTATTTCAGTAGATACGGACGTCTATTGACTTCGTCTGAGCTACTCATCATTCGAGATTATGTTTGGGCAGTTGAAATGTGATTTGTTTGTGAAAATGTTACACGTCAAGGTGGTTTTAGTTTTTGTTGGTTCTTTCTTTGTGTCATCTGATGGACCACGTTTATTGAAGTTTTTGTTTTCATTTTGAAATTTTCTGTTTTTCCCAATGAATGATTCTTCAGTTGAGATTGAATTGCTATGATCGCGCGCTTCACTTTCTTCAATGATCTTGATTTTCAATTGTTCTGTGGAAGGTAGTTCGTCGCGAGATTCGATAGCTATACGGAAGTTGTCAAATGTAGAAGGTAGAGAATATAGCATAATGATGCTCAATAGGTCTTGATGTATAATTATGTCCATTTCTGCTAACTTGTCTACGGTATCCGTGAAATTATTCAGGTAGTCTCTGATATTGTCACCCTCTTTCATGCGATGCAAAACGAGTGATTTCAGAAGAGTTGCTTTTCTAGCCGGACCTGTACTTTGGTATATGTTTTTCAATGTGTCCCAAATGTTTTTTGCGTATTCACAATTTTTCATTTGTTTTAGTTCGGATGGGGAAATCATCAGTAAAAGTTCAGATTTGGCATGAAGATCCATATTTAACCATTCTTCTACTTGTTCAGCATTTGTGTCGTTACTAATTGGTTTCGGACATCTACCATTTACGTAGTTCCAAAATCCATTTCTAGTGAGGAGGGCTTGCGCCTGGATTTTCCATGTATCATAATTGTCCCGACGAAGAAGTTCTATTTTACGATTTGTACTCGTCATTTTTTTTCTTTTTCTTTTTTCTTTTTTGTACAATTACTCACTTCGTTTTGGTTGATACAGTTTTCGTATTTCTCGCTGAGCTGAAGTTGTTCACGCGCAGGAGATGCGGTTAAGTCTCATAGTCTGTTGAAATGTGATTTGCACGACACGTCAAGGTAGTTTTTAGAAAATTATATTTTTCATAAATTTTTTGATCACAACAATACAACACACACAGGATTTGCCGCAAATAGCGGTTGAAAAACATCTGGAGTTTGTTTGACAGGTTGCTCCTCACCTTCCACGTCTTAAACGCTTACAAGAGCACCGATTTCACGTTGGTATTGAACAGGCGAAAATTAGTCCTAAGAGAAATATTCCTATTTCTTCAAATTGGATAGAGCTGCACAAAAGTACAATCTGCTTTGCGTATCCTGCTCTTGCAAGAAATGACCCTTAAAGGTGCACCCCAGTGAAAACCTATTCTGATAACCGGCCAAAGAATACAGTATATTTCTCCGTGTTGAGCTCATTTTTAATTTCGCCAAACTCTACATTTCTGTGCTACGGTGTTTCCCCAAAATAGTCGTCTCTAAAAGTAGTCCTGTTTTCATCGGGTTTCCCCAGAGTAGGATCGCCCACCTCCTCAAACTTACTTGGTTTATGTTTCAAGATACGTTGATTTCAAAAATTAAACAAAAAAGTATCTGTCCACCCAAGGCGTTTCCGAAACACATTATAATAAGCTTTGCATCACCCTGATTCAGTCAGAAATATCACGAGAAAAATTTCGATTTTGGGTTTTTGAAAAGTGTAGAGTATTCACCTGAGGAACCTGACAACGGCTAAGAATAGATTCTACAACTCATTTCACCCTGTATAACTAGAATAAAGAAACAACGGGAAAAACGTTACTAACGGAAATACATAGATACCTATATATAGGGTACCTCGATTTCAGCGGGTGAGACTCAAGGGTTCGATTCTTAAGAATAAGATTTTTAAAGATTTGTTTAAAGATTTTTTCTTTAGTTTTAGACCTTGTCTTCTTAAAATGTCTGTAACTCCTTCATTTATTCTCAAAATAAATAAATAAAATATTCTCAAAACTGAGGGTACCGTTAGAAAAAGCGTTAAATTTCCTATCTCCTCAATGCCAAATCATAATTTTTAGGGGAGTCAAAAGACCGAAAAAAGAGGTCAAAGAACAAACTGTGAAATCTTAAAATTTGTTGTTTTTTCAATCTAATTTCTAACTCCATAAAAAAATGAACACTCGTTTGCAAGTACAGTAAGATACAAACCTAATGCATCCTACGAGTTTTGGAATCGCCCTCTGGTCCATGGAAGCTAAGTGCGCAATTATCTTGTATAACTACTTACGAAAAACCCAAGGAATCCTGCATTTTGTAGTAGAGTTTTTCAACGACTGATGTTGGAAGTTTCAGCATCCTGAGTTCCGATATTCGAAATCCTTCGTTTATAATCATTTTCATTATGGTTCCCATTTTGCTCCGGCCATCCGGTTTGATGATCACAATAGTTCTGGAAGAAAAACAGTATCTTTCAATTCATTTGCCTAGCTGTCAATTTTTATAGTACCATGCTATTTATTATTAACATATTCACATTCTACAACTTTTGAATTTGCAATCTCTTTCGAGGCCAAAGTCCGACCCTTTGAGACCTAAAGTTAGTAACCATAAAGCATTGGGCAGGTCCACAGCGGTCTTTTGCAGTCAAAGTATATTACGAACCAAACCATTGTTTTGTAGCTGTGCAACGGCCATTTTGGGGGCATTTTCATTTTCGTCTGGCTGACATTATCTTTCATAATGCAATTGCTTTGTGGGTTGTGCGGTTTAAAGAAACAGGTTCTACTATGAAACGAAGATCTCCAGGGTGCCTGAGAACCGCTAGAACAACAGAAGTTGTGGCAGATGTGGGAGATGCTTTTTGAGAAGCCCAAGTCACTCTGTCCAGAAACAAGCACGAACCCTTGGAATGTCTCGTCGTTCCCCAGGGCGAATTTTATGCAGTGATTTGAAACTTCATCCTTACAAAATTCAAATCGTTGGTGTGGTATGGATGTCAGATGAGGTCCACTTCCATCTTGATGGAGATGTCAACAAGCGAACTGCAGATATTGCTCTGATACAAATCCACGCTTGTAGCATCAGTGCCCCTTACACAGCCAAAATGTTACAGTTTGGTGGTTGGCTTAATCACAGGGCATCATTGGGCCTTATTTTTTTGAGGATTCTTCCACTAGCACAGTAACTGTCACTTCAACCTGATATTTGACAATGATCGAAAACTTTTTCGCCCCAAACCTTGAGACTGAGTACCCTATGAATGAAAACACTTGGTGTCAACCAGGGCCACTTCCCATACAGTGGGAATCTCCAGACTGAGCAATTTTTAAAAATCGTGTCATTTTTCGAAGTAGTGATATTTAATGACCACCAACATCACCTAATTTGACTGTGTGTGATTTTTTTTATGGGGTTACCTCAAGGCTAAGGTTTTTTACCACACAAACAAATGCACACAACCGACGATCTGAAGGGGAGGATACATGAAGAAATTGAAGCGATTCCTACTGACCTACTGTACCTACCCTTGTATCTATCACTGATAAAGTGTCGCCCAAAAAAACGGCCAGTGATGTCCGTGTATTATCAGAATGTACGCAGGCTCAATACTAAACTTTCTCACTAACGCTCCACTGCCCCTGCTATTAATTTCGACCTTATTTGCGTTACTGAAACTTGGCTTCATGGTAACTTGCTCTCCAACGATCTGGGATTAAAACAATATGCTATATACATGAACTACAAACTGCCTTCGGAACAACAAGAATGTAATCAGCGATACGTGTGGCCTTGTGGGAGATGCTTTTTTGACATTGGAAATCACTATTAGGTGTCATCCACTCTTCCTGGCGTACAAACATTCCAAACACGCCGAAATATAAATGTTTCATCAGGTGGCGAATTTTTTACAAATTGGCCAGGACATTTCATCCCTACAAAATTCAAATCGTTCAGAAGTTGCAGCTAAATGATTACATAAAAAGGTTAGCCTTTGCAGAAACATTTTTAGAGATGGCTTCTGACAACTCCACTTTCGTGGTATGAATGTCAGATGAGATCCACTTCCATCTTGATGGAGATGTCAACAAGCAAAACTGCAGGTATTGGTCCGATAAAAATCCAAGCTTGTTGCATCAATGCCCCTTACACAACCAAAATGTTACAGCTTGGTGCTTGGCTACGTCATTGGTCCTTATTTTTTTGAGGATTCTACCACTAGCACAGTAACTGTCACTTCCACCTAACATGTGACAATAGAGAGTTTCTACTCCCTGCCCTAATTTAATAACTCTTTTAATTTTAACCAATTTCATTGGCTTCCCAGCACAAGAACCAAATCTACTCAGAAAACAGGTAAGATGTACACACTCAATACCTTTAAAATTTCATTTTGTACTTACGACTGCATTGAATGACCCATGACGCGTTCAGTGTACGCATTAGCATACCCTGTGATCTTCACGTGGCGAGAGAATATCTTGACTATGTTGCCTACAAAAATATCTCGTTTTTCCAAGTTGTCAACCCGAGTCCTCTTCAGAAATACGCGATCCTTGCCAATGTCAAACTGGAAGAAACACGTTAACATCATTTTAAGGTGTCCAAAATTGGATATAGCCCATATGAAACTAGTTGTAGCAATAATTATTGCTTAATTAAAATAATTATAATTTATGGTGCACTAATTCGAACTCACGATAAGTTTGCTGATTCCTACTTGTTTCGACAGAGCAATATATATACACTTCGCTCGTTTATGGAGCCCACGAGTATCAGGTAATTTTAGAATACTAGTAGGCACGTTATCTACTACTAGCTGACCAGCGAACTCTGTTCCGCCTTTGTGGTTATAAATCAGCAGACTTTTAATATTATCACATTAGTAACATAAACTATCAATAACTAAACACAGAGCTATAAACCTAGCGAGAACCCTTGTTTTCTGGCTGTTTCTGCCATTTTGGTGAGCCTATGTATTACCGCTTGGTGAAAAATCAGGTTTGAATAGCTAATTTAGTTGACAATTTTGAGTACTTCAATATATTAGTTGAAAATTTTGAGTACTTCAATATATCTGAGTGGTGTTCTCGCTAAAAAGCTTAATTGTTGAGTTATACCTGGGAAACTGCAAAAAATCTGAGAAAATCGCCCTCCTGAAGTTAGCACACGGTTAATTTGTTCAAATTTTTGGTTATAGCACCCCTGTATGGGTAGAGATAGCCCACCAAATTTGCGGAAAGTTCTTAATTTTGGCAAGCCAAAACCACCAGATGACTGGTCAATGGAGTATGACCCTCCGCTTCGTCTACGAATCTTGCCCTGCACCTTCTACATAGGAGAATCTACACTGATTACTTTAATTAATGATCAGCAAACCATATTCAGTGGTACCAAGTAAACAGTGCCCTACTAAGATCAAAATTTGACACTCAAAGTATTAAATAACAGCAATTTATTGTGCAAACTGAGTTGTGAATGTCGGCCCAACAGCCAATAAAGCTTTCTATACCTGATTGATAGCTCATCCTTTTTTTTTTCTTGTCATGTTCTTTCCACTTCAGCTTTGTATCTAAGGTCATTCCTAGGTACTTAGCTGAGTTGGAATGTGGGACTGTGCACTGATTCAGATACAAAGGAGGGTTTGTAATTTTTTTATTCGTGAAGTTCACATGAGTAGACTTAGTTTCGTTTAGTTTGAGGCGCCATTTTCGAGTCCACTCTCCAATGGCATCTGTAGGTTCTTGTAATTTTTCTGTTGATTCTTCAACCGTGTCTGCTACTGCCAGAATTGCTGTATCGTTCGCGAATGTGGCTGTAGTTGTTCCTAGTGTGCAAGGTGTATAATTTGTATAAAATAAGTAGAGTAGGGGTCCTAGCACGCTTCCCTGCGGTACCCCTGCTTAAATTTTGTTGAGATGTGAGTATTCATCTTCATTTTTAATTCTGAAGTATCTGTTGCTAAGATAAGATTCTAGTATTTGGCAATATTGGTGGGGTAACATCTCTTGGAATTTGTTAATTAACCCAACATGCCACACTTTATCCAAGGCTTGTGACACATCAAGAAATACAGCACTACACACTTGTTTATTTTCCAGTGCATTTTCGATTACATCCGTTATCCTGTGGACTTGATCAATTGTTGAATGTTTTGTTCTAAATCCAAACTGGTGTGTAGGAATTAGATTCCTTTCTTCTATCATTTGTATGAGTCTTTTTTTTAATAGTTTCTCAAACAGTTTAGAGAGAACCGGGAGCAGTGAGATTGGTCTATAGGACTTTACGTCCGTAGGTTCCTTGCCTGGTTTCAAGATCATGTTATACAAAACAGTACTTATGCCTATCTGGACCTACGGTATTCAGCTATGGGGATGCACAGCTAAAAGTAACTTGATAATGGTTCAAACATTCCAAAATAAGGTGCTGAGGAGTAGTGTGAATGCTCCATGGTACATTCGTAATGATGACCTCCTCAAGGACCTCAAAATCGAAAGAGTCACCGATGTCATTAAAAGATACGCAAGGAACTACGAAAACAGGCTTCTTGCTCATACCAATCCAGAAGCCATTAGGCTTCTCGACAACTCCCAAGTAAACCGACGCCTGAAAAGGACCAAGCCATTGGACCTTGGATGCTGATGTGAAGCTGAAATGTGGTGTATTGTCAATGGATTGTCGTATAAATATTGCGGAATTTATGTGAAGTAGTTAAATATCTAGATAGTTGCCTGTATATTACCTCAGTTGTAACTACTTGATATATTAACAAATAATCGCTCTATAAAAAAAAGTATTAAATAATTAAAACAAGTGTCAATTTTACAAACATTATTGGATCGAATGAAACATTTCCAACATCTTATTGCTATCGAACAGGAGGTTAGGTGATAATAGAGAAATTAAAAACTCACCAAAGATATCGTGTTGTCAGTTGGATAGTAGAACAGAAAGAATTTCCGCAACATGGCAGATTCAGCTTCGTACCAAGCAGCAAGGAAAGAGTATTTATCATTGGGAGGGACCATTTGCTGGAACAGTTTTTGTGAATCATAACTCAAGTCGGTTTTCACAACTACTAAAATATTGGATTACAGCACTAAATTTTTTGTCTTGGAAATCCTTTAAGGGAAAAGCACCAATAGTGGACACTTTGGAAAAAAAGTTGTATAATAAGGATTCGGGTTGAGCAGGGCACTTAAGTCTTTTTGAATTAACGAAAGTAATATCCTGACAAACGTGATGAACCAAAAGAAAACGTTAGGGCTAAAATGAAAAATAATAACTCGACATTAAAAACAACCAGTCAGTGGGTGGAGTGATTTTGAGCAGGACGCTGTGCAAAATGCTAAGGAATAGAAAATATGTTTTAAGCAATGTTCACATATAATATTCAAATATTTGTGCCCATTGGTTTGAATATATACTTCAGTAAATAAATTGATGATTTTCCAGTCACTCAACTCCGTTAATATTGATAAAGTGGGCTTTTAAAGCATGTCCACTTCTAGTACAGCAAAAATGATGGATGCTGTGGTAGTGGACATCCCTGTTCACTACTGGTGCAACTTCCCTTTTCACGAGAGGATATTTTCTTAATTTTCTACTTGTTCATTTGTATTGGAACAAGCTCTCGGTACGATTTTCAAATGAATCTAGTGTTACGGACGAGAGGCGGACAGGGGGTGTCCTCTACTCGTGCAAGAGATGTCCACTACTAGTTCATGAGATATCTTCTACTTATAAGTAGAATGAAGTGAGCGCCAGTAGAGACTCACTCATTATATTTAACTCTACACGTGAGCCAATTTATTAAAACGGGATTATTCTCGTGTCTCTCTACCCGAATACCAACCAATTGCAGCAACCACTGGATGTCCCAGTTTTTATTCCCCTGAAAAGCATATGGAGGGAAAAGACACATCCGTGGAGGAGAGACCACATAAACAATCTAGATGAAAAAAGAAGGACTTTTCACCACTTTTCCTAGAGGCCCTGCATCATTCGAAATGGTTTCAAGAAATGTAGCCTAGTGCCATGGAACCAAGTTCTTATCAAGTAGATACTTATTAGTTTAATTTGAGTTACAGTACAAAGAATTAATTGTATCCTAAAATCAATATGTGTTTGTTTCATCGATCATGAATGGTTCTTGTAAAACAAGATTAATTACTTAAGATTAAAGCATATTTGAATATTTTCTGAGGTTTCAGTGCCTTGCGACAGTCTTTCCATGTGTTTGAATGATGAGTTATTAGAATATACATGATTTTAAACGAGATTTTACGTCGTATTGTTGATATCTACGACGTGATCACTACTGGGTCATGAAGTGTCCACTACATCAACATTAGAAAATTTTAGGTGTCCTCTAAGTACTGGTGTTTTCTGTTATTCCACAAAATTTGACTCTATTTCTTCAAACATTTATAAAATTGGTGTTTCCTTTGATTAAACTCAATTAAAAATGTCTGAAGAGCGTGTAGATACCCCAAAAAAAAAAAAAAAAAAAAAAAAAAAAATTTGAGAGCTAAAAATTTATGAGGTAACGCAAACAAACACGTCCACTACTGGGCTTTCCCCTTAGTCTGGTCTTAAAAACAGGCAGAATTCGCCTTAATTTTAGATTCTGGAATTTCAAGTCAAATCCTACGATGAGGCCCAAGAATAACGTTCATTATTAACCCCAGGGAATGAAGGAAAAAGGACCTTCAAACGAACTGGGTTTCTTAAGACGCCCAGTCACTATCACATTGACCAAGAGTGGAATCATTGGAGTTCACAGAATACAAATAATTTGTAATTAACGACTAATACTCACATCGAAGGCCATTTTGGTCAGCCACAAGGATTTGCCTACTCACTCGATAAGTATCCACTAAACTTACAGCCCACAGTTAAGACTGATCAACTACAGTGAAAGTTTAAAACCGCCGAGGAGGAACGTTGGAGAGAAACCAATCAATAAGGAAATGTCAATTATTAATCTAAAAACCCATCTATAATACTTGGATAGATGCAAATGGTTCGTGAACAGATGCCGCTTCGTTTAGGTTTAGCGGGTTCAGTGCCGTTAAAGTGATAACCAGCAGGTTTATTTTCTCGTGGGTAGGCAACGTTATCAGCCAACTTCTTCTCCTTTTTTGATTTCTTGGCTCTGTGATGTACGCTGGAACATGCAAGTTTCTTAAAGAAGATTCGATTTAAATCGTATCGATCTTTTTGAATCGATCTTATTATAATTCGATCCTATTATAATAAGGCGAATTAAATTTCAATTTAAAAAAAAATCAAATTTCCAACCGTTTCCATTTTAGAATATATGTTGTAAGTTATTGAAAAACTCCAAGGACTTACCGATGGGAAGGCCCCTTGAATCATGTGCCATTATACGATTTATAATTGTATGTTTAAAATAGTTCTGTATTTATCTAAACTATAGAGTAATTATTGTTACAAAACGTTATCGATTTTTTAAAGAATTGATACTTTTTGGAATTTTTAAATGAGGTTTATAATAGGAAAATTTATTTAGAATCGATTTATTTAGAAAATTCATATACATAGATATTTTTTTGGAAATTTTAAAATGAGTCCTATAAGAATGAGAAAATTTATGATTTATAAATTATAATCTTCCATGAAAGTATCAATTTTTTTCAAGAATGGATGCGTCTTTGAATTTTGAAACGAGTCAGAGTGCATTAAATGCAATGTAAATTTTACTAGAAACTTCTAATGACTTCTCAAAAATGTACCTATTTAAACTGTAATAGTTTCTGTAATTGGACAAAAAATACCGGAAAACCTGTAAGTAACGCCCCCTGTCTAACTATCCAGACCAGCAAACTAGACGAGCTTGAAGAGTCTACCTTTGAAGAGAGTTTTAATGGCTGGGGTGGCTGACCTGAAGGGTCGGAGACTCCTGAAGGGAGCTTAAATGAAAATTGATCCACACCTATGCTGCAGGGATTCAAGGTGGTTAAATGAGCTAGGCGAGTTCTTAATGAGCTATTTATTAAAACGTAAAACACAATGCAATCACAACGAATATATAAGTAAATCAAGGAACGAGCAATCACAACTAATATGGTAAAGCACTTAGAACTAGCAAGCAATGAAATTTTATGAGCTATCTTACGAGCTATATTCAAAAGAACTTGCACATACAATCTCTGGACTTTTAGGGGTGCAAGCACCTTTAGAAATGGTAACAAATGACTTAAGAAAAGGCTGGAAAGCTCTACGAGCTCTGATTAGGCCATGAGATGGCAGATGATGGTTCAAGCTATGGCGAGCCAAGTGGTCGCCCACCCTTAGGGAGTTGAAGTTATAAAATGTATTGGTTCCTAAGAGCAACAGGACAACACTATCTTAAAGGTGAAAGGGGGTCACGAGCACTAACAAGCTCAGTCCAAAGGGTTGGAGAGCACTGTCGAGCACACTCTTGCAGGGTGTTGCGTCTTGATGGGGAATCATGGGGGAAATCAGAATCTATCACTTCAAAGCTATTGCCTCGCTACTTGGCATCCGAGATCACTACAAGCTCGAGCAATAACGAGCTGTTCAAACAACGTCCTGGTAAGAATTCTACCAAAAGCTCAACGATCACTACTGTCACAACAGGAGGATGGAACGGTTATAGAAAGATGTTAACAATTTCAATATTTTTCTTGGGTTGATTTCCTTACCAGTCAATAAACTCACCAACCGATCTTTGGACACTTGTAATGGAATTTGGAATGTAAAAGAATAGTGGCATTAATACTAGACGTAGAAGTAGGAAGGTAGCAGTAGGAGGGATTGAAGGATAGTACCCACTGTTACTGTTACCTTACCTTTCACAGGTTCCAAAAATCAAAACAAAGATTATCTTCTGGTTTGTTTAAGTAGATACGATTAGGTTTTTTGCTTTTCAATTTTGAAAAATTGATGTTAAAAACGATACACGATATTTATAAATATTGATACTTTGCTTGACCGATATTTGGAGTATCAATACCTACCTTCCGATACAGTATCGGTACAAAATATCGACACTTTTTCAACGATACCCATCCCTAGCATGTATCCATATGGATACATGCGCATTGAGAGTGTTAAGATGGTTCCGACAGCCCTTATACTCAGAGGCCTAAAATTTCCCTCATGTCTACAGGTTGCTGAATAGGTAATCACATAACTAGGTATACATCGTAAAACTTCAACGAATTTCAAAGGAGGTATATTTCCAATCAATTTTGAATGATCGACATTAATAAATGACTATTGACTGAGGAATTCCATCTTAGTTTCACTTGGTTGCCGACTGTTTCGTCGAGGTGTCCGTGATGTTTTCGATTCATTTTGATGGTAGCCATTCACAATTCTTTCCTCGTCTCATTCAAAATCTCATATGGGTTTACCGACCACCGTCGTCGTACTGATCCTGCAAAATATGAGCGATTTATTAGGAACTGGGAGCAAATAAAACAAGTTTTTATCATTTCAGGCTTCTTCAAGAAAAGAAGTCAAAGTCACACTTGAAAATGCAATCACCTTTTAAAATACCGGCTTTGATATCGGTTCAACAACTTCTAAATGGGAATTTCATTTTTTTTTCGGATTTAAAAACTTATGTAAAACGACGATAATTCTTTCACTAGGGTTTATTATTCAATTTCATTCGTTTGGCTTGCATTCATGATTTGAATTTCTACTAAGCTTTGGAGTGTGCGTGTTTCACAGGTGATAGAGCGGTTATTGAATTTCAGGAGGGACACAAATATGATCAACTGACCAATCCAAATAGGTATTTTGGTTGAGAACAGATTTACGTGCTCTATGCATATCTCTTGAAATCCCAAATGAATGAAATTGAATAATAAACCCCAGTGAAGGAATTTGCAGCGTTTCATGCATATCAGAATGCTTCAACCCGTGTATCGGCTATAAACCCTTTTAGGATTTCACTCCAGTACCTATCCACATTCACTACATCACTAGGTTACTGCTATAAAAAAACAAAAATAATAATAAAAAAAAAAATAAAATAAAATAAAACGCTGCGAATTCTTTCACTGGGGTTTATTATTAAATGATTCATATTTGAATTTGCACTAAGCTTTGGAGTGTGCGCGTTTCACAGGTGATAGAGCGATTATTGAAGGAGATAAGCATGGAGCACTTAAATCGGTTCTCAACCAAAATACCTATTTGGATTGATCAGTTGATCATATTTGTGTGCCTCCTGAAATTCAATAACCGCTCTCTCACCTGTGAAACACGCACACTTCCAAGCTTAGTAGAAATTAAAATCATGAATCGTTGAATAATAAACCCCAGTGAAAGAATTTGCAGCGTTTTTTTTTCAAGAGCGATTACAATGGAAAAATATTATATTTGAAAATCTCAAATTTCGTAAGACGGAGCATGCATATCAGAATGCTTCAACCCGTGTAGGCTATAAACCCTTTTAGGAGTTCACTCCAGTATCCACATTCACAACATCACAAAAAAACCCTGTTGTTATTGCTTGATTGCAGTAACCTAGTGATGTACTGAATTTGGATGCAAATGTTGGCACCATAAACCGGGCCTACCTACTAGGAATCGAAAATTATTGAGTTTAAATCAAGTTGAATAACTCCGAAAATGATCCATTCCAATAGAAAATTTAACGCTGAATCCAAAAACGAGGTAAAAAATGGAAATAAGTGAACGCACAAGTGAGAAATAGTGGGAAAAAATCATAACTTACAAACAGAAAGTGATAGGACACTCGTTCAGGCGGGGTTTTACTACATTTTTGATGCAGATTAACAGACAAATTTTCTTTCGAATTAGGTTTCCAATTCATGCGCTAATGAAAAATTGAATGATCGTATTCTCTTACCGTGTAGGTAATCTACAGAACCGTGTAGGTATAAACTCGTAAAATGAACAAAAACGATCATTAACGTTGAAATAACAAATACGTGCACCGTGTTTTTGGAAATACTTCAAAAACCTAAGAAAATTTACTCACATTATAACCTGATGATGCATAGGCGACAGCCAGAGAGATGAAAAGAAGGAATAGAGTCTTCATTGTGACGCTCAGAAGGACGTAGTTATTCTGACAGTTTGCCTATGGATTGGTCTTGTTTTATAGTATTTTGGCCGACCTAACTTATCCATAATGATGTATTGCACTCGTCGTTATTTTCTACTAATGAATGTGCTGACCATACTTTAATCTACGTAATTACAATGCGGATGTCGCCTTTTCCCGGTTTATCATGATTATTATCAATTTTTCTAGGATTAATTAAAACGTGGATCCTTAGTTGTTGTTCTTCTTTGTTGAACATAATAATTATCTGCGGCATTATTAAAATGAACTAGTTGTTTCGTTAATAAGTCAATAAAATACAACTTTTCCTCTTGAGGTGCTAAAGAGAATGTTCTACCTGTGAAGTTTAGGTTTATTATTTTCAGCTATGAATCTTGGTATTTTACCAAGAAAAACTATGTTTTTAACCCTCCTTCGAATTTGTTGTCACTTAACTTTATAGATTTCCCAGACTGCCCCAACCCTTGGTAGAGCTAAATTCTGTCCACTCTGTTATGAAAGTAAAAATTGACTTTACTCTCCACGTAAATTTCACTAAGTTGGGAAGTGAAAATTGGAAACTCCATTCCACTTTTAACGTAAAAACGTTCAGCAGATAAAATTCAATAATCGCTCTTTCCTGTGAAACACGCACACTCCAAAGCTTAGTAGAAATTCAAATCATGAATTGAATAATAAACCCCAGTGAAAGAATTTACAGCGTTTTTTTTTATTGAACCTCATCCCCCCCCCCACCCCCCCACAATAAAAACATCTATAATTTATCAAGTCCTTTAGCACTCGTATTGCGTTAAAACTTCCCCAAATCCAAATTTAAACGATGTAGCCAAAGGTAGACTGATGTAGAGGAGGCATACAAATATCATCAACTGATCAATCCAAATAGGTGTTTTGGATGAGAACCGATTTACGTGGTCTATGCATATCTCCTGAAATTCAATAATCGCTCTATCACATGTGAAACACGCACACTCCAAAGCTTAGTAGAAATTCAAATCATGAATGCAACTCAAATTAATAAAATTGAATAATAAACCCCACTGAAAGAATTTGCAGTGTGCGTGTTCCACAGGTGATAGAGCGATTATTGAATTTCAGGAGGTACACAAATATGATCAACTGATCAATCCAAATAGGTATTTTGGTTGAGAACAGATTTACGTGCTCTATGCATATCTCCTGAAATTAAATGATCGCTCTATCACCTGTGAAACACGCACACTCCGAAGCTTAGTACAGATTCAAATCATGAACGCAAGCCAATTTAATAATAAACCCCAGTGAAAGAATACTTATCTACCCCAGTAATAATATGAATAATGTAATAATATTGAATAATATTTACCTATATATTATCAGCGTTTCATGCATATCAGAATGCTTCAACCCGTGTATCGGCTATAAACTACAAGTATTCACATCGGCTATCACTCCAGTATCCACATTCACTACAACTCGACGCTATCGGCATCACTAGGTTACAAACAAACAATAATAAACCAAAAAACGCAAATGTTGCCACCATAAATCGGGCCATACATTGGGAATGGTTTGACCTACGTACGTGGGGAGGGTCTCATTCGATCATGGTATATTCTTCAAATAGGTACAAATTTAGGCCGCTTCGACTTGTTTTGAGGTTTTTATGGATTTTACAAAACTTTGACAGCCCTTAAAGGGCACTTTAAATTGATTGAGAGAGCTGGCTCAAGAATTGGGGCATCGTCGGACCAAGATGGATTTTTCCTGAAAATTTCAGATCTTTTGCTCCAGCCGTTTGGGAGAAATCGTGCGTACGGCGTTATTGCAGATTCGGATTCTACACCCTTTGAAACGTAAACCATGAAATTTTCAGTTGGGGTTAGAATTTTTTTCCAGAGCGATTACAATGGTTTATTATTGAATAATAAACCAAAATTGACTTTACTCTCCACGTAAATTTCATTAAGTTGGGAAGTGAAAATTGGAAGCTCCATTCCACTTTTAGCGTAAAAACGTTCAGCAGATAAAATTCTATTGGCATTTATTTCCACGATTTTCTTTTGAAATCCAGTTGTAATGTCTTTGAACTATGATTGTGGACGATCGAACAGTAGAATCTATTCTTGGCCTGTGGCAAGTTCATCAGGTTAACACCCTGTTAATACGTGTAAAAAAAGCTTCAAAATCCAGGAATCATTGCATGCCACAAGTTTCAAAACGGATTTTGATGATGAAATTTTTCGAAAAAGTGTATTTTGAAACTTTGGATCCACTGCAATACCTAGCTTGATTTTCTATCCCGACATCAAATTCAAAATGATCGAGATTTATTGCCTAAGAGAGATTTGTTAGAGAAAAACTGGTATCGTGACGATAATTACTTCGCTATATTGTATTATAACGTTTCATCTCTATTAATCCGTCCATCCCCCCTCCCCCCTACCAAAATAAAATTTGAAAGTCAAAGCTGGATCAATGTACAAACAGATAGAATTACAACTTTATTAATGTTGAAAGCACGGAATCGGATTTTCCGCTATTCGATTAACTTGGATGAAATGTCAAAACTGGAGAAGTGATGCTCGACACGAACCGATAGATGTCACAATTACGCCGATCTAGAATTTGGTGGTATACTGTCACCGCGGTAGCTGTAATATCAAACCAATGGTCATCTATCCAACACAATTAGTCACGCTTTCTAATCTAGTATTCATTCGAGGGTATATATAAAGAAATGGAACATCCTCTGGTTTATTAGTTTTTCCAGCGCAGCATTCGGCTTGATACTGAAAACTGAAACATCATGAAGATCTTTGGATTTTTAGTTTCCATCTTGGTTGTGATGACTATCCTGTCCCCAATCAATGCAGGAGTGAGTATGAATTTGTTTATAATATTCACGAGTGATGTTTTCAATAATAAACCAATGTAGTCGACCAAGAAAAAAGTGTAAACCTAAAAGTTTAAAATCAGTAGATTTTCCAGTCAGCTTGTACGGTTGTCACTCAAACAGTTCTAACTAAGTAAATGCAAAGAATGTTGGGAAACTGATTAATGATGGTACAGATCATGTATTAGGACCTATAAGTCATGCAATGATTACTACCTCTTTCAATTATTCCTTACAATCTTGTTAATTTGTAATAGTCCTGTTGGAATCGCTTACGTTAAGTACGGTGTCCTGATAATCTGTGATCATTTGTCCAGCCTCCGGGCCCAGAAGAACATCTCTCTCACCTTGAACTCCGCTGTCACTTTCATGGACTTATCACTATCTCTTTGTATTCTTTCTTTTGGCATGGAACATGTTTTAGCCTTGGATAACTAGCCGAAAAATTTCACATGTACCAGGAGCAACCAGGAGCTAAGACCACAAATAGAGCGAGGGACCCACCACCAGAACTGACAAAAACTGTTTTTGCGGTTTTAGCTCCTGGTCACTCCTGGTACTGGAACCCGTACTAGCTAAGTCTGGAGCCTTGAAAACGCTCCTTCCCCAATCCCCAGACGAACTGGTATATAAAGAGGGAAGGTAACGATGGTGGGGCGGCGGAAATACGCTGGGGATTGTGGGATTATTAAAGTCAACAACCAGGGCTAAAGGGAGGGTAGTGTGTGCTTGCTTTGCGCCGTTGGGTTGTCCCAAGCCACCCGTTTTCTGGCGAACGGTCAGTCACCCGTAGTCTCCCCCTAGCACCCTGGGGTTTCCCGGGGTAGTTGTAACCCCGTCCTTGATTGGTTTCTACTATCCCCCTCTCTCTGCTCCCCGCGATTCCCCACTCTAAATTTTCTTCGCTTCCCCTCCAAACAAAATTTTCCCGTTTTTTGGTGAACAGAATCTGGAGTCAGTTCTCTCCTTCGTTTTAGCCGGCTCTTACACTCTTGTTAACTTGGCTCTCCTGGGACCTCCCTAATACTGGCTGGGATCCCTATATAGTTATCACTTATCAAACTTGACTGAATTCATATTATAGTTATCAAAGTGACTTCATTTTCCTAAGTAGTGGCAAAGCAGCATATTTTGTGACATTGTTGGCTACCCGTGAAACCTCACCTTTGGTAGAAGCGCCCTAAGGTTTTATTCAACAACGCCTTTATTTATTCAATTGGTTCACTGTATCAACGAATACGAATTGAATTATGTATTTCCATCCTCGTTCGTTGAGCATGTACGCATTCATTTGAAATACAGCCTCTATCAGTTAACTGCACAACCGTTTACATCTTCCTTGGGTTCATTTTAACAGACACTTTTGGTTGGAAATGGGTTGTCAAACACGTAGCAGAGGGGTCGGACACGGATACACCCTGTGTAATTATAATACATCCCACTGATTCAAATGAAAGTGACATCTCAAGATCACGTTTCTTGTTACAGAAGTCACATTTTAAGCTGAAGAAGATCGCAGGACGGCACTTCATTAATGGAAAATACGTTTTCTGTTTGGACTCGGGACGCCACCGCAATCCCCACCACAATAACTAACTTGATTTCTCTGGTTTTATCTGATAAAAATGATGGAATGATATGAAGTAGTTTTTTTTTTTTTTTGTTTATTCTACCCATATTCCCTCTAAGTGAATTCTCGTGAGAAATTAATTACTCAGCAGTCAAATTGGTCAACAATGTAATAATTTAGGTAATAATTATAAGGTAATAATTTAAAATGATGATGTAATTTTAAATATGTTGATTTTGTATGCATGATGCTAATGGTTTGGTTACTTTAAATTAGGATTCATTGTTGACCAATTTGACTGCAGTGAGCAGATAGCTGCTAATAATATGACGAGGATTTATGTCCTGAAGAAGTTGTAAGTATATCAATTTTAAAACAAGTGGGTGTGGCACATAGCTTCCTCGTATCCATAACATGACTGTATGGAGTATGCAATATGGTTCGATCCAAGCTCGAGGCTAAAACTTTATTTTCTCTTTATTACTCACGAGGACCATCTTTACATCAGTCAGAACAATCCCTGAAAATTTCATCGAAATCAGTCATGAACTCCCGGAGTTATGCGTGTAACAAGGATTTCACGTTTGCGGATGCGCAGAGGCTACTATTGATCCGGGGGTCATGAAACTCATAGGGGATCATCTACACATCAAACCGAACAATCCCTGAAAATTTCATCGAAATTGGTCAAGAACTCCTAGAGTTATGCGCGTAACAAGGATTTACGTTTGCGCATGCGCAGAGGCTAGTATTGATCCGGGGGTCATGAAACCAATAGGGGATCATCTACACCCCAACCCGCATAATCCCTGAAAATTTCATCAAAATCGGACTATAACTTCGTGTAGTTTTGCCCGTAACAAGGATTTGCTGACAGACAGACAGACACGGAACATAAATTGTTCAGAAAGGTCTACTTAAAACGCAAAATGCGAGTGGAATTTTTGATTTTGGAGACAAAAAAATGTTCACATTCCGAAAGTGAAAACAATGCTTCCGCTACCTTGGTAGACTCGGAAGCAAAAAGGTAACTTATTCTTAGGCATAGTAATATTATAATGTAAAACCCTGTGGTGTGGGGTGTTATTAATAATAGGTATTAAATTATATGTTGTCCTAGATCCCCTGATGATGGAGTGTTCCACCACTCCGAAACGTCGGAATATTGATGAATAAATTAATAACAAAATTCCAGCCTTCATACAACAACACCCCACTTCCTGGTGGATAATCTATCTATCATGAAATGACACCTAGCACAGAGACGTAGATATTACCCGTATAATATTTACTTGACAAAATATTGCTATTGTTCATTTTCATCACAAAAAACAGTTATTGATGATTTCCCAGCTGATTCTTTCAGTATATAAAATTGTAAGCATATTTTAAATCGAAACACACATCTTTTAGGAAAGATTGATTGACCAGGAAGCCGAGATTACTGGTACATCCCGGATTGATGTTGGATTTTTAAGCTGATTTTCCTAACCTTAAGTCCAGAAGTTTCGTAAACTTGTTATAAAATTTTTAATACTCGTAATCGTTGAAAAATTTTTTTCAAATTGGTTTGGAAACGTCTTCACTTTTGAAAAGCACCAACACTTTAGGTAGGTAATATGAACCTAACTATAAGGGGAATGTGAAGCTTCAAGGTAAATCATTTTGTACAAAACAGGAAAATCTGTATTTAATCATAAATTTCAACAAGATTTAATAAAATTTGAAACTTACAGTAATAGTAATATTATGCTAGTGGTAACTGTTTGACAGGTCTCGGGGTTTTGTCAAGATTAGTTCAACTGAACTAGAAAAACATGTTCGCAAAAGTCGTCTATATAATTAAGTAGGGTACGGAAGTTGAACTACATAACATGAAATCGTTCGTAAATACTATTGGAATTTCCATGCGAAAAGCATACTGGGTAACCTTCGAGATCTTGTCGGTAGAAAGTTACACATTTTTATTCTAGAGTCATTTAGAAATGTTGACCGTTATTAGCGACTCACAAGCGACTGTTTCGACCCAACGCATATTTTGTATTAAGGTGCTACAATTAGGAGCATTCTTAGCTTTCGTCTTACCAACGTCGTCTTGGTACGAGTAGATGTGCGTTTCTCTGTGGGTAGTAGGCACCTATCCAAAGGAGTTGGCAAGTAAGCAACAGAACGGGGAATCCGTCTCAATTTTAGATTCTGGAATTTCAAGTCCGATCGTATCTATACTATAGTAGAGGCCTAGAATAACGGTTAACACCAGGAATACCCGAAAGAAAACAATTACCTTAGGAGAATGACTATACAAGTGAAGCCTCTACAAACAAACAACGCCAATATCCAAGGAGGCAGAAGGGCAGAGGCTACGTCACAAATCAAGCTTGCCGCAGCAAAAACTCACCTCAGGCCCTAAGGATTTTATCTGGAAAAGGTGGCAACACTGATTTTAATAAGCTCCGTTTACGATTATTTAATCAGATTGGTAAGGCAGGCGTATATGTCACAACATGGCTGCTCTTATACAGATTGTCAATATATTTCAAATATTCAGCTTCCTACGCTTAATGTTTTTTGGATTATTTTTCGAGTAGCACATCAAAGTTTTCATCCATATTAGCAAACCCTATTAAAAATAGTAAAATCTGAGGATGATTCCACATTATTATTTAGTTTGTTAACCCTTGGCATGAAAATCTAATTCTGGTCAACAACATACAACACAATTTCTTTGCCTACTTTTCGCCTTTTCCAATGACCTAAGCGACATGGATTTCATCAATTTATTAATTTATTGTTTGTCTTTTTCAAATTATGATCCAATTTTATTTTTGTTGTCTCTTGAAAACATGGAATCATGACAATGAATAAGTGAAAAACGAGAACTTCTCGTGCACATATTCCACTATATTTTTAGGTAAATTTACCTAAAGAGCTTTGAATCGAATATGAGCTTCAGGAATTAATAAAACACTGTACAAATGTCTTTAGACATTTTTTACAACTGTATTTCTAAAGCTCACCTTCAATGTTTCCTAGCTATTCTTCCCAATCTCGCACAGTAGTACCTAATCGTAAAATGCCTTCTTAAAAAGAAAATTGAAAAGTACCTAACTGGAAAAAATATATACTTATATATAATTATCACACTTACAGACGGTCCGTGTACAAATCGTTTATAAAATAATAGTAAAAAAGAAAGAAACCTCGGCGCTGCGGCTGAAATTCAAAAAACATGGACCATGCTTTGGCTGCACTTTTTGTCTGTTTGCTCTTATTTGGCCCGCTATCTTAAGCTTTCCGATTTTCCGCATTCAGCAATTCGGAATGCACGAATTTTGATAGTCCAAATTCTGAATAGTTCATGGATCGATCGATAAACGTTAATTCTCGTTTGGGGATCGTTCCATAAACAATATTGTCGTTTGGCTATCGATCGATAAACTTTAATTGTTGGCAGGAGGTAGATTGATAATTACGTCTGGGAAGTGGGGAAGGAGCGTTTTCAAGGCTCCAGACTTAGCTAGTACGGGTTCCAGTACCAGGGCGCCAAGAGCGACCAGGAGCTAAGACCGCGAAAATCTATGCTTTTCTCTGGTTTGGGTTGTTCTACCCTCCTGGATCAATTCTACTAGGCACCCCTCTGTTGAGAAACTTTACTTCAGAGAGACGTCCTAAACACTACCTAGAAAAACAAACCGCCAGAAAAATAAGAAGATAAAAAGGTCTTGTCTACCAAATTCCTTACGTGCTACTACATGTTTTAAGTGTGAAGCACATCGCAGTAAAATGCTGTTCAGCGCAATTCGACATATTTTTACTTCCTCAAACTTTTGTAAGCTTGAATATGACTGTTCTCTTATTTGCATCTCTTCTTAAAAAGTTCTACGAGTGTAAGTATTATTCCTTCCCTGTTCTGGAGATGCATTTTTCTTGAGCTTGATGTTTTCAAAACATTGCCTGAATGCCAACAATATCCTCCTCCATTCATCATTTTTCCCCGTCACCATCCAAGAGGGTACAAAAATGACTGTTTGGTCTATCTTTGGTTTCCCATTAAGGTATACACTTACAACCAGTACTTGTATAGGTACTCACACGTAGGTTCCTACATATGGACCGAACGCAGGTCCAAACTGGACTTGTTCTCAGGTAAAACACTCATTTCTCGTATAAATTTAAATTCGTCGCAAAAAGTGCACGAATACCAGGTAGGTATTTTCCTGAACCTCATATAATAAACACTTACTATGAAGGTGCGTTGCTCGACATGAATTAAATTAAATTTAAACTGAAAAGATACATACATCTTTGACATCATACGAAGAAGACCTGAAAAATTATTATACATTTCATTGCCCCAAGGTTACCCAGCATACTAAAGTACGTCGCCTACAGCAGTTAGAAATATAGGTAGGTAATACTACTATAGAATTATAGGAGGAATGTCGATCCATTTGATGTTTCATCATTTTCAGACGTTGACATTCTTGAACAACTTTTTTTGTCAATTATTCAATAGCTATTTGCCATGAATTTTTCATTTTTTGATCGATGTTTGGATAATTAGCGAAGTGGCGTATACCATTCATTTACATTAGAAAATACCACTAAGAAAGGTCGAGATTGCTGCCACCTCTGAACCGAATTCGTAATTTTAGGTGGGCTTTTATGCCTTGCGATTCACAGGTAGGTATTTAACCTCTTAACACACTATTGACTAGGTACCTATCTACACTAGTGTTTCACAACCTTCTTCCTCGATGACTCCAGGGGAAGCTAGAAATGATAAAAACAATCTAACAAGCACCCTGCGTTTCTATTAGTCAATACTTGAAAAAACGAATTTTAATACTCTTAAACGGTAGGAATGCTTCACCTTAGTCATGCTCGTTGGTTGAGAAACACGTAGGTACCTAATTATCTACATTAACAGTATTGTCAAAAAATAATTGTACTCAAATAATTAGATACTTCACTATATCACTTATCACTTCCCATTTCTTCACGAGATATAGTAAACATTTTTTCGTTACTCTTCAAATTACACTGAAACAGGGATTCCTTAACTTTCTAAACCTGTACCTCAAGGAACACACATTGTATACGGATCCTAGTCCAAAAGAGTTACGCGAAAAATACCATCAAAGTTTGAGAAAGACATTTCCTTGCACAATCTGTTTCATGAATCGGTACAACAATCCTTATGTACAAAACCTTCAGATTCTAAAGTGATAGTTGTCTATTCAAAGTCTTTCAGAACCTAAAGCAAAAAGTAGGTACTCCGATTTCTACAATTGCGGGAACGATGCGAATTATTATAATAGTATATATAAAGTATATTTTTACACTCACAACCTTAAACTCAGGTCGGTAGATAGGTACCTAATCATCGAGCTGGTTCTTGAAATAAGCGTCGGAAAAGTATGCGCCCCCAGTTTGTGCGAAAACTAGGCAAATCAGCGTCCTGATTTTCTACGTCTCCTCCATTTTCCAACGTTCAGAGCCAAGCGTATGCAGTTGACTTGTCCGATTTCCTCTCTGCTCTAAGGTGTTCTGGAACTCAGGAATGCCGGGTCGACGGACGCTACTTTAGCGGTGAGAAAAGCGTGCATGCAGAAAAGGAGGGCCTGGAGGTTTGAGCATTCCAATTCCTGAAAAAGTCATGAGTGAATACGGTGGTTATTTAAATTAGAATGAATAATGCTACCCCAATTTGCAAATTGGTAGTACTGCAGGGGTATTCAACAGTCAATGATTCCCTCTGATGACTCCAAACTAGCTCTGTGAAGATGGGGGGTTCCAATTATGGGGTGGACTGGTGATTTGGGCCTCAAAATTAAATTCAATTCGACCACCAAGTGTACAAAATGAAAGGAACTGCCCCTATAAAATGACCACCAATTTAAGTTATCCTCAAGTGGGAATACCATATTTCTGCGCTTATACAGAAACTGATAAAGTTTATTCACCTCTTCTACAATCTTCTGGAATGCCTTGGAATGGAAAATTTAAGTTTTGTATACAAAGCACTTGTTCAAAGTATAATCAGATTTGGAATCATTGTATGGGGAGGGGTAGGTTCAACGATACTGAGGCCACTGAATATCGTGCAAAAGTCGATCCTTAAAATAATTGCCAAAAAACCACGAAGATACCCTACTGCCGATCTTCATAACTAGCTTCGGGTTTTCTCAGTCCACCAGCTATACATTAAATCATCTCTTGCTTTCTTCCACAAACATCCTGATTTTTTTAATTTTTCTAAAACCACTCCATACGTTTTTCGCCTCACTTCGCAAGCAGTAATACCTGCCCCAAAAACACGACTATGGAGCACATCCAAAAAAATATTTTACACAGCTTGTCTTTTTTGATTCGCCACTTGCCGGAAAAATTGAGGATTCCTTCAAATTTCAGTAGATCTGTTTATAAAAATAAAATTTTCTCTTGGTTAATCATGAATGGACTTGATAAATAAACTCTTCTTACTAGCATGTATGTGAGTTGAGATGTATCTGTAGCTCATACTTATATTTCCTGATTTAGAATTACAAATTTGCTAGTTTATGCTCAAATTATGTGAGCTAATTCATGAAATTCAGCCGCAAGAAGTGTTTTCCTATTATTTTTACTATTATTGCTATTTTAAGTTTATTAATTAAATATGCATTTTAAATGGATACTCTTTAGTTTAAGTAACTACCCCTAACCGCACAGGCCTTGTCTTGCCCTATGGTCATGGGGTAATTCCAAGAACTATGTATCCTTCTGTCTCCAGTATGTCCATTATTTTGTTTGGAATAAACTTTTTTGTTCATTCATTTATTCAAGTACGAGCTCTGGTTGATGCAGGTGGCGATACCGCCAAGTACTCCTGACGAGATTCATTCTATGATCGAAGATAGAAAAAAACTATACTATGTGTTCTTGAACAACTTTCAAGAACAGAATTCATAAACAATTTTCATGATTTGTTATCGTTATTGTTCGTGTATTGTATTTACTCCAGATACCATCCAGTATGACTCAGAAACTCGTCGATTAGATGGAGTCCTATTTGTTGGAAGTTATCAAGCAAAACGCTGCAAATTCTTTCACTGGGGTTTATTATTCAATTGCTGCGTTCATGATTTGAATTTATACTAGGTTTTGGAGTGTGCGTGTTTCACAGGATAGAGCGATTATTGAATTTCAGGGGATATGCATGGAGCACGTAAATCTGTTCTCAACCAAAATACCTATTTGGATTGATCAGTTGATCATATTTGTGTGCCTCCTGAAATTAAATAAACGCTCTATCCTGTGAAACACGCACACTCCAAAGCTTAGTAGAAATTCTAATCATGAACGCAAGCCAATTAAATAATAAACCCCAGTGAAAGAATTTGCAGCGTTTTACCTTCAAGTGTGATCAAAAGTGATGATGGTTCAACAAATTAAAATCCTCAGAGCCATTGCTGTAGCTTCATTTTCTATGAAAATTCGATATAAGTTCTGTATAGAAACAATATTTTTATGGGTCTACCTTAGTTTCGATTCCTTTTGTCTCGGAGTCTTGAAAGTGGAGCTTTAATTTACTCTTTCCATCATCCGAAGAGCCTCTCAATTGAGAAAATTTATATTGCCAGATATAAGACCTTGTGTTATTGTCGTATAAGGCAAACCCCATGTTCCAATCCAGTGTGAGGCCCGCAGGTTTTCCGCTAGACGCCACGTTGAAGCTTTTACTCTGCCACACAAAGAAACACAAATGTAAATTCACCAAATATTGAAGGTGCTTTTAGGATTCATTAAGGTCCAAGGAGTGAGGTAACTTACAAAGGCTCGTTAATGGTGATCTACTGTTCAAATTTTACCAAAGTGGCTAGAAAGTGCATATAATGGAGGAATGGGTTCAATTAATTAAAATCAGTTACCCCTAATTTAATCACCGCAGTACAGACTGTACTATGCCACGAACTTTCGATCCTCAAGAGTTCCTGCCTTGTTTCCACCGAAAAATATCTCGACTCCTACAACACATGGAAGTAATTCAGAATTAATTATTTTGAGACAGTACTAACTTAATACACACATAATGTTGAACCTACATCAGGCTGTAAATGCATACCCGAGGTGCTGTAACCTTAAGATAGGACACTATACATTGTGCTGAGACTTACATAATGAAACCTGGTGATTTAAGGTGAAAAACATCCATCTTTCGTTCGCTTACATGACCAAATGTTGCTTTCTGTAGATCTGACAATATTATTAACATTTTACCGTAGAATGCCGGAGACAGATTTTAGAGGTTTTCCACTATATTATCCTTCAGAAAAACTTGGTTTTCCCCATTTTGAACCCTCATTTTGCATTCTACAGAGTAACCAGGACATAATGACGTTGAAAAATCATTAAAAATGATTTTCCTTCGTATTTTTTTTTTTTCAAAAAGTGTCCCGATTGAGGGGCATACGAGGGTGGATCAAATATAAACGGGACTTTGATCTCTGAGCGCCGAAGGTTGATGGAAGCGACCTGTCGCTTCTTGACTGTTTGGGTAGGGTCATTAGAAGATGCAAGAGGGGGCTGTCTCCCTCATCACGACCGTTTTCCAGTAGCGTTCGCGATGTCTGAGAAACAAGTCCCCCCCTCTATTGAGCAACGCATTATTATAAAATTTCTTACTCGTGAAGGAGTCAAACCTCCAAATTTTCCAAAGGTTGACCGTACAGTTCGGGGACCAAACCCTCTCAAGGACCCGTGTGTTTGCCTGGCACAAGGAGTTTGAGGAAGGAAGAGAACGAGTGGAGAACGAGAAACACGATCGTCGTCCCCGGAGCAGTATTACTGATGAGAACATTCGTGCGGTTTTTGCGAGGCGTTTTGCTCATTGATTTTCTGCATGAGCGAAGAATAATCAATGCTGCCTGTTATTGTGAACTGCTGACTCAAGTGAGGGCTGCATATCGCAGCAAAAGGCGGAACCAACCAATTCGTGACGTCATCCTCCTCCATGACAACGCAACGTCCCATACTGCAGCTTTAACTGTTCAAAAATTGGAAGAAATGCATTGGACTCCACTTGATCATCCTACCTACAGCCCTGACCTGTCGCCCTGCGATTTTCACTTGTTTGGGTCACTTAAAGAAGCGTTAGGAGGACAACGATTTGATAATGATGAGGGGGTGGAGGGGTTCGTGCGCAATTGGCTTGAGACTCAACCTTCTTCCTTTTACGATGCTGGAATTAAAAAACTCCACCATATATACGCATACATATACGCCTGTCATACCATCGATGCCACACGTTCGATAATATCGATATATCGATGTTTTGGCTCCCATAACTCTTCACTCACTGAAAAATTCTATCTGGTGTGCTTGCTACCTAACGTGAAAAAAAAGAAATATTAAAAATTCTTTCACCTGCTGTAGTAATAACGAATTTTCAAGGAAAAAAAAACTATTTTTCTCGCTCAAAAATATTTTCAAAAAGTTTTTGCACCAAAATCCGTCTCAAAGCATTCAAAATCCACTGTCAAAAGGTGCCAAAACTCATTCCAGAATAACTCTCGATAGAATTGAGAGAGAAAGCTCAAATTAGCACAAACAATTTATCTAAGCTTTCAGAAGGCTAAGTTTAAGGATGGGCACAATCGCCTCACTTGAAGGGGAGATTTGGGGCATTTCCAGTGGGGGGAAAATTACCCGAAAACTCCCAAGTAGGTGACTCTATTTTATATAGGTTTTGTGAAGTATCAAACGATGGTGAAATCGGATTGGAGATATCTCAATCCGTTCTAACAACTTTTTTGTTGAAAAATCTTTTAAAACTTGAAAAACGTAGGTCAACTTTTAACAAGACGTTAATTTCCGGGTCAGCGGTACTACCTCGACCTCCGCGGGGAGCGGTGGATGTTAGCATCTTATCTATTAATATCGATAGCAAGATATTATACACCATCACCTAGCTACCACCATCACCTTATCTTTACCCTGCTGTTTTCCTACTCTCATTTTTCCGAACCGACCTCATAGGTGTATAACAATTATTATTCAAAGAATAATAAACACAAAAAACCCTTAGACCTTCTAAGTAGTCTACTTATAGGTACTACTAGTAGATGATCTAAGGTTTTACCTGGCACCCTGGCTAGTTTTCTAATTTCGATCTTCAACTATCAGCGCTCCCCGCGGAGGTGGGGGTAGTAGAGCTGTCTAGGAAATTAACGTCTAGTAACCTTTACAGAAATGTTATCACTTGTTATCTAATGTGAATGTAATGCCTAGAAACTCATTTGAAAGTTTTGGCAACAGAGCCAAAGAGTGGGGAAGGCTTTCCAATTAACCTCTCTACAGTTAGTGGCCAGCAAGCATGAAGAGAGTCTGTTGTGTACATTTGTAGGTCTCATTATCGCAACTCAATCAATTTTCAATATTGAAATGCAAGAACGTTTTTAAATTATATGTAGGTTAGTCATAAAACAGCTTTAGAAAATTAACCATGGTGTTTTAGGAAAATGCAATTTCTTAAGAAAAGGCAGCCTCACAAACTCCATATTTTCATTACCACCATCAAACCATTAAATTGATTAAATTTGGAATTTGGCATTTAAAATTGTGATTTGAGCATTGTTCTTTGTTTTGCTCTTTGTGATCCCTGGGAGCTATACTCAATTTCGGAAAAAATTTGGAAATGTTTGATTGACGTATAATTTCAGCATTGCAAATCACGTTTGTTTAACCCTTAATATCCCAAGATCCAAAAATCTTGATAAATTCTTTTTTTTCCCACATTTTCTTTAAATTATTTTTCTTTTACATTCTTTAAATTCACAATTCATTAAGTAAGGATAAATGATAAAATTCAATTTTATACGTATCTTGTAGGATTCCTTTTCGAGACACTCAAAACTCATGGTATCCCTTAGTTCAGCATGATATTCTGTGATTTTTTCGACTTTTTAGAGGATATTTGTAAAACTCTAGTTACATTTCTGTCATGTATGATACAACCATCACTAAAACACCAATAGTTTGAAAAATGATTTTGTTACTTTCAAACTAGACAATTCCGGGAAGAGAGGTGTCCTAGTTCATGTTCTCTGACGGCCCACTTAGAAACCAGAAGAAAAATACAATAAAAAACAACCCTTAACAGATAATTTATTATGCCAATTGGGTTTTAAATTGGACTAAGAACCCCATTCTTATTTATATCCTTAATTCTCTTTCAAGGGCGAGTTTGAAGGGCTGGTGTCCAAGAAGATACTGTGCGTCATTAAGGGTTAAGGAATCACCCAGATGTATTCTTATGGGATTTCAAGAAATATCTCATATACGAAGGTATCCAACAATACAGTTGCGAATACATTTTCTCTTTAACTACTGAACAATCAAGGTATCTTAATTACGATGATGATTCAATCAAGGTAATTTGATTCCTAAATTAATCAACGGTCCATTCATTTAACTACCCTTCAACAGTATAGCCACCTATTCATTCTTTTCTAACAGTGTACATACATTGTGGAAAAATCAATAGATTAAAATATTGGCTGCTCTTCAGCGAAATATTACAACCTGTCCTGACGTTTGAATGAGGAAGCAGTGCTGACGTTCGTCAACGTTTTCCGAGTCTTTTATTACCCGCAGCATCGACTGGTAAACTTTAAAAACAAGACCGCACTCGGACCAGTCGCCCACGTTCAACTGAAAAAAATAATAAAACGTAGAAATGATTTGTGAACCACACAAGATTTGTTGAGTGAATCGTAGTATAAATATAGATTTCATGGTTATGTGATGTGGTGTAACCACTTTCATTGATACATCAGAGTGGAGCGTATATTGTTTTATTTACTGGAAACGTTTCGTTCCTCTATGGGAACTTCTTCAGTCCTGTTATTAGGTAATTATTGTGAAAGTAAATTTCATTTCATTTCCTTAACCGAGAAAAAGAAAGGTTTATGGCGTCATTCGATTGAAGATGATTTGCAACGGATAACAGGAACGAAAATGATCACTAACAACTTCATTATAAAATAACCGTTATTTTCAAACTCTATTAAAAAGTGTGTAGGTGTTCCATACCGGCGGAGAGTCGAATAACATAACGTCGGTTCCCTTGAGCGTGAGGAACCTCGGCCTGTAGTTTTGCCAGGGCTGGTTGTTATTCAGTACGCCTTCATTCACCCAGCCCATGTATTCAATTCTCTCTGCCGCCGGGAAATTCCTGTTGTAGAGCTTCATCTGTTTGAAAGGAGCATACGAATTTAGAAAAATCGGTGTCAAACACATAAGACGGTAAGTAGTTAATAATATCTTAGTAAAATCACTGGGGTTTATTATTCAATTGGCTTGCGTTCATGATTTGAATTTCTACTAAGCTTTGGAGTGTCCGTGTTTCACAAGTGATAGAGCGATTATTGAATTTAAGGAGGCACACAAATATGATCAACTGATCAATCCAAATAGGTATTTTGGTTTAGAACAGATTTACGTGCTCTATGCATATCTCCCGAAATTCAATAATCGCTCTATCACTCTGTGAAACACGCACACTCCAAAGTTTAGTAGAAATTCAAATCATGAACGCAAGCCAATTGAATAATAAACCCCAGTGAAAGAATTTGCAGTGCGTTTTTCCTGATGGTTATCAGAATGCTCCAACCCGTGTATCGGCTACAAAGCCTTTTAGGAGTTCTCTCCAGTATCCACATTACTACATCACTACGTCACTAGGTTACTGATATCAACACAAAAACAATAATAAACCAAAATAACGCGAATGTTGGCACCATAAATCGGGCCATAGATCGGGAATGGTTTGACCTACGGACCTGGGGAGGGGCTCATTCGATTCCTCGTGGAGTGTTCTTCAAAAAGAGTACAAATTTAGGCCGCCTTGACTTTTTTTGAGGTTTCTAGGGATTTTACAAAACTTTGACAACCCTTAAGTGGCACTTTAAATTAAGTGAGAGAGCTGGCTCAAGAATTGGGGCGTTGTCGGACCAACAAGGATTTTTCCTGAAAATTTCAGCTTTTTTGCTTCAGCCGTTTGGGAGAAATCGTGCGTACAGAAAAAATTTTTATTGCAGATTCGGAGTCTACACCCTTTGAAACGTAAACCATGAAATTTTCAGGGGGGGTTAGAATTTTTTTTTCAAGAGCGATTACAATGGTTTATTATTGAATAATAAATTAAAACGTTATCACGTTCAATCTTCCAGGATAATAAACAGTTCAAAAAACTTGAATAAAATTCTCTGAAATCGATTGTCCTGCCCTACTCAATAACGCACTCGCTCCTCAAACCCCTTTTATGAACAGACAACCCCTAATAATTATTTGTTAAACAATTCCCTTCTCCGCGCGCTTCGATCTTTAAATCTTGTGGCATCCAACAACGATATTGATTTATTTTTTAATTCCTTGAGGCAGTTAAGACAAACCCTAAAAAACTACTTCCGTTAACCAACATTTGCATACTGATAACATACTCTTCATAACTATTTGAATATATACTATTTCTTCTTAATTATAGCAGTTATTGTATTATTCTTTTCTTATTTCATAATTATCTATCCTTGTAATTGGGCTACATGCCCGTGTAAACTTGAATAAATAAATAAATTTTGACATTTTTTTGCCCCGTGGCTTCGTTTAGAAGCCGACTCATCCTGCAGACACAGGGAATCCATGCATTGCTTGCCAACAAGTTTAAAATAAATCCTTGCAAATACGTTTCATTTTACCTGGAGGTGCGTGAGACCCATGATGTTATCAGTGATATATTTCAGCCATTGAGACAGAACGGCGGCGTCATCGCAATGCACAACTCCTGTGCTTGAACCGTTCAATCCTCTCACCTCAAACGCGTTCGGTCGTAGTTTATCTGTGCCGAATATGTACCGCGTCACGTACGCCATCATCAAGGGCACTGCAAAGAACGGAGATTCCGTTTATAACAGGATTTAGTAAGGCATAATGTGTTACAATCGCCATCACAGTAAGCAAACATGTCGTTCCAATATAGACGCATGATGTATAACGTTCAGTCACGAGATCAAGAACAGATGGAAGTAGTAGTCATGAAGCTTGATTGAATTGGAACAATTCAAAATCTAATATATAAAATTTCCATTTCACAATGTTAGTTACCGTACTCCTCCGAAACGGCTACTACCTATTTTTCATACCCCTAAGTAGACTTATCTTAATAGTTATACGCTAATAGGTAATAATTATACTTTTGGTAGTTATGAAGGAAGTTTATTTTAAGCTCAAAACCAAAACTAAATACATGTGTTATTGATGAAAAATGTCTTAAATTTTTCTCGTACGAAATAGGCTGCATTTACACCCCTATTTTCACCAACGGTAGCAGAACGATCACATGTTTGTGTTGTCGCAGGAACATCTGAGGGTAAATGCTGAGATCCTTCTTTATCGATAACAATGTTATGTAACAAACATATGCATTTAATGATTGTGTCAGCATCTTCTGGATTAACGTCTATAGCTTTGTACTATTTTCAAACAATATAACATCATCAAAATCCATCATAATGTTGCTTACTTTGTCACGGGACACAAAAGCACACGTAACATTTCACTAGCAACGGACGAACTGGACTGATCAAAAACCGGCTCCAGTGGACGCGCGTTTGTCCGGCGTGCTGGCCAGCGCGTCGGACAATCTGCCTGCTGTGCAGCCGGTTCCAGTAGACGACGGCCCTAAGTGTATGAAACCCTTAAAATTTTTTTAAAATTCCTGGACGAAATTCTTTGTTTCTATTTTTTATAATGACATTAAAAAATACATACAATTAAATTTTTACTTTTTTTATCACCAACCCCTATTTTTTGATAGCCATTTTAGTAATATAATCATTATCACCCCGCCCGATAACTGATCAATTATAGCTTTTCAAAGTCAAATTAATGCTTTTCCCAACCAAATCCATACTTTTCCCAACCAAATCGATACTTTTCCCATCCAAAATGTTACTTTTCCCAAGCAAATTAATACTTTTCCCAACCAAACTAATACTTTCCCTACCAAATTGATCTTAAAAAATTAAGAAAATAGAACAACGCAAAGCTTGCAATCCAACGAATAATTAATGTATGGGTATATTATTTTACAATACAAATTATTGGCAGAAACAATATAGGTAGTTTATTTTTAGTGTATTTTATATAAACATATATTCAGTGAAGGGGCTGCCCAGCCACTGCTGCGGGTAGTTGGAGCAAAACTTCTAACACGAAATTTGAACAATCTGTGGGGGAAAATGTATGTACCTGGTCTTGAAACTTTTTTCCCGAGGGCTTGATCTCTTGTAGCCTGAGAGAGATATTTTCTAACTGCCGTCCTAATCTTGGTAAAAGCGTGCTCAGCCGGATTCAACATCGGTGAATAAGGAGGCAAAAATTTAATGTCGTGAAAAGTATTAATTTGATCGGGAAAAGTATCAATTTGGTTGGGAAAAGTATCAATTTGGTTGGAAAACGCATTAATTTGACTGAGAAAAGTATTAATTAGACCGGGAAAAGCTATATAGTGTTTTTAACTGTACTTCGATTAAAATTTCCCAAGGCCAAACGATGTCTATTTTTGGCTTAGATTCGAGTACACTACGTTTTTCACACGGGCAATCCTCTCTTTCGCGACAATTGCACAAAGAGCACCCTTCCCGCTGGTCGGAGACATATAGTTTGGCCTTGAGTGGTAAGAGTTCAGTCCTCATCTTGAATACCCAAAGCAAGTCATTCAAGGAAATCTTCATCGGCTGGCCCTCCGGATTAAGCTCGTGGAACAGGAAAAAATTACTCGGATCTTGGGCCCTTTGATAGAAGTGAGCTCATTTCTCGTTCTTGAATCGTTGTAACATGAGCGTTGCGCTTCAATACAGCAGCGTCCATGGAGGGCAGATTATAATAACCACACTCAATAGCCAAAGTCCTTCAATTTGCAGCCCAGGATATTCCAGAACTGGTGATCACTAACAAGTACCTACTTCAAGAACTTCTAGTAAGGCAGTAGGCACCACCTGGAATTGGTTCTTTTGCCGATTCGACGTTTACATTAGATACGCAATAAACACGAATTCCTTAGACGATTCTTCAGTTTACCACACAGTGTGAAAGAGCCATTGGGGATAAACAAATTGGGAAACACGCTTGGACATCCGAAAACGTTTGTAACCAGAGTCCAAAAACACTGTTCAGCATCAGTGGCAGTTCAAACTGCCTGAGCATCCTGCTCATGATTGTTTGAGAACAATGGGGGATTGTTTTTATCAGTGTCTGCGAAATAAGACCTTACCAAAGGGTAAAATTAAGTGGTAAAAAACATACAGATAGGAAACCATAAGATCAAAATGCGCCCAGTGCACTTCAAGGTTTGAGACACTGAAACAAAATGTCCCTGCTTAGTTTTTCAAGATTTCCGATTGGTCAATCGCGTGTGCCCACCTCCTTCCGAACTGAAAATGGCTCGAAATACACCCTTATATCCTAATTCATTGTGTGACCTTGGAGCAGCTCATGTCATTCTGATTAACCAGTAGCCCTTTCTGAACTGCATTCACGGCCCCCAGAAATGTCTGCTTCACGCCTTGGTTCAAACAGGGCAGGCCAATTTTGTTACACTAGCTTCAACTGAGGGAGTTTTCCTATTTTTGTGGTTTACTGGTTGGGGGTAGCACACGCGCTTACGTTCCTATCAGCATCTGCTCTTGATGCACATTAACACCCGGTAAGCCATTAAAATGTTATTAAATGTAAGAACCGCAGTATAGCTAGTCAGAATCAAATAGGAAATAAAGAAACTCCTCGATTTATCAACTAGGTTGGTTATATCATCTCATCGGGAGTGCAAATAGTACACGAGTAGTATGAATCTTCAAACCAACGATTTCTGTTATCATATGATCTAGTTTCTTTCTTTGGATTCCTGGGAAGGATAAAGTTGATGGCAATTGATAACCTCACCAGTGATTATGTCGACCCATCTCACAGAAGTGCTATTTCTCGAGTCGATGGTGGAGTGCGTCGAAGAACCGTTGCATTTCCAGCTTTCTACGTCTTCGTTGACTGAACCGTTGTCTAATTGTCTGTCCTCCCTTTCTGCTGCAAATGAAAATACGAAAAAATGAATCGGTCTCCTTATAAATCCGCCAGTGTTATTTAATTTTAGTTTCCAAGAGGTGCCAACCACTTGGGAAGTTATACACGTGGTTAATTTGATGGAAATTATACATAGAAACGTCTCTAAATTATGTTTATAGTTCGTTAACATCTGTTGTTAAAATAACTTATCACTGTTTACCTACTAGCAATACTTCATCATTCTAAAATTCAATAAACCAACAAAATTTCACTCTTCTCACTACAGAAATACTTGATATATCAAAAAGAGTACAAACCTCCTTACTGTAAAGCAATAATATTTACACACTAAATGCAACTCTAATCTTGGGGGATGATTAGAAAAGTAGTGAAATATTCACGTCACTATAACAAATCTACTATGCACTGGTTGTACTTAAATGAAGACAGGTACTAATCCAACTTCTCAAAAATAAGTACCTGCCGGCCTACAAAACCAGGTATTTCCCAGGCATAATTGAGCCAAAATATTGTACTTAAAACTGTTTCATTTTTCACTTTATTTTGAAAAGTAGGCAACAAAGTAATTTGTGGGTCATTACACGGGAACAGCCAAAAAATTATTAAAAGTGCTGATTTTGCTTTATTATTCAATAATAAACCATTGTAATCGCTCTTGAAAAAAAAAAAAAAAATGTTTATCCCCCCCCCCCCCCGAAAATTCCATGGTTTACGTTTCAAAGGGTGCAGGATCCAAATCTGCAATAAAAATGATTTCCGTCCGCCGTAGCACGTTTTTTCCCAAACGGCTGGAGCAAAAAATCTGAAATTTTCAGGAAAAATCCATGTTGGTCCGACAGCGCCCCAATTCTTTAGCCAGCACTCTCGCTTAATTTAAAGTGCCCTTTAAGGGTTGTCAAAGTTTTATAAAATCCCTAAAAACCTCAAAAACAATCAAGGCGGCCTAAATGTGGAATTTCTTTGAAGAACTTTCCATGAGCAATCGAATGAGACCCTCCCCAGGTCTGTCGCTCAAACCATTCCCGATGTATGGAATGATCTTATGCTGCCAACATTTGCATTCATATTCACTACATCACTAGGTTACTGCAATCAAAACCAAAACAACAGCGTTTTTTTTTTTTTTAATCGCAGTAACCTAGTGATGTAGTGAACGTGGATACTGGAGTGAACTCCTAAAAGGGTTTATAACCGATCCACGGGTTGAAGCATTCTGATATGCATGAAACGCTGCTAATTCTTTCACTGGGGTTTATTATTCAATTTTATTCATCTGGCTTGCATTCATGATTTGAAATTCTACTAAGCTTTGGAGTGTCCGTGTTTCACAGGTGATAGAGCGATTATTGAATGTCAGGAGGCACACTAATATGATCAACTGATCAATCCAAATAGGTGTTATGATTGAGAACAGATTTACGTGCTCTATGCATATCTCCTGAAATTCAATAATAGCTCTATCACCTGTGAAACACGAACACTCCAAAGCTTAGTAGAAATTCAAATTATGAATGCAAGCCAAATGACTGAAATTGAATAATAAACCCCAGTGAAAGAATTTGCAGCCTTTTTCGGTCTGGTGTAGCAATTGATAATAGAAGATCGGAACCAAATTTTTAGATTCCTTCTTCGCCCTGCCTCAACTTAACAACGTTCCAAAGTTTAGGGATCTGTATTAAAACCTAAATTTTGTATTAACTGCAATATGTACCAAAATATAACTCCGTTCCAAATGAAACTGAAGTTATGGCAAAATCAAATCAAGGAGAATAATTTTACACATTTCCAAATGTTGGCTAAACATAGTGCGATGAACAGTGAAAAATATGTAGTCTTGCTTTCTAATTTGATACAGGAATTTGAAAACATTTTTGAAGATTTTCGAGAAAAAAAAACTTTTTTGTGTATTTGCCACATTTTTTTGTTACCTGGAAAGTTTCAAATGGAATGCATAGAGCTGCAATGTGAAATCCAACTTGAAGGTAAATTCAATCATGTCTCTTTACCGGATTTTAATAACATCTATCTTCCCAGAGACAAATATCCGACACTTCACAAACATGTACTATTCTCGACATCGCTTTTTGGCAGCACATATATTTGTACAATTATTTTCAAGAATGAACATACGAAAAGGAAAAATAGAAGTATAATAGGTGATGAACATCTTGAGAATTCATTAAGAATCTCAACAACTTCCGTTGAACCTAATATTGATGGAATAGTTTCTAAACAGCAATGTCAAATATCTCAATAATTCTCTGTTACTTTTTTAAAACTTTCAAATATTATAACCAAATTGTAACTAATAACAAATATCAAAAAAGTTGCTCAAAACATATCATTTTTGCGTTTTTTAAAGTGCGGCCCAAGATAATTTTGTATTTTTCAATTTGGCCCAATAAGGTTGGACACCCCTGCTCTAAGAGCTACAACTTTGATAGAAAAAAAGTCAACCCGATGTTGTCTATGTCTGAACAAACCAAATAAATACAAAATATCCTATTATAGTAGATACGCAATCGATTGAATCGGCTGATACAATTGCAAGGAAGCCAATTTGAAACATTCTTGTTTTCAAGATTCCCCTTTGAACTCGAATTTTTCATAATTTTTGGTAAACAAGGTGTCTCTGGAACAACCCTTCTAAATAACGAAGTCAATTTCAAGTTATGGAGACTCATTGATTGATGAAGGGCCCTTGTGGCTAAATGCATTCCTAATCTACCAATGGGGTTGAAATATAAATTCAGTTCTTTTTATGGCCACTAGTCTACAGTTACAAGACATGAAGGTGTTGACGCCATGTTTTATTTATAAATGTCAGAATGCATCTAATAAACAAAGATCAGTTGATAACGTAGACGAGTTATCTAATATGGAATGTTTGGGCTTTCTCGAGGTTCGGTTTAAACCTGTCTGATAATTCGTACTGTTTTTGTTGCTACATTATCGAAAGAGTTATGATAATGTACGATGAATTTAAATTTAGTTATATAGGTACCTAGTAGTAGAGATGTTTGAGTAGATGTGATTACGTTCGATTTAATTACAGTATCAAACCATGATTTTCGAAGATGCACGAGTATTTACAGCTGATGAACTATACAACGATAATTATAGAGATATGCAATAGAGATCAACAGTAAGAATTTATAAATGTACATAAGAAATAAATTTGAAGTAATAGTGATTATCATCACTTGAAAATAAATATATCTGATGAGTACCAAAGTATTGTGTCAGGCATTCAACATTCAAAAGCGAAAGAACGCAGTGGAAGACATATTTTTACAATTCAACGCTTTCGAGTCGATCCATTCGCTGATGGTGTTGGTTCATTTGTATTGTGAAAATAAAATCTAATTTGACCGTTCTCTGGCAGAAAACAGGAGTAATCAATAAGTAACGCATAAATTCTCATTAACATCGGATTATGATGCGAGAAAGTGAGCGGTGAAAATCAATTAAGGAACAGAGAAGGTAATTGAAGAGGCCCGTGCAAAAAATGCCGATATGGAGAAACCATGTTTTAAAATACATCGGAACAAAGTTGTCAAGAACCCACAGAACAAACTGCTGCAATCTTTGGTTTATTAATTACAATGTAATTTCGACCTTTGTGATGTACCATGAAAATAAATTTGGACAGCCCCTCCTCAGAAATTGTTGGTTTACGTTTCAGGATAAGCGATTTCAAAAATTGAATTAATAAAATCCGTCCTCCCGCCGCACACAGGGCAAAATCACCCATTTAGGTGGACAAAAGTCAAGTCAAAAGTTTGGAATTTCTGAGTGCTTTACCTCTTTATTGGTTTATTATTCAATAATAAACCATTGTAATTGCTCTTGAAAAAAAAAATTCTAACCCCCCTGATAATTTCATAGTTTACGTTTCAAAGGGTGTCGAATCCAAATCTGCAATAAAAATTTTTCCGTCCGCCGTACTCACGATTTCTCCCAAACGGCTGAAGCAAAAAAGCTGACATTTTCAGGAAAAATCCATGTTGGTCCGACGACGCCCCAATTCTTGAGCCAGCTCTCTAACTTAATTTAAAGTGCCCTTTAAGGGTTGTCAAAGTTTTGTAAAATCCCTAAAAACCTCAAAAAAGTCAAGGCGGCCTAAATTTGGACTCTTTTTGAAGAACTTTCCATGAGGAATCGAATGAGCCCCACCCGTCCGTAGCTCAAACCATTAACGAAATATGGCCCGATTTATGGTGCCAACATTCGCGTTATTTTGGTTTATTATTGTTTTTGTGTTGATATCAGTAACCTAGTGACGTAGTGTTGTAGTAATGTGGATCCTGGAGTGAACTCCTAAAAGGTTTTGAAGCCGATACACGGGTTGAAGCATTCTGATAACCATTAAAAAAAATTGGAAAAAAACGCTGCTAATTCTTTCGCTGGGGTTTATTATTCAATCGGCTTGCGTTCATGATTTGAATTTCTACTAAGCTTTGGAGTGTGCGTGTTTCACAGGTGATAGAGCGATTATTGAATTTCAGGAGATCAGGGTTCGTGTGCCTCCTGAAATTCAATAACCGCTCTATCACCTGTGAAACACGTACACTCCAAAGCTTAGTAGAAATTCAAATCATTAACGCAAGCCAATTGAACAATAAACCCCAGTGAAAGAATTTACAGCGTTTTTGTTCTGCAATATGTGTTTAAAGAATTTTTTTCAATTAAACAAGTCATTTGGTACCTGGTTATTATTTGTCGAACCCGCCGAAATTCCGAGGTAGATACTACCGATTCTTCTCATGACCACTGTGCGATATATTCTCACCTTGGAGGCTCTACTAAGATGTCTGCTTTTGAACATTTTTATGAGGGCGAAGTAACATTTGTTGCCAGATTTTATCCTTGCAAGGATCTCGTCAGTCTGGGGGCAGTTGTCGGTCACAACAGACACCCCAATCGTTTTATCATTCAAGGTGATGCTTTGCTCAGGTGGACGAGAATTCTCATTTCTTTGGCTAACCATGTATTTCGTTTTGCTGGTATTCACATGTAAACCCATTTCATTAGCTCCTTGCTCGAAAGCTTGGTAGCCTTCTTCTAGGTATTTTACATTCCGTGCTATCATTGCTACATCATCAGCATAGGCCAGGCATTGCAGTACACGATTGAAAATAGTTCCACCGGGGTTCCCAGGTATTTTTCTTATCGCTTTCTCCAGAGCAAGGTTGAACAGAAGTGCTGACAGGACTCCCCCCCTGTTTTAGGCCATTTCGGATGGTAAAAGAACTTGAAAGTTTCCCATTGACCGTAAACACCGCAGCGCGAAATATGTGTGTAGAACAGGCGCGACCGACGGAAGGTTAAACCAAACAGATTCCGATGTATTTGTTCAACTAATCTAAACATTACTAGAAGTATTGATTCCACAAGGTGGAATTTAAAGGTCCATCTACCCACCTAGGTAGAGTAAGCCGGAGGGATTAGCCCCTCCAGTTAATGAGCCCCTGAAGTGGAATTTCAGGGCGCCGGGTTCCACCTAGAAGAGAGCAAAGGATGATCGAATTCCGTTGTCTCCGCTTATTTTTCAGGCCTCTTCAATTTCAAAATGAATGAATGCGATTAAAATAATGTTGGATGAGAAAGCCAATAGTGTCACCTTGATCTTTGTAATGCTTAATTGTGAACGGGCAAAATATAATTCGATTTTGTTAAATATAACAGAAAAGTACAAATAATAACAATGGAAGTTAGGGCTCAATAACATTCATTAGTTTAAATTATTTCCAATTAATCAATCTCTCATGAGAGATGGTTGTTCATACAGTTCTTGTGCTGTTCAGGTAGAGGGTATATGGCTTTTCCAAGTCAAATTCTGAATTATCCAAACCAATTTCTGAACTTTCCAAACCATATTCAGAAATTTCCTAATCGAATACAGAATCATCCATTTCAATTTAAGAGCGTCGTCGATATTTGTGTGAGATGATTGATGGAGTTCTGAACGAAGAATGGAGAATATGCGTTGTCGTAGGAGCTAAGAAGGAAGATCTAATCATGCAGCATGACCGTATGGGCAAATTTTTAATATTTGCCTTGATATTTTATTATCATGTAACGAGTACATTAACGTTAATAGTGTAAACATGTGAGCACTCCGGGGAGAAAGATAGATTAATAATATATTTTATAGCACATAAACTATCTGTAGGAAGTATTTGAGTTCTTACAATTTTTTAAAAATAATCTAAAAATCTGAAAAACATAAAATTACAGTAAAATTTTGTGCCTAAAAGTTCAAATGTCTTAGTTCATGTTATTAACATTTCAGAGTAGTAGTCAAAAATGAAAAAAAAAATATATATATATATATATTGAGCACTTTCGTGTGTAAAAAGATTTTTAACTGTCAAGTTCTTGCGAAAAAACACTTGTACTAATAATATTCTCTTATTCAAACTAAATTCCGGATTTTTCGATTTTTAGCAATTTTTGGCGCATTTAAATTTAAATCAAATTTAATGATGTTTACCCGTCGTGCGTCGTTTTTTGTGATTCTTCTAGTAAAATTTGACTCAAAAAGTGCTTTCCAACGAATTCATCCTTTCTTTTGGCAAATGCTTGATTCTTCAAAACGGATTTCGATAAAGAAATTTTTTGAAAATGTTGGAGGTTGGTTCCGTTACAATCTATTCTGAAATAGAAATGGACAATTCTAAATTTTAGTATCAAATTTCTGGAATTGGTTTGGAAATTCCCGAATTTGATTAGGAAAAAGCTGTAAACCTAGTTCAAGCAGGTACGAAAAACGGTTGCATGGGCAAACTCCGACATTCCAGCTTCAAATGCACCACCAGCTTCTAACGAGGGTTCTCACTCATTTTATTTTTGTTCTTACCACTTTCTCCGTAATACCATTTTTGTAACTCATAGGTTTCGAAAACATCTCCCTCGTTTTTCGACCGTTCGTAAGAGTTGCCCTCGCTCGTTCGGTTTCTGGGAGGGCTTGAAAGGCTTCTTGCTAGCTTAGCCTCTAAAACAACGGTTTATACGACAAATTGGGCCGTTACACATCGCCAATCCACAAAGACTGAGGTAAATGATCAAAATCACTTTTAAACCACACAAATCGCCATTAAATGCAGTACATATTTTGACATTTTATGTCTTTGCTTAGGCACATAACCGAAAAGCGTTACGAAAAAGCGTTACCTCGAAAAAGCGTTATAGTGAATATTGTCATTTTTTCTGATGATTTTCGCTTACAACCTATAGTTGCTATGGATAAGTAACTTCCTCATTTTCCATCCCATAAAAATCGTTCGCCACTCGTTGGAAAGCTCTTGATTTATGTGAAAAATCTACACATCTCAAGCTACCAATTTCCCCCTCTTTACGCACCTGGCTACATTCCTAAACTAATTTGATCGGACTATAAATAAAATCCCGAGATTGTACGGAGTCCGGTTCCACATTGTACGGAGTCCGACTAACACTAGGAGCCACATAGTGTTAGGAGATGAGTGAAGTAATTCAAGAGGTAGGTCATTTTAGTTTTCATCCGACGTATAGCGCGATTGCAATCAGCAATCGTATCTCCTGGTTATAGAAAGGAAAGAGTATGAAGGGATATTAGAGTATGAAGGGGCACGAGTGCCCAGAGCAAAGACATAAAATGTCCCCATGTGTTGCAGACTCGTATGCAAGCGTTTCTTCTTATAAATGAGTATTTCTCTTTCAGTTTTGTTAATAAAAACAGAAATAAAGTGAGGTCGGTTCTTTATAAAATTTTGATCACATTTTTTGGCTTCAGCGTGAAAATTCCTTTACTACTAATGCTCATTCATAATCATAAATTAACCCCTAAGGACCACAATTGCAGTTCAAACAATGAAAATTAGGATAAAATTGTATACTAGTCATGAAACCTTCGAACACGATGTACGATACAGTGATTCAATAAGATCAGCTGAGACCTGGAACATCTATCAAGCAGTAGATCTATAGCCATTACTGAATATTAAATATTAATTAAATATCAATATTAAGAATGATTTCGTTGAGAACTTTTACTAAAAAAAGAAGTATTATCAAAATAATCGAATCTATAAACTTTTAATTAAGTATTTGGGCATCATCAAGTGAAAATTGCCGACTCTTGTTATTAAACTGTGAAATTTATACAGGGTGTTACATTTCGTGACGGGCACAGGCAAAGAGAAGATTCGATGGAAAATTTCTGATTGAAAATGCCTCCTAGCAATTTTTGTTTACACCCTTCGAAATGCGTTTTTTTCAAATTTAAGATTTTTCTCGTTTTCTCGACCTTATCGCATTAAAACGGCCAAATCTCCCACATTTTGCGTGCGATTTCAAATCTGATTCCACTATTGGAAAGAGCGTTAAATTTCCTATCGTCCTAACGGAGGAACCAACTTTTTTGAGCCGGAGAAACGGGTGAAAAATCAGCTTGAAAAGGACGCATTGTCAAATCGTGGAGATCTCGACTTTGTTCAAAAACGCTTATGAGTCATTGTAACGAGGCGTGAGAATTTGGCCTGTAGGCCTGGGCTGTATCATATGCCAAGTGACCAGGGCAAGAAGCCAGATATCGTTGCCATTAAGCCCGACGGGTCTGCCATAATCCTGGATGTCCAAGTTGTCAGTGGCAGCGTGGACATGGAGCAGACCTGGAGGGCTAAGATAAGCTAAAAGGAGCGGCGCCTAACAACATCAAGGTTATGGCTACGACCGTGTCATGGCGCGGAGTGTGGTGCGGGAAAAGTGCCACGGAGTTACTTGAGCTGGGCATCTCGTCGGGAGTACTTCGTGGTATCACCACCCGCGTCATCCGGGGCTCGTACTTGAATTGGTGGTCATTTTATAGGGACACTTCCTTTCATCCCTCCCTTCCTCCTCCTTCATCCACAACTTCCCATATCCCAAGGGCCGGCGTCGGGTAAACCTGGGCGTCCTCCCCACTTTTATTTCATTTAGTTTTTTCGTTTTCTTTTAATGGCGTGCCCCCTCCGTCTTTGAGGGGAGATTATTAAAAAAAAATAAAAAATAAAATAAAAGCGCCAAAATCTAGGCTTCCCAGCTATACAACCAAATTTGAAATTTCTTGTAGTTTTCTGGGAGAAAATTGCATTTTAAGAAAGAAAAACGTGGTTTTTCACTGGATACTCCGGTTTTTCATCATGCGTTGATTGTCTGGTAAGAAAAAAAAAATCGAACTCGGATTTTTTTCTTTTAAATTAGCACTACAGGAAAATTCACACGCCTTATTACAATGACTCATAAGCGTTTGAACAAAGTCGAGATCTCCACGATTTGACAATGCGTCCTTTTCAAGCTGATTTTTCACCCGTTTCAGCTCAAAAAAGTTGGTTCCTCCTTCAGGGCGGTAGGAAATTTAACGCTCTTTCCAATAGTGGGTTCAGATTTGAAATCGCACGAAAAATGTGGGAGAAATGAAGTAAAGTCGAAAAAACGAGAAAATTCTTAAATTTGGAAAAAACCGCATTTTGAAGGGTGTAAACAAAAATTGCTAAGAGACATTTTTGATCAGAAATTTTCCTTTGAATCTTCTCCTGGCCTATGACCGTCACGAAATGTGACACCCTATGATATTACAGTTCATCTTTGAGTTGGTAATATGAAGCTATTCGGTAAAGTTACTCGATTTGTGTGAGTATATCCTCTGTATCCAAAAAAGAGAATAAGCCATTCTTGAATCTGAAATTGCATGTCCGTTAGGTTTACTCGCTCTAGCCTAAAGCTGTTATTAGAATCACTCACCACATCTCATCTCTCTGACGTTATGAATGATGATGAAAACATGATGAATTATGTTGGTGCGATATGGACAGTTAAATGCATGTGTGTGTAATTTAAGAAATAAAAATGAATTATTTAACGGCTAACTCCCTGCGACAATCCAAAGGATTAAGGATTGCGAAAACAATCTGCAGTAATATATTTAATAAGCTGTTGCGATTTATTGTAGTGAAATAAACAATCTCTCTGCCAACATTTGATATATTTAATATGTAATGTTCGACGGTTAGGTCATCTGTTGGAAAATAATAATTTATTGTAGTGAAATAAACGCTTGAAAGGGGCACAAACTCAAAAAAGAATCTTCCACTGTTAATGGAGAAATATTTTTGACATCATTTAAACTCTCTCTGAAATTTTCGAGGTAACAATCAGGCGGAATAACCCGGAATTTATATAGACAACGTTCTATCCTACTCCGTTTTTATTCTCTCTCTGACGTTTTGAGGTAACAATCAATTTGAGAATTCACCATTCAAATGTAATAATTTTGAGGGTTGTATTCGTGGTATGAGGTTTAACTTGCTGTCAACTGTAAGATGGGTAGTGTTGAAAAGTTTGTTTATAAGGTACTTTCCTTAATTTGAGATCCTGAGGGGTTTTTCATTTGCTATATCCCGAATTCGGTTTGGGAATCTTTGAATAGCTGAACAATTTTCTCAATCTCTTTTCTTGTTTCTCGCGGATGGCGGCCAAATTTTAAGAGAATAAAACTTTTGGCAGTTTCATTTTTCTTGAAACATTTCTTGTTGCTTTAATTGTGCCACCTATGTTCCTTTTTTAAAGCTCGAGTGTGCTTGAAGCCTTATGAAACATTTGCTCAATTCACTTTACCAACTCAACTCCACTTCAACTCTAGTTGATCTTAAAACAAGAGGTTCCTGCGTTAATTTTCCAGTTTTCAAGACTTTAAAAATCAAAGTTTCTAAATAATAGAGCGTAACTTCTTCTGGGTGGTTGTTCTCGTTCTACCCGCTTAGCAATAGTAACTTAGATACCTTAGCTTTGTTAACGCTAAGTTGCAGAATTTATGAGGACGTGCAAGACCGATACGGAATTGGTATGAAAGGAGTTGGTATTAAAAATACGGAGCCCCTCCCCTTCAGACAGATGCTTGTCAATATTTTCTATCCTGTGGAACTGAGGGAACATCCACCTGTGTTTCTTTAATCAAGTTTTATACATGATCAACATTTCTAAACTTGATTAAATTGTTTCTCTTATAAAACCTTAATATATGGGCCATAACAATTTTGTCAATTGATCAAATACCTCTCCTCGCTTGGTTGAAATAGTTAAAATCAGCTATGGAAATATAGCTCACAATGGTGGAAGGTCCAACGGCGAAGTGACAAGTTGGACTTATTGAAGTGAATCGAGTATTTTTTATGGAAAAATATCCCATGAATCCAAGATTAACCAACCTGATTTCTGAAGGAAGGGTGTGGCAGCTCTGTAATGTTTCACTGTGAGCATTACGATGTCACCGGCATTTCGAAGGATGTTGACGGCTTCGTCGTGTTGGCAGTGAGTTATCATTTCGCCGTTCACTGAAAAATTGGTAAAACAGATTGGGAAAAATAAAGTAATTATTACAAACGTAGTTATTTATTTATATGTAAACTTCATTACAGGCGAACTTCATTACAGTAAAATATAAACATGAAATAAGTTTAGAGTCACTGGTAATAACAATAATAAAACTATGTTGAGGATGTGAAACCAGATGTGAGATTATAACTAAAAATAAAACTCAAAATGTTGGAAAGGACACAGTTGAAAAATTGGAAAATCTTATGGAACAGTTGAAAAAGTCCAACTCAGGATGAAGATGAACAAGGCAGACTAAATGAGGAATGCGCCACAAAGGGCGATCCTGAAGGTGATTTGATTTGGTAAGAAGCCTGAAGCCAGACACAACCTGTTCAACAATGATACAATAGCCTGAAGATATTTTAACAAGGGCTCACCAGTATTCTCTTCCACCTGATTTTGGAGATAGACTAATAAAGTTTTGAAATTGACTTACTGTTGCTGTCGAAAACTCCCAGGACAGCAGTGTGACCTGCAAATGTTGCTGTGGCGTTATAGTCAGTTTCTGGTGAGTCACTGATGTATAGAAGATACAGAAATGGGCCTAGTACACTTTCCTGCAGCACACCAGCTTTTGTTTTCATTGGCCTTGAGTACGCATGGCCATGTTCGATCCGCAAGCATACTCTGGAACGAGTCCAGCATACATTTCTGCGCTATATTGCTTTTAAGCTAGGGATCACTCAGGATGAAGTTGATTATGCTGCCCCGATGGGGGTGTGTCGTCTTCTGCCTCAGGCGAGCCGACGTTTTGTGGCAGACTTGGTGTTATTGCACAAAAGCATGAAGCAGTAATCTCGCCAGCACTACACGGAGAGATAGGCCTCCTTGTGTCTCGTCTTTCCGCTCTCAGCTCTATTCCGCTACGTGAGTTTTGCCCCCCCCCCCCACAAATTACCTTTAAGTTCGTCCGTTGTGCCGCATTCCTCGTTTAGTCTGCCTTATTCATCTTCATCTTGAAAGATTCCAAGCTTAAAATCGATATAGCCCAGATTTTTGTGCTGGACTCGTTCCAGAGTATGGTTGCGGACTGCGCACGATGGCGACCGTATGGAGGAGGCATACTCCGATAGTGGCAGGAACAGTGCGTTATAAAGAACAGTGATGGTCTGAATGTCGTCGAACTCCCGACTATTCAGCCTAGCAAAGCCCAGGGCCCCCATTGCTCTACCAGTTGCACCAATAATGTGGCGTGAAAAGCTGCTGATCAAGCAGCACCTTAAGGTCAGCAATCTCCTCGACCCTTGAGAGCCGGTCACCGCAGAGCACATATTCATGAGGAGAGGACGGAGCTGTTTTCCGGCTTTCCGCGATGCAAAAATATGCAATGGTTAAATTCTTTGCAAAAAAATAAGGGGAGGTTACTTCGACAAGTTTTTTGATTCCTCCACAATCAACGGAAATAGAGAGGGTGGTTCGTTCATTAAAAGCCACACTGTATTGTTCTATGATGCATTCAGTCATAGTGACAAGTAATTTGGTCTTCTTAGACAAATAAAGCGATGAACTGACGTAGTAACGCCTACCTTGGAATGTGGAAATTAACCTGCAACACCAAGAGGATACTCTTCAAGCTAAAAAGCTCCAGGTGCTCGGCTCACGAATTTCAAGGAGCGGGAAGGAGGAACTATTCACATCCATCACATTCCCTGGGCTTTTAAAAAACCAGGTGAGAGGAGGGGTTGTTCCTGAGTGGCGGAAAAAGCTCGCATTAGGTAGTGCGAGGGGTAATTGATGAAATGTGAGAGGTGTGAATTGATAATTTATTGCCCATTTTGCCTACGGGCTTAAGAGACGTCAGGGCTAAAGTTTGGGTACCCAAATACGTTAGACAGTTGAACTACTTTCGCCAACTACTTTGGAAAATCCACCAATATTTTAGAGTTGTGATGGCGGACACTCAAGTCAGCTCTCCATGTGGATCTGATACTGTGAGATGCTTGCTGAGGCGTGACGTCATCCGAATAACGTCTATATTCCATTTGCTTTGACTATGCCTCAAGATTGTGATAGCCTACACAATTTAACGATTGACTAATATAATTTTTGATTTGTGCCAACACACTGTGGATACCTTAAGAACGCTCGTACCTTTAATGATAGCATCTCCAACAAACAGCTGCCCAGTTTGGTCGGCCGCTTGGTCCTTGAATATCCTCGACACCAGGATGGGCAGCTTATGTTCGGCTCCTCCTTTGATACTCAGCCCTAAACCGCCGATTTTTTGTCTGGTCACACCAACGATTCGCACCTGAATAAAAATAGAATTAAGACTAACAAACAAGAGGTAAATTCTGTTTATAAAAATTTAGGAGTTGGAATGAAAAACGCTGCAAATTCTTTCACTGGGGTTTATAATTCAATGATTCATGATTTGAATTTCTACTAAGCTTTGGAGTGTGCGTGTTTCACAGGTGATAGAGCGATTATTGAGTTTCAGAAGATATGCATAGATCACTTAAATCTGTTCTCAACCAAAATACCTATCGATCCCTCACCGAAGAAGTTGTTCTTCGTACCTCATCTGGTGGAATAGCTAAGCAAGCTTGCCTCTGGTGTAGTAAGTTGCCTGGCGAACATTTTATCTTCGAGATAACTCCAAAAGAAAAAATCCAGTGGGGTGAGATCGGGAAATCTCGCAGGTCAACCGGGCCTTGCCTGCCAATCCATCGATTGCCGAATTGTTTGTTCACTTCCCTCCGTGCATCCTCTCGTGAATCCCCTGATGATGATTGTTAATGATGGAAACCGGCTTCTATTGATAGGAAATTTGATGCTGATTTCAAAAATCTGCTCAAAATCTAAAAAAATATTGAAGCTAATCGGAGAAAAGCGGTTTTTTCCAAAAGAATTCATCGATTTTTGTTGTTCGCAGAAAGTGAAATAACTCTGAAACGAACTCTCAAAAAAAAAAATTTTTTTTAACGATGCATTTTCTCTTCCAAATTCAACGATGAATCGGAAAATGAAATAAAAAAGGAGGGTCAAGAGGTAACCTCAAGTTTCAATCGAAGATTTGAGACACTAAAACATCGAAAAATTAAAAACGGATTCCACCACCTTCAAGCTGAGTGAAAATACTATAGAAAAGGTCCGGTTCAATTTTTTGATAGCTCGCACCGTATGGCTGTGTAATTCCTTAATGGGCCCATACAGATGGGACACCCTGTATATAGCGAAAAAAAAAAGATTTGAAAGTCAAATCACCAGCATGAATACAATAAATACTCGGATAAAACATATAATATAGAGAACATTGCAAGTACAAGTATTGCAGAAAGTAAGGGTTGTCTTACGAAAAGGTTGTGTTTTAGTTAGGAGAAAGTGTTCAATTACTCCAGAGGATTTCTTGTATTGAATAAGTAGGGGGTTCAGCGAGCCATGCTTCTCAAATCCCGCTTGAGCGTCTTCAAAGGCAAAGGCACCGGCAAGGCATTGAACGCCCTAACTCAAAATATCTCAAATTGTACCTCTGGGAAGTGCTAACTCCGAGCTTCTCCGCCACTAGGTCACTGCGGAGAACGAAATACCAGGAGAGATTTCCAAACAGGCGCGTACCCAGCAGAAAGCGTTAACGCGGATCACCGCAGGTGTCGTCTCTGCCGAGACCACAACGGGAGGGCATTTTGAACAATTTTTGTAAATAAAAACGATAGAATAATTCTAGCAGTTTGATATCTCATCCAGAACGTTCCAACCCTCCTTAGACAAAACCGTTTTCGGCATTCACTCAGAGCTCTCATTCTCTCCGGTTTCCCTTGTTTTAATCAGTGGAGAGAGATCTTGGTTGTCACTATTCAAATCCAGGTAAAAAATTGCGCGGAACTTGTCTCCTAGCGAAAAAAAACATTTCCTCTTAACACATTTCCAAAACCCTTAATTTCGCCTTAAAAAACTCGTTTTCCGACGGGGAAATAGACCTGAGTAAATTCAAATTTAAGGATTGTGATAGCCCACACCACCTGTCCGCTATCAACGGAACAATCGCGAGAGGAGAGGCGAGGAGTGACTGGGGGGAAGGAGAGATAACGAAAACTTGCGACAAGCCCCTCTCCTTACCACTTTCTACCCAGCTCTCATCCGACCAGGTAATCCGTTCCTTCAATTTCTGTATTTAAATCAAATTGATATTAATATCCCAGATCCATCCTATTAACCGAACCTGCGGTGCTATTTTATAAAAATAAAAATATTGAAGGAATACCAAAACCTTTTCCACATCGTGGTTAATAGGAGCCCCGTAGTTATTCTTGGAGCAATAAATACAATTATTGAATAAATAACTCAATCTATTACCAAAACCTTGCGTATAATTATTTCTTGAACCTTATATATCTGTATATAATATTAACCTCAGTAATTAATAAGGTCAAAAAAGGAATAATATCAAGAAATCGTAATCAAGTAAAGGTAGAATTGATGTAACAATTCCTTTCCAGTATTACAGGATACCGTTAGAAAGCTTAGTTTTCTGGACAATTTTTTATGTCTTGGTACGAAAAACTTTTGGCTTGTCATCAGGAAGATAGGTAATCTAATGCTCTTTTCAACAGTACCCTCAGATTCAAGATTTATTGGAAAATGAGGAAGACAGCTGTTTTTGTGACGGAAAGTCGAAAACACGAAACCAATCTCAAACCGTGAATAGCTCGGAAACGAAGCCTAGGAAGACAAGGAACTTGTCGTCCCATATTGCTAGGATCTGCATGTGCAAGCGAAACAGGTAGGTCATATTTATATGTATAAGAAAGTCGTGTTAGTTACACTATTTATAACTCAAGAATGGCTGAACCGATTTGGATGAAAATTGGTTGGGAGGTAGGTCAGAATCAGGAGAAGGATATAGAATCTTTTTCATCGCGTTCCCGTGGGAAGTGAAATAAAATGTGGTTTAACAAAGAGCAACTGAAAGCAATTTATCAGTATCGAACACACATGTTACCCTAGAATTTGAACGGGAAAGTGAATACGATCAACAGGGATTAGGTTTAATATATAGTTGAAATGAAGGTACCCCAATTGAATCATCTGAAAGAAGGAAGTGTATGATGCATTGATGGTGGCAATTGATGATGGAAATGTTGGTTTATTATATTTCCTGGATGCTCCTGGCGGAACTGGGGAAACATTTTTCTTATCAGTAGCCACTGTTCGTGCACAATGCAACATTGCGGTTACAGTAGCTTCTTCTGGAATATCAGCCGAATTGTAAGAAGGATGGTAAAATACAAGGACAATAAGGAATCCTTGAAACTTTTTTATTTACCTGCATGAATTATCCAAATAAAAATTGATCTTGTTCAAATTAAAAGTCTGCTCATTTATAACCTCTTTTCTAAGTGGACCAAGATGTGGAGAATGAAGCTTAACCGAAAAATCCCAATCTTGGATGTTGAGATCAATTCAAATAAAGTACCGCACACTGGAGCAGTTAAATACTTGGGTTTGAAGCTTGACTCCAAATTAAACTGGAATAAACACATAAAAAAGAAGAAAGAAGAACTTGAAGTCAAGTACAGAAGGATGTATTGGCTAATGGGAAGGAATTCCCATCTCTCTCTTCACAACAAACTGCTTATATATAAGCAGATCTTCCGTCCTATTTGGACCTATGGGATACAGATTTGGGGCTGTGCCAAGAAATCAAATATTAAGAAAATCCAAACCTGTCAGAATAAAATATTGAGAAGTACGAGTATAGTTGGAGCCCCTTGGTACATGCGAAACGATGATATTCATCGAGATTTGAGGATGGAGACAGTCTATGATATTATTGCAAAATACGCAAGGAAGCATGAACATCGCCTCTACAAACACGAGAACCCGGAGATGCTCTACGTTTTGGACAACGAAGGTGAAATCCGACGTCTCAAGCGAAACAAACCACTGGATTTAGTGCTGTGTGAATAGAAGTGCAATCGAACTCAGTGCTATTTAATCGAGCTATATAATAAAGGGCTAGGTTTTGCTGTAAACCCACCCTCTTGGAGTGTACCTATATTGATATGTAAAATTGCTAGATGAAATGTATTAGATTTTTCAGTTACAATTAATAAATCACGAAAAAAAAGTATACCCTCTAACGCGGAACAAAGTTTGCCGGGTCAGCTAGTTTAACAATACAGGGACAATTACTTACAGGTACCTCTTTGTCTTTGTTGATGCATTTACAAAATACACTCTTCTCATGCACACAAAGAAACTTGATGCTGACAATGCAATTCGAGCTTTAAGGAATGCTATTAGTTTGTTTGGACCCCCGACTCTGTTAGTTGTGGACCAAGGTAGGTCATTTGCCAACAAAAGCTTCAAGGACTTCTGTGCTCAGTCTCAGATAGAGTTGCATTTTATTGCAATAGGAGCACCCCGAGCAAATGGGCAGGTGGAGCGTCAGATGAGAGTCCTGAAAGACATGTTGACTGTTGCTGAATCTGATGATGAAAAGTCATGGCAACAAGCAGTGGGTGATGTGCAGTTAACCATCAATAGTGCCCCTCATCGAGTCACTAAATGTTCACCAATGAAGTTGATGTTAGGTAGGGTTTTCCACCCTAGAGAACTATAATCATTGCGGGCGAATGTGTCACTGGTGCCCCAGAAGTATCATTGGAACAGGTTAGAGCACAGGCTAGTCAGGAGATAAAGAAAAGTGCAGCATATAGTAAGGTTAGATTTGATAAGGGCAAATCCAAAGTAGTCCCATTTGTTGTTGGTGATTTGGTTCTTTTGAAAAACGAAGAGCGTAATCAAACTAAACTCGACCCTAAGTATAGAAGTCCTTACAGGATTTCAAAAGTTCTGCCTAGCGATAGATATGATATAATGTCTGTAGATGGTCGCCATACCTACAAGTATCCACACGATAGTCTTCGTCGTGCACCCAATCCATTACAAAGTAACCCATCACTGAGTGTCAGTGAGGATGATGTTTTGTCTAATTCTTGAAAGTTTAGCTATAATTACATGTTGTGTTGATTTGTCTAGTTGGCCCAATTGAACTGTTTTTTTTTCTATGATTTAAATGTTAGAATAGCGATAGCAGGTAGCGTTGAGTTGCAGAAGATATGTGAGGCGTCCCGAATGAGTTAATTCATTTACCTGTACATTTCCAATGTTAACATGAATTCAATTATTTCAAATATCAACACTTTCCTCGGAACAATCTTCAAATATTGGCACCCAGGTTATAATAAACGGATTAAATGGGAAACTCAGTTTTAATTCCAGTATTTATGAAGTTAGGTAAGGCGACCTTCCTCGAACACAAGGCGCTTATTGTTTTAAACAACTTGTTGCTCCGTTGTGAATGGTTCATTAACTTCGAGAGGTCGGTCGGTGTAAACTCTCTCAGTTTTTCTAATTGCATTTGCGTGGCAGGCAAAACTTTATTGTACCTGCTCTCGGCATGCTCAGCAGGAGGATTCCTCGTTTTACGACCTCCATAGAAGCCCTTTCAGGAAACCATATTACACGACCATAGAACCATATTATAGACGACTATAAAAGCCTTTTCAGGAAACCTTGAACTCACCAGTTCTGGTTTATGATTTTCAATGATGAACCATTGTAATCGACTAAGAAAAAAATTGTTTAACCCAGCTAAAACTTTGAATCAAGAATCAAGAACAATGAACGAATGAATAAAAGTTTCATTGCCAGACATTTTCTGAAAACAAAATGGTACTCATTACGAAAAATACAAAATTAAATATATTCATGTAATTAATTATATTGCAATAGCTAGTAAGAAATGTAAAAACTTCCTGCTGCAAATGAGTTTTATAAACCTGTGCTCATTGGTAGAGCTGCCAACTAGAAAACAAATGTATATGGAATCGTATATATAAAGACGAAACTGTCAGAGTATATTCGTTTTTCAGGGGGTGGAATTCTCCCCCCCCCACCCCACCAGCGAAGGGGAGAGGGCCCAGCGGGGCGGAGCGTTTCCTAGGGCAACCGACCTGCTCCCCACCTCGGGGACTGGGGATATACAATTTTTTGACTTCGCGTATTGTTTTTATACTCTCTCATTGTGTTATTCAGCTATTTCTTTTTAACCTGCGTAGCAGGGCCTTTACACTAGTAAAACATAGAAGGAGAAAATCAAAAGAACTCAATGCAAAAAAATACAATGAAAATGACTTAATAGGAGTAGATAATGGTATATAAATGCTGTTTAAAATTAACAATGCAACGAAATAAGGGGCAAGTTGATTTTAGGATGGTAAAAAAAATCGAGGGATGCACATGTGTAAAACGAAATCTCATTTCAAATACGTGAAACTTGAGCTATGTTCATAGCATCGAAGGTCGTACAAAGAACCGATGTAGATAATCTAGGGTGCATCTCAGGGTAATCTTAATTATATTACTCTGGGATAACCGGACCATTAGAGGTTTAATCGTTCTGTACCAGAATGACCATTCTACGTAAATCTCTGATCTATGTGTACAAGACGTGTAGAACAGAGCGCCGTTTATATTTCGTGTTGATTGGGGCAGAAAATACAACTTGGACTCTCAGCTGATCAGGAGTGATATCTTCAGATTTCAAATCAGACAGTCAAGCGTCGATAAAATCATTAATGGCACCATCACGAGTGGTTTGGTGCTGCATGGAAACCCTCAACAACCTGGCCAAACATGTCCAGGCAATGTATATTCACATTCGTGTTTCTGTTCTTATTTCTGTCAAGGTCCCATCCCTTAACGAAAGCAAACGGATGAACGCAAAGCGTTGTAGAAGTGCCATTTGGCAAGGAAGGATCTCTTGAACGAATTGGCCATCAATCCCCCCTTCTCATGAATTCAAATTAATAATTTCTGTTATGAGGTTTATCGTGGAACAACTAGGCTAGAATTATGATTTAACAAAGAAATGAAATAGTGATGAAATAACGATTGACAACTATAACCCCCTCCATTCACCCCCTTCCTTAATGAAATTGAACGTGCTGAAAAATTTCTAAATACACAGAGTAGTTGCATCAGAGAGATTTGAAATTTGCTTCAGATGAAGACAACAGTTCTTGATCGAAAAATCGGCCGTATTTACACGCTTATAAACTCTATAGGCAGCGTTTGAATGGATTGTCTATTTTGAATGACCTGTAATACTTCTAAATAACAAATAAAACCTTAATTGAACGGGAAAAATAGACATGAATCGAGAATTGTCGCGATAGAAAGGATTGCTACCACGCACTTATTGTTTGAAATTAGTTGTAAAATACGTGGGTGAAGTACTGCGCACCTTATCTGATACACCCCGTGTATTTTAGATATAGGATATACCTGTTCCTGTTTAAAAGAAAATTTTTTAAAAATCAGATAAGTAGGCAGCCGTTTCAAAGTTTTTCGATATACCTATTTTTGGTTTATTATTCAATAATAAACCATTGTAATCGCTCTTGGAAAAAAAATTCTAACCCCCCCTGAAAATTTCATGGTTTACATTTCAAAGGGTGTAGAATCCGAATCTGCAATAAAAAATTTTCCGATATCTCCGAAACGGCTGGAGCAAAAGATCTGAAATTTTCAGGAAAAATCCATCTTGGTCCGACGACGCCCCAATTCTTGAGCCAGCTCTCTCACTCAATTTAAAGTGCCCTTTAAGGGCTGTCGAAGTTTTGTAAAATCCCTAAAAACCTCAAAACAAGTCGAATCGGCCTAAATATTTTTATTTGAAGAACATACCATGAGGAATGGAATGATAATATTTACGTCCGTAGGTCAAACCAGAATTCCCGATGTATGCCTATAAACCAACGATTTATGTTTGTTTGCCTAGTAACATTTGCGTTTTTTGGGTTATTATTGTTTGTTTGTAACTAGTGATGCCGATAGCGTCGAGTTGTAGTGAATGTGGATACTGGAGTGATAGCCGATGTGGATACTTGAGTTTTTAGCCGATATACGTGTTGAAGCATTCTGATATGGATGAAACGCTGATAATATATAGGTAAACTGGGGTTTATTATTCAATATTTTTACTGGGGTAAATAAGTATTCTTTCACCTGTGAAACACGCACACTCCAAAGCTTAGTAGAAATTCAAATCATGTACGCAAGCCAATTGAATAATAAACCCCAGTGAAAGAATTTGCAGCGTTTTTTAAAAATATTTCAGCCCTTTGATATTACCCTTGAGGATAAAAGGCTATAATTCTTAAGGAGGAAATCAAAGTACTGAAATAAAAAATCAGAATATAGAAAACTTTCAAAGGATCAGTTATGTTTTATTGTATTGCCGTTGATAAGCAGCCCTTCGGTAAATACAGAACACTTGAAATATAGAAATGTAAATTCAACGATAGAATATTTCATTTGTTACCCGGGAATCCGAAGGTGAAGGCCTCGTGTTTTGGTTGGGAGGCGTCAGCTCTTCTTTCTGGAGCTTCAAGATTTCCACGGACAAGTGGAGTCTCATCGGCGTCGGCCTGGTTTTCCCATCGCTCACCTTCACCGTCCCAGTTCTCACCTGAACAACAAGAAAACAAATTTAAAAGAACAAGAACAAGAAGAAGACGACTTTATTGTGGTAAACAATAGGTTTTTCACAAGAGTTCGCGTTCAGAAATGTGCAGAAATACAAGTATATAAAATGATGAATAAATAAATGATAAAATGATGAATTGCTTGGGTCAAATAATAATAAAATTGAATTTGGTTTCAAAAACTGGCATAAAAATTATAACATATAACTTCAAGATTCATCAAATATAATTAGTGCCAATGGAAATAAGCATACGCCTACAAAGACAAAAGAAATTTTTGGGGACAAGAACCATAAATGCAACATCGAAAATTTCGTGAAGCATGTCTAGTAAAGGAGGAGCGGCTGAAGAATATTTAGGCTATAATGAAACCTTCATTTATGGTTAACGCTCTTTGCCTGAGCATTGTCTGCGGGAACCCTACGGTCCTAGTGATCTCAGATTTTTCTTTGAAATGGAGAAGAGTGCGAAAGAAACTTTCATCAAAATGAGGAGAACCAAAAAACTTGAAACGTTCATAATTGTAAACGGGGCAAGCAGATAAAATATGAAAAAGGGTGTCTGGGCTGTGTGTGTTACAGATCGTACATGTTTGAGAGCCATCAAAGCGGTTAACCACCCGGTGAAGAACTATTCTACAGAAGGCTGGATTAGCGCACCTGATCCGGGCCAGAAGTCTCTTAGTAAACAAAGGGTGGTCGCTGGAAAGGTAAAGTTCACGCTGAAGGGGTTGAATATTGGAACCTCTTGGGCAATAATTAAACGAGGAAACAGCGGCCTTGTTCAGGTCAGCCTGGTGCGGGCTAGAAAGAAACGATGACAGGAATTGATCCTTTGCCTCCCTAACCACCGCGACGTCATTCTGAGACCACAAATCTTCCAGACCAGCCTCTTTCAGAACATCCCTAAGCTGTAGCGTCCAGTTAAATTTTAATTTGAAAGAAGATCAACACTGAAGAGACTCACAGATACTCCGAAGAAGAAATTTGGTCTACAAATTACTCCAGAAATATAAACTGCTCAAAAATGAGATACTATAATACAGTGTCACGATCTTTTAATGAATATATAGCGTGTCCTCCCCTACCCCTTCCCCCAAAAAAGATAACCCTGGGGGTTTCATAGAGAATTTAACGCTTGATCAAAAAAGCTGCAAATTGTTACATTATCTAAACTGCCTAGGGTAAAAGCACCAATTGTTGACACTAAGCCAAATGTTGACACTTCAATTTCAAAATGTAAAATAAGGTATTGTGCCACTGTAGGTACTCGAAATCGGCGCCATTCTGCTGATAAGAAAGTAGTTATTGAGGTTGGCCGCCTCCACTTATTATAACATACTATATAAACCATCTAGGTGATATTGAAGCCGATGACAGCTGAAGGAGATACTCCAGCGACGGCAACCTTGTCCAACATCGTAGTGAGCTAAGTCGACCAATTTAGGCTTTTTAAGTGAAATAATGCGAGTAAAAATTACCATTTCACATCTTTTGCTATATGAATAACATAAGGAAGAAGCGTAATGCATTAATACCCTAAATTTCAATATAAAACCACGGTTATGTTCGGTGTCATCATTAGGTCTCACGAAATAGTTTAGTGTCCTAATGCTGACACCTGTCAGGGGAAGCCGTTGATTTGGTTGCTAAGGTGATATTTGGATGTGAATAATTTCGTAGTGTATCAAGACGATTGAATTTCTTAATTCAAGGGAGTGGAACCTTAAGTTGACATCGTCTGATCCAAATGTTGACATTCAGTTCCTAAAGTTGACATCATTTTTTTTCTTGAATAGAAAACGTTATTTTATCAATACATTAGGTAGGTAGTTATTGTTGTGCACTTTCTTGATTTGTTGGACTGGTTCATATGATTGAACACAGTATGGCCTTTCAGTCTAGTTTTATTTTGCTTCCGAGTCTACTAAAGTAGCGGAAGCATTGTTTTCACTTTCGGAATGTGAAAATTTTTTTTTCTCCAAAATCAAAAATTCCACTCGCATTTTGCGTTTTAGACCTTTCTGAACAATTTTGGTTCCGTGTCTGTCTGTGTGTCTGTGTGTCTGTCTGTGTGTCTGTCTGTCTGTCAGCAAATCCTTGTTACGGGCAAAATTACACGAAGTTATTGTCCGATTTTGATGAAATTTTCAGGGATTGTGCGGGTTGGGGTGTAGATGGTCCCCTATAGGTTTCATGACCCCCGGATCAATAGTAGCCTCTGCGCATGCGCAAACGTAAAATCCTTGTTACGCGCATAACTAAGGGAGTTCTTGACCAATTTCGATGAAATTTTCAGGGATTGTTTGGTTTGATGTGTAGATGGTCCCCTATGAGTTTCATGATCTCCGGATTAATAGTAGCCTCTGCGCATGCGCAAACGTGAAATCCTTGTTACGCTCATAACTCCAAGAGTTCTTCACCAATTTTGATGACATTTTCAGAGATTGTTCGGGTTGGGGTGTAGATGGTCCCCTATAGGTTTCATGACCCCCGAATCAATAGCAGTCTCTGCGCATGCGCAAACGTGAAATCCTTGTTCCGCGCATAACTCCGGGAGTTCTTGACCAATTTCAATGAAATTTTCAGGGATTGTGCGGGTTAGGGGTCCCCTATAGGTTTCATGACCCCCGGATCAATAGTAGCCTCTGCGCATGCGCAAACGTGAAATCCTTGTTACGCGCATAACTCCGGGAGTTCTTGACCAATTTCGATGAAATTTTCAGGGATTGTTTGGTTTGATGTGTAGATGGTCCCCTATGAGTTTCATGATTTCCGGATTAATAGTAGCCTCTGCGCATGCGCAAACGTGAAATCCTTGTTACGCTCATAACTCCGAGCGTTCTTGACCAATTTTGATAACATTTTCAGGGATTGTTCGGGTTGGGGTGTAGATGGTCCCCTATAGGTTTCATGACCCCCGAATCAATAGCAGTCTCTGCGCATGCGCAAACGTGAAATCTTTGTTCCGCGCATAACTCCGGGAGTTCTTGACCGATTTCGATGAAATTTTCAGGGATTGTTCGGACTTATTAGGTATACTTTATAGTTTGTTCAATAGTTGAACATGCCTACCTTTATTTTCTCAAGTTACGCTCCTGCATAACAATAAATTTACCCTAATTCAACATTTACTTCGCCTAATTGAACGAAGTTCTTTAGTCAATAATAATTTTTAATGGTTCATCATGATTATGGATACGAGGAAGCTATGGCCTTGGCAGAGTTTTTTTTTTTTCAACTATTTTTCCGACGTTTCTCCCCAGGGACTGGGGCTTCTTCACAGACTGAAAGGCCATCATACTGTGTTCAGTTATCGTTGTGGGCACAGAACCTGTTTGTTTTCATACCCACACCTACCAGGTCTACCTAATGTTAGGCTAAAAATGTAACTATGTATTCTTTGCTGAATGTCAAAAACCTTGAAATTTATTTTAACACGTTTTGAATATCTTTTGTTCATTTATAGGCCTTGAGTTACAACTTCAGAACAGCGAAGGGTCAATATTCAAATTGCTGTCAACTTTAGGAACTGATAATGTCAACATTTGGAATTTTCTCGAAATAATGTGTCAACATTGAGTGCAAAAAGGCATGTTTGAAAAAATTGTTTGTGATAATTAAAAAAAACTATTTTGGTAAGTCCAATACGTGCAAACTGTTCACAAGGAACTCACAATTCATTATAACTGCCTAAAAGTTTTATTTTCTTGAACACTTTTGTAGAACGCGGAATTGAATGATTTGTCTCTCTTATAGTGTCAACAATTGGTGCTTTTACCCTACTGCCTCCATATCTGGTGATTGGTTTCAAGATGAAAATACTTGGGCTGTCGCCAGCGACGCGGTCTACCTCAGACCTCCCGTTGAACGAGCTCTGCAGCTCGACCGCCAACGTGACTGATTTTTAAAATGGTGAGCGAATAGATGATCGTGCATTAACTTGAGTGGGCTCATTCGATTCAGCGAACCAATTTCTATACGAATCAAACAAATTTTTTGCAATTACTTACCCCTGGAGATCTCAGAGTTTCAGGAGAGGAGCTGCCACTTATCTCCATTAAGTTTTGAAGCTCCAAATTGCATCATGATATACATTTTGAAAGATATTTTCAAGAGGAAGAACAAATTCACGCAAATAGGCACATTTTGGTTTATTATTCAATAATAAACCATTGTAATCGCTCTGGAAAAAAAAATTCTAACCCCCCTGAAAATTTCATGTTTTACGTTTCAAAGGGTGTAGAATCAGAATCTGCCATAAAAACTTTTCCGTCTGACCGCCGTACGCCGTACGCACGATTTCTCCCAAACGGCTGGATCAAAAGCAATTCTTGAGCCAGCTCTCTCACTCAATTTTAACTGCCCTTTAAGGGCTGTCAATTTTTGTTCCCTAAAAACCTCAAAACAATCGAATCGGCCTAAATATTTACCTATTTCAGAGTTTGCCAACATGTGCGTTTTTTGGTTTATTATTGTTTGTTTGTAACATAGTGATGCCGATAGCGTAGTTTTTACTGGAGTGATAGCCGAGTGGATTTGAACGGGTTGAAGCATTCTGATATGCATGAAACGCTGATGATATATAAATATTATTCAACATTATTTTGTAAATAAGTATTCTTTACTTTTCATTATTCAATTAGCTTGCGTTCATGATTTGAATTTCTACTAAGCTTCGGAGTGTGCGTGTATCACTGGTGATTCACGCAAATCTGTTTTAACCAAAATACCTTTTGGATTGATCAGTTGATCGTATTTGTGTGCCTCCTGAAATTCAATAATCGCTCTATCACCTGTGAAACACGCACACTCTTTCAGTGGGGTTTGTTATTCAATTTTATTCATCTGGTTGCATATATGATTTGAATTTTAACTAAGCTTTGGAGTGTGTGTGTTTTAGGTATTAGAGCGATTATTGAATTTCAGGAGATATGCATTACGTAAATCTGTTCTCAACCAAAAAACCTAATGGATCAGTTCATGATATGTGCCAGTCTACCTCATATTTTGGAAGTTTTAACCTGTTTTTAATCCCTAGATGTTTTTCTGTTGGAGGGAGGGCATAAAAAAACGCTATTCTTTCTGATTCCGCCAAAATACATATTTTTCACATCACCATAACGAGTAGGTAATTCAAAATAGGTTTCACGAGATTCCCCGAAGGGTTCGTGTTTTCGAGGTTGTCGGTAGCTCTGTGCTCCGGCTGCAGCGAATCCGAGATTGAACCGAATCCTGAGTAACAAACCAATTTCTGGGGCGAGGGGCTCGTCGCGGTCTGCTCCCCTGGCGCCACCCCCGCCAATCGATCAGGAGGCTGCCTAATTTGTATCTGCCTTCCCTTAGGACCCCAGAATTTCTTTCATTAATTTAACGATATTAGCGTTCAAATGCTTCCTATCACTGTTCATTCTCAACGTTATCATTCTTTTTTAGGACGTCCATCTTAAACAAGGATTCGTCGGCAGAGGGACGCCCATTAGAATTGTTCCAGAGCGGTGCACAATGGCCCAAGATCATCGAATAGCGCTTAAAACCCAATATTCACCGTATTATTATTGCCAAAAACCTAAACTTTATCATATTCATAAAATTAATAAGCAAAATTGAGGTAATATTGAACAAAACCGTTTTCGTCAACATTTAGACGATTATTTAATTCGCTGAAATTGAAAAAAAAACGACAAATCGCGGTTTAAAAAAAGCTATATAAACCGGAAGATTCGTTTACATGAGGAATCGAATGAGCTCTTCCCCAGGTTCGTAGCTCAAACCATTCCCGATATACGGCCCGATTTATGGTGCCAACATTTGCGTTTTTGGTTTATTATTCAATAATAAACCATTGTAATCGCTCTTGAAAAAAAAATTCTAACCCCCCCCCCCCCCCCCCACCCTGAAAATTTCATGGTTTACGTTACAACGGGTGTGGAATCCGAATCTGCAATAAAAAATTTTCCGTCCGTCCTCCGTACGCAGTACACACGATTTCTCCCAAACGGCTGAAGCAAAAAAGCTGAAATTTTCAGGAAAAATCCATGTTGGTCCGACGACGCCCCAATTCTTGAGCCAGCACTCTCACTTAATTTAAAGTGCCCTTTAAGGGTTGTCAAAGTTTTGTAAAATCCCTAAAAACCCCCAAAAAAGTAAAGGCGGCCTAAATTTTTGAAGAACACTCCACGAGGAATCGAAGGAGCCCCTCCCCAGGTCCGTAGGTCAAACCATTCCCGATCTATGGCCCGATTTATGGTGCCAACATTCGCGTTATTTTGGTTTATTATTGTTTTTGTGTTGATATCAGTAACCTAGTGACGTAGTGATGTAGTAATGTGGATACTGGAGTGAACTCCTAAAAGGCTTTGTAGCCGATACACGGGTTAAAGTATTCTGATAACCATTAAAAAAACGCTGCAAATTCTTTCACTGGGGTTTATTATTAAATTGCTTGCGTTCATGATTTGAATTTCTACTAAGCTTTGGAGTGTGCGTGTTTCACAGTGATAGAGTGATTATTGAATTTCAGGAGGCACACAAATATGATCAACTGATCAATCCAAATAGGTATTTTGGTTGAGAACAGATTTACGTGCTCTATGCATATCTCCTGAAATTCAATAATCGCAATAATCATGAACGCAAGCCAATTGAATAATAAACCGCAGTGAAAGAATTTGCAGCGTTTTTCTATAGATCTGCTGTTCCCAACCTTTACAGGGAAGGTAAAGGTGAAGGTTCCCTTACAGGGAAAGTTGAGGTTGGTTGGTGGAGATTCAGGCTCGCCGAAGTTGAGATTAGTTACTAGCCCCGTTGTTGGATGCTTCTCCTGTCTACAAATCATTCTAGGGATGAATTTTGATCAAAATGAGAACTTTTGATTCAGTGCCACGGCAAACCGGTACGATATTCCTGCATTCGCGGAGTCTACTGTAAGCGATAGTTAACCTTTTTTACGTAATTCCTTTGTATTTATTTATTTTTTGCTTTCCCGTATTCGAGATCCCTAGGAAACTTGGGCCTGAGGGCTATGGACCCAATGCACCCTTGTCGTTAGGCCACCACACCCAACTGACTGACTTTTGTTTTCAAGTGTTTGCAATTTACCTTCGTTTCCCATGGAAATTCGCTAATGAGCCAGCTCCAGATTTTATTGAAGCGAGATAATTCTGCCGGAGCTACCCACCATCCATTCATCCATGTCTTAAAACGATCGTGAATAGGTACAGCATTTGTCGGCCGCGGGCAACTAGAATCAATGGCCCGAGAGTATAGTTGGGGGGGCCAACCTCCGCCGATGTTGGAACAGTGAATAACGATTGGCCATCTATACGCTACGGGAAGTTTGAAAGCTATTCCATTCGGCCACTAATGATGTTTCAGCGAGGTTACTGGGAAGCCCTGCGCGATTTGGCGGCCCGTTTAATATCGAACCATCAATAACGAGCCACAAGCACGGTATGTATAATGAGGAAAGACGATGATAGCGCACGGTGAACTTTGGTCTGCTCTGCTGTCAGCTCAATAAAACCCACCTTTCATCCTGCTTTGTGCTTTTCTTTAAATTTAGTAATAGCATGAATGAATCCAAATATACAACTTGTAGCATCTTGATGTACCAACAGATTTATCGAATTTTGGTAAATTCCTAACCCCCCCCCCCCTCCGAAAATTTCATGGTTTACGTTTCAAAGGGTGTAGAATCCAAATCTGCAATAAAAAATTTTCCGTCCGTCCACGGTACGCCGTACGCACAATTTCTCCCAAACGGCTGGAGCAAAAAATCTGAAATTTTCAGGAAAAATCCATATTGGTCCGACAACGCCCCAATTCTTTAGCCAGCCCTCTAACTTAATTTAAAATGCCCTTTAAGGGTAGCCAAAGTTTTGTAAAATCCCTAAAAACCTCAAAAAAAGTCAAAGCGGCCTAAATTTGGACTCTTTTTGAGGAACTTTCCATGAGGAATCGAATGAGCCCCTCCCCAGGTCCGTAGCTCAAACCATTCCCAATGTATGGCCCGATTCATGCTGCCAACAGTTTCGTGTTATTTTCGTTTATTATTTTTTTTTTTTTGATTGCAGTAACCTAGTGATGATGTGAATGTGGATACTGGAGTGAACTCCTAATACATGGGTTGAAGCATTCTGATATGCATGCTCCGTCTTACGAAATTTAAAATTATCAAATAGAATATTTTTCCATTGTAATCGCTCTTGAAAAAAACGCTGCAAATTCTTTACTGGGGTTTATTATTCAATGATTCATGATTTGAATTTCTACTAAGCTTTGGAGTATACGTGTTTCACAGGTGATAGAGCGATTATTGAATTTCAGGAGGATATGCATAGAGCACGTAAATATGTTCTCAACCAAAATACCTATTTGGATTGATCAGTTGAAATTCAATAATCGCTCTATCAACTGTGAAACACGCACACTCCAAAGCTTAGTAGAAATTCAAATCATGAACTCAAGCCCATTGAATAATAAACCCCAGAGAAAGAATTTGCAGCGTTTAATATTCAATTTAGCTCATATGATAAAGGATTATACGCACAACGCCCCTCAAGGTCTCACATGAATTTCATCATGATCGAACTAGTGGTACGCTGTGCGCCATATCATTAATGTGCTTGAATAAAAACGTCATTTCTAAAATGTGGCCATGCTCTTTATATTTTCACCTCATTAATTCCCTCATGCCTGACAGTCGCTGACAATCGCTGCCACCAAACATCTATAAGTGCCCACTTGGGGGGGGGGATGGAATTGTGAAAGTATATCCCTCACATTTTCCGGCTTGCTGTCACACACCAACTAATTTTTAATCACTTTCTAATCACCTTTCATCTCAAGTAATTACATTTACTTCAGTCTGTAAATGTCACAACGTATCTTTAGGAAGTTTGACCCATTACCTCAACATCTGTCATCTGAAGATTTCTTTATTTTCTATTTTATAATGGTGACATTATGCAAAAAGACCTGTACCACGTTTTCATCACCTGCCCTCACTACATACCTCCGTGAAAAACATTCCTCAGCTAACTAATAGTGTGAACAGAGACAACCTTCATCAGAAAATACTGAACTGCTCAAGAGATATGGTAGAATGATATATTTTACTTTTTGGTCACAGTCTTAAAAATCCGCTCATTCTTACGAAATGATATAGTTGTATTGTATTTAACCCACATAATATGTAACTTAATATTACAAACTTAACCTAGGACACCTAACAATATATACAAGCGGGATCAAAATAAAGGTTCTATAAAAAAAAAAACGTCTGCCAAGTGGGTGGGCACATAGCTTCCTCGTATCCATAACATGACTGTATAGATCATTGAAAGTTATTATTGACTAAAGAACTTCGTTCAATTAGGCGAAGTAAATATTGAATTAGGCTAAATAATTGAACGAGGCTAAAACTTTATTTTCTCTTTATTACTCACGAGGACCATCTTTACATCAGTCCGAACAATCCCTGAAAATTTAATTGAAATCAGTCATGAACTCCCAGAGTTATACGTGTAACAACGATTTCACGTTTGCGGATGCGCAGAGGCTACTATTGATTCGGGGGTTATGAAACTCATAGGGGACCATCTACAGGGGACCATCTACACATCAAACCGAACAATCCCTGAAAATTTCATCGAAATTGGTCAAGAACTCCCGGAGTTATGCGCGTAACAAGGATTTCACGTTTGCGCATGCGCAAAGGCTACTATTGATCCGGGGGTCATGAAACCTATAGGGGACCATCTACACATCAAACCGAACAATCCCTGAAAATTTCATCGAAATTGGTCAAGAACTCCCGGAGTTATGCGCGTAACAAGGATTTCGTTTGCGTATGCACAGAGGCTACTATTGATTCGGGGGCATGAAACTCATAGGGGACCATCTACACATCAAACCGACTGAAAATTTCATCGAAATTGGTCAAGAACTCCCGGAGATGCGCGTAACAAGGATTTCACGTTTGCGCATGCGCAGAGGCTACTATTGATCCATGAAACCTGTAGGGGACCATCTACACCCCAACCCGCACAATCCCTGAAAATTTCATCAAAATCGGACTATAACTTCGTGTAGTTTTGCCCATAACAAAGATTTGCTGACAGACAGACACACATACAGACACGGAACCAAAATTGTTCAGAAAGGTCTAAAACGCAAAATGCGAGTAGGAATTTTTGATTTTGGAGACAAAAAAATTGTCACATTCCGAAAGTGAAAACAATGCTTCTGCTTCCTTGGTAGACTCGGAAGCAAAATAAATAAATAACAAATTGTATAATGGTGTCACTTTGATTGTAACGAGGAAGCTGCTGTGTCATCTCCTTGGCAGTGTATTTTTGTATCTTAATAATTGTAATTATTACGATTAGCAGAAACGCTCGGAACTATGAGGTGTAGGTACCTGTGTAAGCGATAGATACACATTCAACCCCGCCACAAATGGCTATAACAAAAGATCACACACCTGTTTTTCTGTCCGTCCACCCTCGTGTAAAGAAAAATGGAGACGGTTTTTTGTTTATCGCTCTCTTGTTGACTTTCAAGGGTTGTTGTGTAGTCACTTGCCCCGCTCGCCATTCATTATTTTTTCTGTCAAATAAGCTTAACGTGGGCTTTCGGTGTGGGAGCCCTTCAACTCAGCTTTTTCTCCTCCTACGGTTCTACACTAACGATTCTGAAGGTTTTCCGAACTTCGTTTGTGACTAATGGTTCTTGAGTGTGACGAAAAAATGTAAAACAATACCGACGCCTCGAGGAATGAAAACAGAATAGGAGGAGGTGTGTACGACTCTGGGAGCCGAATGACTAAATCCTTTCGGATACCATCTTCGTTCCAAATTACCAGTGCCGAATTACTTGTCATCAAGAAGGCCTTAGAAGAGGTTATAAAAATCAATAAACCAGGAACTGAATGACTGACATCTAGAGTCAGTCATTCTAACAGACTCCAGAGCAGCATGTGAGGAGCTATTGCGGATTCATCTTGGACAGGTATCCAATTACCTAGCATACGATATTGCCACAAAAATCTAGCATCCGGAGGCAGAGATGAAATAGCTGTTTCGTGGATACCAGGTGTTATGAACTGAGTTCATAAACAATAAGAATTTTGAATTTAGATATAGGAAAAGGTTGGCGTGAGATGAAAGTGAAGGAGAAGGTTGTGCTACTGGAGCCGGAAAACTTTATACAAAGAAACCCGTAGCAACAGTAGCAGGAATAATATTAACCCGGTAAGTAATGAAACAACCGTGAGTTAATATTTGGAGATATTAAGAACCCGGTAAGTAATTAAACAACCGTGAGTTCCTAATTGGTGAGGTGTATTGAGAACCGGGTAAGTAATGAAACAACCGTGAGTTCCCAATTGGTTAGGTAGGAGTGTTCTTGGTCCGGAAACTTTTGCAAGCTCCCGTGGGCAAGAAGGAAAAATATTCTCCAGCCGGTAAGTAATGAAACAACCGTGACTTTTGAATATTTTGGGTAAGGAAAGTGAGAGAGTTGTTGGGAGAGTTTGTAGGGTTGAAGAGAGACGTGAAGACGTTGAATGAGTGTGAAAGACTAGGGAACCAAGCCTGCGGCAGAAGGGCTTATATACAGCCGGGGGGATTGACGTCATGTCGCCTGACCACAACGGTCGTTTGGGCAGGCGTCGTTTCCGCACGCTTGGTTTTCCGAGCTCGTTTATTAGGTTGTAATATGTACAGTGTTAGGTTCACAACACCAGGCCATATTGGTTCAGTGGGCAATGAATTGGCGGACCAAGCAGCCAAACTTGGGGCCTCGGAAGAAAGCCAATATCTAGAGGCGAAAATTCCTCTTCCAGACTCGTTAAAGGCCATTGACAAGATGGCAACGCATCAGGGTCAAGCATGGTATGACCAGTATTCCTTCAACACAGGAGCCTATCACTATTGCATCATGCAAAGGGTCTGCAAAAAACCAAAACTCTTGACGCTCAATATTTCCAGGAGAGCTATGGTCCAGATAATACGGCCACGAAGTGGACATGGCCAAATAAACCGGAGCCGTCATCTTATACGACTGTGCGAGGACCCTTTCTGTGACTTTTGCGAAGAAGAAATTGAAGACATGGAACATAAGTTGGACATGTGCAAGAAGCACCATCACGACCTATCTTAAAGATGCCACACCACGCGACATTCGCAAGCTAATTCAGTTTATGGTGAACTCGAATATAAATTTATAGTGTCTGTGAGAAACTATATTAACTGGACGCTAAACATATTTGTGCACTCAAATTGTTAAATTCACATGTAACAACTCGTCTGTAAAAACCTACTGGTTATATGTTACTAAATTGTGTAACCCAACCAAATTTAAAAAAAAAAAAAAAAAAAAAACCCTGCAAATTATTATACGGTTCAATGTTTCAGTGTGAGATAATCTTTCTGAGAAGAGAACTGGTCCGTGCAGCGTGTCTTACTGAATACCCCAAGGACCGACCCTAAAAACAATTTTGGGCAGAATCCGTATAGGTATGTCGCTTTGACTTGGCTTCCCGTTTTTCTTTGCAGACTCGGAAAATTTCATGGAAAAATCACCCATCACTGAGGTACTAAAATTATTTTAGAATCTATCTTCTTCCAATATAGGTATGAACTTTCCATGTCACAATGTCAGTTACCGTACTCCCCCGAAACGGCTTTACCGATTTTTACCAAATTGTATATGTGTATTCAGTAGGATCGGCTATTATCTATATTTCATACCCCTAAGTGATAAGGGTTGGTCACCCTTAAATTTTTGTTTTGGATGATTTTTTTAAAAATAATGTGGCATTAAAAAGAGCATACAACCCTAAATTTTTACTTTTTTATCACCAACCCCTATTTTTATAGCCATTTTAGTAATTTAATCATTATCATCCCGCTCCATAACTGATCAATCATAGTGTTTTTAACAGTACTTCTATTAAAATTTCTCTTAGCTGTACGTAGCTCTCGATTGAATAAACCATCCAGTTTGTTTATGCACGCTAAAGATGGGCTAACAAAAAATGTTATTCACACTATAGCATCAAAAGATTGATGTTGTTTGTTAGAGTTACTGTCGTGATTAATATGTGATATGTAATTTTAAGAAATAAACTATAATAGCTTAAAAATAATATTGTTTGTTATTTTCATGTTCCCTTATCGTTCATAGCGCTCCATGCCTGTTTCACGCATATACCACATGCTTACACACTTATAATAAGTAAGTTACTTTTTATCTACACTAGAATTTATCTAGAAACTATGAACAATTTATTAGGCAAAACGTTAGCTGGTCAGCTAGTTTTTCTATAAAATCCCCCAGGGTTATATTTCGTGTTTTTCCGAAATAGTTCATTGAAAAATGTATGGAGATTTATATTTCAGTTGATTATTTTCTATGAAAATACGGTAAAACTATAATTACGAGGGTTTCATGACTGATTTTGCCTGGTCCCTCGCTTGTCGAATGGTTTTGGAATTAAATAGATCCGACTTACTTTTATGTTGTTGTCAAGTTCCTCTGTTATTGGAGTAGACATCTTTCTGGAAGTGATTCTCATGGTTTCTGAAACAAATAATTAAATAGAGAAAATTAATAAAGCTAGAAGGTATGTAATTATCATGTTGAAAACGCTGCAAATTCTTTCACTGGGGTTTATTATTTGGAGTGTGCGTGTTTCACAGGTGATAGAGCGATTATTGAATTTCAGGAGATATGCATAGAGCACTTAAATCGGTTCTCAACCAAAATACCTATTTGGATTGATCAGTTGATCATATTTGTGTGCCTCCTGAAATTCAATAATCGCTCTATCACTTGTGAAACACGCACACTCCAAAGCTTAGTAGAAATTCAAATCATGAACGCAAGCCAATTGAATAATAAACCCCAGTGAAAGAATTTGCAGCGTTTTTTTTAAATTTTTCTAATGGTTATCAGAATGCTTCAACCCGTGTATCGGCCACGAAGCATTTTAGGAGTTCACTCCAGTATCCACATTCACTACATCACTACATCACTAGGTTACTGCTATCAAAACAAAAACAATAATAAACCAAAATAACGCAAATGTTGGCACCATACATCGGGCCGTACATCGGGAATGGTTTGACCTACGGACCTGGGGAGGGGCTCATTCGATTCCTCATGGAAAGTTCTTCAAAAAGAGTACAAATTTAGGGCGCTTCGACTTTTTTTGAGGTTTTTAGGGATTTTACAAAACTTTGACAACCCTTAAAGGGTACTTTAAATTAAGTGAGAGTGCTGGCTAAAGAATTGGGGCGTTGTCGGACCAACATGGATTTTTCCTGAAAATTTCAGATCTTTTGCTCCAGCCGTTTGGGAGAAATCGTGGGTACGGCGTACGGCGGACGGACGGAAAAATTTGTATTGCACATTTGGATTCTACACCCTTTGAAACGTAAACCATGAAATTTTCAGGGGGCTTAAAATTTTTGTTTCAAGAGCGATTACAATGGTATATTATTGAATAATAAAACAAAAGCAGGTGTCAGAATGTTATAAATAAAGCCGCCGCGAATGTGCAAACGTAAAATACACAGAGAATCATTTTGTTAGATTCTAATGGTCCAATTGCGTTCAAAGATGTAGGCTTGTCCAGGAAGAAATGTCTCATATCAATTTAGACACTATACTTGCATTATTGTGCCCACTGTAGGATTAGCATGCCAGGCCCGCGATACAAGAGGACTAATCAATTTTAAAGCGTAGATAACCAGGTTGTTGTGATGTGTATTCCGCCTTTTTTCGAGATTTAGATTCTTTTACTATTATTTACAACATAATAATGATCTACACGTTCATCTCACCATTACAAGCAAGTCACACTCAACTTGGCAGACATTTACTATTTTCTATTTTCATTTCGCCGCGTTCTCTTGGTTGAACAAATTCGATAAGGCGTTGGTAGGTATGCAAAAACCCTCAAGACACTTCGGTCTTGAAGGAGGGATCTACTCTCGCGCCGCGCCGTCTTGGCTACATCGAACTGTCCGATCCGCTTCCAAGGTTGAATTCTTAGTCACAATATCGAAATGTGAGTTAGTACCTAACATATTTGAGCTTTTTTTTCTTTTTATCACACCATTTAACATTGGAGCCGGAATATACGTAACGTTTCTCGCTGAATCGAATGGTGACAACGCCAGACCTCTCAAGTGACGATTTGAGTTAGTTTTGTCGGATACATAAGCTCGTTCGTTTGTGAACAGCGTCTACGGCATTTCTAAGCTGTTTTGCCAAATCAAGAGTAGTCACGTAGGAGTCGGGTCGGGCATAACTCGTGAGACCCTGTATAATATACAGTGTATATGAATGGCGAACCAGTTTAATTGTATTACGAAAAGTTGTACTTTGCTAATCGCCAAGGTTTATTGCAACAGCAAGGGGTCACGGGGTGGGGGTCAAAAAAATATTTAGCATCTAAAAGGTAAAATTGAAAAAACCCGCATTTCCAAGGGTGTAAACAAAAATTGCTAAGAGGCATTTACGATCAGAAATTTTCCGCAGAATTTTCTCCTGGCCTGTGGCCTTCACGAAATGTAACACCCTGCATATTATGGAATATACTATTATTGAATTCAATTCAATTGGGAAAAGGTTTATTTGTTTCGGAAAAAGGTTTAATTTAACTTGAAATTACAACTGGCTATAGCCCATTTCACTCCTATTTCATAAAAAACAATTTTGTGTCGTATTCCGGCATTTTTATTACCTGCGCCTGCGCGTTGGCATTACAATTTGAAATTTCAGCTTTTTTGAATGCATGATATGAACTTTATCGAGTTATTTCATTCAAATTCGTCTCTCTCAAAACTAGGAGATGATGAAAACCACGACAGCCCTTTCTGTCCCGGTATTCTTCAAATGAAATTCGCCGTTCTCTTTCGTGCTCGTGCTTTATACGTAACAATAAGAACCAGCGAGGCTGATCTGATTCACCCAAGGGAAGATAATATCGTCAAACTGCCACCAGCTCCGTCGAGTTTCATTTCTTCTTTTAATCCGCGAATGGGAGCATAACAGTAAAAACCATAGATTTTCCCCCTTATCGAAGGCCTTTCCTCGCCCTTTTCTTTCGCCGTTTGAAAAGAGGGAGATACGCTCCCTTTATTGAATAAAACTTCTTTTTTCCCCTCAACGCGCCGAGAAAGGCGATACAAACCTGAACGGATTGTAAAAATTGAAAACGTCTTCGTTGACAGGCGTCGGCGGGGTCGGTATGGTGATTTCCCATCTCGAGCCGGCGAGGACCGTGTCGTGTCGCCCATTGGCAAACAAGTTGCTTCTGCCGAGATGCCGATCTCGTCTTCCCGAATGTCGGAGAGGCCACTTACACGAGCGGTTGAGGTTGTGAATGAAGGGGAAAGTGAATGCAAACACTTTGACACCCGGAGACGCCTAATTTGAATTCAATCATCTGAGACGCGGCGTTCGTTACCTCTAGCGAATAGCCATGGATATGAACTCAAATAATCAAATAATAATAAGATTACTAACACTGTGTTTTCCACCTCTTTAAGAAAGATTCGAAAATCCGTTCCAGCTGCAGAACCCGACGATATAATTTGAATGTGTACAATAGGGATGGGACCTACAATGGGATTATCGAAATATCGGTGTTTTGCTTCGATATTGCGATGTTTTGCCATCGATGCCACACGTTCGATAATATCAATGTATCGGTTTTATCTTTGGTTCACTGAGAAAATTCCATCTTGTTTGCCTGCTACCTAACGTCAAAAAAAAAGTGGAAATATGAGAAATTCTTTCAACTGCCGTAGTATTAGCGAATTTTCGAAGAAAAAAAATACCTCCTATTGTTCTCAGTCTAAAATACTTGAAATGAGAATTGTTTTCAAAAAAATTTAGCAATCAAAATTCGTTATAAAGCATTCTAAATCCACTGTCGAAAGACACCAAAAACCCATTCCAGACGATGACTCGCGAAAAAATTGAGATTAAAACTCAAATTTGCACAAAAAACGCTGTAAATTCCTTCAATGGGGTTTAATATTCAATTTCATTCGTTTGGCTTGCACTCATTATTTGAATTTCTCCTAAGATTTGGAGTGTGCGTGTTTCACAGGTGATAGAGCGATTATTGAATTTCAGGAGGCACACAAATATGATCAACTGATCAATCCAAATAGCTATTTAGGTTGAGAACTGATTCAAGTGCTCTAGTGAAACACGCACACTACAAAGCTTAGTAGAAATTCAAATCATGAACGCAAGCCAAATGAATAAAATTGAATAATAAACCCCAGTGAAAGAATTTCCAGCGTTTTTTTTTTTTAGGTTTTTAGGGATACCCGCTTCCACCTTTTTTATTTTAAAAAGAAAATAGAATTTATTCTATTTTCGATATCTGAGTATTTCCCTTGCGTAAAAGGATTTTTAAAGGAAAAACAACCGTGAATGTTAATAAAGATCTTTGGGCGGCATTTCCCACACAGTGGGGTAATGATCGCCCAACCCCGATTACTGAATTATGTTCCCCTCTCAACCGTCATTCAACCCATTTTTTCCAAAATTAGAAGGTTAAATGTATTTATAACAATAAAAACCATGAAAACAGTCAATAAACTATAGTTGAAATGAACGACGACTTAGAAATAGGTGAACTACAGTCTTGTATGTAGAACTTTTTTGAACCCAAATTAATATTTAGCTTTCATTCTTTACAAAATTATAAAATAGCCTTGCATGTAAAAGTTTTTTGTTTTTCATGTTTTCCCATGGTAGCGAATGACCACCTTGTATTGTTAAAAAAATTGCAATGTTGCTTTCCATTTCGTATTTATGTTTCTTTTAATTGGCAAACACCGATATACAAGCTGACGCATTTTTTTGTCGGACAAAAAAATAATTCAAGGTATTTCTTCAATGTTTAATAATCGTTTCTTCGTATATCAACAAGGTTTCCCCAGAGATATCTCCAAGGTTAAATGATAACTTATCACTGCTCAGGTCACCTTCTTTGGTTGAACGACGAAAAATGTAAGTGAATCAAAATTTTGCATAATCAATACGAAAATTTTACAAAAAAATGATTTGGAACATAATCTTCTTTTTGCTATTTCTGATAAGGTAGGTGTATGTAATAAAGGATACTTGCTACTTGTAGCAAAATAATGAATTCAATTGCGAATTATGATCGGCTTCTTGGCAAATTGAACAGCTATCCCATTGAAAAGAAATTTTCTTCAACATCTTCTTGTGTTCTAACAAGGTTCCCTCAAATATTCTCCACAAACATCACTGTTCTTCTCAATTCTTTCTCATCGATTTTTTTGAAAAAAGTGACGATCAAAATCCAGCTGAAATTTGTTGTTCTTTTCCATCTGTTTTTGACGTTTCAGAAAAACCACCCGATCTGATGGGCAAAAACGCATTACCCCAATGTTTACGTTTTTCGTAATTCATTCACGCTGACTTCATTTATAATCAAAACTTAAATTTTGTTATGATTCAGAAAGATGATGAAATTCTGCTGAGTGGCATTGTTGGTCCTCCCGCCCCTTTCAATCCTTGAGCCAATAGGCCTTTCAATGTCCTCTCACTTGATCCTAATATGAGATATGCTTTGTGTGATGTACTTTCAGTTCATGTTTGACACTGATGATGACCTGAACCGTCGAAATCGATTTAACAGTGTAACTCTTTACTTTCGTGGAAATATAGACGACGTTCCATCTTTCTCCGTTTTTATTATCATCCGGCTGAGTACTAATTTTTGCCAGTAAGACGGCAGTTTTGGATATCTCTCTCAGACTACCCGAGATCAAGCCCTCGGAGAAACAGTTTCCAAGAGCCGTTGGTAAATTGTCCCCACAGACTGTTCGAATTTAACGTTAGGAGTTTTGCTCCAACTACCCGCAGCAGTGGCTGGGCAACCCCTTCACTGAATATATGTTTATACAATTAATATACCTACACTAAAAATAAACTTCAAATAAGATGATAAACAACCAATATTTTTTCTGGCCAATAATTTGAATTATAACATACTATATACATTCAGAGATATCTGCCCATTCATATTCGTTGGATTACAAGCTGCCGCGTTGTTCGCTGTTCCTTAACTTTTTGCTTCCGAGTCTAACAAGCTAGCGGAAGCATCTCCCATTTCACTTTCGGAGGATCTGTGAAAATTTTTTCGTCTCCACTCGCATTTTGCGTTTTAGACTGTTCTTCTGAACAATTGATCTCCTGTCTGTTGGAGACGATATAGAAATCCTTGTTGGAAAAATTTGTAAATGGACCAAGATTTTGATCTGTTTTTGAACGTTTCAAAATGCACAGTTCACTCCGATGGTCTTGGCATTTCCTTAATAAAACGTTTTTCGTAATTCATTCAAAACGACTACTTCGTTTTGACAACTCAAATGAAATTTTGACCAGATGATTTTACCAGGCCTGCACAGTATTGGTCTGCGTCCCCAAGTTTCATCTCTCTGGAGATATAAGCAGATCCTCTGCGATGCGCAAAAAATCCTGGGCGACTTTCAAGATTTTGACAAACCTTTCGATGAAATTGAGAAGTATAGTTCGCGAAACATGATATTCAATGCAGATCAAAAGTTTTCTGCGCATGCGGAAAATGAATCCATCGCCTAGAAAATTGAACCCGGAGATGCTCTCGTTTTTGACCAAAGGTGAAATCGAAGTTCAGCTCTCTCTCACTAATATGTGCTGCGTGAATAGAATTTTCAATGAGTTATACAGCTGTTATAATAACGTTAGGAAGTTTTAACTGTAGCATTGATATGGGCAAATTGCTAGATGAAATATGATTTTTAGATTAATAAACACGAAAAAAAATTCAACTTTCTTGGATTAACAACTGCGAATAGCTATTAATTTGGTATTATAAAATAATATATACATTCATTAGGTATTTGTTGGATTACAAAGTAGTTCTATTTCCTAGGAGATCAATTTGGTTGGGAAAGTATTAATTTGGTTGGGAAAAGTATATTAATTTGAATGGGAAAAGTATTAATTTGATTGGGAAAATTATTAATTTGGATAGGAAAAGTATTAATTTGGTTGGGAAAAGTATCAATTTGGTTAGGAAAAGTATTATTGTGGTTGGGAAAAGCTATAAACAAATTAAGTACAGAAATACGATAACAAAAGGGAGGGGGGGACCTTGTAGGATTCAATTACGCATTAGAGGGAGATGGAAATCGGCTTTTTACACCCTTCCCACCCCTCCCCTCCCCTCCCCGCCCCCTCAGAACAAAACTTCAATTAGTTCACAAGGAAGGTGGTGAAGGGAGGGGAAGGGGGAGGGGGTGCACGAATTAACTGCGTAGCCTTGAGGGGGAGGGGAGGGGAGGGATGAGTCGGTGTGCGAGCGTAACTACACGGGATGGCTTCGGTGTGAGTGCGTGATATGTGAACGGAGGGGTGGTAAGGTAGGGGAGGTAGCTGCGGAACCCTGGGAGCGGCACGCGACTCGCCGCCGTGTGAGATGGACGGAGCGAGCCGTTTCCCACAGTTCTCCCGACCCCTCCAGCGCCCCACACGGGCCACCTGCTCTTTTGCTTTTACTGTTTGTGCTCTCGTGAGCTCCGAGCTGGGGGTCGTCTTCTGTTCCGAACCCCCCCTCCCTTCTCTTTCCTTGTTGTTTCTTGTGTGCCTACCTATACACCAATGATCCCATGAAAACATTGGAAGTGAGTCATTTGTGTGAGAATTAAGATTGAAACTATGGGAAACTGCAAATTATTACACAGAGGTACCAGCAAAGTCGGTTGGGCTTCTTAGTATGCGAAGCGAGAGCACAAAAATTTTTGTTGTCCGAATTCAAAATTTCTACTCGCATTTTGCGTTTCATAGCCTACTGAACAAATTCGGTTTCGTGTCTGTCCGCATTTATTAATTTATTTTCATTTATTTATGAGAAAATTACGGGCAAGCCCAATTACAAGGAACAAAACCAACAGGTAGGTAACCATAATCCCTTTTGTCTTTTCATCAAAGTGATGAACCAAAAGCGTTAAGGAACTGCATTAAAAACAACCTTCTTGGAAGCAAACACGGCAAAATGCTTATGTTTTACGACATATAATCCATATAATATTCAAATAAGGAACTATTGACGACTGGATAATAAAACAAAACAACAACAACATGCTAACATATGAAGCGGAAAGACAATAAGTGAGGCAGTGACAACACGACACGACAGAAAACAATACAATATGGATGGCTCTTGTAGCAGAAATTGTTCTCTACTGGGGATAATCTCTTGAGTGGTTGCTGGTATAAATAGTTCGTTAGAATATGACATGAAACAGGGATTTTACGTGCGCATTGAATGACGGGACGTTCATGAGTGTCCATCATCAACAGAGGTTATTATTACACCGTTTTACCGATTGCACAAAATTTACACATTGGTAACAGCAAAGGTTTCGGTTTGGCATTAAACTCAACTAGTCTGAAGAAAGTGTAGGATACCTTCAAAAAAAAAAAAAATTGAGAGCTAAAAATTTATCGATTTTGCGTTTCAACGCAAACAATCACACAAGATTTTCTTAACATGTCCACTACTGGTGCTTTCCCGTTATGAGAAAATAACGGGCAAGCCAAAATTGTTACAAAGAACAAAACCAATAGGTAGGTAACCATAATCCCTTTTGTATTTTCATCAACTGAGGCAGCCTGACTGCCAACCTTCTTGGAAGCAAACACGGGCTTGCTGGAAGCACTATATAATAAAACAAAACAACAACAAAACTAACATATGAAGCGGAAAGACAATAAGTGAGGCAGTGACAACACAGGCAAAACAATACAATATAATGGCTATTTAAATTCAACACAACTTGAAAAACGTCTGCCAAGTGGGTGTGGCACATGGCTTCCCTCGTATCCATAACATGATTGTATGTAACAAGGATTTTACGTTTGCGCATGCGCAGAGGCTACTATTGATCCGGGGGTCATGAAATTTAGGGGGACCATCTACACATCAAACCGAACAATCCCTGAAAAGTCGAAATTGGTCAAGAACTCCCGGAGTTATGCTGTGTAACAAGGATTTCACGTTTGCCGATGCGCAGAGGCTACTATTGATCCGGGGGTTATGAAACTTATAGGGGACCATCTACACCCCAACCCGCACAATCCCTGAAAATTTCATCAAAATCGGACTATAACTCCGTGTAGTTTTGCCCGTAGCAAGGATTTGCTGACAGACAGACAGACACATAGACAGACACGGAACCAAAATTGTTCAGAAAGGTCTAAAACGCAAAATGCGAGTGGAATTTTTGATTTTGGACATTCCGAAAGTGAAAACAATGCTTCCGCTACCTAGCTAGACTCGGAAGCAAAATATCCAGCAAGTATAAAAGAAGGGAATATAGAAATGAGATACAACTTCACATGGTATAAAACTTTAGAAGACTACAGTTGAAATAATGCGGAGGATTGTACTATTGTTTTCAGCATGGCAGGGGGATCATTAAAAAACGCTGCAAATTCTTTCACTGGGGTTTATTATTCAATTGGCTTGCGTTCATTATTTGAGTTTCTACTAATCTTTGGAGTGTGCGTGTTTCACAGGATAGGGCGATTATTGAATTTCAGGAGGCACACAAATATGATCAACTGATCAATCCAAATAGGTGTTTTGGTTGAGAACAGATTTACGTGCTCTATGCATATCTCCTAAAATTCAATAATCGCTCTATCACCTGTGAAACACGCACACTCCGAAGCTTAGTAAGATTCAAATCATGAACGCAAGCCAATTGAATAATAAACCCCAGTGAAAGAATACTTATTTACCCCAGTAATAATATTGAATAATAAACCCCAGTAATAATATTGAATAATATTTACCTATATATTATCAGAATGCTTCAACCAGTGTATCGGCTACTAACTACACTACAAGTTATTCATCATCGGCTGTCACTCCAGTATCCACATTCACTAGAACTCGACGCTATCGGCCGGACATCACTAGGTTACAAACAAACAATAATAAACGAAAAAACGCAAATGTTGGCACCATAAATCGGGCCATACATCGGGAATGGTTTGACCTACGGACTGGGGAGGGTCTCATTCACTTCCTCATGGTATGTTCTTCAAAAAGAGTACAAATTTAGGCCGCTTCGACTTGTTTTGAGGTTTGTAGGGATTTTACAAAACTTTGACAGCCCTTAAAGGGCACTTTAAATTGAGTGAGGGAGCTGGCTCAAGAACTGAGGCGTCGTCGGACCAAGATGGATTTTTCCTGAAAATTTCAGATCTTTTGCTACAGCCGTTTAGGATAAATCGGTGAAACGCACAGGCGTCAGCATTTTTTTCCCCACAGCGATTACAATGGTTTACTTATTATTGAACAATAAACCAAAACTCATCACCAACTCACCTCATCATCATTACTTTAAATATTAATTTATAAATGTAAGGTACAGTACATATTAATAGATGCTTTACAATAATGAAAAAAAAAACTTGATAAAAATTGGCATAAAACTGCATCGAAATACGAAAACTATAGGAATTAGGCTTGTCACAAGAATCTGCGGACACATACTCACAAAGACAAACACGAAATGAATGTTGTTCAGATTGGTCTACTGTGCAAATCCAAGGTGAAACTTCGATTTTAGGGAGAGTATTTCATCAACCGAAAGTGAAAACAAAGATTCTGCTAACCATTGGTAGCAAATGCAAAATAGACACCTTCCCACACCACTTGCTTCATCGGTTCTCTATGAGTTCTATTGTTTCGATATTAAGAAGCCGTCAAGAGAGCGCGAATTCAGTATTCTTAGTAACCACAACCTTAACTGTCTCAAAAATTGTAATGCAACTGTCAGGTATGGTTGGTCAGTTTTGGTTTATTACTCAATAATAAACCATTGTAACCGCTCTTGAAAAAAAAAAAAAAAAAATGGTCTGCAATAAAAAATTTTCCGTCCGTCCGTACGTCCGCCGTACGCACGATTTTTCCCAAACGGCTGAAGCAAAAAAAGCTGAAATTTTCAGGAAAAGTCCATGTTGGTCCGACGACGCCCCAATTCTTGAGCCAGCTCTCTCACTTAACTTAAAGTGCCCTTTAAGGGTTGTCAAAGATTTGTAAAATCCCTAAAAACCTCAAAACAAGCCAAGGTGGCCTAAATGTGTACTCTCTTTGAAGAACACTTCGAGGAATCGAATGAGCCCCTCCCCTAGGTCCGGGTCAAACCATTCCCGGAAATGGCCCGATTTGTGAAACATTCCCGTTATTTTGGTTTATTATTGTTTTGGTTTATTAAGTTGAATTTTGTAATAAACCATAAAATCGCTCTCGAAAAAAAAATTTCTAAAAAATTTCATGGTTTACGTTTCAAAAGGGTCTGGAATCCAAATCTGCAAAAAAAATTTTCCGTTGAAGAACCGCCGAGGAACGTTAATAGACGCGTCCGCCGTACGCCGTACACAGTTTCTCCCAAACCTGGACCAAAACATCTGAAATTTTCAGGAAAAATCCATGTTGGTCCGACAACGCCCCAATTCTTTAGCCAGTTTTCTAACTCAAATTGAAGTGCCATTTAAGGGTTGTCAAAGTTTTGTAAAATCCCTAAAAACCTCAAAAAACATCAAGGCGGCCTAAATGTGGACTTGTTTTGTAGAACTTTCCATGAGGAATCGAATGAGCCCCTTCCCAGGTCACAAACCATTCCCGATTTATGGCATGATTAATGCGGCCAAGATTTCGTTTACTCGAGTTCTGTTATCGCCTTCTTGAAAACTGGCAGTAAATGGCCGTTCCAAGCGCCCTCAACTCGAATATGGTAGTAACCACATTTCCTTTAATTTGATATACTGATATGATAACTTGAAGACAAGCCAAAATAATAAACCCCAGTGAAAGAACACGTTTTAGTTGCCCAGTGACGTAGTGAAACAAAACGCTGTATGTACGTGTCACAAGTGCCATTCTGAAACCATAAAAAACGCTGCAAATTCTTTCGCCGGGGTTTTATTATTCAATTGGCTTGCATTCATGATTTGAATTTATACTACGCTTTGGAGTGTGCGTGTTTCACAGGTGATGGAGCGATTATTGAATTTCAGGAGATATGCATAGAGCACGTAAATCTGTTCTCAACCAAAATACCTATTTGGATTGATCAGTTGATCATATTTGTGTGCCTCCTGAAATTCAATAATCGCTCTACACACACACATTCCAAAGCTTAGTAGAAATTCAAATTATGAATCCATGCCAAATGAATGAAATTGAATAATAAACCCCTGTGAAAGAATTTCCAGCGTTTTTGTGGATCACGTTACATCTTTGGAACGTAAAATGTCAAAGTTTGGAGGGGTTATTAAAATTGTTTGCTGTACGATTTCAAAGGATTATTATTGAAAACAATTAATTAATAGTGGAAATGGCACGGGTTATTTACACGTTCACTATCGGTCGGTTACTAAGGCTCATTATGAGAATCAGGGAAATCAAAACGGGTTAGAATAAGGCGAATGGTTGGTGGACAAGCTCCTGCGAGGTCTTGAGCTCCGGATACGAGGGCAGGAGGATCGTGGGAAATGGTCGGTCGGCCCTCGATGAGTCGGATTTTTCGCTCCCCGGGTGTCCAGACCCGACGAGTTATCCCAAGGCGCTCTGGGGGGAGGTTTGTGGTCGTAAACAAGAGAATGACACATCAACTGGGAGAGCTGGCGAAGCCTCTCACACCTCAAGCACTTCCCAAGTACCTCTAGACAGTAGTACCACCTACCTACAAGTTGTACCCTGTACTAACCAGGGTTGAAATATTTCATTATTCGGTTTTTCCTTGCAAATATCAGACAGCGGCCACAATTGATGAAAATCAACCTGCTTTTTAAGCTGAGAGAGGAACTGAGGTCTAGGTACAATGTTCCTCATAATCTCCCAGCTCTAGTGCCACCAGAACTCAAGCCTAAAATTAAAGACTCCATTGCATTCAATGCTGAAGATGCCTGATATAAAGCATTATCCACCTGATTCAACGTGTAAGTGTGATCACGGCTCTAGTACTTGGCCATTGGACGTTAGATACAAAAACGGTTCGTAATAAATGGCATCAACACCCCTTCAATTCTTCTGTATAAGACATTGCTAATGCCTATTTGGACTTATGGCATCCAACTATGGGGCCGCACAGCAAAATCTAAGATGCAAACGATTCAAACTTTCCAAAATAAAGTACTGAGGTGTGCAGTAAACGCTCCCTGGTACATCAGAAATGACGACCTCCATAAAGATCTCAAAGTGGAAACCGTAAGAGATACTGCGAAAAAATTAGCTCGAAGATATGAACAGCGGCTTCACGCTCATACTAATTTGGAAGCCATTCAGCTTCTTGACAACTCTAGTACTATTCGGCGCCTGAAGAGGACCAAACCCTTGGACTTGAGATGCTGATACCGATGTGATAGTAAAATCAACACCCCTTCTACCGCAGCAAATCCACGAAAGCCCCATATCTGGGAGCATAACAGAGAAGTGCTCTGAATATGTCCATTTTCCTCAGAATACACAAGGGACATCCCGAAACCTACAGAAGCAACATTTGCTGAACTGGCTGATCCTGGCCAGTGGTGCTGCAGTAGAAGAAGCCACGAGAAAGCTGCAGGAATCAGTGAACAACATACGTAAATGGACCAAAAAATGGATAATAAAACTCAACGAGGCTAAGTCGACACACATTAGCTTCACCTATAGGGATTGACACAATATCTATAATAATGAACTCTCAAATAGTTCCATACGCAAACACAGCTAAGTACCTTGGATGACCATGGATGCCAAACTCTGCTGGAAAGAACACGACAAGATAATGCAGAAAGAAATGGGCCTAAAATTCAGAAAGAGGTATTGGCTCATCGGGAGAAAATCGCAGTGCTTCTCTAGAGGGCAGTAAATCTTAGGGATGGGGCATCGACATCGATATTATCGAAATATCGATGTTTTGCCATCGATACCACACCTTCGATAACATCGATATATCGATGTTTTAGCTTCGATAACATCGGATTGGTTTACCCTTCACTCACTGAGAAAATATTAAAAATTCTTTCAACTGCTGCAGTATTAGCGAATTTTCGAAGAAAACAAAACTATTGTTCTCGGTCGAAAATATTTTCGAAAAATGTTTGCACCAAAATCCGTCTCAAAGCATTCAAAATCCACTGTCAAAAGGCACCAAAACTCATTTCAGACGACAACTCTCGATAGAATTGAGAGAGAAAGCTCAAATTTGCACAAAAAATCTATCTAAGCTTTCGAAAGGCTAAGTTTGAAGATGGGCACAATCGCCTCACTCGAAGGGGAGATTTGGGGCATTTCAAATGGGGGAAAATTACCCGAAAACTCCACAAGTAGGTGACCCTCTTTTATATAGGTTATGTCACGCTAAACACGATGGTGAAATCGAATTGGAGATATCTCAATCCGTTCTAACTAAAGCAGTTTGAAGATTATAAAACGAGGTAGATGGGGGAAATTGGAAAAAAAATTATGAGATTCTTCAGCTTTCAAGAATTTTCAAACAAAATGAGGTACCTATCACAAGTCAGAAAATTGAATTGTTTTTTGCGTAAATGTTCCTCATGCAAAACTAGTTCGAAAAATTGCTCATTTCATCGTGCTACATGACTGGATCTTTTTTACCATCTTCTTCAGCGTTGAAACCTATTAAATGAGATATCATTTGTCACACAATAAAACTGTTGATTTTGCATCAATATTCCTCAGAAAGGCCGTCTGATGAAGGAGGCTGTTAACTGATAAGGACACCGATAATATCGATGTTTTCACCCGATATTGGACGACATATCGATGCCAACACTCAAACATCGACGTCGATATCAATATACTTACTAAGTCTACGACAGAATGTGCCAAATAGAAACGTGCACAGCCAGCAGGAAACGCCAAGAGTCCAATGGGGAGAGCAAACCAATCATATGGCGGAGCCCTGCAGGACCAGTGGGGCGAAACAGGACGCCGCTCCACTCAGTTGACATTGGGATTGGTTGTTTTCTAACATTAGCTTTAATTCTTTCCTTTTCCATAACAATTTTGAGCCCTAAGACTTAGAGAAACGTAGAGATTATTCTATTATCCAGAGACTCATGAGGGGGAAGGGGTGTGACTACTGTACCGATGAAAGAACTGTACCGGCATTTTGAAACGGTTATTTCCATGTCACCGTAGCCATTGGAACAGTTCCTCAGAATTACCTGGACCGACACATCTCTATTGTGGCGTCTCTTCGGTTCGAACCTTTTGGTTGTGTGGACATTCGTATTTTAGTCGTAAAAGCGTCCAGTCAACCGGAGTCGGAGCTAACTATCCCAAACGCCTCAATCCTCGCCCCTTTTCAATTCCATTAGTTCTGGTTCGATCCCGATGAGGTTCGGGACTATTTCCCCGGACGCACCAGTAATAAACTTCAAGTCGTACAGTTACCAATATTGGTTCGTTGTTTCCATCTCCTCAAGATTTGATATCTTGAGAAAAATGTTGTTCCCCGTTTCAAACGTTTGTAACGCAACTCTCCCTGATTTTCACATTGGATCGTACTTGATTTTGACCAAGACATTCAGACTATATCTATGAACAGGAGACAGATTTGTGCTTTTAGTTTATAATTTTTATTAAAAACCTTTTGGTTTATTATTCAATAATAAACCATTGTAATCGCTCTGGAAAAAAAAATGCTAACCCCCCCCTGAAAATTTCATGGTTTACGTTTCAAAGGGTGTAGAATCAGAATCTGCAACAAAAATTTTTCCGTCCGTCCGCCGTACGCACGATTTCTCCCAAACGGCTGGAGCAAAAGATCTGAAATTTTCAGGAAAAATCTATCTTGGTCCGACGACGCCCCAATTCTTGAGCCAGCTCTCTCACTTAATTTAAAGTGCCCTTTAAGGGTTGCCCTTTAAGGGTCAAAGTTTTGTAAAATCCCTACAAACCTCAAAACAAGTCAAAGCGGCCTAAACGTGTACTTATTCTTAAGACCATACCTCGAGGAATCGAATTTGCCCCTCCCCAGGTCCGTAGGTCTAACCATTCCCGATGTATGGCCCGATTTATGGTGCCAACATTTGCGTTTTTTGGTTTATTATTGTTTATTTGTAACCTAGTGATGTCCGGCCGATAGCGTCGAGTTTTAGTGAATGTGGATACTGGAGTGATAGCCGATGTGAATACTTGTAGTTAGTAGCCGATACATGGGTTGAAGCATTCTGATATGCATGAAACGCTGATAATATATAGGTAAATATTATTCAATATTATTACTGGGGTAAATAAGTATTCTTTCACTGGGGTTTATTATTCAATTGGCTTGCGTTCATGATTTGCATCTTACTAAGCTTCGGAGTGTGCGTGTTTTACAGGTGATAGAGCGATTATTGAATTTCAGGAGATATGCATAGAGCACGTAAATCTGTTCTCAACCAAAATAGGTGTTTGGATTGATCAGTTGATGATATTTGTGTGCCCCCTCTACATCAGTCTACCTTTGGCTATACATCGTTTAAATTTGGATTTGGGGAAGTTTTAACGCAATACGAGTGCTAAAGGACTTGATAAATTATAGATGTTTTTATTTGGGGGGGTATTGAGGTTCAATAAAAAAACGCTGCAAATTCTTTCACTGGGGTTTATTATTCAATTGGCTTGCGTTCATGATTTGAATTTCTACTAAGCTTTGGAGTGTGCGTGTTTCACAGGATAGAGCGATTATTGAATTTCAGGAGGCACACAAATATGATCAACTGATCAATCCAAAATAGGTATTTTGGTTGAGAACAATTTACGTGCTCCATGCATATCTCTTGAAATTCAATAATCGCTCTATCCTGTGAAACACGCACACTCCAAAGCTTAGTAGAAATTCAAATCATGAACGCAAGCCAATTGAATAATAAACCCCAGTGAAAGAATTTGCAGCGTTTTTTTATCACAGTAACCTAGTGATGTAGTGAATGTGGATACTGGAGTTAACTCCTAAAAGGGTTTATAGCCGATACACGGGTTGAATCATTCTGATATGCATGAAACGCATCATCTATCAGGTATAGAAAACTTTATTGGCTGTTGGGCCGACATTCACAACTCAGTTTGCACAATAAATTGCTGTTATACAAAACAGTACTTATGCCTATCTGGACCTACGGTATTCAGCTATGGGGATGCACAGCTAAAAGTAACTTGAAAATGGTTCAAACATTCCAAAATAAGGTACTAAGGAGTATTGTGAATGCTCCATGGTACATTGGTAATGATGACCTCCACAAGGACCTCAAAAGAGTCACCGGTGTCATTAAAAGATACGCAAGGAACTACGAAAAGATTCTTCTTGCTCATACCAACCCAGAAGCCATTAGGCTTCTCGACAACTCCCAAGTAAACCGACGCCTGAAAAGGACCAAGCCATTGGACCTTGGATGCTGATGAGAAGCTGAAATGTGGTGTATTGTCAATGGACTAACACTCGTATAAATATTGTCAGAATTTATGTGAAGTAAATATCTAGATAGTTGCCTGTATATTACCTCAGTTGTAACTAGTTGATATATTAACAAATAAACGCTCAATAAAAAAAAATGTATTGTTTTCAATAATAATCCTTTGAAATTTAAATAACGCATTGCTGTAATTTCACGGAGATGAAGAAAGCTTCAGAGGTGAAATATTTAGGGGTGGTATTTCATAGTCGGTTCAAATGGGAAAAGCAAATATCATTAGTATCCATAAGATTAAGAAAACTTATTTACATTTTTGCTAAAATGAACAAAATTATACCGCTGTCCCTATTGAAAATTTTATACTTTGCCCTTGTTCAATCAATACCCTTGTACTCATCGTATATGGAGCTTATTCTAGGATATCACTTTTGCCCGGCTCCCAAAAACAGTTGATAAGAATTATTTGTAAAAAACGGTTTTTGGAGCATACAAAATCCTTATTTAAACGTTTAGGCATGTTAAAATTTCCCCACCTCATTAACAAACTAGTGAGACATTAATTTACATGCACACATTTTCTGTACATCAAATTAAATTCGTGAATAATTAACAGTGATAATAATTATTAATGACCAGTGAATCAATGAACAGTGATGCTTAATGTACATTACAATTTATTAATAAAAAACGGAGTGAAATAGATATTTCCTCGAAAATAATGAGTACACAATTAAATCGATTTCGACGGTTAGATCATCATCAGTAACAAACATGAACTGAAAGTTCATCACAGATAGCACACCTTACATACGCCCACCTGACAGGAGATCGAATCCTATTGGCTCAGGGAAGTGAAAGGGACGGTGAGGATCAACCAATGCCACTTAAGGCTGACAAAGTGAAAGGGCAGTGTCATTATGGAGAAGGGGAGCCAAACCTACTGCAAAAATGAACCCACCAACGGTGAAATATTTTGAGGAATGACTTCATTTAAACATTTTCCGGACCTATCACTCTGATAATGTCGAATTTTTCCAGCACATCCAACATACCTCCCTTTGGGCTAAAGTGAGGAAATTCTACATATTGCCTGTTAACGTCAGATCCAAAAAAACGCTGCAAATTCTTTCACTGGGGTTTATTATTCAATTTGATTCATGATTTGAATTTCTACTAAGCTTTGGAGTGTGCGTGTTTCACAGGTGATAGAGCGATTATTGAATTTCAGGAGATATGCATAGAGCACGTAAATCGGTTCTCAACCAAAATACCTATTTGGATTGATCAGTTGATCATGAAATTCAATAATCGCTCTATCACCTGTGAAACACACTCCAAAGCTTAGTAGAAATTCAAATCATGAATCATTGAATAATAAACCCCAGTGAGAGAATTAGCAGCGTTTTTCTGTTTGGGTTGAAGTGATTTTGAGGAGCCAACTAACAAAATTATGGAGCGGCACACTTGACAGATAAACGTCTTTTGATGCTCGTTTGTAAATCACTGGTGAGAGGAGGAGATGGATGAGGACGTGGATGAGGAGGTGGATGGTGGGGGTCGGAGAGGGCCGTCGGGGCAGCGTGTGCCGTTCTCCCACCCTCCGGCCGCTGCCGCGTGACGCCCGACGTTATGTCCGCCACGCTCCTCATTCAACGTCCGACGTCCGTCCTGGGGTCACCTCGCGCGCATCTCTTTCTCCCTTCCCGCGAACCGCGTCCCCGACCCGCCGCCACGATTTCCGACCCCGTGCAACACCTTGCGACCACGACGTCCAACCTGTGGCGCGTCGTCGTTCCCCGACCCGGGGAGCACCAGCCGCCCCCGCCGGGCCCCGAATGGGGATACGTGCCGCCTCCCTGGCCGCCCGCCCCCGTGCCGACCCACCACTCGCTCCACAACGTCCAGCAGCCTCGACCCGTCAAAAGACCTCTCTCGGAGAGTGACGACTGCGACGATGCTTTCTCTGAAGAATCCTCGAAAGAACAGTAAGTGACATTCACCACGAATCTCCTACAAAATTCGAGCAAATTCTAACAAAATCCTACATAAGTGGCCCATCATATGAACCGCTGACAGTCCAAAACCTGTGAATGATCCACAATCACTGTTTCCAAAGACAAACAAACAGATTTAATTTGTTATTGCAACAGAAAATTCCAATGTGAAACGCTGACAGTCTAAAACTGCGAAGGATCCACAACTATTGTCTTTAAAGAACCAAAGAGATAAAACCCAAAATAACAGAAAAATAATAGACCTGAATACCCTTTCACATAGGCTTTTTAAAATAAACTACATGAAACAGTTTTTCTTTTGTTATTGCAACAAAATTCGACCAAATCCTAACAAAATCCTACATAAGTGGCCCATCATACGAAACGCTGACAGTCCAAAACTGTGAAAGATCCACAATCACTGTTTCCAAAGACAAACAAACAGTTTTAATTTGTTATTGCAACAAAAATTCCAATGTGAAATGCTGACAGTCTAAAACTGTGACATTCTAAAATGCTGACATCCACAGAAAAATAACTACCCTTTCACATGCCTTTTAAAAAATAAACTACATGAAATAAACACAGTTATTGCAACAAAAAATTCCAACAAACCAACAAAGGATAAAACCCAAAATAACAGAAAAATAATCGACCTGAATACCCTTTCACATAGCCTTTTTAAAATAAACTACATGAAATAAACAGTTTTTCTTTTGTTATTGCAACAAAATTCGACCAAATCCTAACAAAATCCTATATAAGTGGCCCATCATACGAAACGCTGACAATCCAAAACTGTATTACATCCACAACTACTGTTTCCAAAGACAAACAAACAGTTTTAATTTGTTATTGCAACAAAAAATTCCAATGTGAAATGCTGACAGTCTAAAACTGTGACAGTCTAAAATGCTGACAGTCTAAAGGCCCATCATGTGAAATGCTGACAGTCTAAAACTGAGAAGGATCCACCCTAAATAACAGAAAAATAATCGACCTGAATACCCTTTCACATAGCCTTTTTAAAATAAACAACATGAAATAAACAGTTTTTCTTTTTTATTGCAACAAAATTCGACCAAATTCTAACAAAATCCTACATAAGTGGCCCATCATACGAAACGCTGACAGTCCAAAACTGTGAAAGATCCACAATCACTGTTTCCAAAGACAAATAAACAGTTTTAATTTGTTATTACAACAAAAAATTCCAATGGGAATAGCTGACAGTCTAAAACTGTGACATTCTAAAATGCTGACAGTCTAAAACTGAGAAGGATCCACCCTAAATAACAGAAAAATAATCGACCTGAATACCCTTTCACATAGCCTTTTTAAAATAAACTACATGAAATAAACAGTTTTTCTTTTGTTATTGCAACAAAAAATTCCAACAAATTTTTCGACAAATTCCAACAAATTTTGACCAAATTCTAACACAATCCTACGTAAGTGTCCCATCATATGGAACGCTGACAGTAGAAAACTGCGCAGGATCCACAACTATTGCCTTTAAAGAACCAAAGAAATAAAACCCAATATAACAGAAAAATAATCGACCCGATTACCCTTCCACATAGCCTTTTTAAAATAAACTACATGAAATAAACAGTTTTTCTTTTGTTATTGCAACAAAATTCGACCAAATCCTAACAAAATCCTACGTAAGTAGCCCATCATACGAAACGCTGACAGTCCAAAACTGTGAAAGATCCACAATTACTGTTTCCAAAGACAAACAAACAGTTTTAATTTGTTATTGCAACAAAAAAAAAATTTCAATGTTAAATGCTGACAGTCTAAAACTGAGAAGGATCCTCCCTAAATAACAGAAATATAATCAACCTGAATACCCTTCCACATAGCCTTTTTAAAATAAACTACATGAAACAGTTTTTCTTTTGTTATTGCAACAAAGTTTGACCAAATTCTAACAAAATCCTACGTAAGTGGCCCATCATATGGAACGCTGACAGTCCAAAACTGTAAAAGATCCACAATCACTGTTTCCAAAGACACACAGCCTTTTTTGAGTGAATAACATGAAACAAACAGTTTTCATTTGTTATTGCAACAAAAAATTCCAACAATTCCTTCACAAGTGGCCCATCATGTGAAATGCTGACAGTCCAAAACTGTGAATCCACCCTAAATAAATAACTCCACCTAAATAGTTACTGTATTAACAAAATCAAATATATATAACTAAAAATAATATAAGTAAATACCCCTACAACTAGCCTCTTTCAAATGAATAACATAAAACAATCCATTTTAGTTTGTTATTGCAACGAAAAATTCCAACAAAATTAAGCAACGTTCCTACAAAATCTTTCTGTTAGGGGCTCTTTAAGGGAATCGCTGACAGCCGAACCAGAAGCTGTCAGTCCTACACTGAGTTCCATCCAATTACTAGATTACTAATAGAACCAAAGCCATAAAACCCCAAACAGCAGAAAAATAGTAGAAGTAAATGCCCTTCAACTAGTCTCTTTCAAATAAACATAGCATTAGCAAACTGAATTAAACCTTTAGCAAACTAAATTAAACTTTTACCAAACTAAATTAAACTTTTAGCAAACTGAATTAACCTTTCCGCGATTGGAATTAACAGTTTCGCAAATACAGATAAGGAGGTGAAGTTTAATTCTAATTGCGAAAGGGTTAACTCAGTTTGTGAAAGGTTTAATTCAGTTTGCTAATGCTATAACATGAAACAAACATTATAGTATTTTGCTCCAACAAAATTCGACTAAGTTCCAACAAAATCCACCATTAGTGGGCCATAATTGGAATGGCTGATAGTCGTACCGCTAGCTGTCAGTCCTGTGGTGTGTTAGACCTACTTTCTGTATTTAAAAAATCAAATATATATAACGAAAAACAAAAGTAAAATGATATAAGTAAATACCCCTACAACTAGCCTCTTTCAAATGAATAACATGAAACAATCCATTTTAGTTTGTTGTTGCAACAAAAAATTCCAACAAAATTAAGCAACGTTCCTACAAAATCTCTCTGTTAGGGGCTCTTTAAGAGAATCGCTGACAGCCGAACCAGAAGCTGTCAGTCCTACACTGAGTTTCGTCTAATTACTGTCCCTCAGGGGCGTATATATGGTGGAAATCGGATCTCGTAAGATACCCAAAAGGGACCGCACTTTGGGTTATGTGGGATTCAAACCCACTAAAACCTCAACTTCCATTTCCCACGACGGAACTCATCCTGGAACTGTTTGACACATTACTTCAGGCTCATTACTATTGTATTTTTCGGTTTAACTGAATATTATTTAGCCCTAAAATATGCTTTCCCTGGGAAAGCACCACCTTTTTATCAGTTTTTTTATTGCTGGAATAGTTAAACATTGGATTTTAGACACTTGATTTGAAAATTTTCGGACCCCGAACCCCCCCCCCCCCCCCTTATTCTCGGCCCTCCCCGAAAATATCACATATATACGCCACTGCTGTCAAGCTATAAAACTATAGCTTTAAATTTTAAAGCTATAAAACCCCAAACAACAGAACAAATAGTAGAAGTAAAGTAAAGTTCAAAGTAGAAGTGGAATATGCTTAACATGCATTTATCATAAATGTAATACGATAATTTTGGGAAATTCGCTAGTACAATCGTGCTGCAGTCTGGAAATTCTTCGGACTCAGTTGCACAGGAAACATTGAAAACCTTTGAGCATCTCAGATCAAGACGTATTTATTTTCAAAAAATGTTATCGTTACACTAGTTTAATGGCCCAGCTACGCAGGTTAAAAAGAAATAGGTTAATAACACAATGAGGGAGTATAATAACAATATGCAAAGTCAAAAAATCGTATATCCCAAATCCCCGAGGAGAGGACCACGTCGCTGGGGCCCTCCCTCCTTCCTTCACTTTTGGGACACAAGAAACATTAAAAACCTTTGAGCATCTCAGATCAAGACGTATTTATTTTCAAAAAATGTTATCGTTACATTGTGTACTAGTTGAGGAACAAGTTTCGGTTCGTATTTGTGTAACCCAGTTCAGGAGACACGTGTTGTTCCACGTGTTCCACCTCCGCCGCAATATTTACATTCGACATTCAAAGGGAAGATTTAGTTTGGGCGGGAGCAACAAAGTCGCTGGATTCCGAGATCACGCGAGGGAGTTGAGTTCGGTTTTCACGAAGATGAGATGGGAGAGTTATTTGAATGACAAAGGTCATGGTGTGCAAATAGCACGGCGAACTTATGAGGGTGACAACAATTTATACTACTGTACGATGATCTTTGTACGGTTTATCGTGCTCGGCAGTTTACCAACCATGCAAGTTTAAATCGTACATGTCATAAATATGCCGGTATTATGCAACATTCAGTCATCATCGCCTGACATATCCCCATAGATGATCAATAAGTTCTTGTTTACCAAAGAAAGCTACTGTGAGTTATATTCTTTATGCTACTTTATGGATTTCTTTCGGTACTTACTGTTTGATGCTAAATTCTGATACGAGAATGCTGGAAAATTGACAGTTGAGTCAATGATGTCTCCAAGAAAAGTTTGCTATTGCTTGTCAAACCGGGTTTCAACAACAGCAATTAATATTTTGACTCATTAAACCGCTATTATTACTGTTTGAGACAACATTTGATGTCTCATTTCTTGAAGATCTCATGTGTAACTTTCAGGGAATTCTTGCCATTGGCGTCTTGGCAACTCATTTGCCTAAACCCCCAGGATTCCAGAGAAACATTCCATTCTACATCTAGATTGATGCTACTCAAAAACCGAGTTGCTTAGTTGAAATTCAAATCATGAATGCAAGTCAAATGAATAAAATTGAATAATACACCCCAGTGAAAGAATTTGCAGCGTTTTATGCATATCAGAATGCTTCAACCCGTGTATCGGCTATAAACCCTTTTAGGAGTTCACTCCAGTATCCACATTCACTACATCACTAGGTTACTGCGATCAAAAGAAAAAAACAAAAAAAAAAACCGCTGTTGTTTTTGTTTTGATCGCAGTAACCTAGTGATGTAATGAATGTGGATGCAAATGTTGGCAGCATAAGATCATGCCATACATCGGGAATGGTTTGAGCTACGGACCTGGGCTCATTCGATTCCTCATGGAAAGTTCTTCAAAAAGTGTCCACGCTAAACCCTTTAAATAAAGTGAGAGAGCTGGCTAAAGAATTGGGGCGTCGTCGGACCAATATGGATTTTTCCTGAAAATTTCAGATTTTTTGCACCAGCCGTTTGGGAGAAACCGTGCGTACGGCGGACGGACGGAAAAAATTTTATTGCAGATTTGGATTCTACACCCTTTGAAACGTAAACCATGAAATTTTCCAGATTTGGGAAACGGGGGGGGGGGGGGGTAGAAATTTTGTTTCAAGAGCGATTACAATGGTTTATTATTGAATAATAAACCAATAAGTCGTACCGAAGTTCTAGCAGAAGTTTTTGAGGGTAGCAGTAACAACGAGCGCTACCTGGCAACAAAAGGCGGCAAACTCTTCATCATCCTGTCCCTTTGAGGATCACTGGAAGACATACCGATGGAACGATTCCGCGCAGAAAGCATAATTTTACCCAAATGGAATCCTAACCGTCGCTACTTGAATCTCGTTCTACCAATAACGTCCCTATTCAGGATCCAGTCCCTATTGCTGGCGTTCTACGGTACTTCACGTAATGGATTATCACTAAGTTTAATAAAGTAGCGGCTACGGTTTATCTGACTGCGTCCACACCGAACTCTCACGAGCTGGACCATATCATTGCGTGGGAGTTTGAGGCGTAATAATTTTGGTTTTACTCGCACTGGGGGCATGATTTCATAGTGGTAAACAACTTCATCCAGAATAGGTGTCATAGCAGAGTTGCCATTGTCCTAAAGCTTGCAGTAAGTCTGGGAGTGGAATAGGTGCTTGAATCCGTCTTTTCTGATACTCCTCGTTTGGCAGCATGGTCCGCTCGATCATTTTTTTAACGACTTCAACTTAACTACCGATCCCAAATGCACCAGTTCTATAACGGAAATCATTCCAGTTTCATAGCAATTTTTCTCCAACCGCCCTCTATTTTTTTTTTACCTCGAATGTTTTCTCGAAACGTCGCCCCGTTCGATTCACGGAAAAATTCGCCATGGATCAAGACAAAAGCTTTGTTTTTGCCCACTGAAATACTTCCTTATATGATTACTGGCCGACCTCCCTTTTACAACGATTTACAGGCGTTGGCGAGCACCCGCGGTAGGGAAAGCAAACGAGCGCCCCATTATAGCTGAGACGAGGGACCTCACTTACCCCATTAACCACGGACCTATTTTTTTTTTCTAACCTGCGGCGAGTGACGCTAATGCAAAGAGATCTAGTCAATTTTCCGTTTTTTCTCTAACGAAAACCAACACACAAAAAAAATCCCCCTTTTCGGTCTCCCCGTTCCTTTTGGGGCAGAAACGAAAAAATTGAATACCGTAGTACAATGATTTTTTTTTTCATTCTTCATTTTTTAAAGTATTTTCGACGCCCGGTCAAAAACTTCCGCCTTTTGGACGGAGATAAACGCGGTGGGATAATTGCGAGTTGGATCAGATGACCCGCTACGTGCGTGTGAAGCTCGCCGACGGTAATTTTTCAATTTAGTTGATGGGATCGACCTGAGTTGACACCTTGGCGTCCCGTTTGTGGTCCAGAATTCAAATCTAGCTGGGCAAAAATCACATCACCGATTTGGAAGCAATCGAACGCAAAGTTCAAATATGCGTTCACACACGTCTGAAATGCGCTTCTTTTACGACTCACTACCTGTAATTTTGAGGATGGATGAGGATACCTGAGCTTAACCAGTTTTTTCCGTTTCGGAAATTGATCATAAGCTCCCCTTTTATTATTTTACTTTCACATATTTCAATATCACGTCAACGAGGAAGCTGTCCATCTCCTTGACGCAAGTGACATCGCCAGAAGGTTAAAGCACACCGAACCGCTTGATCTCGCCTATTTGTGAAACAGTTGAGTGGAACCATCAGTCAAAAAGGACAACACTCAGTGATGTGTCTTAGTTTTGAATATTTATCCCTATTTTCAATATAATATTGTTAATAAGTTACAATAAAATAACATGATGAAAACGCTGCTAATTCTTTCACTGGGATTTATTATTCAATTTCATTCATTTGGCTTGCATTCATAATTTGAATTTATACTAAGCTTTGGAGTGAGCGTGTTTCACATGTGATAGAGCGATTATTGAATTTCAGGAGATATGCATAGAGCACGTGAATCGGTTCTCAACCAAAATACCTATTTGGATTGCTCAGTTGATCATATTTGTGTGCCTCCTAAAATTCAATAATCGCTCTATCACCTGTGGAACATGCACGCTCCAAAGCTTAGTAGAAATTCAAATCATGAATGCAAGCCAAATGAATGAAATTGAAAAATAAACCCCAATGAAAGAATTTATTTTTGGAGGTTTTTAGGGATTTAACAAAACTTTGACAACCCTTAAAGGGCACTTTAAATTAAGTGAGAGAGCTGGCTAAAGAATGGGGGCGTTGTCGGATCAATATGGATTTTTCCGGAAAATTTCAGATTTTTTGCTCCAGCCGTTTGAGAGAAAACGTGCGTACGGCGTACGGACGGAAAAATTGTTATTGCAGATTTCGATTCTACACCGTTTGAAACGTAAACCATGAAATTTTCAGGGGGGTTAGACTTTTTTTTCAAGAGCGATTACAATGGTTTATTTTTGAATAATAAACCAAAATTAAAATATATATTATCCAACATTTCAACTTTTATATAAACAAATAGTAGAAATAATAAATCTCTATTTAATAATTTGCTGAGTTTTTGTGTTAGATAGCCACTGTATGTATATGTCAATTATTGTTGTCGGTTCCAGACTTTCGAATTGTACTCTATATGTCACAAGAACCTCCCCATTTCTAATTTCACTATCGTGGATAGATTAGAACAGTAGCAAAACCATTTTTGCAGCCCCGTTCCAGAATTGATACCACCACGGACTACGTCTGATGAACTTAGATTTATGTAGAAGGGCTACAGAAATAATAAACCCGTATGTTATGATTCTAGCGTCTTTGCTTCCAAACTTTTGGGAGCCAAATAATTTTTCATGTCCGAATTCAAAATTTCCATTCGCAATTTGCGTTCCATAGCCTACTGAACTAATTTGGTTCCGTCTCTGTCGGTCTGTCAGTTTGTCCGAATTTCATTGTTACAGCCATAACTTCCACATTTTTCAATGAATTTAGCTCTAATTTCGAGGGACTGTGCGGATAAGGCCCCTTGAGGTCCCATACGAATTTCATCTCAATATAATCAGCGGTACGCTGCGGATGAATTAACGTGAGATGCGCAATTTTGATTAAATTTAGCTCATATGATAGAGGATTATACGCACAACGCCCCTCAAGGTCTCATATGAATTTCATCATGATCGAACTAGCGGTACATTGTGGCGCACGCGCTTACGTGGAATTCATTAATTTTCGTTTTTACTGCCTCTGACGAAGGTGCAAAAGCAACTTGTATTTGAAACGCAATGTAACGATTAAGAAGATTTTTAATTTCTAATCACCTACGAAAAGTCCAACACGGTATGGCTACAAGAGCTGAGGTAGAAGGGCTCTACCAAATTCCGAAGATGAATTCAGTTATAGGCCAGAAGTCTTGGACGTATTGTAGCCCTAAACTGTTGGAAATAATACAGGATAAAGCGGTGCTTGATTTGAGTGTTCATCAATTCAAAGCATGGGTAAACGATAATATAGAGAACGATAATTTTGTTAATGCGTTTGAATTGTTTGTAGGATGACCCTTTTCTATTACTTTTACTTTCTTTTTTTGTCTTGCTACGACCTGGTCTTGAGAGAAGAATCTTTCCTTTACACTTGCTCTTTGCTTCTCTTCCGAACTTTTGCTAACATTTTATGTGTAAATCTTTTGTGACTGATTTAATTGTTTTAGTTACTTTCTTTTTACTGTCCCTTGGATTCCAATTTCTTTTTGCTATTGTATTTCTGTTGATGTATTGAATTACAGTTTTGGGCGTAAGATAGAGGCCTGAGAACCAGACTCCTCACTCCACGCTACAAGCTTGCTTTAAGTGGGGGGGTTATTTTGTAATTCTGTATTTTGAATAATTTGTGCTATGTTGTACGCTATAAAAAATAAATAAACATTAAAAAAAACCTTTCATCTCAAGTAATTACATTTACTTCAGTCTGATAAAATGTCACAACGAATCTTAAGGAAGTCTGACCAATTACCTCAACATCTTTCATCTGAAATTTCTTTATTTCTATTTTATAATGGTTTTTTTTTTTTTTTTTTTTTTCATCCATTAATAAGGGCTTTTTTATAAACGTATTGGGGAGAGGTTAATGGGAATCATTCAATTTTCAGTGACAGAAGGGAAAGGATAAATTCTCCTCGTCTCTTATCAGATCCGGGGGGTTTGACTTTTAGCCCTGTGCTGGGGGGATGAGCCGTGACTGATGGGCATTTGGTTTGATTCGCTCGGTCAACAGGTGTTCGCCCGGCGACGCGGACTCGTGTCAGATGCTGAGCAGGAAGAAGAGGCGGGGGATCATCGAGAAGAGGCGTCGCGATCGGATCAACACGTCGCTCCTCGAGCTCCGCCGCCTGGTGCCGTCCGCTTTCGAGAAACAGGGATCCGCCAAACTGGAGAAGGCCGAGATCCTCCAGATGACCGTCGACCACCTCAAGACGCTCCACGCCAAAGGTGAGCTCCCCCACTGACACTACTTACACTCAGTACTAAATGTTACCGTACACCCATTTCCCCTCTCACGAATAATGAAAATGGGGATACTAATTGTAAGAATGCGTTGACAGAAGTCTTAATTTACTTCTGCAATTCCACAAGAATCCACAAATAACACAGTGCACAAAAAAAAGAGTTCTGAACTAATATTCTGATTAGTTTTTCCGTACGTATTTTGGTGTTGTAAAAACTAATCCAATGTCAGAACTGCCGTTTACCCCTCAAAATTTTGCGCTACGTTGAGAAAACCCATTCTAAAATGTCGATTTTTCAACAAAAACTTGAACAAGCTAATAACAAAAAATTAGAATAGATGGTCCGATTCCGCTCACAGCAAGGATTTTCAAGAATAAAAATCAAATCTGAAAAAAAAAAAAAAAAAGAGTTTTGAATGGTCCTGCTTAGACCATAAACCTCCATAAGCCCCCAAGGAGAAAATATTCTCCTTCATTAAAAATTCAAATTTGATTTATATTCTTAGGTTTTTGGGTCAGTGAAACTGAAAGTGCTGCCAGAAAAAAATATCTTATTCCTACTTCTCAAAGACCCCCAAAACTGGATTAATCAAAATTAAATTTTCATCGGAGGAATTAATTTGCCCTCATTTTGAAGGATTATGATGAATACATTCGTATTTACACGTATGAATATAAATACGTTAGTATTCGCAGAATCGAGTGTAAATACAAACGTATTCGCATTCACCTCTGTGAATATGGATGCGTTTCGACCGAAAAAAATTCCTATCTAACAGGAAATTGGACGCTGAACAAAAATGTTCCCTGAACATGATGTCCAAAATGCACTTCTGCATGAAAAGCATGTGTTCATATTCACCTAGGTGAATACGAATACATTCGTATTTACACGTATGAATATAAATACGTTCGTATTCGAAGAATCGAGTCGCCGAGACCAACGAGAAAACATTCTCCCCCGCGCTGACAGCTGTCGTTAATCTTCAGTCAGCTCAAGTGGGAGTAGTTTTCTCGTTGGTTTTCTCCAAATTCTTCCATTTTCAATTTTGACGTCCACCACTCTAGCGTGCCGATCTTTTCCGGGGTAGCAAGCAGTGACAACTCCTTTGGGCCATTCGCCTGGTTCTTGGAATCAACGATTACAACCACTGTTCCAACTTTAATATCCGCACCTGTCTGTCTCCATTTCGATCGCTGTACTAGGGTTGGTAAATATTCCTTAATCCACCGTTTCCAAAACGCTGTCCCCCAGGCCCGCTTGAGACATATATTTTCAGGAATCGATGGGGCAAGTGGTTTGAGCGTCGGTGTCCCGATCAAAAAATGATTCGGTGTCAAGGGCTCTTCATCCGCTTTGTCTAATGGTACCTCTGTCAGTGGTCGGCTGTTCAATAACGCCTCCACCTCAGCGAAGACTGTTAGTAATATTTCATCTCGAGGAGTCTGGTTGTGCAGAAACGCTCCCATTGCAGATTTCACGCTCCTTATGAGCCTCAAATAAAATTATCAAGGTTTGTTCTTTTCGTCCTGGGGCACCCTGTTGATCCCGTGACTGGGCCGATAGCCGCCGACAGGGGACCTTGGGAAAGGGTTGGGAGAGCTCCAGCCGGCATAGCGGGAGTAGTTGTAGACAACGGATGACTCGGAACCCGTCAGAGAGAGCGCAGGTGTCGAAGGAGTCGAGAGCCGTGGGAAAGTCCAAGAAACGGAAGAGGAAGCGGCGCCATGTGCGACGTGCAACAGGTGCCCGCCCTCCGACCCGCTTCCTCATCTTCCGACCTCGGACATCGGGGTGAGCGGTCCCCAGCGTTCGATTTGATTGCGCCCCCAGAGCGTGATGCTAACGTGCGACTCCCTTCTCAACTCAGTTCGTCCGAAAACATATGAACGATCCAAAGATTGGATTTGCTTCGGGGCCGCGTCCATACTAGCTAATGATGGATTGGGCTCGGAAATTAATAGCAAAATAGGTGAGTGAAGTACTGCGCACCTTATCTGATACTCCCTGTCTAAATGACATCCCTGCTTTTCTCCGAACAGTGAGCGGTATTGAAGGGTGTAGTCGGTAGGTAAATGTTGAACGTTCTCGAGAGCGTCCCTGTTGAAATATTAACTCCGGGGTGGATATTTCCCAGTCCGCGTTTTCCCTTTACCAACTGAATAAATTCTGTCTCTATCGGAAACATCTCAGTTTACACGTTTATAACCATAAATTAATATAAAAGACTCCAGTCAGTTGAAGTTGAATCCAATTTAGTGTGCGCACGATGTGGACCATCTTGGCTGCCCATAAAACACATTTCCGAGACCCTCGAACTACATTTTCAACTTCTAATTGGCTTGTTATTGTACAAGTTATGCCCACATTTCCTACGTAATCTGTGAGGATTCTTTTCATCATACGATCTTCGTTTTTAGAAAAACTTCCGCTTGAAAAATCACGTTTTTCAGCGCTTTTGTAACGTTTTCTCGATTTTCATACAAGCTATCGAACCAATTTCGCCTTCAACGCTCTCAAGTATTTCATTTTTCAACTACGCGAAATGTTAATCTAAAGATTAAAAGCCTAAATTTGACGTTATTTCTGCAGAACCTCTCAATATTTCCTTACTGATCACGCTGGCATACCCTTGGGCGTAACTTTACACGTTAATATCCTTGACAAATTACACGCTACAAAAGCCAAGTTGTGTTTTCAGTAGGACCTGAGAAAAAAGAACGTGAAGTTTATTATGTTATAACTCGATTTCAAGTCCGAAAAAATGGCAAACTACCCTACACCGTACGCACGTTTTCTCCCAAACGGCTGGAGCAAAAAATCTGAAATTTTCAGGAAAATCCGACCAAAAAATCTGATATTTTCAGGAATTTTCAATATTGATCCGACAACGCCCCAATTCTTTAGCCAGCTCTCTCACTTAATTTAAAGTGCCCTTTAAGGGTTGTCAAAGTTTTGTAAAATCCCAAAAAACCTCAAAAAAAATCAAGGCAATGGGAAAGTGGACTTTCTGAGGATGGACTTCATGAGGAATCGAATGAGCTCCTCCCCAGGTCTGTAGCTCAAACCATTCCTGATGTATGGCATGATCTTGTGCTGCCAACATTTGCATCCACATTCACTACATAACTAGGTTACTGCGATCAAATCAAAAACAATAGCTTTTTTTTGTTTTGATCGTAGTAACCTAGTGATGTAGTGAATGTGGATACTGGAGTGAACTCCTAAAAGGGTTTATAGCCTATACACGGGTTGAAGCATTCTGATGTGCATGAAACGCTGCAAATTCTTTCACTGGGGTTTATTATTAAATTTCATTCATTTGGCTTGTATTCATAATTTGAATTTCTACTAAGCTTTGGAGTGTGCGTGTTTCACAGGTGATAGAGCGATTATTGAATTTCAGGGGATATGCATAGAGCACGTAAATCGGTTCTCAACCAAAACATCTATTTGGATTGATCAGTTGATGATATTTGTGTGCCTCCTGAAATTCAATAATCGCTCTATCACCTGTGAAACACGCACACTCCAAAGCTTAGTAGAAATTCAAATCATGAATGCAAGCCAAATGAATGAAATTGAAAAATGATGTGACCAAGTAGGCTCCTCAATATTGTTAGCTCAAAATTAAACAAGCCAATGGCAATAGGAGTGTTTTTGTGAGCTCCTCCTGTCCATTTATTCCGACGCAATTTCTGTGTGATTAGTCCAAGGTCGCTTTCGAGCGCCTTCACGGCACTGACCGTTTTATCTTAAAAACGTCCCCGTTATGAAAATAAGTGAGTAATTAGCTAACTACAGAACTTTTTAACGGTCGAAAGTGCTAAACTATGTCCAAAAAGCAACGGGATCTCTCCTCAATTCATAAAATCCATTTTGGTCTATTATTATCAATAATGGACCACGGTTCAATGATTGAACATGCAGTTTGATAGATGCGAAATTCAATTAAGACCGGCCAAATAAAAAATAAAAACGGAGTAGGATAGAACGTTGTCTATATTTCCACGAAAGTAAAGAGTTACACTGTTAAATCGATTTCGACGGTTAGGTCATCATCAGTAACAAACATGAACTGAAAGTACATCACAGAAAGCATATCTTATATAGGATCGAGTGAGAGGAGATTGAACCCTATTGGCTCAAGTAGTGAAAGGGGGGCGGGGAGGACCAACCAATGCCACTCAAGGCTTACAAAGTGAAAGGGGCACAAACAGTATCATTATAGAGAGGCGGAACCAAACAAGAAAGAACCCAATAATGGAGAAATATTTTGAGGAATGACCTCATTTAAACATTTTCCTGACCTATCACTTTTGACAATTTCGAATTTTTTTCTAGCACATCCAACATACCTCCCTTTGGGCAAAAGTGAGGAAATTCTACATATTGCCTGTTTGTCAGATCAAAACTGAAACTATGATTGGATTCATTCAGATGACTTGCAAAGGCGGAATCACCCTTATTGTCCCTGAAATCCTTTTCATGCTCTTTTATTCGTGAGTGATTTAGTCCGTAAGACCGGCCGTCTAGAAATGAGTTGAATAATATTCAGAAACAAGCAATCAGGGTTTCTGGGGCGGGGTGGGTTATTTATTTCCAACACTTCGCGACGTGGTGTGTTACAAGGGGGTGGGACGTGGTCGTAGGTACAGACCGCAATTCGGCGCCCCGTTCGGGCGAAGATAGGAAGTTGGCCGCGCCGGAGCTATCACTCCCCTGTCAAGTTGAGACGGACGAGACAAAGGAAGAACATCTGATAAATAGCGAGAGGGAGAGAGATATATAGAGGGCGAAAGGAAACGCTGTTAGATTCGTAGGGTTAGTTTTCCGTTTCGAGGCTACAGAGTGTTTTTCCTGTTCCTGTACACTTTATTTACTCGTCCATGATTGGAAAACTCTGGACAGCAAGAAAACGTGGACGTTAATAATGAAATACCGCTAACAACCAATTCTCGTTCTCAAGAAAATCAATATACACAATTGAGAACTGCTGAGAAACTTGGTTAATAAATTTTAAGCCGTACGGAACACAACATTATGCAATACGCAGCAAATTATTACACAGAGGTTTATTATTTCTGTATTAAGTGGTCCTTCTCCGTAAATCGCTTATGTGTATATATTAGATTAGTATGTGGTACATTATATAAACTTGACAACTCGCTCATCAAAAAAATTGGTTCCTAGGTCCACTCAGACAACAAACCAACAAAGAAGAACTGAACTTTAACGGTGTGAAATGAAAACACAGTAAAAAATAAAGCTTCCGCTTGCTCTCCGACGTGCTACTCAACTGTATTTTACCTTGTGGGACGGCGTGGAGCGTCCAGTGTACTCTGGGACTGTCGCCAGCCGCTTTACGGTGTTCACTCCCATTGATAATCCTGTGATTGGTGAGCGGAAGGATGATCGTTCACGAACCGAAGTTGTCTCATTCGATTCAAGGTGCTAACTACTATATGAATTAAGCAATAACAGCATCTGTCAGTGGACCAACAAATGGAGAATAAAACTCAACGACACTAAGTCGACACACATTAGCTTCACCTATAGGGAGATTGACACAATACCTCTAATAATAAACTCTCAAATTGTCCCATACGCAAACACAGCTAAGTATCTTGGCATGCCAAACTCCGCTGGAAAGAAACATCAAGAAAAAAATAGACCTAAAATTCAGCAAGATGTATTGGCTCATCGGGAGAAAATCGCAGTTGCCTATAAACAACAATGTGCTTCTCTACAAGCGAGGGGTAAAGCCCATTTGGGCCTTTGGCTGCCCTTTATGGGGCTGCACTATGAAAAGTAACCTCGAAATCATCCAAACGACGCAAAACAAAATACTCAGGAGCATCGTCAATGCCCCCTGGTATGTTCGAACGCACGACCTCCATCGAGACCTCAAAGTCAAGATGGTAGGCGATGTTGTTAAAAGTCGAGCAACGGACCATGAAAACCGTCTCCACAAACACGTTGTAAACGTCGAAGTACTGAGCCTCCTGGACGACAGCGGTGATATACGTAGACTGAAAAGGACTAAACCCATGGACCAAAGCTCAGTGAAGTGATGTGATGAGTGGTTGTAGGTAGTGATCTATTTGCCACAAAACGTTAATATAAGTGATCAAATGAAGTTACTAGACGTGTATACAGTTGTAAAAATAAAAAAAAAAAAAAAAAAAAAAAAAAAATTATTGAAATTTCTTAGCTCTCCAGGTTTTGAAAAAATACATAAAATGTCGACATTCGACATGTTTATAGTCATCATTCAAAACTTTATACAAAAAATCGACCTATTAATCTCTGTTAATTCTTGAGATTGGAGGGATGTAGACATTTCTAATGCAATCTTCGTATATGAGCTAACAAGAACGAGAAAAGCAAAAAATATTCCGAAATAACGGAGAAGAAAGGAACCCGGAAGAGTCTACACGGGGACGTGGCGGGATGGAGAGAGGCTACATTATATAGGGGTTGTAGGGGTAGGGGATGGAAGGGCAGAGGGTGAGAAACCAGTACATAAAACTCTGCCATTATGCGCGATCGGGCTGCTTTTATCTTTGTTCAATTAGAACCCAAGCGAAAGAACGGACTTTTTACATTTCTACAATTCTTAGGCCTTTAAGCATTAGACGGGCGGCGGACGGACATAGCAGATTTGATCTATTCACTTTTAAACGTAAAGTGACAGACTTTGAGGTGGGTTATAAAAAGTGTGTGCTTTACGATTACAATGACTTTTTATTGGAAATAATATTGTATAACAAAATGAACCTATTTCTCTCTGTCAATCAATTAATTTTATTATATTTCAATTCTTGATATTGGAATAATATTGACATTCCAAATGCGATCCTATGTAAAAGCAAAAATAGTCCAAAAAATGCTGACATTATGAGCGATCAGGCTGTTTAGACCTTTGGTCAATTAGAACCCAAGTGAAAGAACGGATTTTTATATTTCTACAATTCTTAGGCATTTAAGCATTGGTCGGACGGCGGACGAACATTGCAGATTTGATCTATTCACTTTTAAACGTAAAGTGACAGACTTTGAGGGGGTTATAAAAAATGTTTGCTTTACGACTACAACGACTTTTTATTGGAAATAATACAACAAAATCAATCTATTAATCTATGTCAATCCAGTGGCGTAACAGTTTTTTTCGGCCCCCCCCCCCCCCCCCGCTCTTATTATTAATATAGTGAACCATGACCTGACTAATCCCAAAAATTAACTAAATTTACCTCAAAACTAGACTATAGATTTAGATTAGATTAGATTAGACGATTTACAAACAAACACATCCATTTGCCAAACTGTGTACTGTGAAGTTAACTCAACACTCGAGGCCATAAAGAGATAAACCAGAAATATTCGGATAACAAATTAACGACGAACACCTAATTGCGATGATTATCCTCATCTTTGCTCACATAACCGGATTCTCGTGAAATGTCGATCCACATTGTTTTGAAATTTGAGAACTTTGTGTGCCCAGAAATAGTCAATTGTTAGCTAGGCATCAATTTTTCGACAAAAAAATTTATTTTCTAAATAATAAGAATTGGTAATTAAATATTCCAATCGTTTTGGTCTTATACATACGCAGTGTATGAAAGTACGAAGTACGGTTGCGTAAAATAACATTCATCACGAATTTAAACAATAAAATTCGTTATGATTAGCCCTAATTTTACCAGCCCTCGCCGGTCCCCGCTCGCCATTTCCCGGATTTTCCCTCCTCGCTCTCGGGCCCCCCCGCATTGCAGGCCCTGCGGGCCCCTCTGATACCCCACTGTGCCAATCAATTCATTTTTATATATTTCAATTCTCAATATTGGAAGTATGTTGACATTTTAAGCGCAAATAAGAACGAGAAGCCCAAAAATAGTCTGAAAAAAACGGAGAAAGGTACCCGGAAGGTGTATGAGAGGGGTGAGCGGTGACCCTTGGATAAGTGAGTTCAGGCGAGGGGGTGACTTAGCGGCGAGGGGTGGGAAAGAGGTTACTCGGGGGTGGCGGAGAGAGGCTACATTATAGGGGTTGTAGGGGTGGGGGATGGAAGGGCAAAGGGTGAGAAACTCCGGAGCTCCGAGGGGGTGAGAACTCGCTCTATCCGCTTCTTCCCACGTTCCCGGCAACATCTGTCCCTCCCTCGACCCCTCGGCCCTCGCCGCCTTTTCGCTATCTAGTCTTCGAAAAGTTCTCCCATGGCCGAACCCCTTTTCATTACGGATTCACACGCGTATTTGCATTCATCCTTTATGGGGAGGTTCCGTTTATTAGTGGGGCACCTTCTGAGTTATTGCTTTTGGGTGCTCCGAACTTGTTCCCGACCCCCGTGACAACCAGTTGATGTTGTTCAATTAACTTCGTACACCACGCAATAATAATATGACAGCGCTACGAGTATGTGGTCATGGTGCATTGTACCAACATTAATACCTTTCCAAAATCCATTAAGACATCCATTAAGAAAAGTAATCTGTTGAAATAAATAAATTTTAAATATTGCCAAAGCTCTAACGTAACTACCCTGCATTATCCCAAATTAACGAAACCAAATACCTCTGAATAATAATTATTATCAATCAATTATAATTACAAATCAATTATAATTGATTCATGTCTAAATTTGATTCACATTTCTTATTTGAATAATAAGCTGGACCTGCCCCACAGAATTGTGCCATATTTAAATATAGGGCATACTCAATCCATAGTGAACTGCTTACAAAGAAATGTCCAAATAGGTGACCCATAGGTCCAAATAGAGCGAAGGATCTGCTTATATGTAAGCAGTTTGTTGTGAAGAGAGAGATGGGAATTCCTTCCCATTAGCCAATACATCCTTCTGTACTTGATTTCAAGTTCTTCTTTCTTCTTTTCTATGTGCTTATTCCAGTTTAATTTGGAGTCAAGTGTCAAACCCAAGTATTTATCCTTAAATCTATCGATTGAAAAATAAAATTTGTGAATGAGGGACTTTATGCAACTCCATGGGGGGATACAAGTTCTTAGAACACAAAGGAACATTTTTGCTTCCGAGTCTACTAAGGTAGCGGAAGCATTGTCTTCACTTTCGGAATGTGAAAATTTTTTTGTCTCCAAAATCAAAAATTCCACTCGCATTTTGCGTTCTCGACCTTTCTGAACAATTTTGGTTCTGTGTGTCTGTCTGTCTGTCAGCAAATCCTTGTTACGGGCAAAACTACACGAAGTTATAGTCCGATTTTGATGAAAATTTTCAGGGATTGTGAGGGTTGGCGTGTAGATGGTCCCCTATAGGTTTCATGACCCCGGATCAATAGTAGCCTCTGTGCATGCGCAAACGTGAAATCCTTGTTACGCACATAACTCCGGGAGTTCTTGATAAATTTCGATGAAATTTTCAGGGATTGTTCGGTTTGATGTTGACCGTGATAATTTCGATCAAAATTTTCAAACCAAATTGTTCGGACTTATTTTATGAAATTTTTATGGAACTTAAATATATTTTATAGTTTGTTCAATAGTTGAACATGCCTACCTTTATTTTCTCAAGTTATGCTCCTGCATAACAATAAATTTATCTAATTCAATATTTACTTCGCCTAATTGAACGAAGTTCTTTAGTCAATAATAATTTTCAATGATCTATACAGTCATGTTATGGATACGAGGAAGCTATGTGCCACACCCACTTGGCAGACGTTTTTTTTAATTGCATTTATTCAAAAATTTACATATTAAATATTGATACAATATTAATACACTTCTTAAATGCTACTCCCCACTGTAAGTCGCAGACTTGCGCTGTGCGGAGGAGCCGAGAGTAGCGCAAGCAAATTTATTAAAACAACTTAATGGTTTTTGAACAAATAAAAAATCTCAAGATGAAAAATAATTTATCCCACTCCTAAATTAGTTTTAAGTACGTAAAGAATAAATGGAAAAAAAGAAAAATTAATTAACGTTCTGTAGAGCACTGTGTTGCTGCCTGCACGGTATATTTTCGAATCTCCTTCTTGAAGGTCTCAATCTTGGGTATCGAGCGAATTTCCAAGGGTAGAAAGTTGAACAGCTTGGCCCCTCTATAATCATATCCTCGCTGCCCATGGTGAGTTTTTCGGGAAGGAACTTCCACGAGAAATCGTCCACGAGATCTGGTGATTCCTTCCTCTAGGAACGAAATGTCATCACTTCTCAAGTCCCTGAATATTTTCAGAACATATGTCCCTGAACATATATTTGTATTTCTTGTTTTTGATATATTGTCACTATCTGTTCTTTGTGTCAATTAATCAATTTTGAATTCGAATTTGACGTGATGTATTGATTCTGTTGGCAGGGCCGGACAACATGCCTTACGACGCGTCGAAGATCGCGATGGACTACCACAGCATCGGGTTCAGGGAGTGCGCGGCGGAGGTGGCGCGGTACCTGGTGACTGTGGAGGGTCTCGACCTCCAGGATCCCCTCCGCCTCCGCCTCATGAGCCACCTCCAGTGCTTCGCGGCCCAGCGAGAGCTCAGCTCGAAACCTCCGCCTTCCGTCCCCTGGCCGTCGCCCTACGCCCTCCACGACACCTCGGGCTCCTCGGGCACCGCCTCCGCCAACTCGTCCTTCGAGAGCGGCGGCGGCACTGACACCTCGCACGCGTCTCACGCGTCCCACGCGTCGACGACTCCCACGTTGACGCCGCTCGCCCCCGCGACTCCGTCCTCCTACCCTCACGCCTACCACCCCAACCATCAGGTTCCTCATCAGCCGCCTCCCTACCACCACCAGGACTACAGCCCTCAGAAGCCCTACAGGCCCTGGGGTGGGACAGAACTCGCCTACTAACGTCCCCCCTTAACAATGATCGAAATTCTATACATTCCTCAATGTAAGACATAATCGTAATCATCATTACAATCACGCTTACAATCTACAGCAGGGTGTACCCTCTTAAAACTTTAATTTCTGGGGTAAACAAATTTTTTTTTTTTCATATCTACCTTTTTTTTTAACCATAGAATGCTAACTATTCTCCTCCGAACTATACTCCTCCGACGATATAAAGAGATAGTTCAAGTTTTTCGTAGAAAGCTAGCACGCAGCCAGTCCAGCCATACATTGTCAATTTGTGATTCGCCTGACGAGGGTTCGAGTGAAATTTACTCTAATGTAGGGATGTCAAAAAAATATCGATATCCTTCGGTCGATATATCGAATTTTTGGGCGATATTTTATATTCCGATATATCGACATAATTTTTTCAGCCGTAAATCATCATATCAACCATATCCTACATCTTATTGCTCAAAACTAATTTTATGATTTCCATTGAAGAATAGGGGAACTATATCAGATGAGGTCGCCTGATCGTAGATAAAAGAGGTAGGGACATCTTGGAGACTTGTGTTCTAGCCAGTTCGAACCTTACTGGAGAGCACATCAATCAGAGGGTTTTCCTCACCTCTATCCCCAGCCAAAATTGGTTCGATTGCATTTTCTTTTTTTCCAGTTTTCCTACTTATTTCACTTACATTGATTTTACAACCCTACATAATATTGATAATTTATTTCCGTGGATTCTGTACATAATTATTATCATGAAACGTCATTGAATTTTTGAGTGGTTGGTCTACCTGTAGTAGAATGAAATTCAATAATGCATTATTATTCACTGGACTCATACGTAATTCAGATTAAAGTTTGAAAAAAATATCGATGACTGATATATCGGAATATTGATATTTTTCTTGGATACATCGAATTACTAAAATGATACTTTTAAAAAATATCAATATTCGATACATCGATATTTATGCCGATATTGACATCCCTACTCTAATGGCTCAGACTAATTCACTTATGATTGTGTTGCACTCTTGTGAGATATAAAGTTTATACATATTTTTATGGACATCTAATCTAAAGAAAAGGCTATATCTTTCGAGCTTTTCTGCTGCAAATATCTGATGTTACTTCCATTAAGTCGATTCTTTTTCACACCAGCAATTTATCCATTTCACAGTAACTTCAATCTTATTTTTTTTAGAAATATTCGACTCTAATCAAATCAAGACACAATAAGAGGCGGTGTTGAAAGAGATTAGAAATGAGGGCGAGTTTTCATCTGGTGATGTATACTGATAAGCAAAGGTTTACCGAGCCAAATTTGCGGAAGAAACCCGTTTGACGCTTGGAGATTAGGAATGATGATTAAACAATTTAAAAAAAATGTTGAACATCCTAATTAGGTACGAATTGATAAGTGCCTTATACTTCGGTAATATTTTTTTACTAAGCTCCAGTACTATTGTTTTATTGAATCAATGATTTTAACAAGTAATTATATTGGAAAATGTCTTTCATTAATTTTCCATCCATAAGAAACAAATTATCTGGCTGGGGTAACAAATACTCCTTGTAGGCATTGTCTGCTTGATTGTGCATACTATAGTTAGCATTCTAGGGTTAAGGGCTTCAATTATGTCCACGTTCCCATTGCGTACTTCCGCAATCGACACCAACTTTGTTTTCACTTTCGGGAGCCAAAAAATGTTTGTTGTCCAAATTCAGAATTTCCACTCGCATTTTGCATTTCATAGCCTACTGAACAAATTTGGTTCCGTGTCCGTCGGTCTGTCTGTCTGTCCGCATTTCCTTGTTACAGCCATAACTTCCACAATTTTGAACGGATTTAGCTCATATTTTGGGGGACTATGCGTATAAGGCCTCTAGAGGTCCCATAGGAATTTCATCTCAATATAATCAGTGAAATTCTTGAAACACGTATAACTTTCACAATTTTGATTCAATTTAGCTCACATAATAAAGGATTATATTTTCTATTTTATAATATTTTTATTCTGAAAGGTTTGTCACTTTGATGTTGGAACATGTTCCATCTCCTTGTTTAATGGAAACCCTAATTTTTTTTGCAGATTCGGATTTTTTCACATTTCATGAAAATTAACGAGGAAGGATGAGCCATCTCCTTGTTTTCAAATGGAAACCTAATTTTTTTATTGCAGATTCGGATTTTTCACATTTCATGAAAATTTGACCCCTCAACCGATTTTTCAGCCCCGTGCAACCCGCTTAACGTGTGTTTAGAAATGCGCAACCCCGAAATAGCGGAAAAATCTGATTGGGGGGAACCCCGCTGAATCTCTTGGTGATGTCGGTTTTATGATTTGACACGATTAAATCCGATTTTCAACGTAAATAACGGTCGTTTTTCGTGAAAAATTGCCATTTTTAGAGGTTTTTCAATTAAAAAAAAATTCAATAGGAACGGTGAGCCATTGAATTTGAATTAATTTCAATAACATGTCGATGATTTTGATGATGGTTATTTCTTATTAATCTCATTAAATTTCGATTTTCGACGATAATATTATGACTTCGGTAAAATAAATTTATGATATGATAGGCACTAAGGTACTACTATTAAGTGGCTACCTACCTAAGTAATAAAAAAATGGGTATTCTCAAAAATTACTAGGTACTATTGGGGAATTTACCTGTGCGACCACAGACATTTAGTAGGTAGTTTTTTCGTCGAAAATCGACAATGCAATGAAAAAACTAAGTTGGTGTCGATTACGCATGATCGAAATGGGCAAAGTGGACATATTTGAGGTCCTTTAAAAAAATAAGTAGATAAAAAAAATTATATTTCTTTACTTTTTTACTGGATCTCCTTCCCTTGTTAGCTGCATTGTAGGGCAATATCGTGATCATCATTGCGAAATTACTTTTTATTATTATTTTATTTTATTAATTCGAAACGTGATTACGATTATGTTCTTAACAAGCTGTTCGTATCGTTTGGTAACAAAACGACGTCGATCGTTTTCCGTTCAATACTAGTCAATTTACCGTGTTAATAACGAAAACTCAAGATTCGTTTTTATGGAATTTATATCTATTCATTTAATTTTCGTTCGCCGAATCGGAGTTTCCCCTTTATTGTCACAAAGGATCCCACAGTGCTTTGTAAGGTGGAACAATTATATTACATACGAGTATATTAGCGAAAACCTTACTATTTTAAAACATGACTATGTCACATAACATAGGTACATGAATGTAAATACATTATTTAACGAACCTTTCCAATTTTTCATCAAATCGTAAATGCGATTGGTTTTACATTAAAGTTTAGTTCTACTATCTAATGTTGTTTCTATTTATAATGGAATTACAGTTGGTTCGATGATGAACCGCATTTTTGCACGGAATTTCCATAATTTGTTGTTAGTGTAAAAAAATGATATTTCGCGTTTTGCAATGTCTTGCCTAAGTCAATGAAGCTTTAATACGATTTTTCTTATTTTTTTTAAATTATAAAGGGATTACGAGTGTATATAACGGAAGGTTACAGTATTAATTTTTGTAATATTTATTTCTTGTAATGTGAAGCAATGTGATCTCTGTAATTTATTATATTTTTGTATTGTAAAGTGAACGAAAATTGCGAGAGGTCGGATGACAAGTGATTCCGAATATTACAATTTATATTTGATACACTTTTATAAATATTTGATGAGTTCTCGAGTACATTGAAAATATATAGACTTTGGAAAGAAGTGTACGTTTATCTGCCACCAACTTGAATGATTCTGACAAACGTATTTATCTGACAAACTTATCATATGATTCTGACAAACGTATTACCCTTAGCATCTTGAGAGTGCACAAATGACTCCACTTCAGTATCTATTGCTGTTTGATTTGCTACAAACGTTCTATACACAGATACTGAGCGGTGTAGAACGCGTAGAAGACTAAAATTTGAAACTTTTGTTTCACATATCCTTATGCGATTCTTTACAAAGGTACCTTACATCGATATCCAGATCTTAAAACCCATAAAAGACTAAAACCGGATAATTTTCTTTCACACATCCGAAGCTGGGCAAGGTTGTACTGTTGAACCTATACCCATAATGTGTGATTGGCTTCAAATGTACTATACACAGATACTCAGAGTTGGTAACACACACAAGATTAAAATTTGGATAATTCCTTTCACGTATATATGTCTATACATTCTATGTTTCTTTCACTTCTGTATTTATGTACATCCGAATGTGATTTCGTTCAAAGGTACTTCACACAGAGGTGTGAACTCACAAAAGACTAAAGCTTGATACCTTCTTTTCTTTCACATATCAGGAGTGTGATTTGCTCCAAAGGTAACTTAAACCGATGCTTACAGTTTAGAACACGATCAAAAGACTAAAGCCTGATACTTTACTTCCACATATCCGATGTTTGGTCGTGACTGTACTGCTATAGCTAAATCCAAGTGTGATTTGCTTCAAAGGTAAGTAACTGCCCTACCCAGATACTCATAGTTTAGAACACACAAAAGAGTAGAATTTGATACGTTTCTTTCAAATACCCGAAGTGCAATTTGCTCCAAAGGTACCTTACTCCGATATTCAGATTTTAAAACCCATAAAAGACTAAAACCGGATACTTGTCTTTCACACATCCGAAGCATGGGCATGGCCGTACTGAATCTACATCCATGTGTGATTGGTTTATAAGGTACAACACAAAGAAACTCAGAGTTGATAACACTTTCCTTTCACGTATCCGAAGTGTGAATGTGGCTGCACTTCTGTATCTATGTATATCCGAATGTGATTTGCTTCAAAGCTACTTCACACAGAGGTGTGAACTCACGAAAGACTGAAGCTTGATACCTTCTTTTCTTTCACATATCTGGAGTGTGATTTGCTCCAAAGGTAACTTAAACCGATGCTTACAGTTTGGAACACGATCAAAGGACTAAAGCCTGATACTTTGCTTCCACATATCCGATGTTTGGTCGTCACTGTACTGCTGTAGCTAAATCCAAGTGTGATTTGCTTCAAAGGTAAGTAGCAACTGCCCTACCCAGATACTCATAGTTTAGAACACACAAAAGAGTAGAATTTGATACCTTTGTTTCGAATACCCGATGTGCAATTTGCTCCAAAGGTACCTTACTCCGATATTCAGATTTTAAAACCCATAAAAGACTAAAACCGGATACTTGTCTTTCACACATCCGAAGCATGGGCATGGCCGTACTGCTGAATCAACACCCATGTGTGATTGGCTTAAAATGTACGACACAAAGAAACTCAGAGTTGATAACACTTTCCTTTCACGTATCCGAAGTGTGAATATGGCTGCACTTCTGTATCTATGTACATCCGAATGTGATTTCGTTCAAAGGTACTTCACACAGAGGTGTGAACTCACAAAAGACTAAAGCTTGATACCTTCTTTTCTTTCACATATCAGGAGTGTGATTTGCTCCAAAGGTAACTTAAACCGATGCTTGCTTTATTTACATCCAAGTGTGATTTACCCCAAGGTAAGTAACTACTTCGCTTAGATACTCATAGTTGATAAAACACACAAGACTAAAATTTGAAACTTTTCTTTCACAAATCCGAAGTTTGGGCATTACTGTACTGTTGTATCTACGTCCCTCACCCCGATACTCAAAGTTTAGAACACACATAAAACTTGATGTATGAACATAACTGTACTTCTGTATTTATATCCATGTGTGATTTGCTTCAAAGCTATTTCACACCGATACTCAAAGTTTAGAACACACAAAAGATTAAAACCTGATACTTTTCTTCCACGCATCCGGAGTGTGGGCAGTACTGCACCTATGCGTCTATCCCCAAGTGGGCTTAAACAGAGGAAGCGCACTTTTCATCGACCCCTCGGACGTTTCAAAGAACCGGTTTCTCGTTAGCGTCCAAGTGACCACGTGAGCGAATTTTCCCAATTATTAGTCCCGTCTAAAACTCGGCCTTAATGGGCGGCTGCAGCGTAGTTGAAAAAAGATCAAAAGAGAAAAAAATATAGGGGACAGCCGCAAAAGGGTTACTAGAGTGGGAAATGACACAAAATGCGGAACATAAAACCGGTGTCGGTAAATGAGGAGGTCATAACTTATCAAAAGAATGAAATAGGGAAAGTAGGAGAGTGGGGGTAGAAAAAAATCGTTCGAAAAAATGCCGTGAATGGGACAGCCCGCGAACGAATCGTAATGAACGCTGGGGTAAGTAAAAAGTGGGAATGAAAGAGTGGATAGACTTTGTCCAGTTAGGTCTAGGTAGGTTTTGTATTGTTGGTAGAATCGTATTGTAGGTAGATGTTATAATATAACATATTATGCAGCTGTTGTATTGAAGGTAAGTGATGTGTTCTATGTAGACAGTTATAGGACAGTGGTAGGTAGCGATAGGATAGGTGTTGTAGATTGTTGATGGGTGTTGTATTGTAGAGAGGTAGTAGTTGTATAGTCAAATGTTGGAAAAGGCATGGGAGTACAATGTCGATATGCATCATCTGTTTATTGATTTCAAACAGGCATATGACTCAATTGACAGAGCACAGTTGCAGGAGGATCTCCTCGCCTTGGGAGTACGGCTGGGACATCGACATCGATATTATCGAAATATCGATGTCTGGCTTCGATTTAACGATGTTTTGTCATCGATGCCACACATTCGATAACATCGATATATCGGCTCCGATAACATCGGTTTGGTTTACTCTTCACTCACTGAGAAAATTCTATCTAGTGTGTCTTGCTAATTTGAGCTTTCTCTCTCAATTCTATCGAAAGTTATCGTCTGGTATGAGTTTTGGCACCTTTTGACAGTGGATTAAGGAATGCTTTATGGCGGATTTTGGTGCAAACATTTTTGCAAACCTAACGTTAGGTATAACGTGAAAAAAAAAAGAAATATTACACATTCTTTCAACTGCCGCAGTATTACCGAATTTTCGAAGAAAAAAAACTATTGTTCTCGGTCGAAAATATTTTCAAAAGATGTTTGCACCAAAATCCGTCTCAAAGCATTCTAAATCCACCATCAAAAGGCACCAAAAATCATTCCAGACGATAACTCTCGATAGAATTGAGAGAGAAAGATCAAATTTGCACAAAAAATCTATCTAAGCTTTCGAAAGGCTAAGTTTGAAGATGGGCACAATCGCCTCACTCGAAGAGGAGATTTGGGGCATTTCAAATGGGGGAAAATTACCCGAAAACCCTCAAGTAGGTGACACTCTTTTATATAGGTTTTTTTTTTGTCACGCCGAACACGATGGTGAAATCGGATTGGAAATATCTCAATCCGTTTTAAAAAATTTCCAAATTAAAATGAAGTCAGAAAATAAAATTTTTTTTTGCGAAATTTTTCCTCATGCAAAACTAGTTTTCTCATTTCGTCCTGCTACAAGACTGGAACTTTTTACCATCTTCTTCAGCGTTGAAATACCTTTAAAATGAGATATCATCTGTCACAAAATAAAACTGTTGATTTTGCATCAATATTCCTCATAAAAAACCGTATGATAAGGACGCCGTTAACTGATAAGGACACCGATATCGAAAATATCGGTGTTTTCACCCGATATTGGACGACATATCGATGCCAACACTCAAACATCGACATCGATATCAATATCGATGTTTTGTCTCGATGTCCTAACCCTACTTGGGAGTACCTAAAAAGCTGGTCAGGTGTGGAAGAATTACACTCGAAGCTTCCAAGTGTAGCACCAAACTGAAGGGCACACTAACAAGGGAGTTCCCAGTGAACACTGGGCTGAGGCAGGGTGATCCCGAATCACCGACATTGTTTAAACTTGCTATGGAGAAGCCAATTAGGGCTATAAGAACCAACCCTGGAGGAACAATTTATAATCGTCTGATGCAGCATTTGGCATACGCCGATGACGTTGGTGGCGCGTAAGATACCTTATCTGGAGCGTTGGAAGAATTTGAGCAAGCAGCTAAAGAACTGTGTAGGTACATGCATTGTACCCGACAACCTCAGCCCCAGAGAACATCACTGCAGATGGGGAATCATACTTCTTCATCCTGGAATGAGTTCAAGTACCTGGGAGCTCTTTTGACGAGGGGTTGGGGTTGAGATTAGGGCCAGAATCGCCGCTACTTCTATGCGCTCCAGAGGATGATGAAGTTTCGAGGCGTCTCGAGGAATGCAAAGGCAGCAGTTTATAAGGACCATTATCAGACCTGTCGTGCTCTATGGAGCTGAGACGTGGGTTCTGACCGAAGAAAATAAAAGGCTACTTGCAACCTGGGAGGGGAAGACCGGAAGATATACGGACCGCTTCTCAGGGATGGAAGGTGGCGAATACGGACAAATGCCGAGCTGCTTCAGTTGTTCCAAAAGCCTGAATTGGTTACCGTCATCAAGAACTCCAAGAACAGGCTCCATTGACTGGGGCACGTTAAGCGAATGCCACTTACGAGAGCCCCGAAATGGCTGGATGATGTCGAGAGGGACCTTGGGATGTTGGGTGTCAGGTAAAGGAGAACCATCGCTGCAGATCGTGATATATGGAGAACAAATGTTGTTGAGGCCAGAGTTCCATTGGGACTGTAGCGCCAAATAAAGTAAAAGTAACGTAAAGTAAGTAGTTGCATAGTCCAAAGGTATTGTTGGCGTTATTTCCCATATATAGAGAGAGCCAGGCATGCGATTGTGTACGCAGATGTAAGGTTTTATAATCTTCAGTATGTGTTGTATCGTTCAAAGATTTTTGATAGGTTCATAAGTGTTGTAGGTTGTTGGTAGTTGTTGTATTCTAGATAGGTAGATATACAATGTGTAGATAAGTATTGTACTGTCGGTAGGTGTAAGGTTTGATTGATCTTCGGTAGGTGTTGTATAGTCCGAAGGTATTGTAGGTTGTTGATGGTTGTTGTATTCTAGATAGGTAGGTAAACAATGGTGTAGCTACGTAGGTATTCTACTGTCAGTAGGTGTCAAGTTTGATAGATCTTCGGTAGATGTTGTATCGTCCATTCGGCTGTCATTTTGTAGGTAGGTATAAGTTGTACTCTTATAAAGTACCTATAAGATGTAAGGCTTAAGACGGTATATGTGTAAATTTTAATTGATTGTATATAGCTAGCTGACCCGGCAAAGGTTGTTTTGCCTTATAAATTATTTCTAGTTTATAGATAAATTATAAAACTACAAAACATGATAGTATGAAAAATAGATAGTAGCCGATTCTCAGACCTACTGAATACGCATACTAAAATTGGGTAAAAATCGGTTTCGGAGGAGTACGCATGGGCGCCCGCAGAATATTACTAAGAATATTAGTAATACGTATTTGCTTCAAAATGAACTTAGGTGTGACATGATCTGAATAGAAGTAAAATATTATGACTTGAACAAGAATTGTACTCTTCTCTTATCCATTCCAAAAACATTGATGGTCTTTTCTGTTAGCTCATCTTTTTGTTGTTTTACTGTGTTCCTATGAACAGACAGTAGACAGAGGCCGGTAAGCCGATCGTTTATGCGGAATTGCCGATATTTATTAATTTTGGACATACTGAATTTTTCAAAACACTAAAACCTGACAAAAATTTATGCATACTATCCTGATTCTCGGGGGGGGGGGGGGGGGGGCAATGGCCCCCCCCCCCCCCCTGCGGGCGCCCATGGGAGTACGGTAACTAACATTGTGACATGGAAATTTTATATTGTTTACGAGATATTGCTTACAACTCCCCAGAGTGTTCTCGTCCAGAACAACACCCCTCTTGCTCAAATATCAACTATGGATTCATGGACCGATCAGCGATTCAAGTTTACAGAAGATTCTTGATAAAACTAGCACGATAAACTCTCTCAGTAAATGCAAAAATTTAAAAACCAAAGACTAGGACACTGAGAAAATAATTGTTATATTAAGTTTCCAAAGAACACTCATTTAACTGTTCGGAAAGATTTAATTCTGATTATAAATAAGTCGGTTTATTTACGTTTTATTAGAGAATTACTTCCCGTTCAACTTGAGCTCCAGATCAATAGTAATGGAATGAGGGAGTAGGCCACGAAGAGGGCTTGTATCCAACCACAAATACCCTCTCTCCAGATTGGTATCCGCCTAGCTTCTACTACAAACTTCCTAATCGACGGGTTGAGAAATAGACACAGAACTACGAAACGGAGCTAGTTTCTAATAGATTGGGTCGTTTTATTAGTGCTACGATGACCACGAATGCCAATAATATGACGCCTAATGAGGAAAACGGATATTAATAAAAACGTCGTCTACGTCCACAAAAATAAAAACGCTGCAAATTCTTTCACTGGGGTTTATTATTCAATTGGCTTGCGTTCATGATTTGAATTTCTACTAAGCTTTGGAGTGTGCGTGTTTCACAGGTGATAGAGCGATTATTGAATTTCAGGAGATATGCATAGAGCACGTAAATCTGTTCTCAACCGAAATACCTTTGAGAAAAGACATTTGCTCAAATGACGACAAAATACAGAGGTATGCAAATAGTCAATAAAGATTTTGAAAAAATTAAAAAATCTAATGAAGATAAACAGTGAAAATCTATTCGACAAAGAAACTTATAAACTAATAAAAGATAACCCATATGAGTACTTTATGAACTAAAATAATGATTATATAAAATTAGCAGCTATATAAATGGAGTGTATACTAAATACATCATTTCATGGAAGTGGAATCTAAATTTTAATAATTAATCTGGTGTAAATATAGTGTTTACGTACTTTATAAAAATTAGATGTAAGAACCAACTCCGGGCTGGGCCACAGTGTTACACTATCCAGCTCGGTCATCAGTTATTATTCAATTGAAGAATGTAACATGTAAAATGATGTAAATAAACTATCTATCTATCTATTAATCTAAGCCAACTTGGAGCCAAAAGTTTTCCAAGTTTTTATTGAAGAATTGAAATTGATCGGAGTTAAAAGTGTTGGGTGTCCTTCTACTTTTCCAGGCACGGAATAAGGGAACCGTTATTTAGAAAAACAAAAAATGTTAGAAGTCATAAATCTGTCAACGAATGAGTCAACTTAACCAATTAGTAACCCTACGAGTTACATTTTTTACCATTCCGAATAGCCACAGGTTTTACTTTCTTTACCAATGTATAAGACAATCGTATCTTTAAAATCGTTACTTGTCCTTACAATATCTAATTTCTATCTATAATACGAATGTCTATCAACAACTTCGGTTGGCAAAAATTTGGTCTAGTTTGCAGTGGTATCGATGTGATAGAGTTCAAAAACAAACCTCTCTGGAATAAATCGCTTCTAGGAATTAAGATCACTACGGAACTTGAATAGGAGAAACGAAACTCCAATTAACGGTTGAATGGTCATACAACATCCGCTGTCCAATCTACATTCATGCGATAATCTAATCGATAATTCTCAAGTACGACACATCGTATCTTAAGTGGAAATTAATTTCCATCAAAAAGTTGTTAACAGAGATCTTTTCAATAGCCACAGGTTTTCAGAATTTTCTAAACCAACAGTATAAGACAATCGTAACTTTCCAAAAACAAGTGGGTTAAGTTACTTGCCTTACCGACAAATAGGCAACGCCACATTCCTTAACTAATAAGTTACATGTCTATCAACAACTTCGGTTGGGGTTAATTTGGTTCAGATGCAGTGGTATCGATGTGATAGAGTGTAGAAAAACAAACCTCTCAAAGTTAGGTAATGGAATAAAACGCTTCTCAGGAATTAACGCTGTTTACTACGGAACTTGAATTAGAGAACACGAAACTCCATTAACGGTTAGTGGTCATACAACATGCGCTGTCCAATCTACACTCAGTGCGATATATCTACCCACAGTTCTCAAGTACGAAATTGTATCTTAAGTGGAAATTAATTTCCACAAACGTTGAAGTTGTTAACAGAGATCTTGGATCAAGTATTTTATATAGCTTTCAGAATTTTCTAAACCAATTTCAGAATTGAAGAAGCTAACACGTAGGTTCCCAAACAAGTGGGTTAATACTTTCCTTACCAACAAATGAGGCAACTGCTACTTTCTTAACTAACTTGAAAGTTACTTTTTTTACCATAAATAATTGAAAAATCAATAAATAATTAGCCATAAAACCATAAATACCATGAATAATTGACGGTTACTTTCCGTACAACCTTACAAGTTAGTTTACATCAACGAAAAACGCACCTTTTTGATTATCCATTCCCGATGTATGGCCCGATTTATGGTGCCAACATTTGCGTTTTTTGGTTTATTATTGTTTGTTTGTAACCTAGTGATGCCGATAGCGTCGAGTTGTAGTGAATGTGGATACTGGAGTGATAGCCGATGTTGATACTTGTAGTTTATAGCCGATACACGGGTTGAAGCATTCTGATATGCATGAAACGCTGATAATATATAGGTAAATATTATTCAATATTATTAGTGGGGTAAATTCAATAATCGCTCTATCACCTGCGAAACACGCACACTGCAAATTCTTTCAGTGGGGTTTATTATTCAATTGAGTTGCATTCATGATTTGAATTTCTTTTGAAGCTTTGGAGTGTGCGTGTTTTACAGGTGATGTAGAGATTATTGAATTTAATAGACCACGTAAATCGGTACTCAACCAAAACACCTATTTGGATTGATCAGTTGATGATATTTGTGTGCCTTATCTACATCAGTCTACCTTTGGCTACATCGTTTAAATTTGGATTTGGGGAAGTTTTAACGCAATACGAGTGCTGAAGGACTTGATAAATTATAGATGTTTTTATTGTGGGGGGGGGGGGTGTATTGAGGTTCAATAACAAAACGCTGCAAATTCTTTCACTGGGGTTTATTATTCAATTGGCTTGCGTTCATTATTTGAATTTCTACTAAGCTTTGGAGTGTGCGTGTTTCACAGGGTAGAGCGATTATTGAATTTCAGGAGGCACACAAATATAATCAACTGATCAATCCAAATAGGTATTTTGGTTGGGAACAGATCTACGTGCTCCGTGCATATCTCCTGAAATTCAATAATCGCTCTATCCTGTGAAACACGCACACTCCAAAGCTTAGTAGAAATTCAAATCATGAACGCAAGCCAATTGAATAATAAACCCCAGTGAAAGAATTTGCAGCGTTTTACCAATGAATTAGACGATTGTAACTTTTCAACACCTTTGCAAGTAACATTCTTTACCGAAGAATGAAGTGATCGTTACTTTCCCAACGGCCTTACAAGCCTTCCTTTTCAACAAACAAAGAACACCGAGACAAACCACAAGAGGCGAGAGTTTCCCTGGAGGGTTGGGAGGAGGGACGGCTGGGAATGAAAATCAGACCGAAATCAGGAGAGCAGAGTAGGGTGGGATATCAATACCCAAGTATCGATTATGGCATCAATAATATCGAACCATCAATATCGATACTCTCGATATATCGGTCCATATAGATGTATTCATCGATATACAGGGTGGATGGGGATCAGTGTGAAATTTTTTTTGGGTAAAACTACATCGAAAATGGAGTAGAATGCCACCAGAGTGGGGGTCCTATCTCAGTCCATTGGATAGTTATGATTTTTTAAGTGCTTTCAAGGTCAACTCCGACCTCACGTCATGAAATCGAGTTTTCTGGAACACTGAAGCGTCCATTTTAATTTTATTACACATTTTCGGATTCAGCATTAAATTTCCTATAAGATAAACATAATTTAAACCTTATAACATTTCGATAACTCTGTTCATAATCGCAGTGAAAGGGAAAATTTGAAAAATTTGAAATTTTTCGATAAAATTCGAAACAGAGCCGACGATCCAAAAATAGGGCAAGAAGTTGTCAAATCTCATAAAAACTTCCTCATTTCACGAGCTTTCCAACGGTGTACTCAATTTCAGGATTACGACATTTTTTCTTTGAGAAATTAAGTTTCAAATACAAAAAACCAAGGTGGGGGCATCAATCTTGGTAGGGAAGGGGGTGCAAGGAGTTACTCACGTTTTCATTTCTTACTGTTTCTTTATTCTTATTTTCTGTTTAAAAAACCTGCAAAGTACAACAAACAAAAATGAATTTAGGTTAACATTTGTTCGAACTGACGTCCCCAGTTACGAATGCGTAACCTAGCTCGTTTTCGAATAGCTCTCACATTAACTGAGAGTGTTAACTTCTCCTGAAGTTTTTGAGCTGCTGCTACAATTTTTCCCCTCAACTCTCCTTCTGTGTTCACCTGCGTTTTGTAGACTTCTTGTTTCAGAAATACCCTAACGAACGTGAGTAACTCCTTTCTCATTTATCAGCAACAAAAAGTTTCTCAGTGCAAAAAAAGGTCCCCTTCAATGTGCTCCCTCTGAAAATTGAGGGGAAAAGGCAAAAATATCTTAACAATTTTTCATAATTGCGTAGTAAATTTCTTATTAAATAGGCTCAACAACAACTCTTACATATGTCTTAGATAGGTGATGGAAAAGTTGCTACAGATGAAACTGTACAGATCACAGATGTGATATGTAATTTTAAGAGATAAACTATAATAACTTGAAAATAATATTGTTTGGCGTTTGTTATGTTTATATTCACTTATCGTTCAAAGTGCTCCATGCTTATTTCACGCATATACCACATACTTACACACTTATAATAAGTAAGTTACTTTTTGTCTACACTAGAATTTATCTAGAAACTAGAAACAATTTATAAGGCAAAACAACGTTTGCCGGGTTGTCTATATAGCTAGTTGTTTATACAAATTTCCTCTTTCTTTCCTCAAGTACGGCATCAAATGAACCACCTCAGAGCCGGTCCGGGTTTGTTATGAAACGAAACGAGGTGAAGGAAGTGTGTAAACACGAGGTTCTATTGAGTGGTTAGTAATGAAATTAACGCGGGGGTTTGCCGTTCAACGTACAATCTGACCGACTTGTATACATAATGAAATGTTTGCCACGAGGATGCCTGAGGTTCACGTTCTATCGGCAATAATGGAATAGAAGGAGGTAGTTCTAAGGGCAGAGGGGGATAGTGACGGGAGATCCGTGACAATGCTCTTAGTTGACAATTAGTTTCCCCGACAAGTACGTTATTATTTTCCTTACCAGTAAATAAGGTAACTGCTACTTTCCTTATCACCTGGAAAGCTACTCTTTTTACCATAAATAGCCGTTACTTTCCGTACAACCTTACAAGTGAAGGGTAAGGGGGAATAACAATCTTTGTCCAGCTGATCTAGTTATGAGTAAATAAAATAATAAAATTTCAAGCTTCATGACGCACCCTCCCTCCTAGTTTCATGACCCCCCCCCCCCCCCCCAATTGTAAAAGTACTGATAAGCACCCCTTATTTTATCCCAGCTCTCTCACTTAATTTAAAGTGCCCTTTAAGGGTTGTCAAAGTTTTGTAAAATTCCTAAAAACCTCAAAAAAAGTCAAACCATTCCCGATGTATGGCCCGATTTATGGTGCCAACATTTGTGTTATTTTGGTTTATTATTGGTTTTGTGTTGATATCAGTAATCTAGTGATGTAGTAATGTGGATACCGGAGTGAACTCCTAAAAGGCTTTGTAGCCGATACACGGGTTGAAGCATTCCCGTAAATGTAGGTAAAACGCTACAATTTTTCGTGACGCTGTCCGCGTTATATTTTCGAGTTTACGTAGCTAAGTAAAGACATAAAACGCTGCAAGTTCTTTCACAGGGGTTTATTATTCAATTGGCTTGCGTTCATGATTTGAATTTCCACTAAGCTTTGGAGTGTGGGTGTTTCACTGGTGATAGAGCGATTATTGAATTTCAGGAGATATGCATAGAGCACGTAAATCTGTTTTCAACCAAAATACCTATTTGGATTGATCAGTTGATCATATTTGTGTGCCTCCTGAAATTCAATAATCGTTCTATCACTTGTGAAACACGCACACTCCAAAGATTAGTAGAAATTCAAATCATGAACGCAAGCCAATTGAATAATAAACCCCAGTGATTTAATATCGTCACGCTAAACACTGTTTCAATCAACTATACCCCCCCCCCCCCATTTTTGGGAAACCCCCCCCCCAAGAATAGCCCCCCCCCCCCCTATGGGCACCCCTGATTTAGAGACTCCCAATGACATCTTACTAAAAATGTTTTCGATAGCATCACTAGATGCATAAACTCATTCTCTTCAATATTCTGCAATTTGAGTTTCCCTTAAAATCATAAAGTACGTGACATTTGCGAGTAATTAAGTGGAGGGCTAATCGCATTTGACAAGAGTCACAATTACGATCCTTCCCTCGTAAGTTTCTGAAAGAGTAGGGTTAAAATTTTGAAAAAAAAAAACGAAATTTTAAGAAATAATAGCATAACTCGCTTGATTAATTTTTTTTTTGCTATTCGAAAATGTTGAAGCCCTTCAATTTTAGTTTCATCAACCTGAACGCCATCACTAAAACCGCCTTCTTCTTCATTATGGATGTCATCCACGTTGTCTAGCGATTACAAGTAGAAGTCTTATGTGGTTGGCTTCTTCAGAAAGTGTCAGCAGGCCAATAAGTTTACTCGATTTTCAATGAAAGAGAGGACCACTGTAGGATTTTCGTAACGGAATCAGAGGCTTTATAGGACGACGGGAAAGGTTCTTGCTAGATTCTTTCATCGATTTGTTTGTCACAAAGAAAAAAAAAAGTGTTTTGGAAGGTCCTTTGAAAACATCAGTGGGTGAGCTGTTATATTTTCCAGCGTTATAATCGCCAACTTTATTGAATTCACGGATGGTCCTCTTTCTTTCCACCTCGTTCACAGCAGTGAAACACGAAAAACAGTCCGGTCCACTTTCAAAGGTGTGTCGCATCTTTTTCATTGCATCTTTTATTCTGCCAGGGTTTTACACTTCTTGGTTGACTTCGCTGTTGGTGCGCAGTTAGAGTCACCGTATTCAAAAGGATCACTGATTTTAATAAAATCCGCAAGAAAATACAGCCAATCAAATCAAATCAAATAATTTTTATTGTTTCAGGTTAAAAACCATACAATAAGAGTTCCAATTACAATGATAAACAATATTTACTTCGTAATTCCAATTCAAAATTAAGAACAGAAACGAATCTACCCCTAATTTTCTTCTGAAAATAATGTGTAATCTATGTATAATCCTAAACAATTTTTTTTTTCAATTTCTGAGCACACGTAGTATTTTTAATTGATAATGATAATCCTAGACAAAGTTCTCTTCTTTTCCCAATACATAATAGTGCCTACAATTCCAAAATTGCATCCTCTATCAAATGGGCCTTAAATTTCCTCAGTCTGAGGTATGCCAACATAAAATTGCCCAGCATTAACACCTCTGCCTCATTGCCACACTGCAACAAATCACCCCAGATACGCTCCTCACCAACCCTACGACTTCCAAAGTATTTAATTCTCACTTGCCCGAGAGTGGGCATTCACCGAGTACATGTCGAATGTTTTCATGCTGGTTAGTGTTGCACAAGATACATCGAAGCTGTTGGTCGACCTTCACAAATCCTTTCCCACAAGGGTTGAAAATTGCCGATCGCTGGACATTCTCATGTTCGCCGCGGTTCTCTTAATCAGCATGGGTAGATCGAAACCCAGGTAGGCCGCGGGGTGCCCGCTGGAAGAGCTGATGAGCCGCGAATACATTCGACTATATGACGAAAGCTGAATCCTTTCCTTATCTACGTAGCTTGTTTTCAGCTGATAGCTGTATATTATAGCTTTTCTCGCATTTTTAACTTCCCCGACGTCCTGGTTATTCCAAACTCTCTCATACCCGAGGTCGGTGAGTATATTGCGGAGGTTTGCGGCCCACTTAAACTTCAGAAAGGTATCATTTCGGCCCTCCATTGCTTTAAGCATCTGTCTATAACAGATCTCGGGGTACCTGCTCTCATCCATTCTAAGAACGTCTTCCCACCATTTCAAAACCCTTTCAAGAATGATACACCCGATCTTCTTTCTTCCTGTTTCCATTCTGAGAATGTAGCCCGGTGTGCAGAACGGCAATAAGAGGACACTCTTAATAAATCTAGTTTGGACTACCTCAAGTTGTTCCCAGAAGCGGATACTCCAAACTTCAGCATGGTACAGTAGGACTGATCCCACCATCGAGTCACAAAAATCTTGCAGGCAGACTCCCAGCTGTGACTTTAACTTCCGACTAATATCTGCCTAGCTAGAAGGCATTCATTGCCTTGGTCTTGAACTTCTAGGCTGCATCATAAAATGAACAACTTGCAGTAAAGGGGACTCCCAAGTATGTATATTCCTTTGTCATGTCAATAACTAGATCTCCAACTGCCACACTTCCTCGCTTATCCGTTCTTCCTCCTTTATTGAAATAGTTAATCTTCGAAGAAAATACAGCCACAAAACAACAATGGCAGCACAGTAAATAACGTGAATCACGTAACCCGTTGAACGCAGAAGGTTCTTCCTACCTCCCCAGGTTATATTGACTTTGATTGAGATTCCCCCGACGCTCGAGGAGTTTGATTGTTTTTCCCGAGCACCAACAATCTTTGTCTTCTAATTTCAAAGAGATTTCAACGGTTCTTCCATCGTAGGGTTAGACCATCAGAAAGTACACTTGAAACAAAAATGCTATCTGTTTCAATTCCGACAAAAAGTGGATATTGATGGTTATCCCCTCGTACCCTTCAAGTTAATCTATTTCCAACGAATAACGCCACTGTTCTTATATCCGTTATGGTGAATAGCCACAACCGCCTTAGTTCATCAATGTATTGTCCAACAACCCAACCTATTACGTTCCTTACCAATGAATAGGGCAACCTTTGGAGCAGTAAAAAGAGTTACTCTCTCTACCAATGACTTAGACAGTCGTAACTTTTCAACAACCTTGCATGTAACATTCTTCATGAAAAAAGCAATCGTTATTTTCCAAAAAACCTTAGAAGTCTTTGTTTTCAAAAAATAACGCTACTTTTCAAATACCCGTAAGAGTCAATACATTCAGAAATCGTAATTTCCCAACTACCTTGCAAATCACTTTCCTTACCTATGAATTATGAAACTTTTAATTTTCTAACAGTTTGGTTACGGTTAATTTGGTTCAGGTGCAGTGTTATCGAGGTGATGGAGTTAAGGAAAATAAACTTGTCAAAGTGCGTAAACTCGGGATTCTATTGAGGGGTTAATAATGAAACGTGGGGGTTTGCCGTCCAACTTACAATCTGGTCGACTTGTATATGTAATAGAATATTTGCCACGAAAATGGCAGAAGTTCGCGTTCCCAAAGGCAATAATGGAATACAAGGAGGCAGTTCTGACGGCAATGACGGGGGGATCCGTGACAATGCCCTTAGTTAACACGTAGTTTCCCCGACAAGTGCGTATTGTGAGGCCTGTAATCATCCTCGGGCGATAGGCCGCTCCGTCTTGGTTGATCAAACGAGATCATTTTCAACTCGAAGCTCCGGGATCCGATCAATCATTCATCGACGTTTCCCCGTTCACTCCCAACTCCCAGCGACGACCGCAACCCTCTCACCAGTTGTCGGAAGAAAATTGTTCCGTCATCCCCCGTCTGGTGCTTTCCTCCTCCCCACAACGGTTGTTTAAGGACAATGAGATGATTGATTGTTGAAGGAACTTGACTGTCTGTTTATTCACCAACAACTCGTTACAATAAAGCGAGAACTGCTGTTCTGATTCCTGTCTGTAGTCTAAGCGCTGTGGCTAAGCTTTGTCCAACAATTAAATGAACAGATTGTTATTATTAGCTCATTTCCCATCATTATATTGTTACATTGCTCATGTTTAACACTTACTAACCAAACGTTACATTAAGTATATTGCTATACTCCCTCTTCAGACGAATACGACGAGTAGTGGTAGAACAAACAGAATGCTCTGGGTTCATCCAATCAACATGAAAAGCGATGAAGTGGGGCATTCTACGTACTGAAACTGCCCATAAAACTGGGCGGTCATGAACTAGGGCAATGAGGATTTCGCACAAACAAGCCGTAGTGATGTAGTTTCTGTAGTTAGAGCAATGCCTGGGGCAACGGGGCATACAGGCCTGGTAAGAGCTCATTTATGCGCGAGTGCGGTATGGGCGGCATAGAGCCAATAAGTCGCGAAATTGACGCTGAAGATGAACCAGGACAGGAGTTCTTCTCTGTTTATGGTGTAAGGACATGAGTGGTTTTGCTGTGTCTTTTGTAGACAGGAGGCCCTTCGGGCGACGCAGTGCATAAATAGTGCGGATGTGACGCTCAAAAATGATGAATCAGGACGGAGGAAGGCACCCAGTGACCTACATTTATTTATTACCTGAGAATAAACTTTGAATATGCGTATATTTGCAGTCTGCATTGATTCACACGCAAGTGATACTTTTTCGAGATTTGACAAATTAAAGTGAGCAGTTCCTACAGGAATTTTCATTCTGAATCCGATTTCCTCTACCTCTATCTGTACCTTTTGGTTTATTATACAATAATAAACCATTGTAATCGCTCTGGAAAAAAAAATTCTAACCCCCCCTGAAAATTTCATGGTTTACGTTTCAGAGGGTGTTGAATCGGAATCTGCAATGACAATTTTTCCGTCGTCCGCCGTACGCCGTACGATCGATTTCCCCAAACGGCTGGAGCAAAAGATCTGAAATTTTCAGGAAAAATCCATTTTGGCCCGACGACCCCCCAATTCTTGAGCCAGCTCTCCCACTCAATTTAAAGTGCCCTTTTAAGGGCTGTAAAAGTTTTGTAAAATCCCTAAAAACCTCAAAACAAGTCAAGGCTGCCTAAATGTGTACTTATTCTTAAGAACATATTTCGAGGAATCGAAGGAGCCCCTCCCCAGATCCGTAGGTCAAACCATTCTCGATGTATGGCCCGATTTATGGTGCCAACATTTGCGTTTTTTGGTTTATTATTGTTTGTTTGTAACCTAGTGATGCTGATAGCGTCGAGTTGTAGTGAATGTGGATACTGGAGTGATAGCCGATGTGGATACTTGTAGTTTATAGCCGATACACGAGTTGAAGCATTCTGATATGCATGAAACGCTGATAATATATAGGTAAATATTATTCAATATTATTACTAGGGTTTATTATTCAATATTTTTACTGGGGTAAATAAGTATTCTTTCACTGGGGTTTATTATTCAATTGGCATGCGTTCATGATTTGAATTTCTACTAAGCTTTGGAGTGTGCGTGTTTCACAGGATAGAGCGATTATTGAATTTCAGGAGATATGCATGGAACACGTAAATCTGTTCTCAACCAAAATACCTATTTGGATTGATCAGTTGATCATATTTGTGTGGCCCCTGAAATTCAATAATCGCTCTATCCTGTGAAACACGCAGACTCCAAAGCTTGGTAGAAATTCAAATCATGAACGCAAGCCAATTGAATAATAAACCCCAGTGAACGAATTGGCAGCGTTTTTTCAAACACATTTGAAATTGTACAAAAATGTGTTTGTGTGTGTGTGTGTGTGTGTGTGTGTGTGTATTTTATCAAATTTTCCGCTGTTTCCCGTAGAATGGATAAAGATAACTGAGATTGGGTTCCAAATTCGGATTCGGCATGTTCTAAAACATAGAACGAGCGGTTGAAAGTGAAAAATTCATTTTGGATTTTGAAGTGCTATATTCAACAATCAAACGTAGGTAGAAAAATCATAGATGAACAGAGAACTCAACAAATCACAATAACGAAAGATAGATGACACGATCAACAAACTAAAGTTTTGAAGAAATGTTTCCTTGTGGGGAGAAACAATAGATCACGGATAGTTGGAGGTGTAGTTCAGAAAATTAAAATGATGAAATAAATAAAATACACACAAGATATTTTATGAAATGATTTTGAATATCCGCGCCATCAACCTTCGTCAGAAAGCCGAAAAAAATGACGTCCCAACCTCCGCACTTCTTTTTTGAAGAAAGTGAGCGACTCCATGTTTCCAGGACAGGCGAGTAAATTCGTTCTTTTGATGTGGTTCTTTTGATTTAAATTCACGTCCTCCGAAAGGCTGGCTCCTCTGCCACTCTTCGCTTTCTCTCTTTTCGTACGTTCTATAGTGAAAGAACTATATTAATGTTTCTCATGTGCTTGTAACAACCTTATATTTAAAATTCTGTCGATGAATTGTATGGCACCCATTCAAAATTCTAAACGATTTTTAATATTGCTATGTGCTGGATTCTTTAACTCAGAGCTTCTAGCCACTACCACGAGCCCATTGCTGTCAATCGCCGCTCCTTGCTGTTACCTAACCCTCTTTACTGAATTACTTGCTCGAATGTACTTACGATTCACTAAGCGCAATACACACTATTATTTGAATAAAATGAAAATTACACCTTTGTTTGGTTTAGTTGGATAAAAAACCAAATCAATACTTATTGTTTTTACTTTTTAACCATCTTCTGGGTAAAGGGGAAAGTTCTTCCATTACTTGGTAGAACAGTGAGTTTCCCCTTTTTCCTTCAAGCTCTTAGCGTTGTATACCATAAGAACAGTGAAGGGTTTTAGCCGGTTTCCCGTTCTATTTCAACAATATATTCACTTTCGTATTCGCATTTTGTGAGTATTTTATTTTAGTTGCTCTCTGTTAACGTTCTCCATTAACTCCGGCACTCTCAGTATGAATGGAACAATTGAGAGCGGAAACTCACCTCAGTTGGCTGAAACTTTACAGGTTTGAGATTTTCAGGCCTCTGTTACCCGGGGGAAATGGACTATTTTCACATTACATACCTAAAAGCTTGTAAAAAAACTGCAAATTCTTTCATTGGCTTTTATTATTAAACTAGTTTAATGGCCCTGCTACGCAGGTTAAATAGAAATAGGTGAATAACACAACTTTTTTTTTCGTGATTTATTAATTGCGACTGAAAAATCAAATACATTTGCAATTTTACATATCAATAAAGGTACACTCCAAGAGGGTAGGTTTACAGCAAAATCTAGCCCTTTATTATATAGCTCAATCAATTAGCACTGAGTTCGATTGCACTTCTTTTCACGCAGCACAACTAAATCCAGTGGTTTGTTTCGCTTGAGACGTCGGATTTCACCTTCGTTGTCCGAAACGTAGAGCATCTCCGGGTTCACGTGTTTGTGGAGGCGATGTTCATTCTTCCTTGCGTATTTTGCAATAATTTCATAGACTGTCTCCATCCTCAAATCTCGATGAATATCATCGTTTCGCATGTACCAAGGGGCTCTAACTATACTTCTCAGTATTTTATTCTGAAAGGTTTGGATTTTCTTAATATTTGATTTCCTGGCACAGCCCCAGATCTGTATCCCATAGGTCCAAATAGGTTAGTGAAGTTGATGTGGGCTGATTTTGATTCGTTCAGCTTCATTCTCCACATCTTGGTCCATTTACAAACCTCAGTAGTAGACGTCTGTAGTTTGCGTGTTGCAGCTTCTATATCATCTCCAACAGAGAGGATAGCCGTATCATCTGCAAAGGTGGCAACAGTTGTGGCTTCTTGTTGGGGTAAGTCCCGTGTTTACAGGAGGTAGAGTACTAAACAACACAATGAGGGAGTATAATAACAATATTAAAAGTCAAAAAATCGTATATCCCAAATCCCCGAGGAGAGGACCACGTCGCTTGCCCGGGGAGACGCTTCCCCCCGCTGGGGCCCTCCTTCCTTCACTGGCGGGGTCAAGGGGGGGGCAGGTTTTGCCCTGGGAATGCTCAAGAATTCAGACTTGAGCGTTACCAACCCCTGAAACGTCGATATACTCAGATAAGCTGGTTTTTATATAGTGTGATTTCATTCATTTGGCTTGCACTCATAATTTGAATTTCTACTAAGCTTTGGAGTGTGCATATTTCACAGGTGATTGAGTGATTATTGAATTTCAGAAGGCACACAAATATGATCAACTGATCAATTCAAATAGGTATTTTGGTTGAGAACAGATTTACGTGCTCAATGCATATCTCCTGAAATTCAATAATCGCTCTATCACCTGTGCAACACGCACATTCCAAAGCTTAGTAGAAATTCAAATTATGAATGCAAGCCAAATGAATGAAATTGAATAATAAACCCCAGTGAAAGAATTTGCTGCGTTTAATGCATATCAGAATGCTTCAACCCGTGTATCGGCTATAAACCCTTTTAGGAGTTCACTCCAGTATCCACATTCACCACATCACTAGGTTACTGCAATAAAAAAAAAAACTGTTGTTTTTGTTTTGATCGAAGTAACCTAGTGATGTAGTAAATGTGGATGAAAATGTTGCCACCATAAATCGGGGATGGTTTGACCTACGGACCTGGGGAGGGGCTCATTCGATTCCTCAAGGAAAGTTCTTCAAATAAGAGTCCAAATTTAGGGCGCCTTGGTTTTTTGGAGGTTTTTAGGGATTTTAAAAACTTTGACAACCCTCAAAGGGCACTTTAAATTAAGTGAGAGAGCTGGCTAAAAAATTGGGGCGTTGTCGGACCAACATGGATTTTCCTGAAAATTTCAGATTTTTTACTCCAGCCGTTTGGGAGAAATCGTGCGTACGGCGTACGGCCGGAAAATTTGTTATTGCAGACTTGGATCCTACACCCCTTGAAACGTAAACCATGAAATTTTCATTATATTGTTGGGAAACTGTCGTCTTGTTAGTAACAAGACTTGTTGTTGTTTTGATATGAAAATGTTGTTGTCAAGTTTAGTGTGAGAAAAAGAGTTGGTGTGTTTAATTCGCTGAATATAATTTCAAGGTGAACAGTTTATTCCGTGTATAATTTCTAACAGTGGTGTCAGAAGTGGGATTGTTGGTCATGGAAGACAACGAGAACAATAGGGATCAACCAAACCCAGTTGTGGATGGTCGACGGTTGAGAAGTGGACGGATCGTAGGGACTACGGAACCTAGTGGCTCCTCTCCTTATGCTGAGGAAGATGGCAACCAACCTCAAATGAATGAAGTGCAAGAGCTCGCAGCTGAAGTAAGGAGATTGCAGCTTGCTTTAGATGAATCCAGATACAGCATCAACGTTCAAATGAGGGAGTTCTATGAAGACATGGTTAAAGAAGTGAGGGCATGTCGAGGAGAGGTTAGTCAAACGAGGGAAAGTGAGGACCTGGGAGGGCAGCCAACGGTGGTGATAGGGAAGACGAGGATAAAGCCTGGACGATATGACGGCTCTGCTTGCTGGGGAGATTACCTTGCTAAATTTGAGAGGGTCAGTCGGAGTAATGGGTGGGAAGGAGAAGAGAAGGCTGTGCAGCTGGTAGCTGCATTGCACGATGCAGCTCTGGCTGTAGTGTCAAACTTGGGGCCGGAGGCCTCTTTTGCACAGATGGTGGCAGCTCTTGAACAAAGGTATGGGACAACAGGTCGGGAACACCTGTACATGGCTCAGTTGAGGGCCCGAATCCAGGGGCCCAATGAGGACCTGACAGCTTTTGCATCAGATTTGGAGACTTTGGCAAGGAGGGCGTTACCAGGTAGCACAGAAGCAGCCATTGATGTTATAGCCTTACAACAGTTTTTTGATGGCATAAGGAACATCGAGCTTCGTAAGCTGGTACTTGCCTACCCAACCACTACGCTAAGAGGAGCTGTAGGGTATGCACTGCAAGCTGATGCCAACCTCCAACGAGCCAACAGCATCAACCATCCCATGGTACGTGGTGTAGAAAACAGTGAGGCCTACATTAGAGCAGCAGGAGCAGAGAAACCAAGCCGAAATTATGGTGGATGTTGGCGTTGCAACAACAAAAATCATATAGCTAGGTATTGTCCCTCAGTGCAATGTTGGATGTGTCATGCCACAGGCCACACTTCCTACAATTGTCCGAAGAAGCAACAGCCGGGAAACGGGCCGCAGTCATAGGAAGAGGGGAGCCTATGACCAGTGGTACAGGACAACATCCCCACAGCCAGAGAACGGAGATCCCACCCATTATCTGCAGACTCAGCTCCAAATCTTCTATAGTTGTCAGAGGTTTTATCAACGGCAAACCGTGTATGATGGTGGTTGACACTGGTGCCATGGTGACTGTTGTGAGACGTGGGGTGGTGACAGTACAACCACGAGAAGTAGAAGCAGGAAGGGGACTTGTACTTCGTACAGTGACAGGGCAGGAGTTCCCTGTTGAAGGTAAAGTGGCTGTACAGGTGGAGCTGGGTGGTGGGAAACCAAGAAGTCATACAGTCTTGGTGGCTGATATCAGTGACGACTGTATCTTGGGGTTGGACTTTCTTGCGAAAACAAAGTGCAAGATCGATGTGGCTGCAGCAGAGATCACAATGGAGGAATCATGCAACAATAGCCAAGAGGAGCAGGTGAAAATGGTGTTGAGTGACAAAAAAGGGGAGGTGGCTGTTCTGGAACTGGATGATGATGGAACACAGGACCAAAAAGTTGATGAAAATGGTGGATGGGAGGAGGGTTTGTCAGAACTGGATGGCAAGAGGGTCGAAAACAGGGATGTACCACATGTGGAGGAGCTGATCCAGAGGGCATCGGAGGGACTGACGGACGAACAGCAGGCATTAATGACCAGTCTGGTCAAAGAGTTTTCAGATATTTTTGCTGCAAAAGGGGACAGGCTGGGCAGAATTGAGGGAGTGGAACATGGAATTGTAGTGGAACCTGACATACCCATTAAGCAGGCTCCAAGGAGGATCCCATTGCACCGGCAGGCTGAAGTAGATGAAATGATTGAAGACATGGTTAAGCAAGGAGTGATCGAACCCTCAAGCAGTCCATGGGCCAGCCCCATTGTGTTAGTCAACAAAAAAGATGGGTCAACCAGATTCTGCATTGATTACCGAAGGTTGAATGAGGTTCTGAAGGATGCACATCCACTGCCACATATATGATGATCTGTTGTTGGCAACAGGGGCAGCTCATGGTTCACATCACTCGATCTAAAGAATGGCTATTGGCAGGTGCCAATGAAATGAAAGATCGGCACAAAAACAGCTTTCTGCACACCACAGGGACTATGGCAGTTCACGGTAATGCCTTTTGGCCTATGCAAAAAGAAACAAAAAACGCGTCTACTGCATCACCTGGTGAGAAGGGGACGAGTTGACGTTAAGTGTACCTGGATGACGTGCGAGTTGACGCATGAGGAGATGATAGCCTTGCATGTGAGCTGTTTGTATATTTGACGCTATGGACTCCAACTGAATCCAAACCAGTGCGAGTTTTCCGTCTGCGGCATTCCACACGTTTTTTATTTGTAATATCAGCTGATACCAGTGGAGACAGACCCAGAAAACGAACGCATAGTAATGGCCCACACCAACTTCAGCTAAAACAACAGTTTGGTACAGTTTTTTACCGACCTCGGATTTTGCCAAATTAGAACCTCTGTATAACTGACTAGGTACACTTGAGTGGAGCAAAAAAAATTCAAATTTGAAAAAAGCCCTGACTAGTGCACCGATACTTGGCCATGCCAACAACCAGACATTGTTGATGTATGATAATAGAAGGCAGTGGGTTTATTGTCACAGTTACAAGGAGATGCTGAGCAACTTGCATGTTAACGATGTTTGCGACGCCCTGAGAGGAATTACTGTGCACAAAGAAGAGTTGTTGGCTATCATGGCACTGGAACATTTCAGACATTATGGGCTGGACAGTGGGGCACCTGTGACTGTACGCTCCGACCATGCCTCCTTACAGTGGCTGAGGAATTTCAGGCAGCCTGATGGACAGATGGCTCGTTGTCTGGAGACACTGGAGGCATTCAATGTCAAGGTGCAATATCGGAGGAACATGGAAATGCAGATGGGTTATCTCACAGGCCCTGCCTACCCCAAAATATTGTACCAGGCCGGTAGTTTTAATGTGAAGGGAGTTCTCCGGGATTGCCTGGGATGAAGAGCAAAAAATCTTGAGGTTGCCCAAATTTGGGAAACGGCAGTTTCAAATTGGGTGACAGCCAAGGCACTTTGGGCCATTAATTGAATGGAGGCAATGGGAGAATTGCGGACACAAAACAGGTGACACAGATTGTTGTCCCAAGACAAAACTGAATACTCAGTTAGGCCACTTTGGAACTTTCATGATTTCTGTTGAATGCATCGGGATGTGAGAGAGCAGGTCTGTTGTATAGCTTATGCCATGAGCAAGGAAAGAAATTCGTGCATTTGAATGCAAGGTGTACATCATAGGCCCCTTCCCAAAATCGGCTCAAGGTAAAATTTAACGGTTGATCAGTTCTTTCTGCAGGTTACGAGCAGTTAACACTGGTTGTGCACGGACGGTTAAAAGCTGCTTGCATCTCCCGCTACAATGATCACTTTCCTAAAATATGTTATCATAGATCAAAGGCAATACCCTATATCCGCACCTATGTGGGAAACTGCACCTCATAAAACATAAAAAGAGTTGGTTGAAAATGGAAAACTTTGATTAGAATTTATGAATTACGATTTTCATCACTCAAATGTACCTAGTAAACCGGTATATGTCCTACATCTTGAGAACTGGAACTGATAGCGAAAGAATGGTTTCAACACCTTGTTTTAGCCTCTTGGCATCAAACAACAGCCTTTTCCAGTTGGCCTGTGTCATTAATATTATTCCATATACATTCACAGTGGATTATGATCGAGTTATCCCCTTAATTATCAATTGTGATAATTTGTCCTGCCCGAAGAGACGACGCTGGGGTTGGTCAATGGAGGAGGGATCCGTCGGCCCAATGAACACGAAAAGAACCACATGCGACGCGCCCCCTCTCGGCGCGGGCCAGTTCTTTCATCCGACTATTTTAAATAACTTCGCCACAAAACGCGATTTGAATGAGTTGTTTCCTTCATTGTTCCGCCTCAACGCTAATGAATTTCTTCAAATGAGCGCCGAGCTCTGAATGTCCCAATTACAACTCTTATTGTGCGAATGGGTAAACCTTAGGTGCTCTCTCCTATTGTGCCACAGCCCCGATACAATTCTCCGCTCGTGGACCCTAATATATATATTTTTTTTATTGGCGTTGCAAACAATACACATAGAGCCGTAACATGGTAAAGCATTTGTTGATAGGTCTAAATATTCATGTTAAATTACAAAAATATGGGTTTCCCCCAAACGGCTGAAGCAAAAAAGCTGAAATTTTCAGGAAAAATCCATGTTGGTCCGGTGACGCCCCAATTCTTGAGCCAGCTCTCTCACTTAATTTAAAGTGCCCTTTAAGGGTTGTCAAAGTTTTGTAAAATCCCTAAAAACCTCAAAAAAAGTCAAGGCGGCCTAAATTTGTACTCTTTTTGAAGAACACTCCACGAGGAATCGAATGAGCCCCTCCCCAGGTCCGTAGGTCAAACCATTCCCGATGTTCCCCCCCCCCCCCCCCATGAACCGATTTATGGTGCCAAAATTCGCGTTATTTTGGTTTATTATTGTTCTTGTGTTGATATTAGTGAAATAGTGACCTAGTACTGTCGATACTGGAGTGAACTCCTAAAAGGCTTCGTTGCCGATACACGGGTTGAAGCATTCTGATAACCATAAAAAACGCTGCAAATTCTTCCACTGGGGTTTATTATTCAATTGGCTTGCGTTCATGATTTGAATTTCTACTAAGCTTTGGAGTGTGCGTGTTTCACGGGTGATAGAGCGATTATTGAATTTCAGGAGATACGCATAGAGCACGTAAATCTGTTCTCAACCAAAATACCTATTTGGATTGTTCAGTTGATCATGTTCGTGTGCCTCCTGAAATTCAATAATCGCTCTATCACCTGTGAAACACGCACACTCCAAAGCTTAGTAGAAATTCAAATCATGAACGCAAGCCAATTGAATAATAAACCCCAGTGGAAGAATTTGCAGCGTTTTTGTCTATCAAATCTCTCTTGTGCAATTAAAACTCAGAAATCTTGAATTTTATATCGTGATAGGGTGGAGGGAGGGGGACTTTCCCAACCAATACTGCCTCCTTCTTAAAGTGTTTTGAAAATTGAGATGTTTCCTTTTGAAAAAACGCCCCTCATATTTCGGGAACCGTTGCGATATAAAAGTGCGTTGTTTAGTAATAAATTCAACCGTAGTTTGGTGGCACACAAAGAGCGCAAATTTACGGAAATTTGCTGTTTTAGTCACTTTTGATTTGAACTTTTTCAACGACTGCCGACACCAAATCAATATCTAAATTGAATTAATGATTTTGGCAGATTAAAAATAAATTATTTGATTTTCTCTCAACGCTTCACCTTCAATGCAAAAAGTTAGTCCCTTGATCTCAATTATAAACTTTCAACGGCGACAGGATTAATTTGCTTTACGGTTCGCTCAGGATAATTTAAAAGTTTCTCCTCTGAAGTCAGATTGTGGTGACGGGGATCCGCCAATAAAAGAAAAGTTTTCAATGAATTCGGATCCCCAAGTTGAAAAGTTTGACAAGGCATCGGAATTACTATGAATACAGATGTCCAGTGTTCCACTTGATAAAAAATGTATTCCGGATTGAAATCTGTCACCATTACGTCGGTAAACTAAGGTACGTCACACAGTGGTTGAAATGCGGAAAAAACTCAATTTTCCAAACGCAAGATTTTAATGATTCGATGCACGTTTCTGTAAGCTAACATCCTGTAGAATCAAGATATAATAATGGCTTTTCGCTGAAAAATTGCGCGAACCTATTTTTACCCGTTCAAAGTTGAAATTTTGAAGAATCAGCGGATTTAGAGTAATATGAATTTACGTCAGGAATCGCAAAGGAAAAAGTTTCGCTTGAAAATGCAGTCGGCTGACTGTTTTCTATCAATACATCCTACATTGCATTGCACATACCTCCGGGTCACAAAAAATACAAAATATGAAGCATTTACAATGAAAAAACAGCAGTATGACGTTAATTTCATATGTTTTTTGACTTTTAAAAAGAGCTCCAACAGTCTCCAACCCAGTTTTGCAATTTTTCAGTAGTAGACACATTGTATTTTGTTCCCTAAAAATTTCATTTGCATCTGTCTGCGTCTGCGGTCACCGCGACGTTTTTTATCTTTAAAGTACCAGATATCTCAAACGAACGGATGATGTTCTGCACCATTAACACAGCAAAAATTGCTGGGTCATGCAGTTTTTTCAACAATTGTTACAGCTTGGAGGTCTGGAATCCGTCGGAATCACTGAAATAATAATCTTACGAAAAAAAAGAAAAAAAAAACAGCACGCCGGTAAATTATCGGCGATAATTGAGTTAAGAACAACAGAAATGTGGTTTTTGATATTTGAGACACCTTTTTGAAAATTGAAAAGTGGCGGATCAGGCTGAACCTAGATCCAAGGGACTCAGCACACCAGAAAGTACGTTTAATGACACCTAACTTGACAATTCACAAAAATTACCCTATTTTTTAAGCGTTTTTCACACTGGATGGCAGCGGATCGGACTGAAAATGGTCTCATTCGACTCAGCACCCGAAAAACCATGTTTCACGACACCCCACATGCCCACCCCGCCAAAAAATGAATTTTAAGGCATTTTTTAACCATTAACTTGTAAATTTGGACCACGAATTCCCGGCCAATTGGGCTGGCCAACGAACCTCACCTGTTGATTGCTGACACCGACTTTTAAGCGCTAAAACGAAATTTTTAAAGTGATAAATAGAGCGTGTCGGTTTTTTTTCCATTTTTAGGCCATTTCCAACCAGTGTGCGTCATGACGTGTAGTGTAGTGAAAAGAACGTATTTGCTGTCAGTTGTATTCAGTTTCACTTATAAACAATTGTAAACCAGATGTAATCCTTGATAGAATGAATAGAGCATGAAATTTAGCTGTGAATTTTGGTAGTTATGAGGATTGCTTGAATGAATCGGCCATCATCCCCCCCTCATCACGACAAAATTGGTAATTACTGGGTAGGCATTGACATCCCAGTCTGTTGTGGCGACCAAAAGACGTCCACCCCAGACAACGCATAACACGCATAGTAGGAACGTGTCTTATGATTTTGTTGCATTTCCAAGCACATACAGAATGAGAAATATCACACATAAGTACGCGTAAATAAGTACACATAAATGTTGAACAAAATGTCCTGAGGAACATATTTTGAACTCTAGCTACATGACTAAGATTGAAAATCCAAGAACTGAGTTAATACTCGAATTTTTACACTCAATCATCTACGTTACAACTTATAATTACATGTAAACCTACATTTCAGCTGGAATAATGTCTATCTAATCGGATATCTATTATTTAGCTATGAGAAGAACAATCTATGTAAGAATTTATTAAGAAACGTTCTAGGTGAACTCAAAGAGTCCGCAGCTAAATCTAATGTAGATGAAAAGTAATATTATACATAGAAAACGCTATCTACGCACTTGCTCATAAATAAATGCCAACGGTAGCGATTGCATTAACGAGGTCTGTGCCAACTTGTCGGAGAGCGCAAAATGCTTTCTCGCACTGATTGTAACGCTGCGAAGGAAGCCGGCAAAAATATTTCCAGAGGGGAAGCGGCGTTTGGGTCAGCTGGAAATTAATTTCATGCACGAGAAGGGGCGGGAAGCAATGAACTACGAGGGGCTCGTTACAAGGGCACACGAAGATTAAGTTTTCAGCCAGATAGTTACCTCACAAATCAAAACGGTACAAAGTTATTAACTTGTCCTCCCTCGTGGGCTCCCGGCTTTCTCATTTTCACCACAATCATGATGCAGAAATTCGACCTATGGACAGTTTTAACGTCATTTGTACATGTTGATTAGTCAAAGTTGAGAGGAAAGGTACACAAATGAAGAATGCGATACCATTACAAACTAGGTACGGGGTGTGTAAGTAAACGATAATAACACAATCAAAAGGTTAGCAAGTTGTAGGTCTTAAAATAATGTTGAACAAGTTTCAGTCATAGAGCTTATTTATGCAGGTGTCCCCAGCAGTGATGTAATTTGAGGATGGGCACTGTAGGCAGAGCCCCTTCGGCGCGGAGTATGAATAGAGTTTCCTATTAGATAGATATAGTTCATTTACATACACTCAGTAAAAAATGTCTCCGTACGCCCCAAAAATTTGTCCTTTTGGTTTATTATTCAATAATAAACCATTGTAAAAAAAAAAATGTCTAACCCCCCTGAAAATTTCATGGTTTACGTTTCAAAGGGTGTAGAATCCAAATCTGCAATGAAAAATTTTCGGTCCGTCCGTACGCCGTACGCACGTTTTCTCCCAAACGGCTGGAGCAAAAAATCTGAAATTTTCAGGAAAAATCCATATTGGTCCGACAACGCCCAATTCTTTAGCCAGCTCTCTCACTTAATTTAAAGTGCCACTTAAGGGTTGTCAAAGTTTTGTAAAATCCCTAAAAATCTCAAAAAAATCAAGGCGACATAAATATGGACTTTTTTTGAAGAACTTTCCATGGGGAATCGAATGAGCCCCTCCCCAGGTCTGTAACTCAAACCATTCCCGATGTATGGCATGATCCTATACTGCAAATTCTTTTACTGGGGTTTATTATTTAATTTTATAAATAAACTAAGCAAACTAACTACAACAAACCCGTAGCGCGAGGGTTTCGTGCGGGACTAACAACCACAGGTCCTCGGGTTTGTTTCCCGCGTTCGGCAGGAAACTTTTTGCCCCATATCAATGTGGTATACACACATGGACACAAGAGAAACCTAGGCCCAAGACAAAATAAATAGCTGTATGTACGTGTCACAAGTGCCATAAATCATAAAACCATAAAAAAAAGGCTGCAAATTCTTTCACTGGGGTTTATTATTAAATTTTTATTCATTTGGCTTGCGTTCATGATTTGAATTTCTACTAAGCTTTGGAGTGTGTGTGTTTCACAGGTGATAGAGCGATTGTTGAATTTCGAGAGATATGCATAGAGCACGTAAATCGGTTCTCAACCAAAATACCTATTTGGATTGATCAATTGATCATATTTGTGTGCCTCCTGAAATTCAATAATCTCTCTCTATATAACCTCTATCACCTGTGAAACACGCACACTCCAAAGCTTAGTAGAAATTCAAATCATGAATGCAAGCCAAATGAATAAAATTGAATAACAAACCCCAATGAAAGAATTTTCAGCGTTTTTTATTTGTCAAGGGAAGCTGATTCGGATGTGTACGAAAGAATACAAAAAACGAAGTCTCCTTAAGCAAACTGGAGTTCATCTGAATCGGTACAAGATCAATCAAGACTCTTCCCACCCGCGAAAACAACAATCAGAGGTCTAGAATCATGAAAATTGCGGTACATATCAGCATTTTTCCGGAGAGATCATGGAGGTCTTCCAGTACAGGGACGACTATTGGAATTAATGTGATAATGTGACCCCACAACCCAAACATTCAAAAAACAAGTTTGAATACAAATCCATTCTAGACCAACCGCTTTTAATAGGTAGACTCGGAAGCAATTAATCACGACAATTATTGAATTGTCACACATCATACCGGGGGAAATGTAATGTGACAACGACAAAAGCTCCATCGCGGCACTCGGTTGTTGATAGTATATCACCGACAGTGAAAACCCTTCAAAACAAAATGGAGTATATCACGTTCAACGATTTCCCCGATAAACAGAAGGAACTTGATGGTACAATAGATACGGAGCGAGGTCTGACCACGGACCACCAGGCGATCGGCCGAACGGTGTTATGTTTGTATTCAATGTCCACTTGTGCCCTCCCATTCAAACTGACCGCTATATAATTCGAGTCTTCCCCACTTTGTTTGTGCATCTGTCAAGCTCATCTGGACCCGTCAAGGACCATTGAGCGGAATAGGATTCCCGACTCGATGACCCGAGGGAAAACGGTGAACGGAACTTTGACTTTGATTAAAATGTATAGGAAACCTGAGGACCTCAATTCAAAGTGATTAGGTTGAGTGTATGGTATCGCGTTCAAAGTAGATACGACGCAGAGCTCGCTCCCAATAGTGTAGGGAGCGTGTACTGACTTATACAGGATGATTCCCTCGTAGTGTACAAAATTTTTTGAGTAAAACTAGACCGAAAATGGAGCAAAACGCCGCCAACCGCACTGTTTTATCTCAACCCGTTCCGGAGATATGATTTTTCAAAGATTTTTTCGAGGAAACCACGTTTTTTTCCATGAAAGCTGTGTTATGTGCACTTTGCTCCAATGTTTTTCAATTTTTTAGTACATTTTCGGATTCAGCATTAAATTTCCAATAAGATGGTAGTACAAGTTACCATAAAAGTCACTGACTTTGCATCGAATGAACAGCTCGAACTCTAACTTATGTAGGAAAATTACATTTTCTTATTTTTCATTATCGCTCATATATTTACTAAAAGACCACCCACAAAACAGCAAATTCCATAAAAAGTAGCGCATTTAACCAGCTTTTGAATGATGTAGTCACATCTATGATTTTGGTCCGATTTCGTAGAGAAATTCACATTTTAAATCCGAAAAACATGGTGCACTATTTTGGTACCTACTTAGTAGATGAATTTATTTATTTATTTATAGCAAATGAAAAAATACAAATTACAGTAAATAGTAAGATATAACCCTATGAATTATAGGTGCATTATGATATTCCCATGATTAAAATCTGTATTTTATACAAAACAAACTCTTATGCGGAAGAGAAGAGAAAAGTATTGTTGATAGAAAATAAACGTTTGGTCTGTTTAGGTATCATATTTTGCTGAACGTATGGTGGAATATCATGAAGAAGTAGTGGTAGATCGTTTTGGAAAAAATCCAGGTAACTCGTACCATACAATCTGTCAGGCAAATAATGTGACCATATCCAAGAAGGTGTATCGACAAACTGAATTTTAAACCCGTCCCGTTTTAAAAGGAAACTGCTTATCTACAAGCGGCGATATTCAAAGTACTGCGAAGGTCAAAGTCACTGTTATTATGATACCTCTTTGATCTTTGAAAAATCATATCTCTGGAAAGGGTTGAGATAGAAGAAATTGTTTCAACGAATCGAATGTGCCCAGTCGGACGTTTATCCGTTCGCTCTCTCCAAGGGAAGAAAATCGTCAACGCCTATGCCAATGTGAACGGAACGTGAACGTGTAATTCGAATGGCTCTTCATATCTCAGAGTCTCCATTCCATGTTTAGTAATAACAACGAATGTTTGGATACTGCAACTACGAGGGGCTTTCTTTAAATACAAGGTTATTCATACGGGGGACGTCGGTTCGGAAGTGTTTACGAAGAAGGAATAAATTTAGAGATTTGTGACATGGTAGAAATCGCCTAGTATTTTGTGAGGAGAAGGAGGAGATAAGGTATGTAATTGCAGTGGAATTAGTTTCAAGAGTTTCTTTGGAAATCGAGTTTTTCTTGTAATATTTTCTTCGTAATATAATTGTGGACAAGTGAAGCGACTCGACGGTGGGTCCACACAATTGCCAAATGAGGATTGGCACTCGATTCAGGTGTTACACGGAGGTCAGTGTTTTGTTTAGTTTGGACGTCTTGATTCTACGCTAAAATCTCAAAAATAAGGAGGAGCAAATATAATAAATGAATAGTTTTAGTAACATACGCATCAGTTGTACAAATAGATCGAAACTGTCGCGGTGAAAAACTAGTGGCCTCCATGTTAACATCCAATATGTCGCGGCCTACGTTCAATACCCAATGCAAAATGGAAATTGAGCTATTGCCCTTGCGATTATTGTGTGTACCCACCGTCGAGTTTCCATTCGCGGAGTTACCGAACAATTCGATAATTTCAATGTGAATTAATTAAGTTGAAGTTATTGCTATTAATAAGTTGCTTATGAGTTGAAGATATTAATGCTGAATGCAAGTACCTTGGAAATGGTGGGTTCCTCAACAGACAACCGACGAGGTGAACAGCAGGGGAAATCCTGAGTTTTTTTTCCGAACATTTCACTGCACTTTACACTACGTATCGATTGCCTTTTACCTAACACAACCGACCACGAAAACACGATCCGAATCCGAGTTAAAATCACTTTGGAAGCATCTTCTGATCGAGCCTGGAAGAACATTCTCACCTCACAACCTAACACAAGCGCGAGCGAAGGTATACTGAAGACCTACTTCCCAGAAAATGGCGGAGGGCCATTTGAGAGGTCACCAAGCATGGACTTTGGTCGATAATTCCGAAAGAGAGGTGATAACGGTTCCGAACAGAAGCGGCCCAAGTCGCTAACCATCGGTTCATCGTCGCTATCTGAGTCTTCTGAACCACTCCACGTCATTTAAGCTCAATTCAAAAATAAATTAAAGTAGGTAATTTACGAAAAACCAAACAAGAGAAACCTCTGACTGATAAGCTAAGATGTGAAAGTTGCGCTCTGATAATAGCTTCCACCATCTCTCACCAGAGCGCTCTTCAGTAGCTGTCCCGAGTTCGAGAAAAAATCCCGAACTCGAAAAGGGTGTTCCGAACTAGTCCGGAACTACTCTAAATAGTTACTGCGAACAGCGAACCTGGAGTCAGAACTAGGAACACCTGCACTGCGAACGCGTAAAGCTCAAGGGCGCATGCCCCGACAGTTCTAAAACTGTCCGGAACTGTACTTCGAACGAACCTCTGAGCTTCGGGGGGGAAATCAGAGATTTACGAACATATCCGAAAAATTGAATTGATTGAAAAAATTGATTCAACGGATTCGTTAGCAAAGATTCGATTCGGAAAGATTCGATTAGTTAAGTTTTTCAGCACTGCAGGGAGTTTTGGTTGGAGTCAGTTGGCAGCACTGAGCTCGTTGCCTCCCACTCAACTTCATATCTTGTGTATGTTTACCTCTGTTCCTTGATCTCTTTCCTCTGGTGCGCTTTTGTTTTTTTCTCTCCGGTATTTCTATCCCGCTTCTGTGTAATCTCCGTTTTTCGAAAATTTCGGGTGCTGGTTCGTCGAGAAGCACGAAATACTCGCAAGGATATCTCAAGAAATGCGAAATGGATCCACAAATGAAAGGTAACTAACAACCTACTTACCAACTAACTTAACTTACTAACTAGTTGGTATCTATTGCTGCGATAATCGTAGTTGGTTGGATAGCAGAATGGAATGCATGCGATGGTAATGATTCATCAAGGGCCTATTGTAAATATCGCAAGTGTTCGCTCATAAGTAGGATCTCATTGTTCATGGCAAAACTTCCAAGCATGCCCGTGAAGCGAAAAACGCAATTCAGCTTCTATCTGTGCATCCCATCTAGGTTTTCCAAAAACCGAACCCCGAGAGCAAAAAATTGTAGAATTGAAATGAAGTGTATTTGTTGCAGAGCGCTGGTCAATAAATTGTATAAATCACCTCAGCGAACTGGTTCAAACTTTACAATGCTCATAAAAAATCTGTTGGGACATGTTAAAATCCTTGATAGAAGACGTGGGAGATTCAAACTTCGCTCATCATTGACGAGATTACGGATTTGCCCACGTGTAAAACGCTTTGCATGATCATAAAATACTTTTCAGTATCGAAAACGCTGCAAATTCTTTCACTGGGGTTTATTATTCAATTTCATTCATTTGGCTTGCATTCATAATTTGAATTTCTACTAAGCTTTGGAGTGTGCGTGTTTCACAGGTGACAGAGCGATTATTGAATTTCAGGAGGCACACAAATATGATCAACTGATCAATCCAAATAGGTATTTTGGTTGAGAACCGATTTACGTGCTCTATGCATATCTCCTGAAATTCAATAATCGCTCTATCACATGTGAAATACGCACACTCCAAAGCTTAGTAGAAATTCAAATTATGAATGCAAGCCAAATGAATGAAATTGAATAATAAACCCCAGTGAAAGAATTTGCAGCGTTTTTTTATGGTTTTATGATTTTATGGCACTTGTGACAAGTACATACAGCGTTTTGTTTTGTCTTGGGCCTCGGTGTGTCTGCGGGGCAAAACGTTTCTCTTGTGTCCAAGTGTGTATACCATATTCATATGGGGCAAAAATTTCCCTGCCGAACGCGGGAAACAAACCCCAGAACCTGTGGTTGTGAGTCCCGCACGAAACCCTTGCGCTACGGGTTTGTTTTACTTAGTTTATTTATAAAATTGAATAATAAACCCCAGTGAAAGAATTTGCAGCATAACATCATGCCATACATCGGGAATGGTTTGACCTACGGACCTGGGGAGGGGCTCATTCGATTCCTCATGGAAAATTCTTAAAAAAAAAGCCCATATTTGCCGAACGCGGGATTTTACAAAACTTTGACAACCATTAAGTGGCACTTTAAATTAAGTGAGAGAGCTGGCTAAATAATTGGGGCGTTGTCGGACCACTTTGGATTTTTCTTGAAATTTTCAGATTTTTTGCTCCAGCCGTTTGGGAGAAATCACACGTACGGCGTACGGCGGACGGACGGAAATTTTTTTTGCAGATTCGGATTCTACACCCTTTTAAACGTAAACCATGAAATTTTCAGGGGGGTTAGCAATTTTTTTTTTTTCAAGAGCGAGTACAATGGTTTATTATTGAATAATAAACTAAAAACGAATCGTAACCACTTTCTACCGGATTGTTAGCATTGACAGCTGCTTTGCTGAAAATATAGTCAAAGCTGTTACTAGCCAGCTCGCTCAGGATGGCTTGATGCTGAAAAACCTCATTGGTATTGACAATGCTAACGTTATGGTTGGATCTCGTTCGACATTTGCCACTCTTGTTAGTGCAGTCGTTCCAGATTTCGTTCTTATAAAGTGTGTTAGCCATTCTTTGCATTTATGCGCCGAATATGCTTGCAAAGAGCTGCCCCGTTGGAATATTTGATAAGGGAATGCCACAATAACTTCTCACTAAGCCCTTAAAGGAAGGCGGGGGTTTTGGTTGGAGTTTCTGTCAGCTTATATGCTCTTCCAAGAAGGTGGGAAGAAAGAGTTGTCAATCATGTGAAACAAAAGGAATTCTCGGTACCTAGTGTTCTGTCTCTCATTGCCTTTCTTTATTTTCTTTGACTGCTACAACCATAATTTTGACAGTTATCAATTATTTTGGGGTCCTGCCAAGAAAGCGTCGCATTTTGGTAGGTCGAGTGGGGGGATAATTATTGGTTGTAGAAATGGTTAATTCAGTGCAGTGGAAGTTAGTACGTACGTAATGTTGGGAAATGAATCAGACGTGGCGAGCATTACCGCATTACCGCATTTAGCTCAATGGAAGGGGCAACTATACCGTTCTATCACCTCACAGGGCCTAGGTGAATTTTGCCCCTGGGCCCGAATCGTCCCTCCACGGCCCTCCCTGTGGTGCGGCGAGAATGCGACGAATTGGTCTGAAACTTTGTGGACAATTTTCCCTCACCTAGAGGTACAATGTATTACAAAATATTTAATTTTGGAAAACTTTAATTTGTTTTTAGTACGGTATCTGTACATCTGTACTATCTGTTCTCTCATTAGTCTTTACTAACCCGTCTATTAGCTTTAACGGAATTCATGGTTGAAAATCTCAGATAAAAATGAGGCGATCGAATCAATAGAACAGTCGTTCACCAGGTGTTTCGGATTCGAGGATGAATAATTACGAGTTCGAAGGAGGTAAAACTGAATCCTTCTTCTTGACAAAGCGCAAAATTCGAGCGTTACGGCAGCGGGATGACAGAAGCGATGAATTTGAAATATTCCTCCTCGATAAACTTCCCGAACGCGTCGGGTTTCATCGAATGGAGGTCGTGAATATGCATGGAAGAATATTCGCCGGGTCGCTCTCCCTGGACAACGTTTTCGATCGAATCGATGGTGCTATAAACCAAGTAATTCAATCCGTTAACAACGGACGACAAATGGAACCTAAGGCCGGCGATGGAACAGAGGGGCAAAACCCCTAAAAGACACATTCATTTTTCCAAAAACGATTTGATCCTGGGAAACGCATGTAAAACACAGTTTTAGGTAGAAAATCAAATATATTTCATGTGCATGTAGGGGTTGAATTTATATTTCAGCAAGTTCAATGGATTAGGAACGAAATTGCCCACAAGGGTCCTTCGGCTAATCATTCCCATGACACCTGATCACAAGAAAAAACGCTGCAAATTCTTCCAGTGGGGTTTATTATTCAATTGGCTTGCGTTCATGATTTGAATTTCTTACTAAGCTTTGGAGTGTGCGTGTTTCACAGGTGATAGAGCGATTATTGAATTTCAGGAGGCTATGATCAACTGATCAATCCAAATAGGTATTTTGGTTGAGAACAGATTTACGTGCTCTATGCATATCTCCTGAAATTCAATAAACGCTCTACGTCACTACATCACTACGTCACTAGGTTACTGATAGCAACACAAAAACAATGATAAACCAAAATAACGCGAATGTTGGCACCATAAATCGGGCCATAGATGGGGAATGGTTTGACCTACGGACCTGGGGAGGGGCTCATTCAATTCCTCGTGGAGTGTTCTTCAAAAAGAGTACAAATTTAAGCCGCCTTGACTTTTTTTGAGGTTTTTAGGGATTTTACAAAACTTTGACAACCCTTAAAGGGCACTTTAAATTAAGTGAGAGAGCTGGCTCAAGAATTGGGGCGTCGCCGGACCAACATGGATTTTTCCTGAAAATTTCAGCTATTTTGCTTCAGCCGTTTCGGAGAAATCGTGTGTACGGTGTACGGCGTACGGACGGAAAAATTTTTATTGCAGATTCGGATTCTGCACCCTTTGAAACGTAAACCATGAAATTTTCAGGGGGGGGGGGGGGGTTAGAATTTTTTTTTCAAGAGCCATTACAATGGTTTATTATCGAATAATAAACCAAAATGAAGTCCTACTATGAGCGAACTTTATAAAAGCCATTTTGCCGGAATTGCGGCTATTTTCAAAAATTGGAAATGCTTTAAATTTTACTAGCTGTTCTTGTAAAATGTTCCATGCTGACTCCGAATGCACCATAAGAACCTATGTTTCAAGGGATATTTTAAATCTAAACCCGATTTTAAAAATGCATTGTTGATCCTTAATTTTCAAAATTCGACCTCTAACATTGCTCCAAAGTTGGATTCGGTTTGTACGCCCCCAAAACTTTAGGTTCACATCTGCTGATGTGAGAACTGATGCCACGGAACGGGAAAAAGTTGTTGTCTTAATCATAAACAGCACTAGTTGTAACATTAGTTACAATCCGAATGAACACAGCTAATTCCAGTACATACAGTGTATGTGTTCCGGGATCATAAACGCCAGTCTTCACCGAAATAAACTTTTAACAACCTCTTTTGCAAACATTTCAAAGGGGGGTTTTCATTCATCTAAGCTGTAAGAATTTCCGCTCGACGTTCTAAGCCCGTTCTTTTCCATAAGCGGATGGGGCTACGAGAGATGGGAAGCAGATTTCCCCTTGAATTGTTAATTAGGGAAGAGAAGAGGAGGCCTCCCCACTTGGCCGGCGGAACGCTGCCAATCAACAACTTCTTTTCATCCAACACCGAACTTTACCGTACGGGAAATATGAAATCCACCCCGCTCAATATTAAACTGAAATGATGCTCGCTACCTCATTATTGACATTATCCGAAGAGCGGTAGAGAGAGAATATTTATTCAATAAAAAATACAACAAAACATGGGAATAGTATAATCTAACAATTCCAATATTCAGTATTAAAAGAAAATAAATTTACTGAATAAATATGCCTTTAGGCAGTGCCAGTGTTGGCGAGCTAGAGTTTTAGAACTCATACCAATAATTTCTACCTCGCTCCTTTAAAAAAAAATCATAAATTTCCTTCATTCTCATAACAAAAAGAATTTAAAAAAAATAATAATAATAAAAAACGCTGCAAATTCTTCCACTGGGGTTTATTATTCAATTGGCTTGCGTTCATGATTTGAATTTCTACTAAGCTTTGGAGTGTGCATATTTTACAGGTGATAGAGCGATTATTGAATTTCAGGAGATATGCATAGAGCACGTAACTCTGTTCTCAACCAAAATACCTATTTGGATTGTTCAGTACATCATGTTCGTGTGCCTCCTGAAATTCAATAATCACTCTATCACCCGTGAAACACGCACACTCCAAAGGTTAGTAGAAATTCAAATCATGAACGCAAGCCAATCGAATAATAAACCCCAGTGGAAGAATTTGCAGCGTTTTTTATGGTTATCAGAAAGCTTCAACCCGTGTATCGGCTACAAAGCCTTTTAGGAGTTCACTCCAGTATCCACATCACTAAATCACTACGTCACTAGGTTACTGATATCAACACAAAAACAATAATAAACCAAAATAACGCGAATGTTGGCACCATAAATCGGACCATAGATTGGGAATGGTTTGACCAACGGACCTGGGGAGGGGCTCATTCGATTCCTCGTGGAGTGTTCTTCAAAAAGAGTACAAATTTAGGCCGCCTTGTTTTTTTTTAGGATTTTAGGGATTTTACAAAACTTTGACAACCCTTAAAGGGCACTTTAAATTAAGTGAGAGAGCTGGCTCAAGAGTTGGGGCGTCGCCGGACCAACATGGATTTTTCCTAAAAATTTCAGATCTTTTGCTCCAGCCGTTTGGGAGAAATCGTGCGTACTGCGGACGGACGGAAAAATGATTATTGCATATTCGGATTCTACACCCTTTGAAACGTAAACCATGACATTTTCAGGGGGGGGTTAGAATTTTTTTTCAAGAGCGATTACAATGTTTTATTATTGAATAATAAACCAAAAACACCAAAAACAGTCTCTTCTACTTATTTCCTATAAATGCACGTCAATATTCCACATTTTCTGGACCCAAATTAAACAGCCAAGTAAATACAATTTTTTTAAAAACAACGTGATATGTTTTAATAGTCTTTAAATTAGCTGGGAGTGAATTTTAAACTAAATAAATTAAATAGTGGGAGCTCCTAGAAGAGAGGGTCAACAAAATTTTTGGGTGAACAACATTTTGGAGAAATCGGAAACGCTTTTTTTCGGTGCCTGCGCCCAGAAAGATACTCGGGGAAAACAGGAATGTATGGTGCCTAATACATTTGAATAACGTATTATATCATTTTATTATTTTTTTTATCACAAATGTTATCTTTATTTTCATGTATTTACAAATTGAATGACAAAATGTTTTTTTTTTTTCGATGTGTATATTGGGCTTGCCCGTAATTAATAATTAAATAAATAAATAAAATAGATCCACCAGTGGTAAACAACTTGGATTTATCGCCGAATCGTCTCGACAAGATAATTTAGATAGTAACCCACCTGCCTAAAAACTCATCTAACTAAAACAAAAATGATCAAGAGCCAGGATGATAATCGCTCTGGAAAAAAAATTCTAAAAACCCTGAAAATTTCATGGTTTACGCCGTAAACGCACGATTTCTCCCAAACGGCTGGAGCAAAGATCTGAAATTTTCAGGAAAAATCCATCTTGGTTGACGACGCCCCAATTTGAGCCAGCTCTCTCACTCAATTTAAAGCCCTTTAAGGGCTGTCAAAGTTTTGTAAAATCCCTAAAAACCTCTAAAACAAGTCGAATCGGCCTAAAAATTTGAAGAACAAACATGAGGAAGAATAGACCTTCCCAAATATGTCCGTCATCAAAATTCCCGATGTAAGGCCCGATTTATGGTGCCAACATTTGCGTTTTTTGGTTTATTATTGTTTGTTTGTAACCAGTGATGCCGATAGATTTTCAAAAGTTGTAGTGAACTTTGTAATACTGGAGTGATAGCCGACCAAGATGATATTGTAATTTTAGCCAATACACGGGTTGAAGCATTCTGATATGCATGAAACGCTGATGATATGTAAATATTATTCAATATTATTAGTGGGGTAAATAAGTATTCTTTCTCTGGGGTTTATTATTCAATTGGCTTGCGTTCATGATTCGAATCTGTCCTAAGCTTCGGAGTGTGCGTGTTTCACAGGTGATAGAGCGATTATTGAATTTCAGGAGATATGCATAGAGCACGTTCTCAACCAAAATACCTATTTGGATTGATCAGTTGATCATATTTTTGTGCCTCCTAAAATTCAATAATCCTCTATCACCTGTGAAACACGCACACTGCAAATTCTTTCAGTTGGGTTTATTAGTCAATTTTATTCATTTGAGTTGCATTCATGATTTGAATTTGTCCATTTAAAAAAAACAAAGTTGGTGCGCGCAGCGCGCATGTGCGATGCGCAAAAATGCAATGGTTAAATTCTTTGCAAAAAAATAAGGGGAGGTTACTTCGACAAGTTTTTTGATTTCTCCACAATCAACGGAAATAGAAAGGGTGGTTCGTTCATTAAGAGCCACCCTGTATAAAGCGATATATATAAAGCGTTAAAATCCAGGAATCATTTCAGAATGCTGCAAAACGAATTTCGAATGAGAAGTTTTTTAAATATTTTTATTCCAACAGATTTTTATTGCGAATAGCTTCATTTTTTATGGGAATTCGCTGAAACGAGAAACTGGACCATTTAAAGGAAATTATTAAAAATGGTTCATTATTTGGGGTTCGCAGCCCGAAATTCACTGATAAACGTATGTTCCAAATAGAAGACATCACTGTGTTCTGTGTTCTTTATTGGGGTTTATAGGTTTTTAGCTGAGCTGGATCCGTGAAAATTTGTATTTATCGTTTTCGATTGTTCAACTTGAGCTTAGCTGTTCAAAGTGCTGTACAATTTGAAGAACCCATCAAAAGAGGCTTGTTGGACGACCAATCGTCGACAGTCGAACTTTTTCACAAACATTTCGTTCATGGTTTACATCAAACTCAAACCATTCAATTGGGGTGGTATTTGTCGTGATGTGAACCTATTTACCGAAAAAGCAAGACTTTGTTTGGGCGGACGTGTATTTTACTATCCGTCATTCTCCTAAATTGATTTAAAATTGGTGTATGTTACGCCAACTATGTATTCGGCTCAGAATATTAATACAGATAAATAATTATTAAATTTTGGTCGTCCCTCTGTTCTCATTTGAGGGATTCTCCGAACTGTATTGCACATTGAGAAGCCAAGCTCACGTTGAACAATTGAAAACAACAAATACAAATTTGCACGCCTCCAGCTCAGCTAAAAACCTCAAAACCCCAATAAAGAACACAAAATACAATGACCTCTTCTATTCGGAAATTTTTCAAAAATCGCTTAATAGGTAGGTTTCCAGTAAATTCTCCCTTTTAATAATGAACCGCATTTAATTTTTTTTTCAAATTGTCCTGTTTTTTTTTTTTGTTTTTTTTTATCTCATCAAAATTTGGGAACCCCCTCGAAAGAGACATTCGAACAACCAATTTCTGAAGACTCTTTTTTTTGGGTTGTGAAAGTTTTGTAAAATCCCTAAAAACCTCAAAAAAATTCGAGGCGGCCTAAATTTGGACCTTTTTTGAAGAACTTTCCATGAGGAATCGAATGAGCCCCTCCCCAGGCCCGTAGGTCAAACCATTCCCGATTTATGGTGCCAACATTCGCGTTATTTTGGTTTATTATTGTTTTGTGTTGCTATCAGTAACCTAGTGACGTAGTGATGTAGTGATGTAGTACTGTGGATACTGGAGTGAACTCCTAAAAGGCTTTGTAGCCGATACACAGGTTGAAGCATTCTGATAACCAAAAAAAACGCTGCAAATTCTTCCACTGGGGTTTATTATTCAATTGGCTTGCGTTCATGATTTGAATTTCTACTAAGCTTTGGAGTGTGCGTGTTTCACAGGTGGTAGAGCGATTATTGAATTTCAGGAGATATGCATAGAGCACGAAATCTGTTCTCAACCAAAATACCTATTCGGATTGTTCAGTTGATCATGTTCGTGTGCCTCCTGAAATTCAATAATCGCTCTATCACCTGTGTAACACGCACACTCCGAAGCTTAGTAGAAATTCAAATCATGAACGCAAGCCAATTGAATAAACCCCAGTGAAAGAATTTGCAGCGTTTTTTAGTTTGAGGTGAGAAGCTGACTTAAAGACAACAAAATGAGCAAAAAAGGCTCAATATTAAGGGTTATACAGCCAAAAATTCACTACAAATGTAGTTATTTTTGAAAAACTATGTCAAAAATTGAAGATTCCTATGTTTAGTGTTGTTATTGTGGCTTTGAGGGGAGAGATGAGCCGGAGGCGTCAAACTTCTTAAGTTGTTCAACGTGAACTCTGCATTTAAATGACTCGCACAATTTAGATAAACCCTCGAAATGGACCAATTTTGGCGACTGACTGTTCGAATGCCCGAAAATTTGGTTGTTAGTTTACTTCTGGTTTAATTAAGTCAGACCGGACCGTCGTTCGTTGACTGTTGAGCTTGGATTCGTCGTGAACTCTTCCTCTGGATGAGTAGTTACCGAAAAGTAAGAATTTTTCTCAGTAGACGTGAATTTTACGATACGTCATCCACCAAATCGAAACGGAGTTTTGAAGGCAGTGATCGCATTCTTTGATCACCTGTGTAGATTCGAATTTAATGTATATTATGGCTATTATAGTACGGCGTGTCGTATTGTATTAAATAAATATTTATTGTATTTCTGATCTGTAGGTAGGAATCGTGATGAACAATTTAATCGATAAAACAGATTGGCAATACCGAACTTCACAATATGACAGTTTACATCGATTTCAGGCAGCTACTAGTGAGTGACAGGTCTACATGACAGCCTACATTGTGCAGTGTATTGGACACAAGTCTTAACACAGAAAGAGGTAAGAAATCAATAGCTAGTGCAAACCTATCAAAGGCTCAAGGATGTTGCATTACATTGTTCGAGTAAGCGGAGTTCGTGGTTTATTTCTCAGGAAACAACCAAATAGTACAATATAACATAGAGTTGCAGATCATGGGTTGCTGGTGATGGAAGGATGATGAATTTAAGGCGTGAATTTAGTAGCTGTGTTGTTTCTGTGGGGGATGCGTTTTCTGTTTTGAGTCGTCGGGTTTTATTGTCGTCAAACTTGGCAAATTCAAGCGATGTGCAGGCGACGGGAGGAAAGAATTGGGCTTTTCAGGCGGGAAATGAGAGTTTTTCGCTAAAGTGCAGTGCTTTCGTGGGTTGGAGCGTGAGCGGTGGGGAACAAGTGACAATGACAAGAATCGGAAACTGTTCAACATTTGAGTCTCTCACCTACCTATTGGTTTTATGAGAGGTGTTGTGGCCCCGGGGGGAAGGAAGTGGGAGCTTTAGCCGCGGCCTGGAGCCCAAGTAGAACTGCCTCAAGGGCGGGGGCTGAGGGTTTTGAAAATCGATGGGCCGGCAAGGCGCAGGACCCTTCGCTTCATTCATGTCCTCACGAGGCGAGCGGGATCGCTTTCGACCAGTGACCCATATCATAAGACGTACCGATACAAATACATTTTCCTCCGCTAAATAACACTAGGTCAAGGACACACAAACGCCCTGGTCCACACCATCGAGTTACCTGCGTGTTTCGGAGGAGGTTCGAAAACAGAAATTCAAAAATTTCGTCAACATTCTGAAACAATTCTGGATTTTGGTTATTATCTATACAGTGTGGATTGGAATAAAAGTAACGAAAAAAAATTTCTGTTAATCTGCATCAAAAATGTAGTAAAACCCCGCCAACCGAACTTTTCTACCTCAATCCGTTCTCTAGATATCATTTTTTAAAGTTTTTTTTTTCTTCAGAAAACCACGTTTTTTAACATAAAAACCCTTGTTTCTCCACATTAAAACAACTTATTATCAATATTACAGAAAAACGGGCGTTTTTTTTAATGGAATGTCTCAAAATGATTCCTAATTGTCGTGAAAAAAACGATGCAAATTCTTTCAATGGGGTTTATTATTCAATTGGCTTGCGTGCATGATTTGAATTTCTACTAAGCTTTGGAGTGTGCGTGTTTCACAGGATAGAGCGATTATAGAATTTCAACTGATCAATCCAAATAGGTATTTTGGTTGAGAACAGATTTACGTGCTCCATTCATATCTCCTGAAATTCAATAATCGCTCTATCACCTGTGAAACACGCACACTCCAAAGCTTAGTAGAATTTCAAATCATGATCGCAAGCCAATTGAATAATAAACCCCAGTGAAAGAATTTGCAGCGTTTTTTTTATTGAACCTCAATACCCCCCACAATAAAAACATCTATAATTTATCAAGTCCTTTAGCAGTCGTATTGCGTTGAAACTTCCCCAAATCCAAATTTAAACGATTTAGCCAAAGGTAGACTGATGTAGAGGAGGCACACAAATATCATCAACTGATCAATTCAAATAGGTGTTTTGGTTGAGAACCAATTTACGTGGTCTATGCATGTCTCATGAAATTCAATAATCGCTCTATCACCTGTAAAACACGCACACTCCGAAGCTTAGTATAAATTCAAATCATGAACGCATGCCAATTGAATAATAAACCCCAGTGAAGGAACACTTATTTACCCCAGTAACAATATTGAATAATAAACCCCAGTAATAATATTGAATAATATTTGCCTATATATTATCAGCGTTTCATGCATATCAGAATGCTTCAACCCGTGTATCGGCTATAAACTACAAGTATCCACATCGGCTATCACTCCAGTATCCACATTCACTACAACTCGACGCTATCGGCATCACTAGGTTACAAACAAACAATAATAAACCAAAAAACGCAAATCTTGGAACCATACATCGGGAATGGTTTGACTTACGGACCTGGGGAAGGGCTCATTCGATTCCTCGAGGTATGTTCTTGTAAATAAGTACACATTTAGGCCGCCTTGACTTGTTTTGAGGTTTTTAGGGATTTCACAAAACTTTGACAGCCCTCAAAGGGCACTTTAAATTGAGTGAGAGAGCTGGCTCAAGAATTGGGCGTCGTCGGACCAAGATGGATTTTTCCTGAAAATTTCAGATCTTTTGCTCCAGCCGTTTGGGAGAAATCGTGCGTACGGCGGACGGACGGAAAATTTTTTATTGCAGATTTGGATTCTACACCCTTTGAAACGTAAACCATGAAATTTTCAGTTGGGGTTAGAATTTTTTTCCAGAGCGATTACAATGGTTTATTATTGAATAATAAACCAAAAATGTGTTTTACAAACTCATAGTAATGAATTATTAAAATTATAAAACTAATTAGTAAAAGTCATCAAACGAAATAGTGTCATCACGACCATCTTGATCGATGTTATTCAATTTCTTCTCCCTTTTCTGGGGTGGTGTTTTCTGTGGGATCTTCTGGTAGGAAGAGTGGAAACATGGAGGTGCCCAGTTCAGAGATTTCACCAAATCTTGAAGGAACTCTGTTCCTTGATGTCTGTGTTTATGGATTTTCTGTGCAAGGGTGAATAGCATACTCAACCTGGGGTAGCGATGGGTTCTGTACTGTCTCCTTCGCACGCGGATATTGACATGGATCATCTTGAAAAACAAATCTTTCGAAAATGTAAATCAAGTAACCTTTTGTATTGGTGTAGATACGTAGATGACATCGTTATTTTATGGAAAGCAGCCGAGAGACAACTAAAAAATCAACAACTTGGATCCTTTCATCAAATTCACCCTTGAATTGGGTGGAAATAAGTTACATTTTCTTGAACATCCCATCTCATTGATTAACAAAAAGCATGATTTCTCCATTAGAGAAAAAATACCTATAGTGATATAACTATTCATAGCACTTGAAATCATCCTTTAGTCCATAAACATGCTGCCTTCCATAGTATGATCAACAGGGTGGCTACCATACCAATGAATGATCAAAATCTATTGAAAGAAAAACCTGTAATTAAAATTGTTGCCATAAGTAATGGATATGGGGGAGGACTTCTTGATTCCATTTGGAATAAGGCTCTTAGAAAAAAGAGTAGGAAAGGGGCGTGTAATTTATTGAGAGAAATTGAGTTGAAAGAGAAAAAGTGGATTATTACACCCTTATCCTTATTACCTGTGGGAAAACGGATAAACTTGGTAAAGTTCTGTCGTCCAGAGGTTTCAATGTTGGACTCAAGAATAAAAATAATCTTAAAGCTTCTTTGGGTTCGGTTAGGGATAAAATTGAACTATCACAGATTATGTATGTATCTAGTAAACTACCACGGAGAGTTTCCGACGGTTTACCTCTCTCCTCTGTACACCCATGTGATGGTTTTTAACTCCCGTTTTCAGATGCCTTTGGGTTTCGTAAGTTGGATGGTTTTCCTCTAAGAACCTCTGATCGAAGTGAGCACATATGATGAAAGTCTCAAAATCGAAAAAATTGCACTTATGATGGTTTGCCTTTGAGGTACAGATGTATAAAAGAAAGTATAGTTAGTTACACTATTTATAAATCAAGAATGGCTGAAGTGATTTAGCTGAAAATTGGTGGGGAGGTAGCTCAGAATCGGGAGAAAGACCAAGGATACTTATTATCACGTTCCCGTGGGATGAAAAACGGGGTATAACAAAACGCGTCTGATATAGAATAACAAAACGCAACTGAAAGCAATTAATTAGTATTAAAGACAATCTGTTACCATATGTGTGGTAATTTATTAGTCAGGTTATGAACTAAATCGCCAAATCATGAAATGAATGGGCATTTAATCGAGAATCTGAATGGGAAAGTGAAAATGATCACCATGAATTAAATTTAATTGTTCAAACGAATGTACCCCTGTTGAATCACCAACAAAAGGAAGTGTATGATACATTGATGACGGCATTTGATGATGGGAAAGGTGGTTTATATTTCCTGGATGCTCCTGGTGGAACTGGAACTGGAGCAAACAAACAATAATAAACCAAAAAACGCAAATGTTGGCACCATAAATCGGGCCATACATCGGGAATGGTTTGACCTACGGACCTGGGGAGGGGCTCATTCGATTCCTGACGGTATGTTCTTGAAATAGGTAAATATTTAGGCCGATTCGACTTGTTTTGAGGTTTTTAGGGATTTACAAAACTTCGACAGCCCTTAAAGGGCACTTAAAATTGAGTGAGAGAGCTGGCTCAAGAATTGGGGCGTCGTCGGACCAAGATGGATTTTTCCTGAAAATTTCAGATCTTTTGCTCCGGCCGTTTGGGAGAAATCGTGCGTGTGGCGTACGGCGGACGTACGGAAAAATTTTATTGCAGATTCGGATTCTACACCCTTTGAAACGTAAACCATGACATTTTCAGGGGGTTTAGAATTTTTTCCAGAGCGATTACAATGGTTTATTATTGAAAATAAACCAAAATGAAAGAAATGGAAAAACGAAAAGGAGAAGCTACTTAAGACTGAACTTATTATTGAGGAATGTATCTAGGAATATCCACATTCAACCATTTACCAACTCTATCGCTTTTAATTGTTTCAAAATTTTCTAGGACATTCATAATAGGTACGACGTTTTGAAAAAAACTGAGGGGATCTTACAAAACTGTTTTTATTTTATTTATTTATTTTTTAAATCAAAACTGAAATTGTTACTGGTTTTTAACAGATGATTGGCAAATGCTGACTCCCCCTTTATCCCTAACCCTAAAATGTTCTTTTGTTCTTTCCCTTAAATTTCTACCTGTCTGCCCACATTATTCGGGTGCGCAAGAGTATTCAAGTTTATAAGCCCCACTTTTATCTTCTGCCTTAACTTTATCTTTTACAGAACCTGACGAAGCTTTGAGATTATTTTTATGCTTAAAAACTACGTGAAAACCCCTGGATGATAGAATTTTGACAAATTTGTCCGAAATCTTTCCATAATAAGATACCTATACTAATCCATTGTTTTTTCTCTAATGTGACTTCCCCAGTCACAAAATGTTATACCCTTTCCCCATTAATTTTTCGAAGAACTACACTGGAGACCAAAAAAACCGGCGCACTTCATGCTGTGTGTTGTTCTGTGTTGTAGAGAAATAAAGTTGGAAGAAATTTGAACATTAACATAAAATTTATATTTTGTGAAAAGAACACAATCACTGTACCTCTGAACTGCCCGTCGAACCGTTGTTTCAGGCAACCCAAAAGGCCCTGGCCGCATAACGTTGGCTTCGGCCGTCCTCTATCAATGCAACAAGTCTTGCGACCACACACGCGTCTAAAACCATTTAAACGGCAGGTATACTTTTTTAAAACTTAATTCAAAAGGAAAAAGATCGAGAAAAATGTTTTAAAAAGGCCCAATGACAAAAACGGCTTGTGTTCGCCGCTCTGAAGGCAGACTGTTGAAAAGTCCTTTAGGCTTCTATCGTGAATTCAAGAGAGCATCCTTTGGGCTGCCTGAAACAACGGTTCGACGGGCAGTTCAGAGGTACAGCGATTGTGTTCTTTTCAAAGAATATAAATTTTATGTTAATGTTCGAATTTCTTCCAACTTCATTTCTCTACCAGACAGAACAACACAAATCTTGAAGTGCGCCGGTTTTTTCGGTCTCCAGTGTATATTCCAAATCGTGTTAACGAGGTCTTCTCCGTATCCATTACTCACCGCTGTATGTACTTTTGAAGTTACATTATTCTTTTGACCAATAATTATGCTCGTCCATCGGTATAGATAGGGCCGTTTTTTAAATTTCATTGACGTGGGTTTTTACAATTTTAATGCGTATACATATGCGTTTAATTACTCTCAAATATCACACTGCACGTACCAAACGTTAAATCCACCAAGCATCGTTTGATCAGGTTCTAGTGGTTAGATCGTGCTAAGCTTTTTAAGGTAGTTGAGGAAGAACGGTCTCATAATCAAAGGTGGAAAATAGGCCAATAAGCATGGAATTAGACACAGAAGCAGCGTTAACATCAATATCGTACTCACAATTCAAGAAACTTGGAATCAACAAAAGGCTCCATAACACACACATCAAAATGAAAACATATACTGGAGAAATAATTAGTCCAAAAGGAGTTTGTTTTGTTCAAATTCACTTGGTTTTGGATCTAATAGTTCTTGTAATAATTCCGTTAACTCAGCAAAAGATTTTGTTTTAGGGTCCTCAGGAGCAACCATGTCATACAATTTTTCGTGCACTTCAGGGGGTAATGCATTCAGTAATATTTTTATTGTAACAGTCGGGTCATCAGTGCAGTGTCGTAACTCAATTTAAGTATTTAAACGGTAATTGAAATTTCGATACGTTTCTATAGCTGGGATGAACGCCGTAAGATTGATTCCTGTAAGTCCATTGTTGCGTAACTGAGTTGTAAGTAGTTCCTTTTATTTCTGTTTTCATTTCTAATTCTTCTTCCCTTCTATGAATTTGTACCTTTGTCCAGAACCCTAATTCGTCTATTTCTTCTTGTTCTACTAACTGTTTGTCTAGGTCATCCCCTGAAACCCTACTGTCTATTTCACTCTGGATAGTTTCGAAACGATCAATACACTTATTGAGAGCATCAAGTTTTGCCTTCAGGACTGCCCGATCATAGATGGCTGTTTCATCTTCAAAGTACTCCTTAATTCTATGTAACTGTTGTTGGATAACATACCGATTACGAACCAGTTTCTTTAGGTCCTCTTCCTCCTCTTGTTCCGACCATTGCTTAGATTTCTTTTTACTCCTCGTCGCCATTGTCGTGTCTTAGAATAATTAGAATGTAAGTACTAGTAATACATAGAACACATCATGATATTGTAAAAATTATTCTTGGTAATTTGTAAGAACAAGATACATAAATGTGACAAATATTAGGACACGTCAGTTGATTTTTCGAATGTTCGTTTTGTGGTTGCTAAGTAGCACTTCTTCAATCCCTGAACAACTATTGAAGGTGTATCATAATCTCATATCAATGTCTATAGAATTGGCTCTATGGACCCACAATGCACGAAGACTAATAATTTGAAGGCGTTACGTTTGCTTTCCTGTAAATGAGTCGTTTCGCCAAGCTTACATCCTACATCGTTCGAGATTATCAAAAGATCTTAAGTCATGTTGCCTATACGAGGAAGCTATGTGCCGCACTCAACTTGGCAGACGTTGTTTTATTCCATAAACCTCATACGCATTAATTTTTCAACAAATGAAAAACGAAATAAATGAATAACTAAAGAGGGAAGAGACCTTGTTTGAAATAAGAAATGAAAATGGTATCCGTGAGAGGACGTAGTAACATCTCCTAGCAAACTTCTCCTCTGAATAATGAATAATATAGAAGAGGCACCCCCCCATACACCACACGGAAAAATGTCTGTCCGTAGATACAGAGAACTTGAGGATATTCAAGAGTTTTATCGCTTACGTTCTCCTTGTATTGTTGAAATATAAGTAAGTACCTGTACCAGCAGTCATGTGCTCGACCGTTACTAAACAAATTTTTATAATTTTCTTTATTTTATATACGTCTTACTCCAATACAATATGATGAAACGGTATGCAGTTGGCACTAAAGATGAAAGTAAGTTTAAATGGAGGTTCAATATTAGAACTTTTATATCTAACGCACTAAAACTATTAGAACTTTTTTATAGTCTAACGCACTACATTTGAACACACACACCCACTCCCTAGGGCAACGGAGAGTAGGGATGCAAAAAAAGTATCGATTATCTAAAGAATCGATTTAAAAAACTCAGCAAATTATTTCACAGTGGTTTATTATTTTAAAAAACGCTGCAAATTCTTTCACTGGGGTTTATTATTCAATTGAAACGCTGATAATATATAGGTAAATATTATTCAATATTATTACTGGGGTTTATTATTATTACAGCACGTAAATCGGTTGTTAACCAACATACCTGTTTGGATTGATCAGTTGATCATATTTGTGTGCCTCCTGAAATTCAATAATTGCTCTATCACCTGTGAAAAACGCAGCAAATTCTTTCACTGGGGTTTATGATCCAATTGGCTTGCGTTCATGATTTGAATTTCTACTAAGCTTTGGAGTGTGTGTGTTTCACAGGTGATAGAGCGATTATTGAATTTCAGGAGGCACACAAATATGATCAACTGAGCAATCCAAATAGGTGCGAGTATTTTGGTTGAGAACTGATTTACGTGCTCTATGCATATCTCCTGAAATTCAATAATCGCTCTATCACCCGTGAAACACGCACACTCCAAAGCTTAGTAGAAATTCAAATCATGAACGCAAGCCAATTGAATAATAAACCCCAGTGAAACAATTTGCAGCGTTTTTTATGGTTATCAGAATGCTTCAACCCGTGTATCGGCTACGAAGCCTTTTAGAAGTTCACTCCAGTATCCACATTACTACATCACTAGGTTACTGATATCAACACAAAAACAATAATAAAACAAAATAACGTAAACGTTGCCACCACAAAATCGGGCCATAGATCGGGAATGGTTTGACCTACGGACCTGGGGAGGGGCTCATTCGATTCCTCGTGGAGTGTTCTTCAAAAAGAGTACACATTTAGGCCGCCTTGACTTTTTTTGTGGTTTTTAGGGATTTTACAGAACTTTGACAACCCTTAAAGGGCACTTAAAACTAAGTGATAGTTCTGGCTAAAGAATTGGGGCGTTGTCGGACCAATATTGATTTTTCCTGAAAATTTCAGACATTTTGCTCCAGCCGTTTGAGAGAAATCGTGTGTACGGCGTACGGACGGAAAAATTTTTATCGCAGATTCTGATTCTACACCTTTGAAACGTAAACCATGAAATTTTCAGGGGGGTTAGATTTTTTTTTTTTCAAGAGCGATTACAATGGTTTATTATTGAATAATAAACCAAAACTTTTCAAGAGGGATCCAAAAAATTGAAATAACATCAATATTTCAAGATCTGTTGAAAGTTGAGTGAATGCAACTTGGGAACAAGGATTTGTTTTTTTATTTAAACGACACAATCTTTTATAATGAAATTTATTACGTATCCATTTACAATAATAACATTATTACGAATCATGGATTAATATTATTTTAATGGTGGACAAATTTTCAACACGTTTCACAAATTAGAAGGTAATACTGAACAACATTTTGCTCTACATGAATCCAGTAGCTGTCACTTGTATGTACAAATCCTTAAACTTACATAATAAATAAAGCTACATTTCAAAATATAAACAATAAATATATATAAATATTTACCAAAAATAAAAGTTATAGGTGCTGATTCATTATGAAAAAAAAAAAAAAAAAAATGAAAAGAAAAAACGAAAACCCTTCGGAAATGGAAATCAGAAGCACCACAAATCTAAATATATATTTCCAGAAACAACCATCAACAAAGCGGAATAGTATAAATATTTTCAACTCAACAATTGGTCAAAATAATCAATAAAATTGGACACTATTTATAAAGGAATGACAACTCATGATGATCACAATCAGTTTACAAGATTTTAAAAATCTCAATGTACAATAATGAAACCTAATTTTAGGAAGGCGTTGTGATGAATTATCAATGATATTTGTTTTTTTTTTCTTCACTTTTCTGTATCATTTTATTTAAGAACTTAGAATTGATTAACTGTTTCAAAACGTATCAAAAGATATTGTTATATACAACAGCACTTATAAATTACGTCTCTTGACTAAAAGTGTTCGAAAAGGAAAACAGAATCTACACCTAGAATGAACGATCAAGTATTTTCAAATTTTTCGTGCAGCGGGTAAATGCATCGGTTTGTAGTTTGTTTTTGTTGACAACTTTTCTTTAATTACAAATTTTGGACAGTCTCGACAATATTAACTTGTTTTTTTTTTTTTCGGTTTAATTTGACGATTATTGAGGACGTTGTTTTGCCGAGTTCCTCAGTCTAATTTGATTATGTACAAAGGTAATCAATACGTCAATACCGTTGTTGGCACCAATAAATTAGAAGATGCGATCATTTAGAAAGTTGTATTGACTTATAAAACGCTATTAACCCCTTTCTCGTGTATGTTTTTCGCCTCCTACACTTGGTTTGAAGAGGGGGAGTGAAGACTACACCTGGACTTGATCGATTTACCGAAATCGAGCTCTCAGCTTTTTGCCGTGGCAAGCGTTATCGTAGGAGATATTGGGTGGTTAATAGAAACAACCCCATTTTTAGCCAATGCGGTACTTCACCATCTTGACCTTTTAAATGTTGAACGATTGCGGAAAAAAAAACTACACGAAAAACTTTTCAACTGACCGACACTGTTTTCAACGCCGAGCAACCTCAATTTCACCTAAATATCGACGAATCATGAAGTTACACTGAACTCATTTGTCCTTTTTTTACTAAAATAAAAAAAGAGAAATATTTCTAAGGAAAGAAAGATTTTGTTAATGATATACAGACTGTTAAGTATAAGAAGCAGTAAACAAGAGATAATAAATATTATTATATGGCAACTGTGGAAGAATCGTAATTAATGCGGACTAATTAAAATAAGAACGAATATTAACACAAGTTTGAATCAGGTTTTGCCACACCTATTGCATCTAACAGAACAATGTAAGAGTAGCATACACCGGAACTCACAGCGTATGTCATCTATTTGAACGTTGATTCAAAAGTGTGATATCTACGTCCTGAAAGGTAGGTTTGTGCATTGCATCTTTAGTCCCACTCTCGTCCGTGCAATTGAAACGCGGTACACAGCGACGAAACGTTTTGAAAACTATTGAGAAATGCTTGAAAATTAAACCCAATAATGAATAATGTCAAGGGACCCTCAAGGAATATATGAAGAGCACTACAAGCGCGTTGTACACAAAAATATTTTCGTCATTTATGTTGACGTGAACGGTAAAACGAATAGTGGAGTAATTTGGTGCCAAATAGTGGAATTTGTGTGGTATTGGTGGAATTGGTGATATTGTTTGGTTCAAGCCTATGACAACTACGTCCAGAAAGGTAGCTTTGTACATGGCGTCTTTAGTCCCACTTTCGGATCCGTTCGTGCAATTGCCCGTGTTCCAAACACCTGAACGCTGTATCGACTTCAATATACTGGAAATTTACAATGAAGGAACGTGATTTCTAGAGACAACGTGGTGTTTTGCCAACTATTGAGAAATGCCTGAAAATAAATTGCAATACTGAATAATGTCAAGGGACCCTCAAGGAATATATGAAGAGCACTACAAGCGCGTTGTACACAAAAATATATTCGTCATTTATGTTGATGTTAACGGTAAAATGAATAGTGGAGTAATTTGGTGCCAAATAGTGGAATTTGTGTGGAATTGGTGATATTGGTTGGTTCTAGCGAATGACAACTACGTCCTGAAAGGTAGCTTTGTGCATTGCATCTTCAGTCAGACTCTCGGATCCGTTCGTGCAATTGCCCGTGTTCCAAACACCGGAACGCTGTATCGACTTCAATATACTGGAAATTTACAATGAAGAAACGTGATTTCCTGAGACATGGTGTTTTGCAAACTATTGAGAAATGCCTGAAAATAAATTGAGGGGTTGATAGCAAAAACCCACAAGTCCCAGCATATTTCCCCCTCCCTAGCCAGAGGATGCATTTCGAGTTAATATCAAAAATTTAAAAAAAATAGTCATGAATGGGATGAAGATAAAGGGTTCTTTTATGTTCCTGAACATTTGCATTTTATGACTAATGGGGTTTTTGCTATCAACCCCTCAATTGCAGTACTGAGTAATGACAAGGGACCCTCAAGGAATATATGAAGAGCACTACAAGCGTCTTGTACACAAAAATATATTCGTTATTTATGTTGACGTGAACTGTAAAACGAATCGTGGAGTAATTTGGTGACAAATAGTGGAATTTATGTGATATTGCTGCAACCGAGTGAACTGAATACTGCAAATTGGACGGGTAGAGTGAATTCAACTGTTACAGTCTTGAATGACAGTTTTTTTTTTTCAAATGTAACCACCACACGTTGCGTAGACATTTGAATTGAACGGACAAGGTAGATACTAATGCAATGTCAAATGCAGGTGAGAATTCAAAAAGCTGCGAATTTCAAAAGGGTAGATGACATACGCAGGGATCGGTCAGTTGTCGCAGATACAATTTCCAGGCAGATAACATAGTGAGCTCCTGTATACCTTTAAGGTAGCCGAATTGTCATTGGATTAAAAATGACATTTTTCGTCGCAAAAAATAGGAATTTAGCGAAAAATGGGGTTTGAAATTGAACGGCCGACGTGGGAGCTCTAGTGCTTGCTCTTCTTGGACCTCCTTTTCTTTTTCCGGCGGGAAGAGAGCGTTCCGCTGGGCTCTTCCGTCGTGGGCGTCGTCGGCTCCTCGTCGCCAGCTTCGTCGTCTTCTTCAGCAGCTTCGCCGCCGCAGCTCTCAGCAGCAAGATCAGCAGCGTCCGGCGTCGACAGCTCTAAAGAAATAATTTTCTCTCGCGTCGTCTCCACCTTGAACACAGACGGCCATATAACAACATGATAGAGAAAAACATATTCACATCTTCGGTTCTGGTTATCATTTCCCCATTGAAAATTAATTGTCATAAAAAATATAAAAAATTACATTAAAAGCGTACAATTACTACCCGAACAAACAAACAAATGAATTGATATACTAATGATAATAAAATTTAAAAATTAAACAAAGTACACGTAGCGCCTTTTTGGGCGAAATTTCGACTCAATGCGGTTGAAACCCAGGTTTAAAAAGCTCAGAATGTCTCATTTTCAAATCAGGGAAAACACGAAAAACAAAACAGAGGCAGGAAAAGTTAAGGAAGGGAAGTATGCGGATACCCACAACTTAGATACATGAAGCATCTTTAAGTAAATATCTATGGAAGTAGCACAAAAAGTTATTCCCTTCAAGCTGCCAGGGATGGACGATCTCCATTGAACACCATGTTCATATGCTCAGAGAGCGGATTTCTTATGTGATGATATGGGTGATTCTCGGAGAAAGGGCCATTTTGATCTCGCTAGAGTTTTTCCAATAAGACAATTGTACATAAAATACCTACTGTTATATTACCATAAAGTTCCGGAAAAATTAATTGATCATTCTTCGCATAAATATACGACCCTTTATAAGCTGATAGGGGAATGTGCCAAATCCCAAATCGTACACTGCATTAATGACAAAAAGCCCTCTTTATATAATGTACGTAGTTCATAGATTTCTGCCAAAAGCTCTCAAATTCCCAAAACTACTAGCGAGATCAAATTATAAAAAACAAGTTTTTACATGGCTAATAAAAATAGGTTATAACCAGGCGGAAAAAATTATCAAGAGTGAGTACGTCTAGTTGATGAATGGTTCTTCTATTGTAATTTGTAGAATACATTTTATTTTTGTTTTCGATTTTTAATTTTGTTATGCAACTCTTGTGCAGCGCAACGGGCTATGCCTACTGCTGCACAATAAATTGGCGCTGTCTTTTTTTTTGTGCACTGACAGTATGGACATACTTATTTTTTTGTATTTTGTTCTTTTTTCAACAATAAGTGCCAATAAACGACTGTCTCTCTCTCATTAATCTTACGAACACAGCTCTCAAACGAGCGTCAACTAGAACAAATTTTTTCACCTCTCATTCCATCAGGCTCCTGCTATTTCTGTAAGACGTATTTACCTACAGAACCATGGTTTTATGGTAGATTTTCTAGTACAAAGCTAGGAAATGGACGTTACGTGGGTATATCAGAATACGATTTGAAATTTGAGGATGTACCAAGCATGTATTATGAAAGAGCTAGTGGGTGGAGCAAGTCCCACAATATAAGTACCTCGGAGCACTTGTGAACCAGCACAATGACCCAAAAAAGGAAGTTAGTTTCTTTCAAATGAAGAAGTTTTTTGTGCGTTCCTCGTTGAGTCTGACCCTAAGGATGCGCATGGTCAGGTGCTACATCTTCTCAGTCGTGCTGTATGGGTGTGAAAGCTGGACGCTTGACCCTAGCATCGAGAGGAACCTGGAAGCCTTTGAGATGTACATTTATAGACGCATGTTGCGCATCTCTTGGGTTCGGCGGGTGAACAACGTTGAGGTGCTTCGACGTATGGGGAAGGAGAAGGAGCTTCTTCTTACCTTCAAAGAGAGGAAAGTGCGGTACCTCGGGCACGTGATGAGGGGTGCTCGTTACGAGGCGTTCGATTGGGAGGAGGCAGAATTCGTGGCTAAAGGACCACAGGCGCTGGTTTTCTTGCTCTTCGGTGGAAGTCTTCCGTGCAGCAACCAACAAAGAAGAGCTTGCCGTTTGGATCGCCAACCTCCGCGTGGAGACGGCGAATTAAGAAGAAGTGGGTGAAAAGTGTTCATAACGTGATTTTCTGATTTATTCTTAACTAGTTACGCCGTATCCTACCCTCGTGAAACAACCAGAGGTGGCTCAGGGGTTTCTCAAACTTTCGCTCCAGAAAAACAGATGGCAGGGACAATTTTTTGCGTTCATTTCATGTTCCCAGTACTGGCTGGCGCGAAAGTACAATGCCTCTCCCCGGCCTGACCATCATTCGCTAGTAGAACCGAATGGAAATGGAGGTGGTGTGGTCATAGCGTGGTTCAATGTTTCCCTGGCTAAAGTTTAAATTTCAAATCTAACTTTTATTCCTTCTGGTAATAATGACACGGTTTGGTTGATTCCATTGGCATAAATCGAAAGATATTGGTCCAAGTTAAAGTTAGAAATGTCAGTGATGTGGAATGATCGTAGTCAGTCACGTAGAACTATCGTTGATCCAAGTTCCTGACTACACTACCATGTTCTGATCAGTTAACTAAGAATTGACAAAACCAGTTATATAATCATGTGACAGAGGAATAAATACCTCACTAAGTCAATGGTATGAGTAACACAAACCGCAAACTCCAAATTTCTCATTTATTATGTTGCTTCTACAGTACTTATCAATATTTAGCTAGGGAGATATATTTGCCCATACCCCTTGGCAGTTTTTTGTTATTCAAGTGACAGATTTTCCTTGACTTTTGGTTGCTTTTTCATAGCTTCCAGCTAACATAGAGACACTAGTATCTACAGCAGTTCGATTGATTTTGCAGATTGAAAATGGGGCCACCAAAAAGGTTTTGTACAGAAGAACTGAATGAGAGGAAATGATGGTTATTTGCTCCTTCAATTTTCTAGTTAATCAATATGATAGACAGGTCGATTTGAGGCTTGATAAGACTGAACTTTTTCTTATGAGGAAATGATTTTTCATGTTCATAAGTCCAGCAGTCAACATTTAGCGAGCTAAAATTGTCTCTTTTACTCTTTTTAAACTATTTTTAATAAGCAAATACACTCGTTGACTCAATATTTTATTAAAAACCCCAGTGTTGTCAGTCATGTGGAGGAATGGTCAGTGACGTGGCTCTATTGAAATTCAAAATTCGAATTCCGGGTTTAAAAATTGGCGTTTGACCTCTAAGAACTACTGTATTCTGTCTAGTTTCATCTAAGGAACGCGTGAAAATAAAAAAAAATGCAATTTGAGCATTTTTCTGAACTACAGGGGGTAGAAAATTGCCCTTTCTATGAGAATCACCCATATGCTATTGGAACTTTAAAATCAAATTTTACGTTTTAACTTCGTCCTACATACCAAATTAAACGGACCAAAAACTGAGGTTTTTTGTTAGTACCGTGCTACCTTAGTTATTTGGAAATCCTTCAAATCGATTGTAGAACTCACGATACGAACCGTTCAAAAATTCAAAAATAATGATAAATACGATCTAATGTTGATTAGAAAATTTGTCGTTACCGAACCGTGATTACCTCATCAGTGTTCGACAAATTAATATTTTTGGAAAAGATGTCAACTGAAACCAAACAAATACCATACTGACAGAAACAGTTCATCAGAAGGCGTAAATGAAAGGAATGTTGATGTTGAGGATGATGTAGATTAATGCATTTTGGGAGATTTCAGATGGCACTGTAAATATGTGGATCAAAAATAACAGCGACCTACATCTTCTGTCTGCAACGCATTGTGTCTTGAATTCGTAAGCTGTAATGGAAGGAACTTAGTCACTTTTGAATTTCCAACAATTGGTTCATTGCAAATTTGAATGGAGTGCTGACGAATTTGAATGCCAAGTGAAGAAGACAATAATTACGCAGGTAAATCGGCCTTCTTGTTGCATGAAGCTGTGCTGACAGTAAGTGGATACAGTTTTTTCTCTTCAAGTTGTGAGGCTAGTGCCATTTGTGGAAAATGTGCCGAGTATTGATGTTCATAAATGTTCAGATGTTTTAAAATTGATCGAGACGACTCGTAAGTCGTAAATTGGATCAGGCCTTTAACATGCTAAGATGGTGAATTTGTATGCACAATGAGTGAATGTGTGAAGGGTATTTGCTCAGTAAGATCTAAACAAACATCTTCCCGAGGACTATTTTCAAGTGAAAGTAACGAGTACAAGTGTACTGATTAATAACTAATTGAATGCAACGGAGGGTGTCTTGCAAGGCGAAACCTTATCCCCAGATTTATTCAAATTATTCCTCGCTGACATCGGGACCTTCTTTGATTCTAGGGATGCCACGGGGGTCTCGCTTGGTGGGGGTAAGAGGATTATGTCACTGGAGTTTGCTGATGACATGATCATTCTGTGTGATTCCATTATTGATGTCCGTCATAAGCTCCAGGTCCTATCCGAGTATTGTGATCTGAATGGCTTGGTGGTGAACACGGGGAAGACAAAGGTTTCCACAGAGGTAGGCTGCCTGGGCGAATCCTTACCCCTTACTACAAAGGGGAAGAGATTGAGCTTGTTTCAGAGACAGTTTATCTGGGTGTCGCATTTTCGTCGTCCGGATTGTTTTTGGGGGCTGCAGAAAGAGCCATAACCAAATCTAGAGTAGCCGCAGGAAGTGTTCTCGGAACACTAGCAGCAGCTAGAAGCGGGTCATGGGTCGCTCAGAAACAGTTGTTTGAGTCTATTTTGATTAACTCAGCCCTCTATGCGGCACCGGTGTGGGCCTTGCCTTGCGATACACTGAGATGTTGGAAACAATCCAAACTGGGTTATATAAGCGCCTTTTCCGCCTGCAGCAGAATACACTAAATGTATATGTAAGAACCGAAACAGGCACATCCCACCACTGGTAGTTACGAACTGGTGAGTAAAACCAGCCTGCACTAACAGCTTAGCTTTCCAAGATACATCCTTTAGGAATACCTTAGCAATATAGAAGCATCGAGGCTTTAAAACAAAACAGTGGCAGATTCTGCGGCACCTCCTTCAAGCAACAGAATCAGCCGATTTATTCCCAGGACAGCTCTTATTCATTCCCACCCACGAAAACCAAACCCTAGTGGGCACACTTAATTCCTGACATCTACTTCAATTCATGAAGGCTTAATACAATTGTGTAACGAACCCATGTCGCTTCAGCGCTTACTTCAAGACTACCAATGAAAATGTGCCTACATAGAAATAACGAAAAAAGGATGAATCGTTTGAGATTCATAACTTAGGAAGTAGAAATGATGGAATTCCACCTTATTTTCGGTAAAAAGTATACACTTAATGCCGAAGTAAATTGAAAATGTACACGAGCTAATGCCGCTCTCCCAGAGGTTTTGATGATGTGATGAATAAAATTGTGCGATTTAAGTACAGGTTGCCCTATAATTAATGCCACTCAACTAACAACTGCAAAAAAATGAGGATGTACTCTAACAGAATACAATCTAGGTTGAAACGCGAAAGTTCTTATATTCATTCCCTGCACGGTTCAAGTGATGAATATAAAACGAATATGGTACGTATCAAAAAGTAAAAATGTTCAATTTCAATATAAAAAAAATTATTAGCGAGGAATTGTATCAAATAAAAATAAGCAATGCAGGAGAGGCAATAGAATAACAAACGATAAAAAACACACACAAAGAAACATAGTGAGCATGCCCAATACTCTGGATTACTATGAATCGATACGTACCAATAAAAAGGACAATTTCACTCCAAGAAGTTGACACAAACTGTTAGTAGACTAATGACTTCAAATCAAATCAGGTGATTCGCGAGAATGAGGAGAATAATTGCAGCCTAAGATGTGCTAGAAAGAGGAAGTTAGCTCTAGGTCCAGGAGAAGAACTTCTGTACCCAGAAAGTGCTTTGTTGTTGTAATTGTTTTGCACTAAGGCACAAGTAAAAACATATTTACATCCTCCGTCTTCAAACCTCTGAAATTCAATGTTCAAGGAGTATTATCGCAATTTTGAGGAGAGATAATGACGTTGGGGTTGAGATTAGGGCCACAATCGCCTCAGCGAATCGCTGCTTCTATGCGCTCCAGAGGGTGATAAAGTTTTGAGGCCTCTCAAGGGATGTAAAGAAGGTAGTGTATAAGACCATTATCAGACCTGTCGTGCTCTATAGCTGAGACGTGGGTTCTGACTGAAGAAAATAAAAGGCTACTTGCATCCTGGGAGAGGAAGACCCTCCGGAAGATATACGGACCAGTTTTCAGGGATGGAAGGTGGCGAATACGGACAAATGCCGAGCTGCTCCAGTTGTTCCAAGAGCCTGAATTGGTTGCCGTCATCAAGAGCTACAGGCTCCGTTGGCTGGGCCACGTTGAGCGAATGCCACTTACGAGAGCCCCGAGAAGAATGATGTACGGGGAACCAGGAGGAAGCAGACAAATCGGAAGACTGCGTTTGCTTTAGCTAGATGATGTCGAGAGGGGCCTTAGGATGTTGGGTGTCAGGAGATGGAGAACCATCGCTGCAGATCGTGATATATGGAGAAGAAATGTTGTGGAGGGCCGAGTCCCATAGGGACTGTAGCGCCAAATAAAGTGAAGTAAGGAGTATAATCGACAGTCGAAGTCAAATACAACCTTTTACAACTCAAGAAGACGTGACTCTGCTCAAAACATACCTTTCATTTCGACGGGTCGAAAATGGTCAGCTTTCTAACGCTTCACATTTCTTGAGCCTACTAGTCCATGAGATCATCCGCTGAGGATTTCCATACTGATTTTTGAAAGTTAATATCTAAGAAACGTTGGGGAAAAAGAGAGATCTCGCGTTTGAGAAATTTTAGGCTGCGTGCATCAAGAGAAAAAGAGAGAAATCCTTGGAACGACTAACGTTTTTTTTTCGACAATAAGGCCGCCTTGAACGGTCCAACCTCGTGATGCTGAATCTGCCAAATACGCAAAATAAAGTAAAGATTTAAGAGTTTCCTTCATCTCACTTGTTTGCATCTGTGACGGATGGGCACAGAATTCGAGAGATTTCATAAGCAATCGGCTAAGGTATTTCGAAAAAATAGTTGTGCCCCACTCAAAGACAGCTGCCTGGGTAAAAATCTAAACCCAATTTTCGGTCATCCCTGCAGTGGCCATGTGCCAGCGGGGTACACGACGAAAATTCCATTGCCAGAGTCATGAGGACAGAGCAGGGCTCCAGATCTGGGAAGTTTAGTACGAGGACGCAAAAAAAAAGATTGGCAGTGTAAAATAGACATTTCTAAAGATCAGAAACATCACAAGTCCTGTTACAAGGAAAAATGAATAGAGACATCATTTTGTTCTTATAGCTCTGCTCGAGTTATTTTATTTTGAAATTATAATATGTTGAAAGGTGGAAAAACTATGAATCACTCAAAATAGCAGCCTTTTTCCTTCACACAGGCTTATAATCTCCAGGGATAATTATCGATGGCAGTATGGAGCACTTCCAGAGGGAAATTACGAACAGCGTATACCAGAGACGACTTCAAGCTCTCCAAATTACGGTGCCCTCGGCGACAAGCCATCAGCCCAAGAAGATTGGTTAGGCCAATGGGTTCATATCCAGGCTTCCTGGACAATCCGACATGGTGATAAATTTGGGAACGTTCGAGCCTTATGGCCTGAAGCTGAGTTTTGCTGAAAGACCTGGTGTTCCCATTCAGGGGCTTCATTACTGAGCAGTGACTTCTAGCTCCATATTTACGATGAACATGAGTCCTAAGAACTCTCAGCGTGAACTGGTTTCACCTACACAGTTCGTCGAATGTTTTTAACAGAACTTATGGCTTAACTAGGCAGTTACGCACTGTGTGATTGTAAATTTCGATTTTTCTACATTTTTTCTGTGAAGATTTTGCATCAGAATGTAAACATGATATCACCACTTTCGATTCTTAATGAAAAATAATATAGCTTATATTAAATATAATCTATAATATTTTCCATTAGGAATCGAAACGTTCAACGTACAACATGTTGAACAAGAGTGCAAAGTTTTTGTCATCTCGTTGTTGGTACCAAAATACCTTCACTACCACAAAACTCAACCAATCTGTCATTCTACTCCTCGAATAAAATGTTCTTACATTGTTGTTTTCCAATTCCGTAACAATAGTAACTTTTGTATTTCAGCACTACAAAACATTCTGAAGGATGTTTCTATAGGAGCACATGGAAGACAGCATGGTGGTCGATCGGACTCCCTGAATTCTTACCAGGCACTGAGCACACTTCCTCTCCCTACATACACCTCGAGGAAAGCCCAACCACTTCGAGCACAGAACGAATGAACAACTATGGATCAGTCTGGATCAGATTGAGTTACCTCCGATTCTATTATGGTTGAGTGGACGATCTAGCCTAGTATGCACGATATTTTGAATGCATGTTAAGAAAGATAACACAAGAAAGTTTACAGATTGAATTTAAAAAAGAGTTAATCAATTTCTACTCTTATTTTACAAGTTATGATGATATCTGAGTGCGGCACTAAGTTGTTAGCCGAGCTGAAATCAACTAGTTGCCTATCGGCTGCATCGAAAACTGTCCAATACCGTAGGTGGTACCATAATTCAATGCTTGGCATAGTCAGTGATGACGGTTGTGCTCCATTCTCATATCACATTCCGCGTCGGCAATCCATGCATACGCACCTAACATAAATGTATTCTTAACCAAACTGGAGAAGGAGATGGATGTCTTGAACACAATACATCTAACTCCGGATCGTGGTGAGGGTGGTTTACAAAAGAAATAGACAACACTAATGAGAGACAGCGTAAATCCTAGGTAAGATGCAACAGTGTTAACCCCAAGAAGCATGCAAAGAAGAAATTTCAAGTCAAATCACATGCATAACTAAATGTTTAATGAAAAAAACAAAATGAAAAGAATCAAATTGTTCGATGCCACCCAGGTCACCTAAAAGAGGGAATGGTGAGATCGCTAGATCAGGTCCCCCACCTCTTTCTCAATGAGCTTCTCGACAATCTCTAGGGTGCGGAGGCGGGTTTCCCCTGTCCCTGGATCCACGTACTCTTCCGTCCGAGTGGTGACAGTTTCACCGACGAGTCGCTCCGACTCCCTCACTCGGATCTGCCCAGGCGAGGACTTGACTGCCAGCTGGGGGAAGTCGGCGGACGAGGGACGCAGACACCAACCCTATTTCCAATGTTACCTATCTTGCGTTAGTTCAATCCACCACACACGGTAGTCACAACCATATCATCCACACACACACAAGCATATGTAGATACTGGCATCTCAGGTGCGAGAAAAGTTCCTTGAGGTCATAGAGAAAGGGAAACAGTTAACAGTTCAGGGCCAACAAGAGCAAGGAGGATATGAAAGCTTATATCCTAGCATTTCAGAAGATATCACATGCGACATTGCCTATCAAATCAGACAATCATATCAAAGTTCAAACAAACCGTATAGTGTTCAAATTAATGTTGATTTCTTACGTTGAACTGGAGTTGAGGAGTTGACTTTATTTCCACCTCCTGAGGTTACTTATGTGTTATTTGGTTACACTCCCTCCCCAGGTCCGTAGGTCAAACCATTCCCGATGTATGGCCCGATTTACGGTGCCAAGATTTGCATCCAAATTCACTACATCACTAGGTTACTGCGATCAAAACAAAAACAACAGCGCCTTTTATGGTTCATACGGGCATTGCATATTTGGAATCTACTAACTTTGAAACGCAAAAGGACGAAACTTGAGGGGGAATAAAAAAGTTGTGCTATACTATTACAAAGGATTATTATTGAAAAGAATGAACCAAAATTAATTAACCAATGGTGTAGGCGATTTTTTGATACATTTTGCTTACGAGTCTACCAAGTTAGCATAAACATTGTTTTCACTTTCGGAATGTGAAAATTTTTTTGTCTCCAAAATCAAAAATTCCACTCGCATTTTGCGTTTTAGACCTTTCTGAACAATTTTGGTTCCGTGACTGTCTGTCTGTCAGCAAATCCTTGTTACGGGCAAAACTACTCAAAGTTATAGTTTTTGATGAAATTTTCAGGGATTGTTCGGTTTGATGTGTAGATGGTCCCCTATGTTTCATGACCCCCGGATCAATAGTAGCCTATGCGCATGCGCAAACGTGAAATCCTTGCCACAAGCATAACTCTGGGAGTTCTTGACCGATTTCGATGAAATTTTCAGGGATTTTTATAGTTTGTTCAATAGTTGAACATGCCTACCTTTATTTTCTCAAGTTATGCTCCTGCATAACAATAAATTTACCCTAATTCAATTTTTACTTCGCCTAATTGAACGAACTTTAGTCGATAATAATTTTCAATGATCTATACAGTCATGTTATGGATACGAGGAAGCTATGTGCCACACCCACTTGGCAGACGTTTTTTTTATTGCAAGCTACAGTCAAATTGAGACTCATTTTGCGGAAAAAGTCCCGTTTTATCCATCATGTGTTAAACTGAAATTTAGAGATTTGAATAGCCACCTGCGGCGTAAGATGCCTTAAGCTGCAGTGGACACCCTGAATACGGATGCCTAAAATCCCTGGGCGGCAATACGAAAAGTCCGTAGATTACCATAACGGGTGTTGAAAGTGATTGTTTTGTTGTATCCACTGTTGAAAGGCTTTCAAGACTCAGGACAATTATAAACGCGCTAGCAGGATAGTAGTTATCGAGCTATCAATCATGATCAATTATGGTCAATCGTAATTGATTCAAACTTGGCTTATGGCCTTGTACTACTGAAATCCCACTACCATACATAGTGGCTGTAACCCTGTACCACTATTAGACGTTTATTTTCAAGCGCCAAATATTCAAACGTTGATTATACCCAAACCTCCTCCTTTTTTCTGTAGAATATTAAAACTCGATTCAGCCGTATAAAGACCAGTATTCCAGCCTTCTGAAAGATATTCCACTGGAAAAACTTCAATTTCCTACGACATTTATACATCCCATTGTAAAAGCCCCTTCATGAATTTATTTAACCACATTTTGGTTTACCATTTCCAATACTAAGCCTTTGTAATCGTATAGAAATTGTATTTTATAATCCTCCTCATACTTCAGTTTACGTTTACACAAGAATAGATTAAAAATCTGTAATATCCGTGAACTGTCCTTACAGGCCATAAAAGACCTTAGAATTGATTTAACAGCTCCGTTCTTTCGCGCATGGACTCCACTTGCAGTTTAGTTGGTACTAACTTCTAGCCAACCCACATAGAAGCTCACGGCCAAAAAGTATTTTTTCGGGTTTTTTACAGACTTTATCTGATTTGGAAAACCTAATTTTTAATGATGAAAATGTTGAAAACGTGTGAAAATTAAAATTCTTATATTTTATTTTATTTTTATTTTCTCATTTCGACTACAAGGCAGCTAGAAGGATCTGTAGTGGTGTGTGAGGAGAGGGGAGGAATAAACCGTTGTGAAGTAATTTGCTCCATTCTTGTATTTAGCGTAGTAAGTCGTTTGTGTATTCAGTGATGATTTTTGGCATATGAATGAATTAACTGTTGTTTCTATAAGGCAACGGTACCGGTAGTGGCCACAGTTAAGTTTTGTTTTGACAATTGTGGGCCAACAGTAGTACTGAAAAAAACTCATTTAGAATAAACTTCTTCCCAACAAATCCATTGTTAAAACTATCAAAAGAACAATTTTTTCTATGGATTTTTTATCAATTTTTTCTCACACTTTATTTTGATCTAGTAGTGGCCACATCAAATTACGAAATTTCCAGTAGTTGCATGTCTCAGTATTGGCCACTTGACATTTTGCCTCCTTACGTGTTTAATATCATTAAATTCAATACCAGATGAACAAAATTGATTCTATCCAGTGTTAGGATAACCAACAAACGAGGAAACTAGGGACGGTCATATGATTTTACATATTTTCCAATGATGCTCTTCCTAGTTCAACCTCTGACTACAAGATGACATGAGCTGTACCTCCTTGTTTGAAGCCACTAGGAGACCGTGGAATCCTTATTTCTCAAATATAAACTTTAAAATGGCCACTACTGGAGCAGTGGCCACTACCGGTGCCGTTAAAAACCGTTTTGAATTTCTCGCAAGTATTGTATGTTAATAACCAGACATTCTATTGAAATGCTACGAAATGGATGATTTTACAAAATTTTATTTTCCTAAATTTTGGGGTTTGACCTTCTATTAAAATACCGCTATAATGATGAGTGGATTGGGATAGAATGATTGGTTTGCAGTTGGTTTAGGTTTTACGTTCATTCGAGTTCTGACAATTGTTAAAATACTGAAGATTGTGTTTCTCCGCAAGGTAGAGAAGCGATACATAAGATTTGCACCCCATTATCCAACTATCCACCCATTTTTCAATCTTTAATCATCTTCACCTGTAATAACCCCAGCTTCTGTTGGTACTGGAACATCACTGTCCAATTCTCTTGACTCAAGAAACAATTAACTCACACCCAGGATTCAGTAAGTGGTAAGAAAGCTACATGTTATGAGTGAAAATATTGAAGCGTTAACTTTATACATAAACAGGTAATTATAATTTAATATTAGAACTTCGAGAAATCGGTTAACAACATTTATCAAGTAAGAGTTTTCAGATTAAAATCACGATGTACTCAAATTGTAACCAAAATGCGCATGAAAGGGTCATTAGAAAGTAATTAAATGTATATTATTCCTATCGCAAGAAATCTCGAACTTTGTATTATTAGAAAACCAACACCAGAACATAACACTAACCAATAATTATTGTTATAAGAGTAAATCGAATACAAGAGGATGGTTTTGGTTCATGCAGCATGGCCACGAGCGAATTTTCAAAACCCTGACCAGAGATCCGGAGCAATAACATAGTCATCTCAGCACAGCTCGATGGTACTAACGAGGTGGGATCTAGATTCTGCACTAACTCAACAGATCAGGCATTGTTCTTAATAAAGAATGAAAGGAATTGAAGAGTTTTGCTATAAGAAAGTTATTAGGACATGCCTAGGATGTTGCACAAACGAAAATTTTGTAAACATGGAAAATTAATCAGGCTTATGAAGGAGCAAATGAAGAATTAGATATTTGGGTCATTTCAAGCGATCGGCCAAGATTTCTTTATTTATTTATTAATGTGCTGATTTTGGTACCATTATAGTATGCGACCTATTGTCACTTTCCCGATGCAGTACACGACCTACGGTTGTTTTCTTGCTCTCGCGAACTGAATTGTGGTTTTGTCTTCTGCTTTCACCTCAAGTTCGTTATCTGGTTCTCCCAAGTGTTTGTCACGTCTAATCAGTCCTGGCAGTTCGGCCAACCGGCAACATGCTACTCCGCGATCTCTATACCACTGTCATTTCAGATGAAGAGATGTGCGTGCAGTTCTTAAAGGGGAAAGATCACATCAAAGTCAACGGAGCAAGCAATTTTTTGGAGAGGCAGTTGGTCGAAGAGTGATGGCGTTCCCTAAATAAACGTTTTCTACATCTTTTGGACGGATTTGAAGAGTATTACATGCAACCCCCCTCCGTTACGAGCTTCTATAACGACGGAAGACTTCAGTCTAGTAAGTCGCATAGATAGGGTAGGTCGCGTACTATAATGGTACCCTGATTTTTTGGTCTGCTGTCGCAATTGGTTATAGAAGCTGGAGACCGGAATTGTCAGATCCCTTCTTCGCCTTGCCTGCTCTCTAAAACGGTCCTAAGTTTAGGCGAGTGTGCCTAACCCCAAGTTATTGTTCCGAAAGAAATAAGTTCTGCAACACGCATGCAAAATCGACAGCTCTTTCACGTGGTGAAGTCAAAATTTACATAAAATGTAACTTAACCCTTGAAAACTCCAAATGAAATCTTGTTCAAATTTCATCAAATCCTCACTTTTAAACAAAATTTTGTCATCTTAAATTATACCTTTTTGTATGAAGGTTGAAAAGAGGAAATTGGGAGATTAACTGTTGTGCGCTGGTAGCTTCTGGTGTACGGGCAGCCTGAAGAATTGTGAAGACCCTCAAAATTCAGGGGAGCTCTCGCTTCTGGGTTCCGAGAGTTGTTTTCCTAAGGGCGCTTACAGACTGGAGCTGCGATAAGAGCGAGGAAAGAGAGCTAAGAGAGCTGAGAATTGGCCAATTCAGAGTGGAGCGATACTGCGAAAGTCAGTGTGGTTCAAATCCATCTCGACGATGAATATTTCTTTGCGGAAAACCCGTCATTGAGAATCTGACTTCGGGGGCAAAAAGTAGAAGGGATTCACGCAATTATTCAATAGCGACATGTTCACGGGGAATTTCATCATTTGTACGATGACCTACGAGAAGATTCCAACATGTGTTACGAGTATTTTCGGATGAATATGACGACATTCGACTACTTGCTGGATAAAGTAGAGCGCAAATTGCTGAAGAGGTGGTCAAATTGCATTTCAAACCACATTTTGCCTGTTGAACGTCTTGCTGTTACCTTGAGGTAAGTACCTACACATTTTTACTACAGCTTCGTACCGTAATAAATGTTTTATTAATAAACGTTGAATTGACAACGTGAATATTTAGTTCAATTGCTTCAACATTAAAGGAGACTATTCGGCTTATACGGGAATAGAACACGGTAAATACAGTATAATAATTATTAATGTCCCATAAAGGTTTTTTAAGAACACTTAACAACACGTTACAGGATCAGGTTACATTTTATGTAAATTTTGACAACATCACGTGAAAAAGGGCACGATTTTGCATGAGAATTGGCTCTCATAAAGGGGGTTTCTAAAAGAACTCCAGATTTGAAAAGGCTGTAAAATTAATTTATTTTCACAAAAGAGCTTAAAAACATCATACCAATCGATTCAGGAGATCTTGAGAATTGAACCTGAAAAACAACGTCGGGCATATGCCCTCCCCTGCTAGCCTTACAAGCAATCAACCTGTCCATGAAATTCACCATAACCCGATCACACACATCAGCATCGATTTAACCAAGGACACGTTGAATTTCATGCTCGAGTTCCGCCACGTTTGTGTGTTTGTTCTCATAGACTTGAAAAAAAAGTCACATGGATTCAAATCACATGATCGATCTCCTTGCAACGAGATTAGTTGGTCTGGAAACCTCTCGCGCAGGAGTGCATTTGTTTCTCTGGAAGTGTGGCACGTTGCACCTATTGGAACCAAAGGTTCCCGATATCTATTTGATCCAATTGAGGCCATAGGATATCAGTGATCATTGTTCGGTACCTAACTCCGTTCACAGTGACTGCATTCCCATCTTCGTCTTCAAAGAAGAATATGCCAATCAAACCTCCACTCCAAATCCCACAACAAACCGTAACTCTTTGAGGATGCATTTCTCGTTCTTGAATTACTCTTGGGTTCTCAGCTCCCCATATTCGGCAATTTAGCTCATTAACCAAGCCATTCAAATGATTTTTTGATTGGATTGAGTCAAATGTGTTTTAATTATCAAATTTTTATTCCGTAGCGTAACTTTCCATGGTACCATGGTGACACAATCACGAATACAAACAAAATTCTGTGACAACACAGATATCAAAAATCACAAAAACGATGTTGCCAACAACAAAAAACAAAAAGCGCGGTCTTTTCAAATCCGGCGTTCTCTTTGAAACACCCCTAACTTATTTATTTCGGAGTAATAACCAGCCAGGCAACTAATACAAAACTTGGAGTTAGGCACAGATCCCTACAATTTGGACCATTGTAGAAAGAAGACAGGAGAAGGAATCTGACAATTTGGCTCCAAGCTTCTACCAATTGGTGCAACATACTAAAAAATCAGTATTTAAAAAAAATAAAAATTTCGGCCGTTTGCATTAAGTGACCCATTAATAATTTTTTCAAAATTCTATACTACTCGAAATGCACATGAATTTCGCGTTATGCACAACGAAAGATGCGAGTTCAAAATCTATTTCACATAAAATACTTGAATTATTACATGGAACATAGAATACTTGAATATTTGCATAGTATTTGGACAAACTATCGTTGTAGGAGCTTCGTCGTTTGAAAATTCGCTATAATCATGCCTACACAGCACTTCGGAAATAGTATTCATTTCAAGCCGGTGGTTTGATGAGCGGGGGAAAACGGGCGCAACAACAAAATCAGACATCATACACCCAGTAAAATTTCGTTCCTCGTCAATACTGACCTACTCTCTATATTTGGCTGCACTGTATAGGACTAAAGTAATAATACAGAACAGCGCCAGTCTCTCCTAAAATGAAATATGCAGCTGAAAACAACCTTATCTCATGATCCTACGACTAAAACGTCAAAAGTCTTTCAGAATCTTTTGAGTTGGAACTTACGTCGATCAAGTTGTTTTCGTGGTCAGGAACAGCAGTGTTGTTGTTGATCACAGATGGGTCACCTTCTTCTTCCATCGTCTTTCCGTCAATCATTTCACTCATTTTCTTGATGACCATTTGAGCTTGTAAAGCATCCTAAATTCAAAGAAGGTAGGAATGAACTTGGCTGGATCTAAGTCCACAACGGTGTAATTTATCATTATAATGATATGCAATTTCTCATAAACAAGTAAATAGTTATATTTATCAGTATAAACCGAACTGCTAAGAGCTATGAAGCCCTTGGATGCAAGACATACTATTATTTGGTCACTGATGAGTATGCTACTCTAGCATACATGACAAAATTGTCATGGATTATCTCCATGTTACATTGGCATTTCCGAGACTTGTGGTCATCAACATAAGTGGTCATTGCTAATCCAGTTTAAAAAAAACTTAAGTAGAATATTTAGGCGAAATCAAAAATTTTAGGACACATACCGGGGCAGGTATGAGCAATCTTTGTGCATCAAGCATTCAATAATTGAACTTTCCCACTCGAAATTCGTGAATAAGATGGTGATAAATTAGTGGGACATGTATCAAATGGAATCAGAAGGTACCCATTATCACGAATTTAAAACGGAATATTACAATGATAGTCAATGACCGTTAGCACGTTTTCATTTGGGTTTGAAAGGAGTGGGAGCTTGGGTGAGCCAATAATTTACAAACAGTTGTGACGCTAGCAGCAAGTTTGTGGGTTAGGAGCGTTGAAATTGGAACAGTAGCCTCTTATTCTTAGTTAATCTCATCAACTGAATCCGCAAAGGATCATTTACATGATGATTTTTATGAAACTGTTTCTCTTTGTATTCTTGAACAGTTTGGACGCAATAACCCCTTGCAACTCTCCCGTTCCTTTGATTATGCGCTCTGAACTGAGATTCCAAATGAGCAATACCCATTGACAGGGGGACGGCGTATGCCGGAATACGTTTGTTACTGGGAGGTGCTCATACTGGCTACTTGGAGGGTTTGTATGGAGACTGTGCTTCGCTACCCCTGCTGCGGAGGGCTGAAGCATATGCCCCTGGTAGCAGAACTAACCTAAAAGGATGATTAAACTCAAACAAGACTTCTCCAAGAAGGATTTACTTGTTATGTGAAAGACACTGTATGCAGACAATCACTTGCCATCGGCACCACCTATACCGTTTAAAGAGCTTTGCAAATTGATGTACAAATTTCCACGATCGAAACAGCAATAACCACGCATTTCATTGATCAGAATTGGAGTTCATTTCATGGGGTCAGATGGGGGGACCTGATGACTGAAAAACTGTCGGAAGACCACAAGTTATATGAAGAGGTGAGCAGTACCAGTATCTGGTATCAAAAACTCCAGTCAGTAATGAAATTAATGCTTCCCATAAAACCAGGCACTTCCAGGTGGTCCACCATCCCTGCCACACAATTGTAGTGTGGCTAAAGTAATAGGGGGTATGAGGGCTTCCTGAACCATCAAGAAAGAGTGAGGAATGAGAAACCCACTATTACCATAACAAATTGATGATCCGGAACATTAAAAATGTTTTGGGCCTGAAGGGCCCCAGGTACAAACTATCCACTATGATACAGCAGGATAGAAAAACCAATATAAAGAGCACAAAACTCAACTTTTTCTGTTAGTGCATCTAAGTAACGGATTAACGGCAATAACAGTGCATGTGGCTAGGGGAGAGATTCTGAAGACCGAGAATAGATCCCTAGTTAATACTGATTTATCGTAGGTGCTTAAGTTCCATGATGGCACTTTGAACGGACATGTGTTTCTTAAACACAGAGAGCGCTGTATCCAGCAAACTTTTCCCACATTGCTTCATGTATAAAAACATCTCTAAGGATGATTACCTGTTCAAGTGACTTCAGGCGTGCCTGCCTCCAAGCTGCCCGCTTTTCTGCCTTCAGTGCTCTTTGTTCCGCAGGGGAAAGATCTTTATCATCGTCGTCACTTAACAGACCCTGAAATTTTCAGCTTAATATAACAACATGATTCTTCACATATACTTAACAAATGCATGAGTGTATTAGCCTGAATCAATTCAACATTTTCAAGCCCCGCTCCCCAACGACAGCCAAGTTTGGTGGGCTGTATACCCTCTACATTTATTCTAACATGGGCTCATAGAATTAGTTTAGAAACAAAAAGTACGAGTCAAAGGGGTTGAATTCAACAAAACAGAACAGTGGTACATGTTCATATGCGAAATAGGGCTATAGTTCAAAATCTTTATTGACTATTTGCATTCCCCTGTATTATGTCGTCATTTGAGCAAATCCTTTCTTAGGGGATAGTAAATTAATTTTCAATTCACGAATCGCTGAACAATTATTACATCCTACATAATTAGAAGGTGATAAATTCTACATCCCAATTTACAAGTTGTGCTTCATCAATTGACGGAAAAAAAATTGAAGCAATTGAATTGAAAATTGAGAGTTTGCTCACCTCTTGGATGAGCCTTTCTTTCATTCTCCTTTCAGCTTTGGCGGTTCGTATGCTTCCCATACTGACGAGGCCATCCACTGGTTTTGGCGTTCTATAAGCAAACAGAAGGTCTATTACATGGGCAACGATTGTTAATTTTGTATTCTTATATCAGAAATATCTGAAATTCAAATGACAAATAAAGCTGATATATTTTCTTTTATTAGGGGAATGGGTATAGAACACGAGTGCATGGTATTCGTTTTTTAGTAATGAGTTTTTTTACTCGGTTGATGTGCATATGGTTTGAGTTTAGTTGACTAGAGCAGTCGTCGCCACGCAACCTTTATTGTGATTTCTGCAATATTTCGGCGACAGGATGGCCGCCCGCATCAGGCACTATCACCTGTTATTAAACGATAAGGACTCACATTATAATGTACTGAAGCAAAAGGCATGATTCCTAATGGGAGAACTGGAAAATATCCAGGAAAAGTTGAACTAAGAGGCTAAGGAAATTAGAGTGAGTAGTGATAGAGTAAATATTTAGGAAATTACAGAGGAAATGAACAGATTTTCTTTAGTCTCTCAGCGCAACTTATCCCACGAATAAACCAATCTTCACTTATACCAGTATCTGAATAATCAATAAATGAATAACACGTTTACTTTCATTCACTTAATCACATGTCAGGGCACATAACACCTCAACTACTGCTACAACCCAGCATGATGCAAATCAATTTTGGTTTATTATTCAATAATGAACCATCGTAATCGCTCTGAAAAAAAAAAAAAAAAAAAAAGTCTAACCCCCCTGAAAATTTCATGGTTTACGTTTCAAAGGGTGTAGTATCCGAATCTGCAATAACAAATTTTCCGTCCGTGCGCCGTACGCACGATTTCTCCCAAACGGCTGGAGCAACAGATCTGAAATTTTCAGGAAAAATCCATCTTGGTCCGACGACGCCCCAATTCTTGAGCCAGCTCTCTCACTCAATTTAAAGTGCCCTTTAAGGGCTGTCAAAGTATTGTAAAATCCCTAAAAACCTCAAAACAAGTCGAAGCGGCCTAAATTTGTACTCTTTTTGAAGAACATACCATGAGGAATCGAATAAGACCCTCCCCACGTCCCGTAGGTCAAACCATTCCCGATGTATGGCCCAATTTATGGTACCAACATTTGCGTTTTTTGGGTTATTATTGTTTGTTTGTAACCTAGTGATGCTGATAGCGTCGAGTTGTAGTGAATGTGGATACTGGAGTGATAACCGATGTGGATACTTGTAGTTTATAGCCGATACACGGGTTGAAGCAGTCTGCATGAAACGCTGATAATATTTAGGTAAATATTATTCAATATTATTACTGGGGTAAATGAGCATTCTTTCACTGGGGTTTATTATTCAATTGGCTTGTGTTCATGATTTGAATCTGTACTAAGCTTCGGAGTGTGCGTGTTTCACAGGTGATAGAGCGATTATTGAATTTCAGGAGATATGCATAGAGCACGTAAATCTGTTCTCAACCAAAATACCTATTTGGATTGATCAGTTGACCATATTTGTGTGCCTCCTGAAATTCAATAATCGCTCTATCCTGTGAAACACGCACACTCCAAAGCTTAGTAGAAATTCAAATCATGAACGCAAGCCAATTGAATAACAAACCCCAGTGAAAGAATTTGCAGCGTTTTTTGATTAAAGATACGTTAGATACTAATCTAAACAATATAATTATGCCTCCATATCGTAAGCCAGACGTGAATCGCTATGGTTCAAAAAGCGTCAGCGAGAGTTCCGCTCAACTGAATTTCCCATCTTAAGCACTTCAATAAATAAATTCAATATCTACAAAAGCCTACAGTAAAGATTTATCTTTCGATAAAATATTCAATCATATTCATTTCATTATACTTAACAAAATTTAATTTTTACGAAACATAAATATATTCCCAATAATAACAAGCAATGTAAACATAAAAGGAAGGATCAAGAGCCATCTAGTTTGATTAGTTGACTGATTCTGAACTCTAGCAACAAAATATTATAATTAAACTCTGCGACCAGATATCTCAGTATGACCATGCCGCTCTATAAACTGCACATAGTTGAGACCAATTTCTCCCACTTAACACCCCCAGTAGTTCGTTTCTGTTGAGTTCAACACTGCCAAGAAATAATATGGTAGCAACCAAGAAGAGGGCATCGAGCAATAAAATGAGTCTGATGCAACATGAATTTGAGTCCTTATCAATTAATAATAGGTGATAGTGGCAGATGAGGGCGGCCATCATAGCGCCGAAATATTGCAGAAATCACAATGAGGTATGCACATTACATCTACCTTATATTACATCTTAGTTCACTAGAAAAACGAAATAGTAATTGTAGTTTACTAACTTGTTTCTACTTGGATCAGTAGTTTCATTTTCTGGGGCCAAATCTTCAACATCGAGATCTTCATCTACTTGGGACCAAGCACTCAGGTCAGATTTGGTCATTGATGCAATCTTCTTTTCTGTAATACCAATAATGACAATAATAAACATGTTACCATAAACATGTGACGGCTATTTTATCACAATATACAGAATCAAACTTTGTATGGTCATTTTGAATAATGGTGAAGAATAGGCAACGTAGGGGCAAGGAAGATATAGTTTTCTACAAAAATAGTTAACCACACGATAGGAGAAAGAAGCCCTGGGTAAGTTTGTTTCACTTGAAACTTCGGTTCAAACCAAGAGCAGCTGCAGATAAGAGTATGAGCCAGTAAACCGAAAATATGAAGAAAAAATCGTCCATTGAAGAGAATCCGTTCTAATGGAACAAGACTACCGTAGAATACCCGCAATAGGGACTGGATCCTGAATAGGGACGTTATTGGTAGAACGAGATTCAAGTATTCCATTTGGGTAAAATTATGCTTTCTGCGTTAATGGGTGGCTTACTACGATTACATCCAATTTTAATAGGATGTCCAGGCGGGTGGAGGAGATGGACAGGCAGGCAAGGAGGAATAATCTTATAATAAAGGGGCTTACATCCGCTAATGGAGTTGTTTCACCTAGCGAAATAGTCATATTTTTTCGTGATGTTCTGAAGGTGGAGATCGCAGTGGACGCATTCACAGTCGTTTTTTCCAAAGTAAGCGCAAACGAAGGGGGCTGTGTGATGATATCTTTCTTACGAAATGAGGACAAATGGAGGTTGCTGGGACAGACCAAACGTATACATAGTGGAACTGGGATAAGCGTAGAGCAAGATTACCCGGAGGAGTGCCAAAAAGTAAGATCAAGGCTTTTGAAATTGCGGAAGGAGAAGGGTGGTGAGGTCGCGAGGGCACTCAGAGAGCACGAGGGGCTATCGCACATTGGACGAAAGAGATGCTTTTTTTTATAAATCCAATTTTAACTTGTCTATTTCTCATAGTATCACTCCATTTAAAAATGCATGAAAATAAAAAACGCATCAAACACAAATAATTAAGACGGCAACGGATATTTACCTCAAAAACTGCCGAATAACGCAGTATGCGCTCTTATCTGCAGCTGCTCTTGAAAGAGCAGGAGCTCAGAGTAGGAGTTGCCAATGGTTCAAACAATAGTAAAATTCATTCAACTTGATTGAAAATATCTAGCTAAAAATGGATACGTGATTCGGCTACTTTACCTTCCTCTTGTTTAAGCTTTTCAACTTCGTCTTGACTGAGGAAAGTGAAGACTCGTTCTGCAAGCAAACAAACGTCAATTATTACAAGCTGAGTGATTAGGGCACACATTACTAAATTAATATAGATCGAAATTAATATGTGTCATGAAGAGATGGATTTCAATTTGTCGTAGGCAGCACTATGGAAGCATTGTTTTCACTTTCGAAAGAATCCAAAACCCATTTCCACTCTCATTTTCCGAACGTGTCTGCCCGCAAAACTTTCTAAACAGCTTACTGACTCTCGGCTATCACCTTTCTCATAAGGTGCTATCTCGGACCCCAATAACTTCAGGAAAGCCTGGTTTGCATTTTTGTGGAAAGGCTCGATGTAAGCTGTACCCACCAGTGTGTTTGCGTGTCTAGAAACGTTATATATACCAGTTGAAACGTGCATTTTACGTTGGAAAACCAATCCCTACATTGATTGAGAGCGTTAAGATCACAGGAGCGCAGTGTTAAATTGAGTCATGCGTCTCACAGGCAGCTAAGCATAACTGTTCAGATGACGAGGTGCACATAACAGCGAATCGGTGGCCCTGGAGGCGTTTAAACTCCCACGTTTCCACAAAAATTGGTAACTGGGCGGATTAATTAATTTTAGTAAAGTTCCATAATCACCTATTTTTAGTTATAAGATTTATTCCATCCAATCAGTATTTGCTATGGATGAATTTCGGTGGATCTGCAACCTATCTAAGTCAATTATAAAAACGCAGCAAATTGCTACTAAGAGGTTCATTATTTCTGTATCAGGTAGCCCCTTAGCCATAGGTAGTTTTTCTTGCAGTAGTCGATTTTGGAACTCCGGAGATCTAGGTCTCTCTTTCAGATTCCTACAGAACCTCCAAACCCTCTTATTCCCATTCGAAGATAAAAAAACATCCAAGAGCGAGATCAACTCACTCTAGTAGCAAATGTTAGAATCAAATAGCATGATTACTGTAGTAGCAGATATTTTAACGAAACAGTTCAGTTGACCAAAGAGGTCACCTGGTTCCCCTTTTACAGCCCTCCTACTTTATTTCACGACAAGCAACGTGCGTAGTACAGGATATCTTGCACAGGAACGTGTAATGAATGGGAATCCAACTCACTCCACTAGCTACTGTTCGAACTAAACAGTATAATCCCTTTAGAAGCAGATATTGGAACCAAAAGTATTAGTTCCAGAGTTGCCTTCTATAAGGGTGATTCTAAAAAACGCAATTTTCAATGCTGAAATCGTACAACAGTGAAACATCACCAAATTTCTTCCGAAATTGTATATGGTTTCTAGGGATCACAAAGAGCAAAACAAAGAACAATATGATGCTCTAATCACAATTTGAAATCCAAAATTCCAAATTTAAACAATTCAATCACCAATCATCAATTCAATGATTTGATGGTGGCAATGACAAAAGTAGTTGGTTGGTAATGGGAACATGGAGTTAATGAGCCTGTCTATTCAAGAAATATCAGGTTTCCCAAACACCAAGGTTTATTTTGACGTTAAAGTCATTTTAACGTTAACCCAACACATCAATTAAAAACACGCATATATTTAAATGTTCAAAATTGATAGAGTTGTCCACTAATGTACCCCACTGAATGATAGACTCTCTTCATGCTTGCTGGCAACTAACTAGAGAGAGGTTAGTTGGGAAGCCTTCCCCACTCTTTGACAGTGTCGCCACACACTTCCGAAACTGTCAGTCTTGCGAATTTCCCTTGTTTGCTTCCCTTAGAGGGGCAAAAACATTTGGTAGGCGGCACTGATGATTTCTGTATATCTTATTTAGGATCGAGGGAGAGGAGATTGAATCCTATTGGCTCAAGGAAGTGAATGGGGACGGGAGGACCAACCAATGCCACTCAAGGCTTACAAAGTGAAAGGGGCACAAACGGTATCGTTATGGAGTGGTGGGGCCAAACTTATTGCAAAAAAGAACCCAATAATGGAGAAATATTTTGAGGGATGACATCATTTAAACATTTTCCTGACCTATCACTCTTAATAATTTCGAATTTTTCTAGCACATCCAACATACCCTTTGGGCAAAAGTGAGGAAATTCTACATATTGCCTTTTGTCAGATCAAAACTAAAGCTATGATTGGACTCATTCATATGACATGCAAAGGCAGAATCCCCTTTGTTGTCCCTGAAATCCTTTTCATGCTCTTTTATTCGTTCCCTAAATTTCCTACCAGTTTGACCACAGTACTCAAGCCCACATGAACATTTTAGTTTATAAATCCCACTTTTATCCTGAACGTCAATTTTTATCCTTTTGTAGGCTAGTGTAATAGTTGTTTGTTCAGCACACCTAATTTAATGGTCATGCATGTTGTAGTTCGCTAAATACTTGAGAAAAGCGATAATTTACGTGAGTAAATTTCCAGAATTTTAAGGGTTGTGAAAAAGTGCAATGAAGAATTCTGAGAATTTTCAATTTATCAAACTTTCTGTCCGAGTTTCTTTTTAAAAATTGAACCGAGACATTGTCCAAGGTCAGTGACCTCGGAGTCTTATAAAGAGAAGCCTAAAGTGACCTCGGAGAGCCAATTTACAAAGAGAAACCTACAAGCTAAAATTTCGTTAAACAAACTGCACCCCATTAGTTCTATGGATTAGCATAAAAGCTTCTACTGAAACACCATACTTCCAATTTTCTAGTCTCAGAAATAGACACACAGGTAGTTGGGAGCCTAAAGAGACACTATAACAAGCATACGTTTTTATGTAATCTTCTTAAACTTTTAGAATTAGTAAAATAATTATTTCTGCATTTTACAAGTTGCCTAGCTGATAATTCATTACCTGGTTTGGGAGATGGCTGATGATGTTCCTCCATGGCCTTTTCAAAAAATTTGAGCTTGTCGCTGACTGATGCTTTGGGCTCGGGTGTCTTGGATTCAGCACCATTTGTCGTTGTCTAAATGTGTAAATAGGATAAAAAATGAAAATGATTGAGAACAACTTCCTTTCCTTTTTTTTTTTTTCAAATCACAGGTTGTCCACAAATAAGTTGTTCATTCCCAGTTTTAATAACACTTCACTCGCAGATGCTGATGTAGAGTTACCATACAAACTAATATAGATCATGCAATATCAACAAAGAAAGTACCTACTATAAACCTAAAGGGAAGTTCTGGGGGGCAAAGTTAGTTGACATTATTTATCGAGGCCAGGGAGGGGAGGAGTGCTGTTGAACACATCTTCCCAGGAGCGAGGGCTGATTGTTGGCATCGTGGAGTAGTTGATTGCTGGCGGTATAGGAGGCGTTGGCGGAGCGGAATTGTCTTCCCTATCAATCACATCGGCTGATGATACTGGAAGGTCAATGCAAGAAACCGGACGATCTCGACCTTTCCCACGTATCACAATGTCCTCAACGACTTCCACTTTATCAGACCCAAACTCATCCTCCTTGTTCAGGGAATGGAGGGAAGTGGACGTGATTCTCTTGGAGGAAGGTGACATCAAAGACACTAACTCTGAAATCATCTTGTCCTCTGGTTTTCTAGCTGCTGCACCCGTTTGACCTTCAAGGGCTCTCGTTTTGTAATCACTGAATCTGAAAGCAGGGGCTAGTTGTGAGCCTGTTTTCTTCCCTCTTCCCTCATCAATTCTTTTGCATATGTCGACTGATTTGAGGCCACTGTCTTTAGTTGCATTCGTTCCGGTTTTGTCTAGTTGACTACCCAAACTTTTAGAGGACCACTGATGACCTCTTTCTTCCAATTTGGACAAGGAGGAATGTGAGTTTCCAAGATTCGATTTGGAGGAGGGACCAGGATCTTCCTTGCTATAAGATTTGGATGAATTCCCTTTGAGGAGTAAATCAGACTTTTCAAACCTCGCTTTGACATTTCTAAATTGCTCGGAGGCCCTTGGTGGGGTTTGACTTCCATGTATAGCCTGAAGACGAATGTTTTCGTAAACGGTTTTATCCTCTTTTCCTTTAGGAGATAAAGGTTTAACGTCATCTGTTGATTGCTCTTCAGGCACTTTAGCGGTGGGCTTAGGTGGAAGGGATGGTGGTTGTGGGTGGGTTACCTCAGCACTTACTATGGGTGTGGAGTTTAATGAATAAACAGGAGTAGACGTTGATAAAGGAGGAAGAGAAGCGTAGCCAGGGGATGACCACTGTTGATGCTGTTGCATATTCGATGGCATTGGGTATGGAAGGAAGGTGTTCTGGGGGAAATATGACGTTTCCAACCCTGGAGGCCTCATCATCTGAATATGATTAGTAGCACCAGGGTAGAAAGCGTACCCTCCGGAGAACGGATAAAAATTCTCATTCGTCATATAAGGTTGGGGAGGGAAAGGGAAGAACGTTCTAGTTCTAGGGTCAACCACGAATGGTTGATTAGCCCCAGGCTGAACGGTAGAAGAAGTAGTAACCTCATTATTAACAACGTGCAACGGAATGGATACATTACATGTTATTGTAGGGCTCGTTGCTGGGATGGTAGTAATTTCTACTTTTGAAGGAGAAGGAATTTCTTTCACCTTAGTTTTAACTATAGACGTTGTTTGTTCAAGTTCCCTGCCATCCTCGAATTGCAGAAGTTCTTGCTGTCTAACCTCGCTGTCAAACCTCACAGTTTTAGCTCTGGGAAGAGTAGCACTCTTAGGATGGCTGAATCTAGGCGAAGCCTCTACTCTATCACCTTTTGCTGCGATATTACTTTCAATAATTTGTCCAGAATTATAAGAGTTGGAATTCGGTGCCGCAACTCCATCCAATTTCACAACATATTCACCCCTTGATCCCGAATATGTTGGTATATCTTTCTTAACCCACCTCCTCCCTTTAATATTGGTCGTAGAGAACTTTGATTGCTAGGTGAATTGTTGATAGAGCTCGACAAAGACGTTTCAAGTGGGGTCCCATATTCACCAGTTTCTGTAGAATCTGTGCCTCCCGAGTCGTAATTTTCTGCAACAGCGTAGTTTTCACTACCACCAGACGTTGAAGATTCGTTGTCACTTCCAGATTTATCAAGCTGGAAATGAACCTGGGCATTCGGAGTCGTATTCGAATTGGAAGTAGCGAGAGGTAGATGTTTCGTGTCAGTGACACTAGTTGGGGAGCCTACAAAAAATTTGGGGCTCGAATCTTCTCTAAGGCTTTCAAAACTATGCACTCCTGGTCTAAATTTAAACTGAGGACTATGCGATACACTGTCTCCGATGAAAGGTTTAGGGCTGGAATGTTCGTCTAATTGAGAGAACATAGGTTTGGCTGTGGTCGTTTCAGGATAAATTTTAGAACGCGAGAAAACGGGAGACGCAATTGAAGCAGGTCGGACATTACTGTGATGAATATTTTTGTTTCGAATGATTGGGATTGAAGATGTACTGTTAAACGTTTCTGTTTTCTCTTCGTCCGGATCCTTGTAAACTCTGGAGTACCCACTAAACGATTTTTTATCAGTAGGCGAACTGAGTATATCAAGCTTGGCTAAGGGCGAAGCTGAACCAAGATGACGCTCGTCAATCGGTTGATTGAGTCTTTGTTTTTCAATCGCTCCCGATCGGGCTGAACGCACTTGAGTTTGTTTCGAAATGAGAGCATAATCGGCAGGAAGCGCCAGACGATGATCATCGGTCTCCCCGAGTCCTCGAGTTTCAACACTTTTGTCACTTGTGCTACAGTTAGACGGATCGTCCTTCTCTACAGTACCTGGCTGTAAAAGAAACGCATGCATGTCAGTAATGGAAGTTTTGACGTTGTTTTATCTAACGGCACGGCACACAAAAGCGAGGGATTTTCTGAGCCACAAACAAAACAGACACACCCAAGAAAGTTTCCTCTTTATTGCGATACATTTTACTCGTTCCAATGATCAGAATAAATGGATACACTATAGCGAAACCTGATCCACAAAGACGTTTTTTTTTTAGAATATAATAATATCTTAGTCAATTAGTATAATAATCAAGAGAAAAATTCATACACATGAATAACAGTATTGTAATAAGTACAAAGAAGAATTCACGATTTGCAAGGAACATAAGAAACGCATTAAGACTAGTGACATTGATATATTTCGAAATATTCATATCCAGTACCGTAAAGACGGTTTCTGCAGGTTTAATAAAGCAACGTTTTCCCCTCCAAATCGGTGAGCGCTTTTCAGAATAAGCAATGATAGAACCAGAAAAAATATATGTATATTTTTTCCATTTTACTAAAGTCTGAAATTCCTTAATTGCAATGCTCGGCTTTAATTTTCCTCATAATAGATGGAAAGCAGAGGCGGCTTGTCAGGGGGGGGGGGGGGAGGTAACCAGTGGTGGGCCAAAAGAAAAAACAAAGAGGTAAAATATAGTTCCTACTCGAAATAATCCTTTGATTTACTGAAATGTAGGAATTTCTTCATCCTAGTGACATTTGAGTTTCACAGCACTAGATGACACTGACGAAATCGCCATAACACAACACAGTGAGAGAAACAGATCCCTCTGCCCTCTTTCGTTTCTCCTCCCATCAATCGCACCAGCAGTGTTGCCATTTCACCAAATTCCGGTATATCTAACGTTTTTCGATTACCCAAGTGAGCGCACATAATCTTGAACCTACTGCTGATACTCCATTTTGGAAAAAAAAAAGAAACTTTTGTAGGGAGTGAGGTATATACTACTATATTTCCCCTCTCGAGCCTCCAACCTCCATGGGAATCGCTGCTCAAGTCTTTCAATTTAGGTGAGTGGAACAGCACAAATTAGCTTAATTTTAGCTACAGTAAATACTGGGGTTTCCTTGCCAAAATCTCACTTGCTACAAGCAGATCTCACTTCCTAAATCTTAAGGGGCTATTGGCTGGATATTGTAGGGCGTGAGAGAGTAGGGAGTGAGGTTATAGCCTTTCACCGCCTTTACAGGCCACAAATCAATTGAAACTGGTTGAACCAAAATGTTGTCAACGAACATCCAACAACTACACTAATTGTCAACAAGTGCGATCAAGTTTCACTTGCCACAGTCAGAATGTTATTGGAGTAGGGAGTGGGAGTTAAAAAACCCACACTGCTGTCTCCTAGGATGGTTTTCCCGGTAGAACTGACTGGCAAGGTCAAGGCAAAATACAAAAACCAGCGTTGGGACCATCTTGAATAAGGGATGCGAACAAAACAGAAGCAACTTCATAAACACCCTTTCCTGTCAGTGGGAAGCTACTTTTCAAAACATTGTAGGGAGTGAGGAAAAACCGTGTGACACTGAAATAATGGGGTGATAAGACTACTTGATTTGATCCAATTTGTTTTCCTGAGGCGGATATCCATTGTAGATGGTATGTTCTTTCATAGTGTAAGTGGATATAACAGCCCCAATAAATAGTAGTAGTGACGATGGAAGTTGTATACCTCTTTTTTTAATGACAGCTGTAGGGACTGAGAAATACAGGCCAGGACAATCTGAATAGCAACCCAACATTAAGTACTTCAAGGTAGTAAGTTTGGTAATAGATAAGAGATTGTAAATGAAGTATACGGATGAACAGCAAATGATCAGTGGTATTCCTCAGATTTACGAGGTTGAAACGTTTTGGCAAACTACACTTCAAATATGAATGCTACAAAGTGCTTTTAAAGCAGAAATCAACCATGGAAGCCACACTCCAAATATCACTGCAATCGCACTGAAACCTTCCAATTCAGTATGGAAAACACTACACGTTTCACAAGATAAAGGAAAGTATGTGCAATCTTGCATCACAGGCAAGATCATTCACTGCACCACTCTTTGTCTTTTTGGCAGGCTTCCGACAAAAAGTTTCAGGGGTTTACAGTTTAGTAACTCACCCGAACACCTAAAAACTAATGCCATTTTTAGTGGGACAAAGTCCACAACGTAAAATACAAATAATTGACACTCATGAGCGTAAAAAGAGCTCGCCGATTTGGAGAAAACCCCGCTGTGAAACTTTTTCTTGTACTTCCAATGTACAGAATTATATACTTTATCTTTTCTTTTCAGCCCAATTTATCAGAACATCAATGAACCACTTTTGCATATACCGGCAACACACTACAACAGCAAACAGATTGTGTAAAACATATGCATTACAGAAGCACATAAATCAAACTGATACATCGTTCAGTCACGCATTTAATGTTTAAATCATTGATGAATCATTATTTTTAGCATTACCGCAGTTAAGTCGTTCTGTTTTAAGTAACCTCTAAGGTACCTACTCATTTTTGTAAGGAGCATCTAGGGAGTACAGACATTAAAACGAAGCCATCAATGATTGGACCACAAAATTAATATAGAACGTGGACTTAACGCGAAACAACCACATCATTTATTAATAATATAAATCTCTTGTTAATTAACTAGCCAACGAAGTAAGACGTTATCTGTCTTGCATTGTAATTCAGTCGATAAAAATGTATGATAAGGGAATTATGATCTAAAATAGTTCATCTAGATAAATGGGGAATTCGCCTCAATTTTAAATTCTGGAATTTCAAGTCAAGTCCGATAATAGGGCCGAAGAATAACGTTTAATACCGGGAATAGCCAAGGGCGAAAAATTGCCGTACGAGAAAATGTCTAAATGAGTGAACCTTCTGTCAAAAAACACGCAAAAGTCGAGGGGGGCTTGTGACAACGTCATGTTTGCAGCAGCGAAAACTCAGTTGTGGAGTTGGGACGTAAAAATAGAGAGTGTTTCCTCCCCGCAGAGGCAAACGGTGTAGAGCGCAAACCTAGGGAAACGAAAGGCAGATGCTAACTTTTCAAGAGGTCACGTGGTCTCCTTACGGTGTCTCCCCCCGTTGTCAAACGGTCCTTATCATAACCTGACATCCATGTTTTGATTTTTCCGTCAGCAAAGTTTACTTGAGTTATAAATTACGCTCACTTGAACATCTCAATCAGAGTAAGTTGCCTTGACGTCAACTTAGCGTCGACACAGCAATTGTCACTAACATTTGTATTGTCCCCAAAAAAAAAACTCGTTTTTATTGAAAAAATTAGTTGGTTTTAAATTTCTATGTTACACTTAGGACTGATTCGGATAATGGGTGTTACTGTTGGCATCTATCGGCATTCTACTGTACTCAGTACAAGCTGTACTCTACGATACTTGTACATGTATTTCCTTATATTAATGTACTACAAATGCTGAGATAAATGCAAAATTGCAGAGAAAACTGTATGCACTACAGAAAAATGACCAACTTTCCTCATTGATCGGGGTGAATTTCAATCACCAGTGGCTAACAGGTAGCATTCAAAAGCAGTTTTGAGGTTGTCATAGTCAGCCAGATTGGTTATCAACCGATCAATTCGACCAATTTGGCTTCCATCATAAACATTGCTTAATAAAATTGAAAATAGCAAAGAGGATTGTGGAGGCTGAAAGAGTTGCAAACTCTATAACACTGTTATCAGTGAAACCTTCCTTGAGACCACACAGCCCGAGCCCGGCTTTGCTTCCACGCCGCTTTGAGCTCTGAGTTTCCAGTGCGTTCCCATTGCGTAAGGTCTAGGTCACTCAACTACCGCCAGGTTCGCTAGTATCACACCGCATAATCGCACCGTAAGGTCACTGACCGCAGGGAGGAAAAACTCTCTAATGCGTTGAAAAGTTTGAAAGTTAGACAACGGATTCGATGTCGCTGTGAAATACAATTCTGTAAGACCCCACTTAACGTAAATTCGGACTACGTACATTCCAGTTAACGTAATGTCTTACTCTTGAAAATTTGGTTCAGATGATGAACAATTTTACGGGGAATGTACAAAGTTAGGGTGAACAAATTTTTCTGGATTTTGAATGCGGCGCGTGGAAGAAAATGGTTCTTGGGCAGATTTTGGTGCATGCAAACCACGCCAACATGCCTTTGTCTCAGTTCTAATGAACATATCGTTTCGTATCTGTGGCAAAAACACTCTCACCCTTATTTAAATCGCTTTCTATTTAAGTGATCTTTGTTATTTTCTCTTAAAACTCGTTATTATCGTTCTTTATTAAATACCATCAGGGTTATGTGTATATTATTATTATTTAGTTGTGAAAAACTGTTGCTGCAGCTTCTGCAGTCATGGTTTATGCATTTATTTGTTTATTGCCTTATATTTTCTTTATTTGTTTATATTTCTCCTAATAATAATGTATTTACACTTCAGCTGTCATTATTTAGCAATAATATTGTACAAACATTGAAATGGGTGGGTGTGGGGACGATAGAACGGATTAATCCCTATTTCCAGTATTTCTAATGGAATTACTAGGTCCGCAGTGTGGTCATTTCGGAGTATGGACATTGTTCAGGATCGGATTATGTACGTTAAGCGGACCACTACTGTATATTGTTGTTACATTCACGCTGGTAGATTTCATTCGGCAAAATCCCGATTTTCAAGCTTCAGAAACCAGAGATTCGAAAGACCACTTCTCAGAGTTCATTTTTCGTGTTGATGCTTTGAATTATTATTCCTACAAGAATGGTTCGAGTCTGTTCGATACTTATACTCGGCTGAGCAACACGCAGTTCGTTCAAACGTATAGTTTAGCAGTATATTTCCATAGTTTTCTGCATTCTCTCTCGCTGGTATACGTTCAGCACACTGACTAATACTTTCTATAAAGTCATAATTCGCTCACCTTCATAAAATACTGGTTTTTCTTCCCCTTTCATAATAAGTTTTCACTTGAGCTTTACTTGAATTACGACCAAAAATACATTTGAATGAACATTGTCTCACGTTTAGTCTTTGTTTACATTATATATCTGTAGATAACCCCAGAGAGAAGGGGTCTAAGCGGGACTATCCATTTTCCTTAAATTGTTTGGATCCTTTTTCCTCTATATCAGTGAACCCTCTTCCAAACCAAAAGTGAGGCGAATTCCCCATCTACTAAAACTTCAATGAAGTGTAAATCAAAATTAAAAATTACCATTGGGAGGTTGAACACACAAGAGTGCAAAAGTGGAAGAACCTCCATGAAGTTCGATATCAAATGCGCTGGATATGGAATGAAAGGAACGTGGTCAATCAGGAAGTTGAATCCGTTAGCTGTCAAAACAGCCGGTTGGAGAGAAAAAATATGTTATACCAAAAATATACTTTGTTGCATTTACCCTGTTTTTCGTAATCTGCGTGTGCGCAACATTCAAACTCTCTGATAAACGGTTTTCCAGTATTCTGGAGTTAGGTTAAGTTAGGTTAGGTTTCACGCTACTTCATACTTACTGCTGGTGCACAACGTAGGTAGTACAATAGTAGTTACAGTGGAATCAGAGAAAAATGTACAATCCAAGAATGACATTGTTCTAGAAAAATATTTGGACGTTATCATATTTTCCCAACCTCAACACAAACAAGATACGATTGATGGAGTTCCTTAAACAAAATGTAGCGTGAACACTTTCAAAAAATAAAAAATAAAAACTAGTCTTATTAGTCTTAATTTCGGACTAAATTAAACTATAATGGAATATTTACACATATTCTGGAGGAAGATGATTGAGAAGACAATGAAATTTGAATGCTTAAGATATAAGAATTGTCCAGATTACACACATTAAGGTTTCCTATTTTAATGATATATCTTTCGAAAGTTTCATAAACAAATTATTTGACGTTTGAACCGAGCATTTTATACGGAAATAATTGAACCGCTGGAGATTCTTTATTCTAACGAAGGAACTTCTTCATCTTTCAACGAAACTGTGAATTTAATCACAAACAAAAAGTACATCGTCACACCAACATAAAGCCGCAAATGGGTGATTCGATTCATTCTCACCAAACAATCGTAAAAACGAACGTCAATTCGTTCATGACTTTAATATTCAAAACTCGTTTCAAAATATAATCCGAAGCGGATCATTTTAGAAATTCAATTTAAAATTGTAAACGAAATAAGGAGATTTCCACCTATGATCCAACCTTCAAGTATCACAATCGGGTCCCTCTTCACCGCGATGATATGGAAGATTGTTGACTAACACCCAGTCATGCAGATATGTTGCGAAATATCTTCATTTCACAGATAACATAGTTTGCTAGCTAGTAATACGAATTCTGGTAAATAATACGCTCTACCGTTTAATTCTTAGGAAAAAAATGTGGGATATTCATAAGATCTGATCACTTTCAAGGGAAGTACTGATATAGACCTTTCACAACTATTCAACTTGGACCGCCAACAAATCGATTAAAAAATAACAACGCTTTCACGCTACAGTATAACCCGTTTAAATTTTATTGATTTTTTTCTCGTAATCATATTTTAAATATCTCGTCTTCACACTTTCATTCAACCAGCTAATAGTGTCAACAATAAAATAATATATATTACACATAATTTTATAAAGGCAAGGCTTTTTTTTTCGCACTGTCAACGACCAGCACACTCCACAAAAGCACCAAGTGGATAACAATGGATTCATTCTACTTGTTCACAACACCGGTAAATTCTTAATTATTTGGCACAATTCAACACTCATAAACTGGTAAATAGATTCAAATTGTTATTTTCTTTACATGAACGACTTTGAACCAATAAATATTCTCTATAACGGGCGATGGACAAGTGTCGATTTTGTAAAATACCTGCCCATAGAATTACACATTTCTTTTCATTCACGAATCTAGCTACGGTAGTATTTATGTGAAAAGTTAGACACTAAGGAATTAATTCAATAGTAAGCGTTAACATTAAATTATTGGTACGTTTTCCCGTATAGCCACAGTGTATTTTTTAGATAATATTCATCTGATTCATAAATAAAGTAGCTACGAGGGATATTACAATAGAGATGACAATGGAAAATTACCCTTTTTGTATCCTATGACGATTATATAACAAATTAAAGAGACAGGAGCTGGAAGCTGGAAAAATGGCACTCAGTTGTTTTGGCTGTCGAAAAGTAGTTGCCCTAGGCGTGAAGGACGTACCCAACTCGAAGGTGCATGTTTGGGTTAGTAATATTGCCCTCGGTAAGTCAATTTAATAAATTTTATCCAGGCGAACTTCATTAAATTTGGGTTGAAAGAAAAAACCTTTTAGGGGGGTAGAGGTAGCAGAAGAAGAGGAAAAATGTATGTGTTGTTAGTGCAATAAAAAAGATGGATGTTCCAACACTCCGTCGAGTTAGTTCTTCATATGCTCATCTTGATTATGTTTGGGACGGTACAACAAAGATTGTATTATCTAAGTTAGCGAATACGAGATCGGTGTATTTATAAACGTTTGTATGGAGAAACACTCTCTAATCAGATGGGCAAATCGAATTAAACTCTTGCCCACGTAGGAGCGACCCTGCGGTTTTCTGAAGACGGGTCTGGCAATGCGGTCAAATCGGAGCCTCCAGGTAGTGGCCTGACGGCTCGCATCGGACTCTAATTACAGTACTTGCGTCTTATGCAATTCAAATGTCATCTAATAGTTAATTCGATCATGCCATCACCAGAATCGTGATGTACATGAAAAAAGGGACACAACGAGTATAAATTTGAACTGGAAAAACATACCTAGACGTTATGTAAAAATACCCAATGGCGGTTTTCGTCAAACTCAAACAAAAATGGGTTTTTTCCCATGTGGGGTATCGTGTTCCATGTAATTTTGGACGCTGAAGCGATTGGAGTGGGTCCCAAACCTGTGCGATTGACCCAGAGCAAGGAAATCCATTTTCATGGGGCAAAATGGTGCAAAATGACATTATTTCCGTACTTTTTCAAGCCCCATCTCATCTGACAGGATTGGATCAAAGAAACATGAGTTTAAGTGTAATAAAGTTCGACACAAGAATAATAAACCCATGTGTAATCAAATGTGCAGCGTTTTTTCAATTTATTACACTGTTGCAATACGACCACACACTTGTTTGATGAGGTGTTCCTGAACCGAATGATATAAAATTTAGACTTGTTTTCCTCAGAACGACGAGAACATTTTGAATCTCACAAAAAATCATCAAATCCAATCAAATCAAATCATATCAACAAATGCAACTAAAACGTCTTGCGTTAAGAGGAAGATTGAAAGGGGCTTTACTGCTGCTAATGAGGGATAGTCGGCTGAGTTAAAGGGTGGGAAGGGGTTTTCGTCTCTGCAGTCCGGGGTCGCTCCTATATGGGCAATGGTATAGAACCAATAGAATGGAAAAATGGAGAGGGATAGAGGCATTCAGGACTGATAGTAGAGAGTTTGCGGTAGCCACTAACGAGCCCTTAACGTCACCTACACGGGTCCAACCACGCGTGCCCTTGAGGTTTAGTTGACAACGGGTTTGTTTTAACACGTTCAGTGCGTATTCCGAAGTGAAGATGGCCCTGGCAACCTGAGACTTTGGATAATAATGATCAAAGTAGTCAATAGTTAGTTATAGGGTGGAACCTCAGCGAAATTTGGTTCTTTTAATTAAATTTGGAGCTTATCGTAGGGTATGCAACATCAGGATGGTGAGACTACTCTCTGTATCTTGAAGGTATCCTCACCCGCAATACACACTACACTTTTCCCATCCATATTAGTTTAATTTTATTTCCTCGTATTGCTAGAAAATCGATATTCTATCTATGATTTTGTTTCGAATATAATTTACTCAATCAAGATGGAAACACGATACAAACATCACAAAACTCCGCCTTGACACATAGACACTTGATACTGAAATTATCTGAACAACCAGTTGAAAATGTCTCCGATGCTATCTGTACTCCGACTAACTAGCAACAGTTTATTACGAGAAACAGCATTCAACGAACTGTGGCAATATGGGAACGATCTTGTTGGTGGAAGTTCCACCATGATAAGCGTATGCGTCATACGCACTGATCTTGTTAACGTCACCCGTTTGCAGACTTAGATGGGACTATTTAGATCCCTAACCTTCCATTTCTGTAACATTACTGCAGGTATATCTAGAAATCCCACTTTTAACTGTACATTTTCCAAAGTTCGATGGAGTAGGTTAGAAAATTAAGATGATGGTATAAATGGGTTAACTGCAGAACAATTGGCAGAGATTTTTGGTAGTGTCAGGTTCCGATTGGCAGGATGGAATGTTGGTCAAGTATAGCAACCACCAGCATAGTCCTTCTCAAGATGAAAGAAGCTTATCCTCTTAAATCGAACGTGTTCATTAAAAAGCCAACTCAAATTTGTTGTAATTGAATCATTTAAAAGACTGACTGGATATTTTAGTTTACATTTCAAGATACGTAGATTCCAAAAATAGCGGAGAAAAACCAAAGTTACACTGGGATTGGCTACATTAGTTCTGTAAGAGCAATTGGTCAAATCAGGGTTTAAATTTCTTAAAAGTATTCTTCAACTAGATCCGTATTACACTCGTTGAACTTGATGCAGTTTCTGGTGCGATGTAGCTGTCTCAGACATTCAAATGTTTTCCATAGACAATTTACAGTGTTTTCTTCGTTCGTAGAAGCCCAAAATATTCAAGTTCACGAGAGTGATCGGTTTCACATAAACCAACGAAACCAATTGATCGCGGTGACTTGCATATTTAAGAGGAAATTTAGACCGGAGCACCAGTAAACCCCTAACCTAGATTTGGGATGGTTTATGAAATGCGTATTGGAGTCCGTTGAAAGTAAAATAACCACACGGACGAAGTCTTGCGTGGACATCATCAAAGCAGCAAAACTCGGCAACACAAAACTTAGCAAAATGGAAGTTACTTTTGACACTATTTCAGTACTTCAAGCAAATTTAAACACGCTTGATAGTAATCACCATATTGGTCAATCGGAAAACTTTGAATATGAAGAAGAGGAAATTAACGATGTTGATAACATAAAATCGCAAGAGCATTGTTTTACAGAAAATTGTGAAGGAACAATTTTAAGTGTGGTCCGACGGAATAATCCAGTTTAATTGTATTATTGCAGCGATATTGGGATACGTCAAACTCGATTTTCAATGTGTGTCGTGTTTTGTGTAACTCGTCAAGGACTAAGACTCAAATTAAGTAGTAACTGAGTTATCTTAGTAAGATATGGCATTTAGAATACGCACTTCCTGGCGACATTGTAGGACGGAAACGAACTTGTTACACATTAGTGAGTGCACACTTTTACAGGGACAGCAATCGTGATTTAGACTGAACTGAATTGAACGCTGAAACAAGGCCTTGTTCAATGATGCGGCGTAAGTCAGTACCTACGTGAACTTTTAAATCACTCCCAATTTTAAAAATGAAACAGAGACTCCATGGTGTATGGAAGCCCCACATTAGTTGGACAGAAAAGGTTCAGAACTATACTGGTTAAGGGAGGGTTAAATATCAAAACTGTAGTTTATAACGGCAGTTGAAAATTAGAAGTAGGTACTAAAGTCGGAAAAACATTGACAAAAATAATGTCTTCCATTGTCATTAAATGCTAAAATGTTTAGAAAATATTGCGACACCCCATGAGATGGCATACGTCAATAGTCAACGACACTGACTGTACAGAACTGCCGGCTTAATTGGTAATAACACAGCCTCATTTATATAAAAACTAGTAGCCGCTGCTGAGATGGGGGCGATGAAGCCCCGAATCCGATCCATGGATGGAGTGGAGGGCAGCAACTGATGGCTTGTCTACGAGGGTCGAGGGTGCTAGGGAGGACCTTTTCCCCCAACGTTCTGGAAAGTCCAGTCGGAAATGGAAGAGGAAAATGAAATATCTTGGAGTTTCAGAATATAGTGGCTAATCACACAAGGCAGTGCTGGGTTCAAGAAAACATGATCGCAAGAGAAGTGAGATGAATTTCCAAAAGGACACCAGAGAGCAAAGATACAGGGAAATTTTCGTATACAATTTGGTAGTCGGCGCGTGTGTTATCTACACAACAACTAAGGAGAATCTTAACAGTCGTGTAATATCTGCATAATTGTTGCTGATTGATATCTGATCACCTTTCACCCCGTACGTCTAAAGATGAACGTTCTTGGGGAAACGGTTGATCAATTGGTTCAGGGGCAGCTGCTGGAAGGAGCACAGGGAGGTCTGCACCCCCTGGCCAAAATGAAAATGATACCTGATGATAATAATAATATTATTAGTATAATATTATCGTATAGTTTTCCAACTTTTTCTCATGAATCTTCATTGAAGAGCAGAAGAGTTTCAAATCCATGCGCAAAACAGAGCCTCTGAGGGGATGGTGGAGTCGTGAGTTTGGTGAGAGGGGGTTAGGTTCTTGCTGTCCAGAAGCACAAATCAGCCATGCTCTGAATGGAAGAACCTTGCACAGAACACGACGTTTGATTCTGGGCTCAAAGAATGAATCAATGAGAGAGCGCCCGAAGTTTCAGGGAGCATACCTAGTCATCCGCTCACCCCCTAGAATGCGTGCATATAACCAACAAAACACACTCCTATCCTATTATCAGTTGATTGATCCCAACCCTTGTGACAGAACTGAATTACCTGCAAATATGCAATCAATACAGTCTTCTTTCTTTCTTTCTGTGGCGCTACAGTCCTCTAAAGAACCTGGGCCTCCTCTAATTTGCCTGCAGTGAGGGCCCTAAGAATACTCCTGACGCAGTCCCTGCGTGTCGTAGAAGGCGACTAAAAGGGACACCAGGGTGGGCTGGCAGCAGGGCTCACCCTTTGAGGCGGGGGCGGAAGAACGTCCTAGACGTCAACGGTGCCGCCTCCAGGTTGAGTGAGCTGACCTACTGCAAAGGGGCAGGTGGCACTCCTTAAGCCAAAGTGACGGCTAGCACCTACGGGAGGGGACCTTATACAAAGTGATTATTTGGACGCAATGCCACTATTGAAACCTCAACAAAGAATCAATGTAAGTGCTATAAAACCTCAAATTGACAGAACTGCAACAAACCTCAAAGGCAAGAAGAAATCGTTCCACAATTCGCAAGTTACTCAGTACTACGAAAAGGTAGATTGGCTCTGCAGATGAGAGGTGTGTAATAAACTTTTCTGCTTTCCTTGCCTGCTTTGCTGCAATAATACGAATGAAGCTTGGGTTTAAGATGGAATTGGGCTTTCACCTCCAAGATGATTCTTGCTGGGAAGATATGAATTTCACCTGTTGCAAAACACGATTCTCTGAAGTTTTACAATCATTTCAAAATTTAAATTGTTTTAAAAAATATTTAGGTACGTACTAGTGAAGGTAGGATTGAGTCGTTTGTTTCACGATTTGAAGCCGAGAAAGCGAACAAGATTGATCTCGTTTGCATATTGGTAGGTGAAATTGGATATGACGTAGCAAAGCACATTTTTGTCGGTGCACCCCCTGGGCTATCAGGGCAGGAGCGGCCACTGAGTTGATTAGTATAATTTATGCTGGGGTGTTTGCGTAGATGCAAATTATAAACGTGGACAAATGGATGGAGTAGGAGTGAAGTGCAGATAGACGAGTCATCATTTCAGGCGAAACAAAAGTAAAACAGGTCAATTGCTGAAAAGTGGCCGTACGCCCCTGCTCCTGTTTGGGGATGAAAATGCTACTAAATCCACGGCAATTTCGGATATGGGCAGCTTATTCAATTTAGGAGTAATAGGATTCGTCCATAAAAACGTAAATCAACTGGAAAACTTCATAGATCCGGTCTCCTGTGCACACAACCCAAATCCTTGTGGAACCAAATCAAGCAACCAATCATACGAAATTAAAATGCGCGGAGCCTCAAATCTTCTGGACCTAGAATTGATAGAAAAATAGTGAAGATCGTGTAATCTCAACGTTTTTGGTTCTTCAGAGACCTCAAGAACTCATGGTTGATAGCTAAACACTGACAATTATGATGACAGCGATCTTCTCAACAGCAGAGAAAATGTGTTCAGATAAGATTCCGATAAGATCAGATGTATGTAGATAGCACCATAACACCTTGTGCGGGTAGATATCGGTGGTAGACGTAGATAACACACTGACCGACTATCTAAAATGTACTCTCCAAATGTAATGGAGTTTTTCATTTAAGCATTACACAGGTTTTAAGAAAACAGACTACCGTTTCGTTAAGATACCATAATTTAAATATTCGACCGATATAGTCTTTGATACAAATATGCAAGCTGGGTCTTGATAAACCAACACAAAGCGAAATAGAATGACCGTTCACAAGATGAACAGGGGGTGATTGAAATTTATACTGGACCCTGCTGATTTCACTGAACCCCAATACACAGAAAATCGATATATGGAAGGTATCCGTGAGGAAGTTGAAACGAACTTGAAAACTTTTGAGTTTTTTCAATTTCTTAGTTCAACGCCTCCTGGAAACTTACCCGTAATTTCACGTCATGGATGATATGAATAGGTAAATACGTAGGTAACATAGGGGAGGAAGCTACCTAATTCTACCACTCAATTGTAGCAGATATACTGTCAAATAAACATGATACAGCCATTTTAATATAACAATAAATAATCAGTATCAGTGTTTTCCAAAATTTACTGCTCTTCAACGTTACAGCATCTGATTCTTCACAGCATATTCAACAATGTGTCATTGCCTTACTTTCGACAGTGCAACTCCAGGGAAAGCATTACCTTTGTATTAGTTTGTTCATGAGACCAGAAAATGATGCAGACAGGTTCTTTTTTCAAGATTTACAAAACTGCAACTTGCAGGGCCAACTTAAGACACCATACGATCGTCATTCTAAGTGTTGCAGCTCCTTAGAAGCAAGAAAAATTACATTTTCTCTTATCCATACCTCCTCGCCAGGTAGAAAACTCTTCGAACCCCGCCCAGCCATAAAGTCGACCATTCCCCAACAATTGCTTCATTAAAATTTCAGAAGTATTCTTTCAACAGTAAGTAGATATGAATCGTTCCATCAAACATGAATAGTTCTTGCCTTCTCAGATGCCAGAACTAACCCCAGATTATTTCCAGGGGCAGCTGACAGATTCCTAGCAAGATTCAACAAGTCCATTCCACGGAAATGAGGCTTCTCTCAACTAAAAAATCCTCCTTCGAATTCTTTCAAGTTAAATTCAGGAAATTGGAATCCTCCGAAGAGGTCAAATCGTTGGGTAATGTAATCACTTCCCCATTGCAGCTACAAACAGCTGTCAACGTCAAGTCTCCTTCAACAAGGTAACTAGGGTGTTCCAAGCATTTACTGTGATCTTCGTTAGAGTTATCAGTAGATGGAACTGGAAGGAGCAAATTCTCTGCAGATTTTTTATCATCAAGGGTTTACTATAAGGCATACAACCAACAGAAATCAGATCTGAATTAGATAATCAAGAATAATTATAAAGATCTGGTCCCAACAATCAGGACATTGGGATACTCCGAACAGGTTAAATCTTTGGAAAATGAAATCACTTCCCCATTGCAGATATAAACAGCCAATTGTAACCAACGCTCGTCGTCAAGACAGTTCCTCAACAAAATAACTAAGATGTACCAAGCATTTATTGTGATCTTCTGATGTTTAGATCAAGATTTAGGTTGGTTACATGAATTCATGAAACTGGAAGTAACGAAGTCTCAAAACATTAAACACATTCTTGGTCACATTCTTAATCACCAAGGCTAGACGCTATGGCGTACTACTAACGGACCAAACACCTGAATGGGACTGTAAAGAATCTAGCAATAATGGAAAGCAGTGTTTATTCAGGAAAAATGGAACTCTGCCATCTTCAAACCCTACAACTCCAAGGCTCCCAACCGAACCGATTTCCAGTACGAGGAGATGGACAAAACCATGGTGATCATCAGATCTTCGTCTGTCCTTGAAAAGGCAAACTAGGATTCATCACAACAGCACTAACAATTTTATATAAAATGAAATCCATAATCGCTCTCCCTCACGTACAAACTAATAACTAGGTACAACCAATATGAACCTGGAGTTGCCCAACAAATGCTAGTGGTTGTTTCTCATAGGATTCAACTCGGGATGAGCTTGAAATATCACTGCATATACATTATTCAGATAGCCGTTTCAGTTTATATGACATAAATATCTGCAAAATGAAAACTTGCCGTAATGTGCCACAAAACAGGAAGAATATTTGGGCCCATGTAAAACGGGATATTTACAAAGGTAGCCAAGTGCTTCAACATAATAGAAATGATCAAATTAGGGGCAAAGCAGTAAATAAAATATAAATACAATGAAATGTGCCTTATTGTTTCGATTCCAAGACGCAGTCTCATTTCCAGAAGAATTAAGATTTCAAGAAAATGTGAATGTCGACCGTACCCAAGTCACACCGAGTCATACGAACAAAATGGGGGTCATGTTTTGGATGACAACAAGAGAAATAACAATTGGTAATCAAAATTAACTACGTATTTATATTATTTACGTTCGTTGTCAGTTTGATGTAGTTTTGTTTAAATTCAACACGATTGACATATTAACCGCTCTTTGGATCTCTCAATCCATCCAGAAGTTTGTGACCGCTTCCTGTACCTATTCGTCTGATCCGAAGCGTTGTCCACCTAAGTGTTGTTTTAACGTGGTGCCACTACGTTAGCCCGGAAACGAAAATGCAATCACGACAATGGAAACATCCTGAATCGCCGCCACTGAAGAAATTGAAGAAGACGCTCTCCATAGGAAAAGTGATGGCTACGGTGTTCTGGGACTGGCAGGGTGTCTTGCTTACCAAATTTATGCCTACAGGGACGACAATAAATTTGGACAGATACTGCGAAACGTTGAAAAAACTCAAAAGAGCCATTCAAAATCGTCGGCGAGGAAGATTGACCAAAGGCGTTAGGCTGCACCATGATAACGTGCGCCCGCATGTGCCTTAATGGAGGAATTCGGCTGGAATGTGGTTCAACAAGCCCCCTACAGCCCTGATGTTGCTCCCAGCGACTATCACTTGTTATCATTTAAATGATAAACAGGAGTACAATCCAGTTCTTAGCCCCAGCCCCCCCCCCCCCCCCTGCTCAACACTCCTTCAACTAACCTTGGGTGGGCTCCTTATGCCCGGCATCACCACTTTTCCATCCACCCAAGGGGGTCATTCGTGTACCTGCCACCTTGGTAAGCACAAGCCTCTCTGGTGCTCTGGTTGAATCTACAGATTTTTCCAGGGAGTTGGTTAGGCTTAGTTAGTACCGTTTATGAACACAGAATGCGCTCACGTAAACCCTTGTTAGCCCCCCCCAAGCTGTAGCTTTCATCTCTGTTTACTAGCTCCCCTCTGAGCTAGAATCCCATATTTGTAGGTTGCATAGGCAATTTTTCATCTTCAGTACTTAAATGTGTAAAATTAATCATTTAAATGAGCTGGCTGTAGAACCACAATGTCTACGCTTTTTTCCCAAATTGAAACAACACTTGGGTGGACAACGCTTCAGATTGGACAAAGAGGTACAGGAAGCAGACTTAGGTCCTGTCTCCCTTTAGATCATCTCTTACTTCATGTCCATAATATAGTTAGTATTAATCGATGTTAGTTAGTAGTATTGATCGTTTGTTAGTTTTAATCGATGCTTTCCTAAGTTTGTGCGAAGTATTTTGTTACTAAGTTATACATACTCGTATTTGTTCAAGTATTGTTCATATTAGAAAGGTCCTTTAAACCTTCCCGAAAATCTGATGAATGCTAGAATTGTACTCCAGTTATTACTTTTTATGTCATTGATAATAATTGTGGTATTCTCAAAACGAATCTTGATCTACTATATACGGGACATTCACATACGTATATATTTGCTAGATGTCCTTCGATAGTTTTGAATTAATAGCATAGTGCCCCTATGACCCTTCTTATATTTGATCTACTCATTCCTAGAAGTCAGTTTGTATATGTTGATACATATTTAGTTGTACAGGTGTTTGTAGTGGTTATATAAACCATCGTTTTCCATGATTTTATGAGTGACCTTCTCCCACACAGGTTATTTATTTTTATTTTTGCAAATTTGAGCATTAATGATCGTATAGGGTTCTGGTTATATGAAGTTATTATTATTATTTGCTTCTTTTAGCAAATCCATTAACTTACTTCAGTTTCTGATTTCCAAAGTATCGTTTATTTCATATGATCTATTTCAATTTGAGACTCTTTTTCAAGGTGACGTTTACAAACAAGTACTTTGGCAACTACGGTACTTCTATCTAGAGCATCGAAATCAATTTTATCAATTCCAAATCACATTACATCCTCGTCTTGAAAGGTGGGCACATGTAAACGTTTTCAGGTGGAAAGTAATTAAAAAAAAAAAATTCCCCTTACGCCGCGGTCGAATGTAGCTCTACATATAGCTCTTCAGCCAATAGACCTTTGACTAAATATAATTTAGCTATTTTTGACCATTTGACCATGCTCGTTGTTGAGTGGCAGAGGTAACAGGACGGGTTTGAATTGAATTGAAACCAAATAAATCAATAACAACAAATAAAATGTAAGAGAAGTTCCGTCTTAGACTCAAAACAATAAGGCATTTTGGTCACTCTTCTTTACAGAATAGTTTAACATTATTTTTACAACATGCTGTCCGAGAGAAAGGAGCACAACAATTCGTAATTTAATTAAAAATGACATCCATGCGGGATTTAGTAAGAAGGTAACTGCCGAGTTTTTCCTTTCTGCTCTGGTTAGCAAGGATAGGGGAACTTATACATGAAGTGGTGGTCATGATTAGAAGCACATGCTTTTTTTCGTTGTAATTTGGATACAAAATTAAAAAAATGACAGTCGTTGGTTTTTAAACATACAATCCAAGTATGGTGCATTGAAGAAAAAAATGCCTACAGGTGTGATTATAGAACGATCAATGGAATAAAAGGTTAGCAACTTTAGCTTGAAAAAATGCGTTTCTTAGTTGTAACCCCGATAACGAAGTTTGGTTTCTGATAGAATCGGCAAGGTGGAAGTTTGTAGTATCAGTTGTATACACAAGGACAGGAAAAATGAGTAACGCAATACAAGCGTTTCTAAGCGGATTCACTAAATGTTCTCAATACATTTGTATGTTTTGAACTTTTAACTGCAACAAACGTCATCAATGAAATACATTTCCAGGAATTATACATTTCGAAAGGTCAGAAAATCTAGGCTTTCCATACATTGGTAAACATTGGTGCATACTCCCACCGTGAGCTACTTCTTTCAAATGTGAAGATTGATCTTTGCCCGAGTCATTGGTGATTGCTTTTATTCTGAGAACTGAATTCTAAATAGAACTTCCCATAGAGCGGGTCGGTCTCCGAAGGAGATGTCAGGCCTAATTCACATAGAACGGATGTCGAGTGGAGACAGGGTGCAGACCTTCGTGTCTTCAAATATAAACAGAAGTGAGATGGCGATGGTGGGCAACCCCCTCCCTGACTTCTGCTTCCAGTTCCATGCCACTCGTTCCCTTCTCCACAATGCGGGATAATTTTGTGTTTAACGTTGTATTTTGCAAAGATTTTGGGAAGTATACGTGTTTATACGACAAAACTCTAGCGGACTATTGCATCAGTAATGCGCAAAGCCAGGCCTTGCAGATGTTCAAGATTAGTTGAACTCTAATTATTTCCATTTAAATGACATTTCAACGTTTTTGCACAACAATTTAAACTCTTTACAACAATAACTACATTAATGTACCATTCAGAAGATGAATGGCGTCCTTTTTCACTACAGTTCTACCCTTTCTGTGTGCATTACAGGGTCACAGACCCCTGCACATCCATCCCTGATCAGCGCCACGTCTTTCCCTGAAGTCAATTTTGTGTGAATTGGCCCTCAGACCAACACTGCCCTACGGTCCCTACAGTTCGATATAACTCTTTCTATTTTCGAAATCGATTCGTAAAAACCCATGTTTCAATCAAATGCTAAACTTTTCAACACCATCAATGATACTTTTATAAGGTAGACAATCGTTCAACTAGTCATTCTAAATTTTACGCACCTATTGCGTCAAGTGTACAATGCTACTTCTTCTTTCTAATTCTCTAATAACTAATAACGACAAAACAGAATAAATCAGATAACAAATTAAGAAGTAAAATAGAATTCAACACATCCGGGTTATAAATGAGTTGAAATTATACTAATTGACACACTATGCGAGGTCCAATGATTCAAACAAAGTCTTAGGGCATCCTCAGGTTTTTATATTAGAGAAATAAAGTAATTTTAATAAAAAGCTCTAAGTCATTTACAAACTATAACCTATTTATACCAAATTAGAAGGTATTTAATGTGCAGTTGGAATGAAGAACAGACCAAAATTATTTCATGTGCATATTCACATGAGAGTGATCATTATATAGACACACCTTTTTCGAAGAATTTCAAGCACTTTGAAATCAAAAGAAAATTTTGAAAGAAATTATAATTGTCAAAATGCCACATAAACACTGACAAGAAGGATTTGATAATTACACTTATGAGTGTCATTTGATGCATGTGAAATGCAAGTGCTAGCAAATAATTAGCAATGCACCATGCAACATGAGTCTCACATTTAGAAGAATGCTCGTGTATTTTGTAAAGTGTTATGAGATTCGCTGTAGTGTATTTGGTAAGAACTTGACAATTTATTGGCAGTTCTCTATTTTACTTACATTATGTGAGAAAGCAAAGTAGGAACGTGTGTATTTCGCTCCAAGAATCAAGGTCACAAGGTACTCGGACATGAATAATCAGAAACAAAAAATGTACCACCAGTTTTGAAGAATGTGCGATACTTGTAACGGAAAGGATTAAGATACGTAAAATAAACATGGAAGTATTAGAGCAGGGGTGCTCAAACTTAAACTGCTGGCGATCTACCTCTATATTTTTAGACTACTTCGTTTTAGACTTTATTCGTTATTACATAACAAAAGAGTTACATATGGTGTTAAACTTAACTAAGGAGTGACTTTGGATGTTGAAGCTTGGCGCTGCATATCCTCAGCATACTTTTCATAAGATGGTGCGTAACCACTGAGTGCTAATCGCAAGCATGATGACATATGATCGTCAGTTAGTCGATTGCGATATTTTGACTTAATTATCTTCATTTCAGAAAATGCAGACTCGCACAAGTAGTTGACCCAAACATTGCCGTCAGTTGAAGCGCGATTTGCCTTAGATTCAAATATTTATTCAGATATAAAAAACATCAGAAATTTGTATCAGATGCTGTAGCTTTCTGCACCAACTTATTTTCAACAGAACATGAGTTCATATTAAACTGACTAGCTACTTCAGTAGCTAATTCCTCAATGTTTTTACATGAAAAAGGATAGCTCATAAATGATGCTATATTTACCAATTTACTGCAATCATAAAAACGCATTTCGAATTGTCCTAAAATATATGATAATTCAGCCTCATACGTATCATAATTCAACTGAGGAATCCTTGCTTTCAGTTGATCTATCATAAGTTGCAATTTACTTTTGAATGCGTTTATTACGCAAGCAGTGTTATTACGTAATAAATTTTTGGAGTTTTTTCAATTTTTTCTTCTCGAGATCTACTCAAAAAACACTCGCGATCGACCGTTTGAGCACCCCTGTATAAGAGTAACTATGATTTTACAAGTTTCAAGTTTCATATCAATGAAGGTTTACGGATACTAAACAGATGCTATAATTACAATACAAGGACAGAGGTTTCTACATCAAAACTAAAAATACCTAAATTTGATTAGAAGGTTATCAAAGTGGACCAAAGCAGTAAACTGGGGAAAATGGACGTTTATCATAAATAAACCAACAAATAAAACACAAAAATAAAAATAAATAGAATCGGTAATATAGCTGATCAATGGAAACGAGTAAATTTTGGTAAACTTATCGAGGTCAGTACAAAAGGCATACATGCAGAGTGGCACCACTAAGCGAACGGACGCACGACAGCACTAGGAGGATGATGGGTTTCAACGACATTCAACACCAATGTACAACAGATATAACAGATAACACAAAACCAACTGGGAATGAACAAATGATGCAAAATAAAAATGTAAAATGAACAAAACAAGGCATGACAATGAACATGGCGCACGAGGCATGATTTTTCAATATAACGGATTTCTGGAAAACAAAAAGTGCCCAGAAATAATCCAATGAGAAGAAGCTGGAATGTGGGTAAAATAAATAAATAGGAATAGCGACGGACATCAAACAATAGGCGCAACTTAAATGGGATCGAGTCGCTGTAGCACCAGACCGTCAAGATGAAGGTGGTGGCTTGAAGCATGCAAATGTGATTTAAAAAATGATTTTTTGATGCTTGTAAGATGTAACTTAGTGGTATGTAATACCTTCAGTATAATGATTCTAAATCTTGATATGAAATGTACAACTTCAAAAGCTCCCTGAGGTGAAATGAATGATACTGAAGTTAAACCTTAATAGCTGTGAATAACTAAAGTTAATTTTATGAGTAAATGAACGCCCTGGAATTCCAAATTACTGATTATTTCAAAGTGGTTAATTGAACCCCGTAAGATATTATTGGTGGAAAAACTCAATCGTGAGGAACAATTACTTGACTGTGCGTGATGTCCGCAATGTTAGGTAACCTTCAAAACAAAAAATTATAAGCAACTATGCTTGCTGCGACATCCGTCTATGTAAATAAAACATTATATACAGTGGTAATAGATTATAGATGTGTTTTTTGAATTTCTATAAGAAGTAACACATTAAACAAATTCAATTTTTGATTTTCTTCTGTTGAAGTGAATGAAGTTGAATACCGAGTACAGGTATTCAAAGCAACTACGATATGCTTAAAATGACAGGTCGTACTCGTAATTGTAAGGATGGAATGCTACTTACATCGGTGGCGGAGGAAGGTGGGGTCTTGTCTGACTGAGGTGCTAACGTGTGTTTGCTCATCACGATGGTTGTGGTTTTCAGGGAGTCGCCCGATTTCGGACCACCGGGGGATTTGGGTTTGGCCGCGACTTCGTTAGATGCCGCGGTCACTGCGCCCCCGCTGAGGGCCAACATTTCAGCAGCGCGCACCACGTCCATAACCTAAAACCGCGAGGAATCAAATGAATAAAATTTCTGATCTAGAAGAACATTGGTAACATTCAATTAGTAAAGAGGTAGGAATATACAGGGTAGATAAGACCAAGCGTTATAAAAATAAAAAAAAAGCGGGAGATCATTTAAATGATTAATTTTACACATTCAAGTACCGAAGATGAAAAATTGCCTATGCAACCTACAAATATGGGATTCTAGCTCAGAGGAGGGGAGCTAGTAAACAGAGATGAAAGCTACGGCTTGGGGGGGGGGGGGGGCTAACAATGGTTTAGGTGAGCGCATTCTGAATTCATAAACGGTACTTGCTAAGCCTAACCAACTCCCTGGAAAAATCTGTAGATTCAAACAGAGCACCAGAGAGGCTTGTGCTTACCAAGGTGGCAGGTACACAAATGACCCCCTCGGGCGGACGGAAAAGTGGTGATGCCGGGATAACAAAGGGTGGAAGGAGCCCACCCGAAGGTTAGTTGAAGGAGTGTTAAGCAGGGGGGGGGGGGGGGACTGTCAGGTCGGTCGCTAATAACTGGATTGTACTCCTGTTAATCATTTAAATTATAAATAATTATAAAAATTTGTTGTACTTCAGTACTTTTTTCAAAATATTGAACGATGGAGGTACTTTGGGTTCCAATATCAGGACACCTCCTGATATAAATTCAAACAAAAAATATAAATATAAATTAAAGAGTCTGCGAAGCAGCAAAAGCCTTGTGTTCATTTTTGGGAGCCAAAAAATTTTGGTTGTTCCACTAGCATTTTGTGTTTCATAGCCTACTGAGCAAATTTGGTTCCGTGTCTGTCTGTCTGTCCGCATTTCCTTGTTACAGCCATAAATTCCACAATTTTGAATGAATTTAGCTCATATGTTGAGGGATTATGTGGATAAGGTCTCTTGAGGTCTCACAGGAATTTCATCACAATATAATCAGCGGTACGCTCTGCGCGTGCACTAATGTTAAATTTTTAAAACAGGTATAACTTTCACAATTAAACCTACTGTTTCCCATAACAATCCACGTTTTTGCCATAAAAAAAAAAACCCCGCGTAATATCTCTTTAAAACAACTTTTTTCAACCTTTGATCACAATTTCAGATTCAGAGTTAAATTTGAGCACGCCTAGTGCACATTTTTAATGAAAAACAAACTCCTAAGGCCTGCAATTGCAGCTCAAACAGTGCAATTGAAAAACAAGTTTTATGGAAGTTTCTACTTGTTAACTGCAATTCCAAAAACGTGCTGAAAGCTGTCAAATCTCTGGGAAACATATCAAATTTCCTAATGGTATAGATGTTCACCATCGATTTCATGGTGAAATGCAATTTTGAATGCGAAAAAAACAGGTCCCTCTCGTTTCTTTTGTTCTTCTATCTGTTGCAGCCATCATCCATTTCAAACAAGTTTTAAAACCTGTAGGATCAATTCATTAAAGTACAAATCGAAGTAGGTCCACTCGGAAATCAGGTGATACAATTTTTGTCCATTAACGGGACTTTTTCCTCCAACTTTGTCACGGAATTAGGTACCTACTGTTTAGTCAAAGTTATGAACCACCTATTTCAGCACAGTATTGTCAATGATTACAGTTGACATCTAGAAATATAAAATCCTAAATTTATGCTGACAAATCAAGTTCATCATTTACCTTTTCAGGCGTTGATTTATCCTTATTATACTCTTCGACTTCCAAGCCGTGTTCCTTGATGTCTTTCTCTTTTTCTTTCTTTTCATGCTCTTCTTTTTCCCATGCTACCAATTCTTGCTTCATCTCTTGCTCCTTTGAGAAATACAATACAATATCAGTAGGGCAGTCAATTCATACAAATAACTTATTTCGTCAAACACAATTTATACGTTCAACAAATTCCACCTGTTCAGTTTACATATTTAAATGTTGTTTACGAATTTAAACAACATAATTTTGATTGTAACCGTATTTTCAAAAGAAGTACAGCTGTCCCTCGATAATACGAAACTTTTTAATCCGATGCGCTGCTGGCAGCAACATGCATCTCCCGTTTCTTTCCATATTTCTTTTAAAAACTTACATGTACTGTCATTTTGTGTCCTGGTATTAATAAATTACATGTACCTTTACTGTTTCTTCCTTTTTTTTAAACTTCATTGTGTTCAAACGCATTAAGAATAAAACATCTTTGATAATATGACATTTTTGGTAATCCGACACTCTATCAGTCCCTTAACTGTCGGATTATCGAGGGACAGCTGTAATTTGATTTTTGATTTCTTTCGAGTTTGGTGTACTGACGGCACGATACCACCGATATATCGAAGTATCGATACTTTTTTGGTATCGGAACTGATATTTGTATCGATATTTTCTCAGTGATACTCAAAACCGATATATCGGTATCGATACTTTTCCCGAAAATATCGGAAGTATCGATATTTTTTGCCGATAAATCGGTAATTTCAAGCCAAAATAAATTACTAGTAAAGTATCATTACAAAAATTGCCATTATGGAGCTAATACAAGATTTTAAGAAAGTTTTGTACCCTCGAAAATATACATACACTCAATAAAAACGATATATCGCTTGTAATGTCCTTCATCGATATCTACTTCTTCTACAACCTGCTAGCTGACTGTAACCTTCTCATTGTTTACTGTTTTGTTTGTCTTTGTCTATCTGGATGGTGGTATATATTTTGTCTGTCTATCTATATATGGTACCACCTGCATATATGGTGTATAAACCTTCATCTTTTTTCAATTTCTTGGACTTTGGTTTTAAAAATAAATATTTGTAAAAAATTAAGTATGTACCTAAGCTGATTGCTTGATGAGATCCTTTCCCTTTGCAGTAGAAGAAAAATCATATACTTTTTCCATGAACATTTTTTTTGGACGGTTTTTAAAATATTGCTTGGTATCGATAGTATCGGTGGTATTGATAATTTGAGCCAATATATGTCAAAGTATCGATACTTTTTAAATTTTGGTATCGGAAAATATCGTGTATCGATACTTTCTGAATAATATCGTACTGAAAGCAGTATCGATATTTTTGAGTATCGTGCCGTCCCTAGTTTGGTGCACTAATGACGACACAATGATGTTAGAAGCTAGTGTGAACCTTGACTGCGAGAATGGAAATTCTCACGAATGTACCGGCTTCATGTTTTCGAGAATATAAACGTAGGTACACTTTCCATCCAAACAATTAAACCTCACTGTTTACAGCATCGAATGGTGACTTCTATAACTTGTGATTTGAAAACCCACAACAATTATGAAGTTAGTTATAGCGAAGTAATGAAAAAATACTTACTCGCCGAATGTTATCACTTTCTTCTGTTTCTCGATCTAAGCTGGACACACTTTGTGAAGCAGACTTATTTTCTTTTGTCAATTTCCCTTCAGCCTGTAATCTATCAACTTCTGCCTTATCATATCCTGCAAATAAGGGTGGATGATGAAATTTCGGCAAGAAATTGTAATGAAAAAATAAACATATCCTTAATTTGAGAAGTTAACACGAATTTGGAATGTTGCAATAAACAATTTTTCGATTCTAGATATAAAAGAAGACAGCATACCTCTGCATACAACTAAGTTGATTCTTTGGCCAGCATTCCGAAGTGCAGTAACAGCTTCTTGATGGCTAGCACCCAGTACTGAAGCCCCGTTAACTTCCAGCAACCTCATTCCGACCTGAAAAAAATTTGGTTTCCACCGTATAAAGTTAAAGTTTTTATTTGTCATTTTGTTAGCCTTAATTCAAACTTTATACGTTATCCAGCAGGAAGCAGGGTGTAGTTTCACGAAGGCTGCAGTCCAGCGTTCGTGAAACTATACCCTGCTTCCTGGTGGATAAAGTTAAAGTATCAAACGGTTGGAAAAGAATGTACAATGGTGGTAGCCTATACCGACACGTTTGAAGCCAAGGGATTAGGCCACTATCTTAGCAGATGCTTGGTGGAAGAAGTACAGCAGTCGAGCGAGGTCATTGTAACACAAAGTGTTTTGACTGAGGGGAATGAGGAAGTGAATGATGGAACGTCAGGGAATGTGATGTTCACAGCCTTTTGGATCGAGAGGGATTTAATTAGGGTTGAGGCTATATGCCGGTATAGTACCGGCCGAGTCAAAAATCGATGATATAGATCCCGTTCCATCTTCTCATTTGAGAAGTACATGTCGGCAGGGAAACTGATTATTTGAATGAAACGCACGGGTACATTCCCTGGTTGAGCGATTGTAGATCACCTCCTCGTCGTCGTATCTCTCAACGACACCTTCCCATAGCACAAACATGTATTGCCTTCGTGTTTGAAGTGCTTGTAAACTCCTGTGAAAGAGGATGCAACGTCGATCATTCAGCACAAGACAGGCTCCCGAGTTTCGAGCTTGTACGCATGGAGAAAACGGAACCTTATCTCGCACTATATTCCTCACCTATCATTCAACAGATACACAACACGCAATTTCATTATCTTCCCATTTGACTCAAGAAAAAGGAGATGAGCAGAAAGATGGGAAAAATTGAATTTTCTCGTGTACCTGCAAATAGCCTTTTAGAGGACAGTACTGTACCAGCATATAGATACAGCATCTACTTAATTATTGTTTGTAGATGAACGAATCACAAACTGATGGAATTTCCTTTGAATACTGAGTGGTCTCTTGACGAAAATACTCGGATTTTATTCTGTGTTGATTCATGTTAGAACTGGATACCGCTGGTCGCTCACAGCGTTTATGATAGAAAAACAAAAACAACCTGCATCCACTCTCCACTAGATACCCAATCATGAGATATGCCGTGGACTTTGTCCGATGGATCTGGGGGGCCCTGACGTCTTCAAGAAAAAGTGATCCCTCAATTCTTTTGAGGTGTGTAGTTTGGACTTGTGTTTTTACTACTAAGGAGATATATCCCTTTAAGTGCTACGCCAACGGATTGAGCTATGAAGGCAATTTAACCAAACCTCTTCGAATGTAGGTTATTCTCCTTGAACATAGCACCAGTTTAACCAACTTGGGTAACGATACAGTAGGCGAAATCCTTAAGCAGGAACGTAATCTGTTCCATTTCAGGAATTTTGCCGATTTTGCCAACATGCTGGTATAAGCAGAAACCATTGAAGTTATTTTTACACAAACTTATAGAGAGAAATTCACTTCATTTTCGAAGATATTCTATACTATGTTGTATTTAATAACTTACCTTGAGCCTGGCGTCTCTCTTTGCAGCACCTCCTGAATTAATTTTCGATATAAAAACGCCTTCATCAGTCTTATCGAGAGGGTTGCCCTTATGACCTCTCAGACCTCCCTTGATATGCATCCCCAGCTTCTCGCCATCCTGCCGAACTATGGTCAGTTCCTGTAGGATTTTCAGAAGAAATCAGAGATAGAAAGCGGGTACAAGTATCGTAATATCCCTACATAACGAAAACAAGCAAGCTTTACAAGATAGAATTTCAAAACAAATGCTAGAAGACATACCTATTTTCAATCGATGATTTTAATACAAATAATCAAATGTGATATACTGCATAAGGACCTAACCCAACATCAATTTGTATTTATTTATTTCTTTTCAAATAATTTATTGTTGCAGGTATTACAATAATCATTTAATACGACACAAAAATGGATGAAGATTTCCGAATTTGAATTACAAAACTTTTTTCTAATGTCATGGTTGCCCTTGGGTCGTTGGATACAAGGCATTATTTGAACGAGATTAATAAAAACAATCCTAATCATCTAAAAAACAATTTTTTTCCCCATTCATTTATTGAAATAAATACAAAATACAAAGCATTGCGTCATTAAAAGGTACACAAGTAATATTTACAAATAAATTATGTACAAAAAGACAAAAAGAAATACAACAAATAAACTGAAATTGTTCTACTCTTGGCATGACCAACAATGCAAGTTAAGAATGTTACTCTCCCATTTGAGGAAAACCTCGTCTTGGGGGAGGAGTCATACATCTACTGTATGGGTACACTGGGTGAACAAAAAATGAATAAAAATACAAATTAAACTAATACATAATTATGTGTATAAAGAAGAAAAATAAAAATTTTTGTCTCTCCCGAAAGGGTTTATATTTGCAAATGATTAATGGAGAACAATTTTTTTATAGAAAGTTTAAAGCTGCCTAAAGACGGAGAATTCCTTATATTTTCTGGTAAGTCATTAAACAGTTTTGCACCACGGTATACACAGGATCGCAGGCCGGCCGTAGTTAGGCGAAAGGGTATCCTAATAGTTCCACATCCCCGAGTGTTGGATAATAATTGTTTACTTATTACAATAATTGTAATAAAGAAAGGAAATGCAGACGGATCACATAACCAAATGTTAGATTAAAGCAGCGTTGCTGGGAGATTTTTACGTAGGACAATAAGCATTTTCCTCATCTTTCGATTTTTAAATTCAATTTTAAATATCACACTTCTACAATCAAGTTCCATGATTGTGTGAAATGAAGGTGGTCTAGTGTATAGTACAAAAGTGTTCTAGAGAAATTCAAATGGGGGCAAGTTTTCCGTTAGTGTTCTCAATATGTGTACCTTTGAATCTTTTGTTTGAAGCGTATTTATTTCTTCGTATTCGATAGATACAGCGAGGACTTCTTGTCTACAACTTACTATGTCATAAATATAAGTAGAATTTAGGCATTGACGTCGTGGTGCCACCACACATCTCTTCAGTTGTTTATTACTTGAGGCTTATGCAGGCAAGTGAAGTTGTAAAAATATTCTCTCATCCTTTTTATACATACAAAATGTCATGATTGAAACTTCGTTGGTATCAACTGCGTTAATTATTACAATTCTATTATGAATGACAAAAAGGGAAGAGAGGAGAGATGCAAGTAAAAATTAAAACTCAGTTTTAATTCAAACAAAAGATTCAAAGTGAATGTGGTCAAACCACTACCTACACCCACTAATATGTGTACCTGGAAGCCTTCAGGGAGGGGATCATGCTGAACAGTGAGAGTGATCTCCTTGGTGGGCTTGAGGAGAGCCATCACGGCGTCTTGGTGAGGGACTTTCGTCAAGTCTTCTCCGTTAACCTTCAGTATCCGATCACCCATCCTCAACTTGCCTGACATCTGAGCGATACCACCAGGCACGATCTAAACAATAATGTAAGTTATTTTGAACATTGGGAAACATCTGTTTGTACAAAAATATCGATGACTTGTAGAATGAGAAGTGCCCAGCTGGAAAAATAATTTACAGTGGTACACAGTGGCAGGAAATGATTTGAAGGGAAAACGTTTGGAGCGGACGAAATTAGCTGCCTACTCGTTTTAATGAATTTAAAAATGATATGGGCACCAGGACAATCAGGAAAACCGACAAGTAAATTCAGACCAGCACTGTAGAATGATACGTGAGTTAGTAAGATTGGCTTTGTGGCTCATTATCCTGATACAAATGAGATTAACAACGAAATAATCCATAAACAAATTCCGCAAATTTCTTAGACAACATAAGTATTCATGGGATTCGAGCAAGCCGCAGATATTAACTTTTTGATGACGAATTTTGAATCCGTATTCAGTTTTCTGTTATTTAAATAACTAATGCTGCCTATTATAACACATGGGTCTTTTTTTAAATTATGTGGGGTTGGTAGGGTCATTATGAAGTTGGGGTGTGTTACTTTTTGTTCCAGCAATTGAGATTATTTGATATGGGTAAATTTATGCGCACCTGAAACCAATCGCAGTCGATTTTGCGTCCAAAATTACTAGGGAATAACGACCCATTTGCTCATTTCAGTGAAACATAGAAAAACCACGTTTTTGACTCCATAGAATCTCTTGATGAGATGGTTTGGCACCAAAGAAGTACAGTAAAAGTATAAGTCCTGCCAAAGTTGGGTATTTCACTTAAGCGCCACATTTTCAAACGCCATTTAGACGGAAAAGATAACCGTACTGGTGAGCTTTTTTAATGGGGTTTCAAAGTAACGATTTCCACCCCTAGGAGCCCCATCATCCTCACTAAACACCACTAAACCTCCCATTACCACACAGAAAATATGCCTTAATATAGCATTTACAGATTTAATTCAACCTTTTACAAATTCATTTAAACCTTTTACAAATTCAATTAACTGTTTACATATTCAATTCAACTTTTTACAAATTTAACTCATTCCAACTCTTCAATTGATCTCATGAGAAAAAACATCTTTCCTATTACCCTAAGTAAGGAAAGTAGAAACAACACTATTAGCTTAGCTAGCGATGCGCAAAAATGCAATGGTTAAATTATTTGCAAAAAAATAAGGGGAGGTTACTTCGACAAGTTTTTTGATAACTTGACAATCAACGGAAACAGAAAGGGTGGTTGGTTCATTAAGAGCCACCCTGTATGTGATTCCAATTTACCTTGTGGTGTGAGGGTTACATTACGTTAACCGTATTTAACAATGTCCAACAGCTAAATCGTGAAAAGAAAGAACTAGAGAGTCGGGAAATTAAGTGACATCCTGACAGATTTATTATGTTCAAGGTTGCTCTGCAGACAGAACATGAGGTATAGATGCTCCGAAAAGTTATGAAACAATAACTAATTTTAATTCAAAATAATTTTGTTTTTCAGGACAAAAAACCCCACTTTGATCTGATCTCTTGGAGAGCACCTGTGAAATGTTATCTTTGATTTTGAGCACTAATGAAAGAAAAAACCTACATGGGATATGAAGATACCAGGTTGACTGCCACCGAAGGGGATGCAGGAGTGATCTGTCCCGCCAATGATGCTGAACCCAAGAGATCCATCTCGGACCAGCGTCACTTCCTGCACGAGAACAAAGACGATGTAATTTTTGTCAAACTAAAATCAATTGAACTTGCAACCTGAAAAACTATAAGTCGAGGAAAACATTGAGGCGGTGATAAATCAAAATGTGACTTACAAGTAACCTACATGATACAGAATGGCTTACCTCAGTTCGGAGTGAACATGCTATTTCAAGGGCATTCGGGTGTCGTTTTCAGACCTACAGTGCAATTTGCATAAAACATACCTACCTTTCGATCTCCTCAGTGATATACTCAATATTAGTCTCACAAAGCAGCAAGTACAAGTAACAGCCAAAGTCAAACACCAACAACAAACTTCCATCATACCACAAACTTGGGTTATTTGAATTATGGGAATCATATAACACGACTTTTCGTCTAGTACATATTTCAACGGGAGGAGGAGGTGTCTATACATCGTTCACATGCCGAATTCAATCAACTCATTCTCTACTCTTTCCCTACAAGTGGAGACTATTAGAATGATTTCATATGTCACACTGTTTTGAAAAGTTGATTAAACCTGAAAAGAATGATTTACGACATTCAATAATACGATTTAATTTATTATTGTCCCGTTTAAGTGGTGGTGGGGATGATTATGAATTGTTTATCATTGATTCTTCAACACGAACCATCAACAGCTTTGGACGGACTGAAGAAGAGGGTGAATTTGTTTTATCCGGCTGAAAGGTTTCAAATAGTTTGCCGCGTGAGGATTCTAAGTGTTTTCAGCAGGGAGATTCCATGTAGAAATCTCTACCAAGTAGAAATTCCTCGGATATATACATATGGGGATTAAATGGCCCTACAAGAGCGTAATACAGGAAAGCACAGTTCCGAACACGAAGGAAAATGAAAACATAAAATTTATATTTAGGATAATTTGCCTTTATCAAATGTAGAATTGACAATCAGCAAATTCTGCGTTGTTAAGAAACGTGGAGCTATGAAGTCATTGTTGTAGGAACCTATTAGTGTAGTGTATGTGGAAACATTTTTTAATTTTCTGATGTTGAGACCTGATGGTTCATAGGCTCTCAGTACATTATTGTAAGCCTCCTCTGATAGCAGCAACTTTGATTTACGTTCCTCTGGCTTCACAGTTGTGAGCACTTCACCCCAAAACAACGAAGAGTTATGGGAGGACGGCATGACGGCTTACAGGGAGATTAGGATCTTAAACCACAACTGAATGTCTGAATCGTTGATCCTCAAAGTCAGTGCAGTCTCCGCTTTTCCCATATAAAACGCTGAGGAATTTTAGCAGAGCACCTCGTACCGAGCCATTGCACCTGTATGTACGTGTATTGGGAGTGTTAGAAGACTTGAATTCACCCTGTTCAGTTACTAAAGAACAGATTTTGCATCTCCGTTTCTGACAAGGATGTAATCCTCTCGGAGAACTGTCAGGTACTGTTGACTGCCAGCGCGGTAAGATATCTCCTACGGAGGACGCTTTTCGATATACTATCAAGGGAACTTTGGGAAAAACTCTTTGGGTTGTCTAATTTAAAGATAGAACATTGTATATTTCTCTCAAAATAGTACTGATTCTCCAAATTCCGAAAAAGAAAGTGGTTGTTAATTGAACCCTCACACACTTGTCACGGGCTACTGGATGGTGTTCAAATCGAGGGGAGATAATTACCTTTTCCTAACACTTCCTAACACTTTTTGGGATATCTTGAAGGCTCTTGAAAGTAATGTTTCGGACCAATTTGCCATGTATTCCTCTTTGCTTTGGCAATCACTACAAATCCTATGACCTCTAATTGACAGTGATCTTGGAATTCCATGAAAAAATAGAACGATATTAGACCGACCTTAAATTCAACCGAAGGGACAGAACTGCGACTTGAGAGTTTGAACAATAAAAAGGAGTTTTTAAATAATTTTGATACCTCAGTGGATTCTTTTGAAAATATACATGCGTAGGATAGTCTACCAGAAGACAGTATACATGCAGACGTCGAGAGCCCAGCCGGACCAACGCCCTGAGTCTATTGAAATGGTCGGCTATAACTTCCCATATCACCCGCAGTTCAAATACCTTGGTTCGATGGTGACGGAAGATAATGACATCCCTGCAGAAATAAAGGCCCGAATGGAAGCAGGGAACCGATGCTTCTGGTCACTCAGCAAAGTGCTCAAGTGCAATTTTCTTCCAAGAACAGCAAAGCTGAGGTTGTACAAGACCACAATTCGGCCAGTGGTCACGTATGGCTCAGACTCGTGGGTCCTAACAAAGGAATGGGAACAAAAGCTCCGTGTTTGGGAACGGAAGGTCCTAAGGCGCATATTTGGGCCAATCTTGGACCCTGAAGAGATGCGCTGGAGGATTTGGACAAACGAGGAGCTTATTGTGCTGTACGGTGAGCCTGATATCGTCACCTTCATCAAAAAGGGCCGACTGCGCTGGATTGGGTTCGTGAATGCTGCTCTATGGAAAGCCGGGTGGCAGCAGGAGAAGAGGTAGGCCGCGCACAAGATGGGTCGATGACGTCGAGGCCGATATTAGATCACTTGGCGTTCGACGGTGGCGGACTGCAGCTCTGGACAGGGATGCATGGCGGAAAACTGTTGAGGAGGCCCAGGTTCTTTAGAGGACTGTAGCGCCACAGAAAGTAAAGGATAGTCTACAGAGACATATCAAGGGAGCGTCACCACTAGAAATGGCTTTGAAGACAGCTACAACCCCTGAGATGGGTCCGCAGGTCAAACTATTTGAAACCAGTAGTAGGTATATCAATTCTATAGCATCAAAGCGAATAACCGAAACAGAAAAGGGTCTAGCGACACTTCACAATGTTATTTATAGCATTCACACACTGATGGGTTAACTTGATTAGTAGGTCAACCAAACTGGACATGCTGAATTTCAAGTATATGCTGCTGTGTACCTCTCGAATGGTACTAACTAAAACAATACAAATATTTACTGTTTAGAAAGATTGAGTTCGAATGGCAAATGAGATATTTCGATATTGGATCCACAAAAAACTAAATTGACCTAGAAAATAACGAAATTAAGAAACAACGTGAAACTCCCACAGAAACACGAGTTCTTAGCCGGTCTATAATATCGGCTAATTAAACATAACCGCTATCGTCAGCATATACAGGAAGAATAATAAATTGGAACCTCACTTAGTTTAGTAGTACACAAATAATGACAAAGAGATCGTGAGCATCAGTATTTTTGTCAGTAACGAAGTGATTGGGTTATTAGTTTTCACAACTAACTTGTGAAACGGATTAAGTTAATGTAAAGTAAACAAATGAAAAGTTATTGTATGTATGGTATGATATAAGCTTCGACATTGTTCAAATAACAAAATGTATGTTGTGGTGGAGGGTGCGTTTTGGATGACACAAAAATTCATCTGGAAGCTTTAAAAAACCAATATTTTGCTTGTCAGACAAAATGCACAAAAATGTACTTTCCAATCAAGAATCTACACAATTTTTCAAGTAAAAAACTTGTTAGATTTTTATAGTAAGGTGCCCAAAGCTAAGATAACAAGAATATAATACTTTGTATCGTTCTGCACATACGACAAGACAATTTACAGTAAGAGGAATTTGTGTCATGAGTTTTGTTTATTACCTTGTGAGATCAGGTAATGCAGGGTAGACTATTGTCTACCTTTCTGGGGAACTTGGAAATCTGCACGTATCTGCTACGTAAAAATATTGTCACAATGCGAGCTTGCTGTGTTACGTTCAGGGAGTATAACCTATAGTTGCACCTCCCATTCCTCACAAGAACTTGGATCATATCCTGGGTTGAAACTAATGATTGATCGCAATGATTCTTCCAAAGTAGTAAGGATTGACCCTATCTGAACTTAAGGTTGCAATCTGCAAACACGATAACAAAAGCATACCTCTGCCTTGCAAGGGGTATGAGCACACAAGTTTCTATTTCTAGTGAAGGTAGTAGAGCATGTCCAACAACAGCTTCGCAAAAGATAATATACGGGTTTCCTTCTTGTTTAGTAAGTTACTGTAGGGAAGCTTTCCAAGATTCGTGTAATTTGGCCTTGGAGAACTGGGAAATATACTGAATGATTCAAGTTCAGTTCATAATCAATTCGTGTTGTATTTGAAGAGTAGCACGAAATGTTTGTGTAACGGCGCGGTTCGAACTATCCAAGCCCCAGAGATAGGGCAGGAAGTTTAAAATGGACATGAACCCCTTTGTTCTTCACGGACGCAGAACAAGGATGTTCAGTCATTTTTGTGTAGCACGAACATCTACAAACGTGCATGCGAACATGATGTGAACATGAATCGAAGATGCGCACAAACATGTCCAGCAAGCTACACATAAAATCGACACCCTGCTTCATTTCCATCTACCTTTTAACGGATACTAAAAATTGTGAGTCTATGATTGAGATTGGGAGAAAATTATCGTATTACGAAATTCAATAACTCAGGTTTATAATACCAACTTTCAATCGAAAATTACAGCAGAGGTGAAAAGATACCACACGTTGTTAATTTTTAACATTAACTAGTTTCGCACTGGTCATCCATAATCCCATTTACTAGTTCAACCTTTGCAGCAAAATTCCATAACTCTTCAAGTGCCTTGGATGAAGTACACATTTTTCAACAATCTTCATCGAAACATTAGCTCTAAATTGTGAAGAATTCAAATGTTATTGTTGAGACGTTATGAATGTATAACTAGATGCAGATCTTCACCATTTGATCAACAAGAGCAGCAAATAAAGCTCAACTATAATTTAATCGAATAATGCCGAATTCGTGAGGTGAGAGTGTGATGTGAAATTTAGTAGAAGAAGTACATGTGAACGTTCTTGCCACGAGTCAAAGCCAACAACCATGCTCCAAGACAATCACAAATTTCCACAGATGAAATGAAGAAAACATTGTGAACAGTGAGGTTCCAATAACACCTTTACCCAACGTTCCTAGTGCCGTGCAAAAACCTGCCGGAGTGTACAAAGCTAACTGAAAATGAAGAGAGTGAAAACTTGGTCACATTTTGAAATCAGTATTAGGAATTTGTATTTGAACACTTACTGTATATTAAATCATTAGAAGCTTCATTGAAATAGCATGAAACTCCTTCTCTGTACGCCATCAATTAGGTGTACGAATAATTTGTCCACCTACAAAACAACTTATAATTTCTATTTCTATATTTTATCAAAATGAAATACGTTTGGCATTCAACGTAGAAGGAGGAATTCAAAAAAATAAAACCGCCTCAAAAATTACAAATTTTCGGCATGTTGCACCATTTCAGAATTTAAAGCCGGGTCTACACGCTCCGTTTTGAACCACGTTTTAGGTTTGCGCAGTTTTAGGACGGAATGAAAACGGAGCGACTGTGAGCGTCCACACGGCACAGTCTTTTTCGTTCAGTTTGTAAGATATCGCCATGGAGGAGGTACTGCTGTGGGCAATTTTTGCATTTTGTGCGGTAAAAAAAAGAAGATCGGAACGTTACCGAAGAATCGGGCGTTTATGGTCACGGAAATGGCTTTTGAAAAGGCGGGAGTTTTCCCATATCCGTTTATTGCGGGAATTACGTGATGAACCTGACGATTGGCGGAACTACTTGAGGATGGATGTGGACACGTATACTCACTTATTGGAATTGTTGACACCGCACATCAGGAAAGAAGATACTTGTATGCGAACTGCTATATCACCACATGAAAGGCTATCAGCTACTCTACGGTTCTTGGCAACAGGCAGAACTTACAAAGATATGGAATTCTCAACAGTTTTTACAACCGTTTCCCTGTTTGCCTTTTCATCTATTTCTTTGAATTTCTCCACCAACCTCTCATACGCTTCCCCCTTTTTGTCCCGATCACTGTATTCTTTCGATTTTACGCGCCAAAGACACGGAAAACTTTCATACAGCGCAATAAAATCACTTAAAAATTCGCGGGAACAGTTGCGGAGATCCGACATCGTTGGGTAATTAGGGCGAAGTGAGGAACAAAACTGAACGGAAAACGGAGCGACCGTCCACACGCAGCGACATGTCTGTGCAGGTCACGGTTTTCAAAGGTCGGGAGATCAGAAGTCGCTGCAACTGTGCAGTTTTCCTGACGGCCCCAAAACTGCGCAGTTTTCCGGTCCATACGCAACGTTTTGTCTGCAACGTCTTGAACTGCGCAGGCAAATCGTGGTACAAAACGGAGCGTGTAGACCCGGCTTAAGACCCCTCTGCCGCCGGGGAAAATACTTTTTAACCAGAAGTGAGAAGGCTCCAAAATTAACCGAATATTCCAAATGGATAATTAGTAAGGTCAACTCTGCACGCACATGGCATCTGAAACTCTAGGATGAGGCTACAGTAGCGTAGGAGTGCATTACGTTAGAAAAATTGAGATTTTTGAAGATGTTTTATTTTTTGAGTTCGTGCTTTCGCCAGAAATGCCCCAAATATCTGATATGAGAGTTAAGCTTTGAAAAACTAATGCGCGGTAAAGATTCTTTACACTTATTACTGTTAGCTACGGGAAGTTAATGAAATTAAACGTAAAACTGCTTCTCTATGAGACTTTCATTTTAAGAAAGCTCTATAAAGCAAACGGATTCAAAACTACGTTATTGTTTGGTAAAACAGTATGATTTTGCGGGATACAAAAATTAGTTTGACTAAGCGTGATTCTATTACGAACTTAATGATGAAAATGCAACGTTAAGGTGATACTTGATTGTCTAGCTGATTTCTTCAAAGAGTTTTCTTGCGGTGCATTTATTGAGGAACTGATTATAACAGTTAAAAGAAGAGATCAATAGTAGATCGTATAATCTAAGCTTTGTAGTCTTTATAGCAGTAGGAAAGTTGATAAAGGTGTTATACTACATGACAGATGGGAAGAGTTGACTTACCTCGATAATGATAGATTCGGCCAATTTGTTGTCAGTGACCCGGGTGACAACGGTTTCTGTCAAAGTGCTTTTCGTAATAGTTTCAGTGACTCGGCCGAGGTTTGTGGGCGCTTCGGGGAACTCGATCCCGTTCGCGAGCCCGGGATTGGGCGCTTTGATTGTCAGTGTGACTGTCGTCGCCTCCGGCTTCCCGGACGACACCGATTTCTCGTTCCTATCCGCCGAACCTCCGGTCAGGAAGTGGGCCGGGATCAAAGCTTGGAACTCTTCGCTTGTCATCGGCTTCGTTCGAGGCTCCCCCAACTTGATCTCGTCTTTATTCTGCTTTGTTGCCGAACAATTTCGAGTTGTTGAGAAAAAGAAAGGGGGGATCGTTTTTGAAGAGGTTTCCAGTCAGAAGACAAGTCAAAGTTTCAAGAAAAACCACAATTAAAACATTCTCATGCATTTCAGACATCAATTGAGCAAAAACAAGATGTAGGATACACAGACCAATTTAGATCACATTGAACGATAAAATCGGAAGCAAGGACAGTGCAGCAATGCAGCAACTCATTCACATAATTACAAGCTAAACATGTTTTTCGAAATAAACCACCGAAAATAACAATAACAATAAGTCATGATCAGTACTTTTAAAATGAAAGAATCAAAATTGTTGGTTTGAACTGATATAGTTTCATTGATGGACTGAACTTTCAAGAATATGAGCCATTTTGGAGTAACCAATGATGTCATGTCCTTAATTCTTCCTAATTTTGCGCTCAGTGCAGCTTACACTTTTCAAAATGTCAGAACATATCCTAAATTAAAAATGAAATCTCTTCAATACTCTTACTAGTGTAGTATCATCTCGAATAGGTAACAAGAAAGGAGAAACCACGGTTAGAGATATAGGCTCTAGTGTCCCCCATCATGAAATATACGGTTTTAATGTGAAAATTTAGACATATCGTGAACTAAAGAATTAAACGTTAGTAAAGAGAATTTGTAAGTGAGCACGGCTAAAGCAAATTATAATTAAAAGGCGGAGAGAAATCACACGCCATTTACAATATTCAACTATTAAAATGATTTAAAAGATTCAAATTAGTCAAGGCCAGCGTTACTTTACTGGAAGCAACGTTTTCGATCCGAGGATCTCTAAAGCCGGGTCCAGACATGATCATTTGCCCGGTCCGATCACCGTATCTGTATCTGTGGGTTGTATCAAGCCCCGTATCAAGTTGTGGACGCCTCTGATTTGCTCCTTATCCGTATCATGATCGCGTATCAAATTGCCCAGATCAGTTTCTGCTCTCGACTGAGCATATCATCGCAGTTGGTTGAAGTGTACGAGAATTTAGCAATTTCATGTGCCTGTTTTATTGTCATTCACAATATTCTAACTTCAAAACCAAAACAGAGACGATGGTGGCAAACGGAATTATTTAGAAACAGATACAGACTTGGAGGAAGAGCTTTGATGAGAGACCTAAGATTTCAACACATAAATTGATTGTTCCAATTCATTGTTTTTAAACGGCAAGGACTGAACAGACTGAAGTTTTTTTCAACGGCAAGCACTGCGAATGATGAGCACGTACAACGTGGCAACTGACTGACGTATCAGATCACTTTGAGATCGGACAAAAACCACTATGCGATATCATAACGGCGTTCAAGATCCCACACATGCGCTCATGATACGAGTTGATGATACTGTGATCGGATCGGGCAAATGATACATGTCTAAACCCGGCTTTGAGCTTGGCTTTCTCATGTTCGAAACATAAATTTACGGACCATTGGAATATTTAAAATAATCTTGAAATAATCCATAGGGATTTTTGTACTTTTGGGGGAAACAGTAAATCGTCAACTGTGGAAAGTGAAATCTTGAAATCGGTCGATGAGACAACGAGAAAATTATGATTGTACGTTTGCGCAAAAACTACAAGGGTGGGGGGTTTAGAGCGATGAAGTTCAGTGGCACCATTAAGAGCTTAAGCCGTAAATTCTTTGAAAGTGTTATTTAAATTGGATGAAAACTGTTAAGTTGATCTTGTTAGAAGGATTTGAGGTTGGAGCAAGAACTTAAATTGATATGGGATGATGAAATCCGTCCGCGAATACACTGCGAATTTGAGCGATCAGACTCGAGAGAAGATTATGTTTGACTGAGAAGATAAAGTTTGCACACGATCAGAGTGAAGTTTTATTTCGATTTGTGAACATTGAAACTGATTGAGTACCGTATACGCTTCACCTGCACATTCTCTGAAAACTTAATCAAATTCGGACGTAATTCATAGGAATAAGGCTTGTCACAAGAATTTGCGGACAGACATACGTACGCAGACAGACAGAAACGAAAAGTAAATTTTGCAGTAAAGTCTAAAACGCGAAAGTGAGATAAAATTTTGAATTTGAAAGAACACAATTTGTTGAACACCCGAAAGTGAGACTAATGGCTCTACAACCTCGGAAACTATAAATAGGAAAATTCTATATAAGAAAGCCGAGTGCAAAGCCCAGTAGTAAATAAAACATTTAACGTGGAATTCATGACGAATACACGATCAAATCAACATCCCCTTCAACTTTACTAAGATTCCTATTTTATAAATTGGCTCAATAGAGATAAGTCAAAGAAATATTCCATTAGCAATACAGCCTACACGATATTCGGTATTTTTCAACCATTACAAATCTCCACCGATCCCATCAAAATTAAATGGGTATTGAGCGACTTGTAATGATGTAAATATTGTGTATTTATAATAATGCAGATGGATTAAATTCGTGTTGTCAAAGTACTGGATTTTACGAGTATTTTAATGAAATTAGTCCACTAATTGGCTTTTAAATTGCTAATACTGTCAAATTGAATAAATAAACACAAGTTTTAAAGTCATGAATGGATTTCGTAGACAAGTATAGTACTGATATTCCAATTGTTGTTAGTTTAGTAATACCTGAGTAGCACAGAAGTTTGATAGAATGGCGTCAAAACTTGATAATACGCATTTCATCAAGCAAAATTTAATTAACGAAAGTGATTTTGGTTGTAAAGCTTAGGCCTTGTAGTGTAGTAAGCGACTGACAAACAGTTGAAGTGAATTTCCGAATAGTTATTACAAAAAAAAGCCTGAAGAGTGAAAGAATGGCACAATAAATCAGCGTTTAGAAAATGTGGATCACTGCCCCAAAAATCGGAAGAAAACGTGGAAGCGTTTGAAGACATGGTGGATAGAAGACAGATTTTATTCAATCAGAAAAAAATCTTGACCATAGAACAAAATGGATACAATTGATAATTTTATAAGAACTTTGAGAAGATTGTAAGATGGTTTGTAGAAATGGATTGATTGAGCGTATTCCTTTGATCATTTTATTGTCAAACCTAATGATGTTTTATTTTCGATACCTATTTCATTGCGTTTGTGAGGGTGATGGAATGGTGTAGTTGCCCCTTCCGAGGAGGTGGATGCATTATTGTGCTCTGCCACGCTCAGAGGATGCTTCAGACGCTTGCAGGCGTCCGACTCATCTCCCAAGGCGACAGATTTTAAAATCGGGAAGGGGCCAACTAACCATATCCATCACACGTTATAGTTGCTTTTTGATTTTCAATGTTTATCAGAACATCCAACACAGTTAACTATAAATTTAATAATTTCATTCTCATTATAAATTAAAATTTGTAGTTTACTTTTAAGAACGACACGGATTTAAAACCAACTTGTGCAGTTTCGTAATTTAACTATAATCATGACAAGAAAATTGTCAACAAATGTACTCCTTAAGCGGAGTCCACACTATGCCGCGGTTGGCCGTTGGCATGTGCCACTGAGCCAATAGTTTGCCAACGAAAATCGCTCTAGTGTCGGTCTCCATCAAAGGAAGCCAACGAGAGCCGGTAGTGGGGACAGGCCAACCGTTATCTTCACACAGCATGCACGTGGTTCAGTTGTGTCTGAGACAGCGCCATATTCAGTCATGAAGTGGACCAACGCAAAAGTAACTGCAAGGCGTTCATGTAAAGCACTTCTGAAGGGTGTGTCTCGTTTCTGGATGATATAAGCTACCTTATTTAGAAGACCTTAGGTTCGTTCGTAGTACAGTTCCAGAACTGTCCGGGCATGCACCCTTGAGCTTTACGCATTCGCAGTGCAGGTGTTCCGAGTTCTGACTCCAGGTTTGCTGTTTGCAGTAACTTTTTGGAGTAGTTCCGGACTAGTTTGGAACACCCTTTTCTAGTTTGGGATTTTTCTTGAACTCGGGACAGCTACTGAAGAGCGCTCTGGTGAGAGATGGTGGAAGCTATTATCAGAGCGCAACTTTCATATCGTAGCTTATCATTCAGAGGTTTCTCTTGTTTGGTTTTTCATAAATAACCTACTTGAATTTATTTTTGAATTGAGCTTAAATGATGTGGAGTGGTTCAGAAGACTCAGATAGCGATGACGGTCCGATGGTTAGTGACTTGGACCTGTCAGAAGATGACGGCGAAGATTTGGAGTTGTTTTCAGGCACGAGGCTTCGGCCTAAAAACAAGGGGTTCACTGAAAACGTCGTCGTTCAATAATGCTGAATTTCTGGAGCATTTTCGAGTAAGCCACCATATCGCTCGAAAATTGGCCGAATTCGACCGCAACTCCAGCAAATATAAACATAACTTCGGGCCCTACGGGAAAGTGGAGGCTTATGAACAAGTGCTTATTTTCAGAAGAAGGGAGTTCGAGAACTGAAGCGTTCGCAGTGATGGGGATTCCTGAACATAGTTCAGAACCGGTGGTGGCCATTTTCTCAAACTCAGAAGTTCCGAACAGTCCGGGAATTTTCTACTGTGAACGAACCTCTTCAAAGTCACCACTTTTCATTCGAAAAAAGTTTTTGAAACCACATCCAGATCTGTACTCGAGATTTAATTCGTCTGCATCATCCAATAACAAATCCTCATTAACGCAGTAGTTCCAGAATTTCTTCTACTTTGAAGGCTTGGATGCACCAAAAACTGTCGTTTGCACCGTTTACGCACTTTTTCACTGTTTTCCATGACAATTATAAATGCACTTAAAGCAACCAGTACATCCTCCTCGGCAGTCATTTTGCCACTGAATGCGAACGAATGCCTAGGTGTAGACGGAAAGGCAAAATCGGCTTTGCCGCAGCTTTGCCAAAACAGCATTGCCAACAGCCAACTGCGGCATAGTGTGGACACCGCTTTAGAATTTCTTGAGCCCCTCTCTTCTGACTCTTTGGCCTCTCTCGAGAATAGTTGGACAATAGTATTGAGTTAATACAAAATATTATAAAAACCAGTAGGTTAGCATGAGCAATGTAAATTTCTACAATCATACAGAATAATTAACTACTTACATTAGGAGAAAAAAAAACAAAAGATTCATGTCACAAGGAAAGGGAGATTCATACCTCTATCGTGGGTTCGGACTCAGAGGTGGTGGACGTCTGCGAGGCAAGACGCCGGGGTGCTGGGCGGGGAGGCGAGGAAGCTGCGGCTGAAGGTGCGGCAGACCTTTCAGGCTCACCCTGGAGGACTTGTTGAGCTCTTTGCCCACTTCCAATGATTCTGCAAAAAGGTTGTAAACGAGAATATTTACATTTACATCATCACAAACGAGACGTTTGAGGCCACAACTGAGCACTTGGATTCAGAGCAGCCAGTCTAATGTCTAGAAGTCTTAATTTGGGTGAAACCAGACTAAAACGCTGTCAATTCCAACATATAGGTATATTGATTTTTGAATGATGCGTCGTTGCTTGTGTCATTGTGAGGTTTGTATGGTCACTTTCAAGTTGAGGAATCGCGATCAATTGTTACGGGAGAATTTCTGTGATTCTGAAACCTATCCCAGTCTTTTTGTCCACAATTACAAGCAAATTAAACCCTGCTTGCCAATGTCAGTTAACACCCAAAAACCCACATTTTGGCCCATAGCATCTATGTGTATGAGGCAATTGGGATAGGTAGAAATTATGACCAACATACTCCAAAAGGACGGATTAGTTCGCAACTTTTATGGCCCTTACAGCGAACAAACATTGCACATTTGGAATCTAGGTAGCGTAAAACGTATAGGGGCAAATTTGAGGAGGTTACAAAATAATCTTGCTCTACGATTACAAAATTTGTAATTTTGGTCATTCTAATCAATGAAAATATCAAACATTTCCTTGAATATGGTGAACAAATAAGCTACCAATATAACGTAAGTAAGAAGTGTCAAATGTATATGAACAACGGCCTCATTACAAGAATTAGCATAAATATTCAGAGGAATATTGTACTAAGGGCCTTCAAACTCGAAGTCGAGGCCAAGAATGGAGAACAACAAAGAAAAAGTTGTTTTGAAAACAATTATTGAAAAAGTTAAAAATCGACCAAAGCTTTTTATAGAATGAGTACAATGAACTAGCAATGAAATAGCCAGTCAAAATAACTAAGAAATGAATGAATATACAAAAAGCGAGAGTAGTAGTGTATGCAACAGGGGAATCATTTCCTTTTAAAAGCAATAAAGCTTTGGGGTACCTAAGAGAAACACGTGGGAGTTTACGGATCCAGCTGTTATAAGGCTCCTTTACACGGCGCTGGTCCGTCCATGTGTGGAGTTTTGCTCCCAGGTGTGGTCTCCAAATTATGCCAACGCTAAGGAGTCTTTGGAGAGGGTTCAGAGGGGAGCGTTACGTTATTCATCGTTCAGGGGCGGGAAGAGCTGGGAGGACTATAGCTATCGAGAGGCGCTAAGGGAGAGTAAAGCTGCGTTCATATCTATGTGTCGTGTTGTGTTGTGACGCTCTCTGACGAAATGGCTACTGTTCACATTTGTCTGACGCGTTATGACGCATTGTGATGCAATTTTTAGTTCAGTTCGGTCTCAGCGCTCGGATACCTCACACAGTCACAATGCTTTTTCAAGAATCATCCGATTAAGATTCCGATTTTGAAGATGAACTGGAATTGTTGGCGCTTAGGTACTGTGTTGACAAAAGGAAGAAAGAGACGGAGATATTGGATTCATCCAATAAACAGTAAAAGGGAGCCTAATGGCGAGTTTCACAGTCTTGTTAAAGAGCTTGAGAGTGACTCTCAAAGATTCCATTTGTATTGTAGAACGTTATACTGTTTAGAACGTCAGATCTTTTTATACTGCTTACATTTTGTATTGCAAATCACATCGTATTGCCGTACGTATTCAATGAGCAGCTCGAGATCCGCTGTCGCTTCGCAGCTCTGACGCGTCACAACAGAAACCCAGCGCGTTCTCACTAGCAAATGGCGCTCTGTCGTGTCGCTGCCTCGCCCCCGTAAGGGAGAGGGGGGTCACCCTATCTGACGCAGACCGGGATCGCTTCTGATGCAACACATCAGAAGCCGTCACGACACAGAGCGTCAGACAAATGTGAACGCTCCTATGAAACTGGATGAAACCGATACCGTTCTGATGCGTCACGACACAACACGTCAGACAAGTGTGAACGCGGCTTAAGCTTAGTTCCCTAGATAGTCGCCGCCGAGCAGCAGACGTGGTGTCCCTCCATGGCTTGGTATCGGGACGTATTGATTGCCCCTTCCTCCTGTCACAGCTCAACTTTTACGCTCCTCCGTACGCCACGAGACAGATGCAGACATTTTATATGCGGCATTCCCCTACCAATTACCTGCGGAACGATCCTGTCATTCGGATCCAGGAGTCATTCAACCGACTCCCTGATTCTGACTCATCAGATCTGTTGATGTTGACGCCCACCAGGGCGAGGCTTCGTTGTCTGCGAGATGAGCAGTGGTTCTGGTTGGGAGCACTGGTTATGGTGAACTGAGTTGTGAATTCGGTTATTTTAGATGTAATTTGTTCAAGTGTTTTTGCCTCTGTTATATTTTATTTTTATACATATTTATTGTTATATTTATATTTACTAATCTCTCGCTTTCTCTTTCAAAGATCGTTATAACATAATATATCCCTTTACTATTGGGCTTACGCCCGTACTATTGTTAATAAATAAATAAATAAGAAAGCATCGTATTACTTACCTTGGAGATTTTCCAGACCCCGGAGACTGTGAAGGTGGGGGAGAACTGACCTTTGGAACTGCCATTTCCCTTTCAGCGACTATGCGAACGAACCTTTCCACATGACCTGTTAGCATGGTAACTGCCTGGTCGTGTCTTGCGCCATCCAAATTTACGCCATTGATCTGAAAATTAGCGTTTTCTGTGTAAATTTTGTTATTGTACGAGTAAGTCTTTGTAAATTAATTAATCAAAATATCCCATTATGTTTTGCTGTTGCATAGAATATTAAACAGACAGGTTTTCTCCGGAGATTGCGGGCAATACAAATTGTAGTTTGCTTTAATAGTTTGTTTCATTGTGAAGGCAATGAGAACGCAAGCACGTATTGAGCAAATGAAAGGATTAATTGATAGAAAAAAGGATGACTTGAAATAAAAAACAGGTGAAAATGAGTTACAACGTAGGTGGATGGTGGAAGGGATAAGTTATCATGGGTGGCACAATTGTTGAAGCAGAAGGGGGACGAACGTTAGACACTCGGGCTGCAATTGACGTTACGTTAGACACACGGGCTCGTGAAAATTGAGTTTTACGTTAGACGCACAAGTTGCGATAGACATACTTGTTTCCAGAAATTGAGTTCGGCGTGTTAACAGAAATTTCCCTCCCCAGTTACAGACTTAGGACTGACTTCGTTTCTTATCAGTGAAAAGTAAGGATTGATGGACTTATTAGCAAGTGCTTGAAGTGAAGGTGTCGTTAACAATTTGTATTTCAATAGCTATGCCGAAGAGGCATGCTGTCAATCCTACACCCAAGTAATATGTACGAGTGTAATATGGAATACGTATAATCGACGTTTTAATTTAGAAAAGGGGAATAAAAATCAATCTTAGGGTGGGTGAGGACGGAGTTTTGATGACTTTTCAGCAAATTTCATAAATTCTTAAGTAGGGTATCCATTTTCTTTTTTCAGAATACAATTATCGATCCACTTCTGCCCCTTAATTCGTGCTGGTCTTGGTTGCTTCTGTTCGCCTTCTACCACTGATTTTAACCTACAGTATACTTCCGTCTGGATCTCTAACAGTTTGGCAACGCAATGATAAATGTTAGGGTGGGGGGATTCAAAATCAGCATTAAAGATCGGTCATAGGTCCCCATCAGGCCCTTTTTCATTTTTCTTCAATCCGTGTGTCTAAGATAACTTGTGTGTCTAACGTAACCATCGCCCTCTGCTCACTTTCTCTCGCTGTGTGTCTAACGTCCGTCCCCAGAAGAGAACTGTTAGGAGAAAATACAGTCACGACCCGGTAAGCAGAAACAGTGACCACAGAGCTAACGGAGTCTGCAGAGTAGAGAGTCCTTCAGAGGTAGTGTAGTACAGTGAACTGTAATATCAATACAGATGAACTTACCGATATCAAACGGTCCCCAACTTGAAGTTTACCATTCTTCTCGGCAGCGCCTCCCTCGGTGATTCTTGAAATGTAGATAGCCTAAACATAGGAAACAGTAATTTATTGAACTTTTTACAACAAGTCCATGATCTAGTAGGTAGAGAAAAGCTGGAATGAAGGCAGGTAGAATGGGACACAGTTCCAACCTCAATAAAACATCGATGCCCCCTAATTTGTGGGCTTCGTATTGTGTTAGCGAAACCAGTAAAATCGCGAAAGTTGAATATACCATTAGAAAACGGGGTGAATTTCCAAGCTTTCCTGAAATTGAACAGCTTCCAGGACGATTTTGGAAACAGAGTTAACGTACAAGTATTTTCAGAAACCTAATATTATTCTATTTCTTTAAATTCGCAATGTTGAAACTGCAATAGAGGTCTTTGCAAGTTTGTGGTTTATTACGAACGTTCACTAGGCGTAAAGGAGATTCATTGTTAAATCGGAAAGTGCGGTAAGAAGTTCTGAAACTTTGTTTTAAAGTGGGAAACTTGGTTTTATGACTAAAAAACGCTGCAAATTCTTTCACTGGGGTTTATTATTCAATTGGCTTGTGTTCATGATTTGAATTTCTACTAAGCTTTGGAGTGTGCGTGTTTCACAGGTGATAGAGCGATTATTGAATTTAAGGAGATATGCATAGAGCACGTAAATCTGTTCTCAACCAAAATACCTATTTGGATTGTTCAGTTGATCATATTTGTGTGCCTCCTGAAATTCAATAATCACTCCATCACCTTTGAAACAACACTTGAGGTAGAAATTGCTACTGCAAGTTCAATTGAATAGTTTAATATGAAACTCGTGTTTTTTTGAAAATTAGTTGGTGCAGTTATCAGATGCTTCCTCGTATTGGCTACAAAGCCATAGGAATTGAACAATTTACTACATTTATGAAAACATAAACAATAATGAACCAAAATAACGCAAATGGCACCATAAATCGGGCCATAGATCGGGAATGGTTTGAGCTACGGACCTGGGGAACGGCTCATTCGATTCCTCGTGGAAAGTTCTTCAAAAATAGTACAAATTTAGGCCGCTTCGACTTTTTTTGAGGTTTTTAGGGATTTTACAAAAGTTCGACAACCCTTAAAGGCCACTTCAAATTAAGTGAGAGTTCCTGGCTAAAGCATTGGAGCGTTTTCGGACCAATATTGATTTTTCCTGAAATTTTCGGGGTTTTTGCTCCAGCCGTTTGGGAAAATCGTGCGTACTGCGGACGGACGGAAAAATTTGTAAGCATACAAATTCTAGCATTCGGATTCTACACCCTTCAGGGGGGTTAGAATTTTTTTCAAGAGCGAACAATGGTTTATTATTGAATAATAAACCAAAAATTTTAATAACATCAACACTATATCTAGGAAACGAACTGAAATAAAAAGGTGCGGCTGGTGGGATTCTACTCTATTTCCCATGCACTTTTACACATTGTTTTCATCACAGTCAGTTGAATCCATCCTGTATAGAGTATATAACACGTTTGATAATGTTGAACTTACATCCGAATTCTCTTTGAACGGCGGACACCCCTTTCCTCCAGCGATGCTAAAACCAAGTCCATTTTGGTCCCGAATGAGGGTAACGTAGATGTTGTGCGTCCGGATTTCGTAATCTCCTCTCTTCAACTGAAACATCCAAACAGTATACAATAAATAAATGAGTTATGTGTTGATGTAAGGATTGTAAGGAATGAGCCTCCTTGTTTAGCTTCACGTTCCTGTACCAAATCCCCCGTTAACTCTTGTTTAAATTGTTGGACTATCTCCTTGTATATACCGTGAATACCCACAGCCTAAAAGGGACAAATTTCCGTAGTCCATAGAGTGCTTGGATCCGCAACGTTCCTCATCTCCTATACACAGCCTATAATAGCGAAATTGGGAGTCGTTTATGAAATGACTGCTAGAATAATTAAATAAAAACTATTTGGTGTATCAGCCCCGTGATCTTAGAATAAGTGTTATTGCCTATTATTCCAAGTCCGAAGTTGACGAAGCTTGTGTTAATACAGACTATTTGAAAAGTTTACAAATTGAGTTTTTACTCTACCTACTCCCTCAGAACATTGAAGCGAGGCGAAGCCACGATCTGCGGGAACTTGCCCCAATTCTTGGGGGAAAACCCCGCAAATTTTGTATGAACTAAAAATTTAATTCCCAAATACCAATTGGTTAGTGAAATTTCTTCCTTTTTGTCCTGGACATTTAACCAACATTCATACCTTTGAATCCCATACCAAAACTCGACAATTAGCTATTCCTTTCCTAAGAAAAATGAAAAACCAAAAAATGCGTTTGTTTTCCCCCACCTACTCAACGTTTTTGACGTTTACATTGCTTTCCAAACTAATAATTCGGACAAAACACTTGTTTAACTAAACTTACGAGATTTATCATGGCAAGTTCCTGATTACATACATACGTACCCGACTGTGTACTTTAACAACTAACTACAAACAGGAATTAATGGAATATATATTATTTCATTATTTCCGATGATAAGCCTTCGTAATCGTGCATCACAAATATTTTTATAAACCTCCCCCGACACAGAATGTCATTGAACTTTCAAATTTGCAATATCCGTCCGGCGAATCGGCCGTAGAAGGCATTAGATGATGTAATACATTCGTTCTTTCTCCAATATAGAGAATAGATGCTCCGGAATAGATGCTATACGCATGCATATGTGCCAAAAACGTAGTTTATCGAGGGTTTAGCTGGCATAGTCAAGTGAGGTTTCAGTGTTTCCAAGTAATTTCGGACGCAAAATCAACAGGGATAGATTTCAGATCCGGAGAAATTCAAGCATAGCAAATAATGGCTATTTTGATCCTATAAGTGAACCAAAACCAACACCAACAAAAGGCTAACTGCCTACGCTCCCCTGATAACGGAAATAATAAACATTTATGTAACAATTTGTAAGGTTTTGTAAGATTAATCATCGTTTGTACACTATTGCATGATTTACCTTGTCTGCTGCTTGAAGAGTTGCATCGTAAAGAAGTTGAAGTGCAGCGTTATATAAGTCTGCAAGTCCTTTCGACCAGTGAGTCATAGATGCTAATTTATCATTTAACCACAGGTGACAAATAAGAAACAACGTTCGTCATTTGCTAGACACTGCACTAATTAGCTATAAAACGCAGCAATAAAGCAAAAGTTGTGCCTGGACAGCCACGCTACTCATGGACCTACGAAGCTCGACTAGCCGAGTAAATCGGCCTTCCCATTGCAAACCGGGGTAATGTGTAGAACCTGGCACGCCCATTGTTAATTCTCTTCACGTCGGAGAAATATGTAGATAGCAAGGCCGTGGTGCTTCACCACAATAGAATCAGTGGTAACAATGTCCATGAAGCCGTTCAAAGCTCTTCCACACAATTGCTCGAAAATTTACATCACCCGAAACTCCGAAAACGGTAGGTTTGAATGTGAAACGGAATCCCAATCGCTATCAGAACTACCACCGTGAATGTGTACTTGTAATACAGGGTTGACGTCAAAATAAAAATCGAATATTAGTCAAAACACCAGGTGACAGTTGTCATCGGAAATATATAATTTTCAAGCCAAATGAAACCTCTTCCAGACCATACCTCTCTCAAACTTACCTACTCGTTTCTTACTCTTCTTCTAAGGAGAGATCTACTTCGATAATCCTATGCCTAATTTTCATTGAAGTTTCGTTTTGTCAACTTCTTTCTGCGATGGATACAATGGCAATTTCTAGGGTATACAAACCTATCTTTATGCATACATTTGTTGACAAAAACATTTCTTGGCTATAATTATAAAATTTCCAAAATTATGACAATAGAAACTTGAATGAAGATGAAGTATCACAAAGCAAGGTGAAGGCTTAAGTTCTGAGAACTTGTGATCCCTGGTGGAGTCAGATGTCCGGCTGATGTAATAACTTATTTAATTAAAAGTCGAGGATAAGAAAGAACAAGAAACCAAGAAAAAAATAAAATTAGGTAGACAAAAAAGAGCAAGAAAAAAAAAAAAATTAGTAAGACACTATTATTTCAAAGGAACCACGATTTCTTAAAAAGAACACAAATACATTCCTTAAAAACTTCTTGAAAAATCGGATTTATTCATTCAAATACATAAACAAAAATCATTTAAATGATTAATTTAAGTACCGAAGACGAAAAATTGCCTATGCAACCTACAAATATGGGATTCTAGCTCAGAGGAGAGGAGCTAGTAGACAGAGATGAAAGCTACGGCTGGGTGGTGGCCGGTGCACGAATGACCTCCTCGGGTGGACAGAAAAGTGGTGATGCCGGGATAACAAAGGGCGACAGGAGCCCACCCGAAGGTTAGTTGAAGGAGTGTTCCATTTAACAACGGCCTGTTAAATTTTTTGATAAAACTTTACAAGTGGCCACATACGCACGTACAAGATATACGCGGCTGTCCAAGAGCCTGGTCCTCTAGACATATGGAAAGGGTTAATACCAGTTCTAAAACCTGAAAGCACGAAAATGCTTCAATATTAAATACCTTGAAATCGGCGTAAAGTTGGGTAGTGGAGAATCTTTTGTTTAGCAGGATTTTAATTAAAGAATTTGCACAGTCTGGAGCGGATTTAGGGATGATTTGTATCTGCCTCCCCATACCGTTATCCCATACTTAATAAGTGATAAGGCTAAGGCAAAGTACACAGTTCTTAATTGGCTTTCTGACAGAAAGTTCCGAACCGTTTTAAAGACAATAACTTACGAAGCTTCCTTATGAGTGCAGGAATATGGCTTTTAAATTTCAAATTCTAGGTACCTCATTTCACTCGTTTTCTCAACAGGTTTTTCATTTGGTCTGGAAGAGGGGTTTTTCATTTGACTTGAAAATACTATAAGGTATTTATGTTGTGAAATGTCAATCGAAAGTGGCTGGCTTTATTATACCTGGATTGCTCTCAACCAGGTAAGTTAACCAATGAAATCATGGGCACCTAATAATATCGAATCAATGATAATAGAAATAGTCAACGAAAAAATGACGATAAGAAATTCAAAATTGTTTGAAACGAAAGTCAAGGCAAGGCTTCTACTCAGAGATCATCGTTATCCAAGATAGTACTATTCTGTAACTACAATTCTCATAAACGATTTTCCCACATCTAAACAAAAATCGAAAAAAAAACGAAAATTGACGAATTATATCATTTTCTCACAATTCCTCCTTTCCTAAGAAGGAAGTACGAGTAGTAAGTGAATTGTATTCCATCCAAATCTAGACTGAGTTTTTGAGAGAATGGGTCGGGCAATCACCGCATCAAACACCCCTCCTGATAGAAAATTACTCGTTTCGTAAATTTTTTTCTTCTTTAATTTCATAAGCTATACCTACTTTTCTTCATTCAACGCCAGTGGTGTTAATTTTTTTTTTTTTCGAATTTCGTTCCAATCGATTCAGACACATAAGTAACATAGGAATATGATGATTTACTGATAAAATTCGATCAATTGAGGTTTTCTTTTGCCCTAAAACCGGCCCCTTAGTCATACTGTGCGGTACAGTCTCAAGTTTAGCCTCTCCGATCGTTTTAAGAAGAATAGCGACAAAAGGGGTGTGAGGCTACAAATTCGTAGACAGGGGGTTTCAAAAGAATTGAATTCAAATAACACCAAAACACTAGTGAGACCTTCCATTCACTAATAGATAAGTGCCTACAAGGTATCCTGAACAAAATACACTTGGTCGTTAGTTTTCATCAGTTCCTACCTTATCTATGTGATGATGAGTGGGGCCGTTATGGGTGACAGTGTTGTACGAGGAGGAATGGTTGGACGCCACACTCGGTGCTCTACTGGTACTCAGGCTGGACGTGGGAGTATCCATTCCCTGATGAAGGGCGGTACTCTGCAAGAAACACAACTTCATTGAAGCAATTGAAATTAAGACACACATTCAATACTTTTTGGTGCAGTTCAAGCGTTGATGGTACCGTCTGGAGAAAAATGCAGATTGCGCATGCGTGACGTTCCGTCTGTCATGCAAGCCGTCATGACGAACCGTCTAAAATTGGTTTCCTGCGGTTCTCCTATACGTCTTTGCTTGACGAGTTGGCAGTAACATAACCTTCCACATTTGTAACCCATTTTACCTATTTCTCATATTATGTTTCGGCATTGTACAATTTTTTTTGCACACGGTAGCAATAACGAACGTCCGTGTTGTTCGTCAACAATCCACAAAATACAACTTCAACTCAATAACACAAACTTCAATCCACAATAACGATAGTATACAACTTCCAATGAATGTTGACGTCACGTTAAACGTGACTTCAACAGCCGGTAGCCTCGACGCTATTCGTCATGGAAATGTTAGCATCCAACTGCTCGCCTCAACTCGGCAACCACGGTTTTCTAGTCGTCGTCCACCAAAAAGTCTCTAATTACAACATTTATGGAATGATTAGTTGACATTTTGAGAATATAAAGTCTTACTTGATTGAAGGGAAGGAGCCTTGAAACCTCACGAAGGATTACTATGTTCAGAACGGGCCCACTAGATTTCAATACTTCAACGGCATCGTAATGACCGATTTTCAACATGGGGATGTTGTTGACAGAAAGAATTTTATCTCCTTTCTGAAAACAAAAAATATACAATAATAAAATTTATTATTTTAACGTGGGGTTCTGGGTAAAAGTGACCAAGTAACATTTTTTCAAAATGAGCTTTTTTTTGTCATTCCGGTACTAAGGAACGTTGTCTACTGTGTGTTGTTGCTAAGAACGTTATCTTCAAATTGATGTGCAAGAAATACTTGAAAATAAATTTTACCTGCCTGACCCAAAGAGTTTTATGTGACCAAATGGCATTTGAACTCAACCACAAAACACGAGATGGATTTTAAATGTACTGGTGCATGTGAATGTTATCAATTGCCATTTGATCACTTTTACTGTGTAAGATTTGTAAGATTGCATAGCGGGCAGGTGAAAATGATCAATTACAGGGACAGGTAATGGATAACCTTTTCTAACAGAAATAGGTATACCATTGTTATTAGATGTGGCAACACGATAAATTAACGAAAAAACTATTCAATCCCTCAATTTCATGTAACTATGCGACTGATTTTCGAAGAATTGAATTGACCAAATGAGTAAAGCTTGAAACTCCAGGCAGGTAAAAATGATCAAATAGAGTTTTCCGAATAAACAGCTCTTATTTAATCTGAAGTGAATTTTGAAGCGCGATATGAGAGGAGGGCACTAGCTAACTACCTACAGGATAAAGAACAATCGAAACATAGTCGGATGAGACATCACACAACCAGTGTTCGTAACAAAGAAAATAGGTCAAATTGAGAGTTTCCCCTGTAAAATTTTGCAATGATGCACTGCGAACCCCACGGTTCAAATATTAAATATTTAATATTTTAAACGAATAATAATACAAAGGACCAGTAGTCACCATAAATCACTAATGAATCCCAAACTGGGAATGCCGTTACCTTATGAATCCCAAATGGAATTTTTGGATGTTCATAAGAAATAACGTAATGGATAGATGAGATGATAATGGAAATCCATCTTTAAACAAAACGAAAATATCGAAGATAAAATACACTTAACCGAAACTGGTCTACAATCTAACTGTTTTTTGTGGAAATACACTATATCGTTGGTCGTGTCCTTTTTTTATTTGTTCCCAGGATTTGAGAATGTTTTAAGGGTTATGTGATTGGAGCTTACAACGGAAATTCTATAGAAGGTTATAACTTACCCTGAGATCAGCCAAATCCGCAGGACCGCCCTCGGTGACTTTAGAGACGAAAATCCCTTCGTCGTCGCCTTTGAAGGGGGTGGAGCCCTGACCTCCGGCAATGGAGAGCCCCAAGCCAGCGTTGGTCTTCTCCAATCGGATTTCCATCCTTTCTTCTCTGATGTCAATGATCCCATCGATCTCTGTCAAGATGAAAAACACGATACCGTCATACATGTGTGTACGAAAAAGGTTTTGTGGGTCATTCCATCGATATCTTTACTGGGCAAAATCCAGTCATTTATGGAATTTTACTTCAGTTACACCAACTGTATTGATACTGATAGCGCTCTGGTATTATCACGAGCAGCCTAAACCAAGCAAGTCAAAACGGACAAACAATAAATAATGAATATTCCAAAGCATTGGAGGCGAGCAGCTTAACACTCATCGTTAACACATAAAAGTTCGTACAGCTTTCTCCAATTCAAACTTAAATTTCTCCATGAAATCCAAGAGGAATCGCTAAGTTGACCATACCAGTGGAAGGTTGAATTTGCAAGTTTTCCAGAAATCTCCAAGACTTCCAGCATTTTTGGTTTATTATTCAACAATAAACCATTGTGATCGCTGTGAAAAAAAAAATTTTCTAACCCCCCCCCCCCCCCCCTGAAAATTTCATGGTTTACGTTTCAAAGGGTGTAGAATCCAAATCTGCAATAAAAATTTCCGTCCGTCCGCCGTACGCACGTTTTCTCCCAAACGGCTGGAGCAAAAAATCTGAAATTTTCAGGAAAAATCCATTTTGGTCCGACAACGCCCCAATTATTTAGCCGGCTCTCTCACTTAATTTAAAGTGCCCTTCAAGGGTTGTAAAAGTTTTGTAAAATCCCAAAAAACCTCAAAAAAAGTCAAGGCGGCCTAAATTTGGACTTTTTTTTGAAGAACTTTCCATGAGGAATCGAATGAGCCTCTCCCCTTCTGTAGCTCAAACCATTCCCGATGTATCGTATTTTCATGATCTTATGCTGCCAACATTTGCATCCACATTCACTACATCACTAGGTTACTGCGATCAAAACAAAAACAACAGCTTTTTTTTTTTTTTGATCGCAGTAACCTAGTGATGTAGTGAATGTGGATACTGGAGTGAACTCCTAAAAGAGTTTATAGCCAATACACGGGTTAAAGCATTCTGATATGCATGAAACGCTGAAAATTCTTTCACTGGGGTTCATTATTCAATTTCATTCATTTGGCTTGCATTCATAATTTGAATTTCTACTAAGCTTTGGAGTATGCGTGTTTCACAGGTGATGGAGCGATTATTAAATTTCAGGAGATATGCATAGAGCACTTAAATCGGTTCTCAACCAAAATACCTATTTGGATTGATCAGTTGATCATATTTGTGTGCCTCCTGAAATTCAATAATCGCTCTATCACCTGTGAAACATGCACACTCCAAAGCTTAGTAGAAATTCAAATCCTGAATGCAAGCCAAATGAACGAAATTGAATAATAAACCCTAGTGAAAGAATTTTCAGCGTTTTTTGGAAATGCAGTCAACATACTGCACATTTTCAGAAACTTAATTTTGCTCTGTTCAATGTTTGAACTGCAATTGCGATCTTTGGAGCTCGTTTTTTATCATGAATGTACACTAGGCGTATAGAAAATTTAACGCTGAACTCAAAAATGTTTTTAAACGTTGAAAAATGTTGTTTTAAAGTAGATAATGAGTATTAATGGCAAAAAATAAATAAAATGAGGTTTTCTTGATAACCTTTTTGAAAAAAAAAACATATCTCGAGAACGGATTGAGATAAAAAGGTGCAGCTGGTGGCATTCTGCTCCACTTCAAATGCACTTTCACACAATTTTTGTTTGTCACACTATGGCGAATCCACCCTGTATATTCGCTGTATATAAATACATTCGGGAGTTAGCTTAGGATGGTCAACTTTATAGGTTCCACGGTCCTCGAACTACGAGCACCAAGTGTTCGAAAATTGAATTCCGCAGAGCTGACAAAAAGTGACACGTCACACACTCGAAGTACGATCCACTCCGATTGAAGTGATTCACCGTACGTCTAACGTTTGTTTAACGATCGATAAGTACCGTAGGTATATCTGAAATTATCTCGCGCCTGTTATCTTTGGAATGTAGTTACTTTTGAATCTTGCCTCATTCCTTGTCCACACTTAACAGACTTTGATGAGTGTAGTTCTTAATTTTTAAGCGAATATTCTTGGAACACTACTTTTGTCTTGTTTCATAAACACGCTCTCACACTCGGCCGATTTGAAGCCAACTTTTTGGTTTAATATTTTCAATATTGACAGCCCCGTAGAGAGGGGAGAGGCACTGGACCCAATACCCCCGGGCTCGGCCTTCCAAAAGGGGCAAGGGGGGGGGGGGTTAGGGGAAATGGGAAAAGGGACAGATCAATCTTACCTCTTGAATGCTATTCGTTTTTTACCTTTGTCATATTTCCTCAATCAGAAGTTTTTTAATCCCCTCTCTAAAAGTTGTTGGTTTCATGTTATGTAGAATTCAAAAATTGAAAAAATAAATTGATTAAACAATTTCAAAATCTCGTCCGTCCGTTGGAACCAAATTTTAAGAAAGTCACCGTTTTACGTGACAGTGCTGATGGCAGCCGCCGGCTTGGTAGCAGACATGAAGGTCCATGGCGTGTGGGATCGTGAGAGACCTGCGTTTTACGATACCCGCGTTATAAACGCTGACGATTCTCTTACTCCTCCATGGACTGGCCTACTACCTCCCGGCATGCAGCCCAAGCCAAACACGCAAAATACGACAGAGCCGCTGAAGACCTGAGAGGGTCTTTCACGCCATTCGTCATTTCATGCGATGGAGCTTTACATAAAGAATATGAAACCTTCCTCAAGAACGTTTCCTTACGCCTCGCCAACAAGTGGTCAAAATTGTACGTCCAGGTGATGATGTGGGCACGAGTGAAAACTCAATTCTCAGTTCATTGAGCAGTTTCCATGAGGCTAAGGGGCCCGAGGAGACACGTGCGAGGACTTGGACTGGAGGACGGAGCAGCAATTTGACTACCAGAAGAATGAAATCACACACACACACACATACACAGTAAGGGAAAAAAATCAGATAAGTTTGGCACAAATCAATTTTAATATTTTTGGCATCTCAACTTAAACTTTTGGCGACTCAATTTCAACATTTGGCATACCAATTCGAGCTTTTGGCATATAAATTTATACTTTTCACAAACCCAACTAATCCAACATTCCACCCCATATAATTTTAAGAATTTCAACTCAAAAATGAAATATCGATCCGGGAAAAGACAGTGAACTCGGCAACTTGACCAATAAACCCTAAGGGATTATTTAAGGATTAAACTTTTAAAAAATCTTTGGACGTAAGGGGGTAGTTTTCTGGTTGGATTAAGGTAGAAATCAGTTCGCTTAATGGAATAAAACCACTGGGGTTTCTGTACAATCATCCGTTCACTCGCCATTTGAAATGACAATTTATGAAGGCGCGAGGTGTCAAGTTTGAACAATGTACCATAGACTAAGCCTAATACGGGTAGATAAGTGATTTACGTCGAAGGGCTGTCTAATAGAAATAATAAACCTCTGTGTAATAATTTTCACCGTTTCCTAGTTGAAGTGTCATATCACTAGTACGGAAAATAAAATGGAATCTAACGTGTTGTATACAGAGTTCACGGCATGAGTGTCCCCGAAAAAGGGAGAGTGGTTCGCTAATGGGCGGGTGAGATTTCCAATTTATAGAACATTTGAGGAGTTTACTTTCAAAAGGGCATATATCCACTTTTGGAAACTATACGTTTTTTTGTGTTTTTCATATCTTTGGGATGAGACCTATTGACCTGTACATCTATTCCATCCCGAAAAGGTTTCTATCCCATTTGAAAGTGAGTGTAAACATTGGCTTTGCCACCAAAAGGGCATATATCTAGTCCCTAATTTCGGGCAGTTCATTTACACAAAGTGGAACATATCCTGCAACAAATAGCCGCTGGACATTTTTTTCATATCAAAAAGGCATCTATCCATTCATGAGGTTGCCTCCAAATATTTGAATGTAGTTTTTCAGGCTATCGCTTGGGCACAGCACTTCCTGAGTGTATTATTCACATTCTGTGTCTATCTTCCTCAAAAGGTAGCGCGTACGTCAACCCTTGTGCGTTCTTTAGCGGCTGTGCGCCATTGTTGTTGACAAGTCGACTATCCAGTTCATTGGTCAGTTCTGTCGTTTTGTCCTTTCTATTCGATTGTTTCTGCTAGGTTTCTGTGATTTTTAGTATCAGATTTTTGCGATGGAGGGAACTGTTAGTTCGTTGAATTATGGCTCGAGAAGGCGACCAACTACGTAAAGCAGATCGAGCCAAAAAATACGCGGATACAGATCATAATCTTGTATTTCTGAAACGTAAAACAAAACCATGTGACCACAACTCGACGAAGTTCAAGTGCATGGCTCTCACCTGGAAGGATATTTCCGAAAACAGAAAAGTTGGTAAAAATAGTCAAGATCCGTACCTAGCTCAAAATATTTCAGGGTATGACCCTCATGATGCAAGAAACATTAAAACTGAGAGCCTAATATTTCCTTTTAAATATTTGAAAATTATTTGTCTATGTATTTTTTGTCAGGTGCAAGCCCGTTTTCCACCAAAAGGGAACTTATCCAAATTTTACACCAAAAAGGATTTCATCCAAAATTGAAATGGCCATAACTCTCTATAGAAACTATTACGAGAATCCAAACATCTGTTATTTGATAAGTGATATAGGATCAAAATTATTAAGCAACCCAGAAAAACTAATTATTTTTACAAATGCCATTGAACGTTTTTTTCGATTTCCCAGAAAAAACCCAATGTGGATATATGCCTTTTTGAAAGTAAACTCCTCATTTAAACTAAGCAATGATTGACATATATTGATGATAAACAAAGAATTGAAGACTGACTTGCGTAGTGAACACGTTTTCTACGAGATTTGCGCCGCAGAGAAGGCATCTCGGTTGGGAATTTCACAAATCACTGAGAGTAACGATAACTGAACGGTGTGAGTCTATGAGTCAGGTGGCACACTTTTCATGACGTTATCTGTGAGGTTGACATCCTTATCTGTTGATTGCTTCACTCACCGCTATGTTTGCTGATGGATCCAGGTGGGGTGGGGTTGATGCTCTTATCTGAATCGCCAATCGCTTCTTCTTCCTTCTTTTTGCTCATTGCCTGTGGGAAAAAAAAAATTAACCTTGAAATTATCACAATTGAATATCTGTTAAGAATGAGAGAAGCTAGTGAAATACAAGGGGAAAGTCACACATGTAACAAGATCATGGTGTCGTAATCAACTACGACCAGGCAGGGATTGGATAAAGGTTTTAGAGTAAAATTGGCTCAAACAACTTTGAATTCGAACACTTGTAAATAACATAACCATCGTTGAATGACAAGGATGCTACACAGCCAACAACAACAAAATAAAACAATCAACAGTATTTTCAACTAAGTGGTTAATGAATACCCTAGAAACATATTTATTCTACGCTGCTTTTCTGACAATTAAATTTCCAGCCATGCAACATGATCAAAAGAGGAAATTTTATGTTAAATTGAGTTGAACTTTGTTGAGCGAACAAAAATTCAAACAATCACAGTTGTTGCCAAAAAACTTTTAAATGATATTCTTCTATCCAAATGAAAATTTTGAATTTTCCGACTTTGTCTCCATTTTTTTGCACATTTTAATGAAATTTAAATGCAATTTTCAGAATACATTTGAGCTTCAATTTTTTAATTTACTATTTCACTGATAAAAACAATTTTTTGAGTAATATTTTTGATTTTTGAGTAATATTGCAAATATAACAATTTTTAGCCGTTTTTCTTGTTTTAGGTGCAGTTGTTGAAATTTAACAAATGCAACGTGCTCGAAAAAGCGTAGTCCAACGAACTCATCCATTCGTTTAGAATGCTTGATTTTTTGGCGCAAGGACGAAGTTTTTATCTCAATCCTATCGAGAATTTTTATCTGGTCTGGAATAATATAAACTTTTAGTGAGAAAGCATAGGCGCAAAACGTATGTCATATTAAATTTCCTTTGAATCTTCTTGGTTAATCTCTCTAATAGTGATATATAAAGCTTTAAAACCCAGAAATCACATCAGAATGCCCCAAAACGGATACCTTTTTTGAAATTGTCAGACCCATTGCAATAGGTTCATTTTCTATGAAAATTCGCTACTTAAGGAATTCTCTTGAAATGAGTTCAAATATTCACTTTACTGATCATCAATAGTGGCTGCAATAAAAGCTGCTCTGCAGTCAATGACCGAAAACTTGAACATGCCAGAGCGATCTGACGCAAGAAGAATCGTTGATATTGCAGAGAAAACGAAAAACAAATCTACTCCTAACTCCTAATGAAGGCCCTACTTGTAGGTGAAAATTTAAATCAAATTAAATAAATAAATAAATTTTGAACAGTCGACTTTCGCAAGCATCGCAGAATTGTTGGAAACATCTCATGCGCCACAATATCAAATACATCAAGTTATTCTTTCAGCGTGCTCTTCACAAAGAGAAGAATGAGGCAAGTAGGCTGGGATGGGGAATTTGCCTCAATTTTAGATTCTGGAATTTCAAGTCAAAACCTGTAAAACCTGTAATAGTTGCCGTAGGAGAAACTGCCTAAACAAGTGAAGACTCTGTCAAGAAACACTGCAGAAAAAACTTGGTTCGGACCCTCAGGATTGGATCTGGAAACGGTGACAACACTGATTTGAATGGGCTCCGTTCCATACATGAAACTAGTTTTGGCTTGGTATTGCAATCGCATGAGTGGAATCTTAGTTTTTTGTAAGTTGTGACGTAAAAAATGTCTCGGGAAGTTTGAAAATGTAATCATGGATTTGAAGTGGCAAGTACCAACGGCTGACACAGTCATGCTGGTGGATTTTGTCCAGTAAACTCCCGATTCTCACACTTCAGAACCAGAGTCCATAGACCAGCAGTGAGTCATGCAGTTCAGTTTTCTTGTTGTATGATACATGTTTTTGAATAACAATTCCCACGAGAAAGGTTCATTTCTAAAGGGAACATGAAAGCTGAACATGGATGTAGATGTAGATGATAACTAAAACTCTCAGGGTGGGGGTTTGGGGCTGTTGGCTTATTGTACTTTCCTGGGAGTTTTGCTTCTAATCAAGGAGATTCAGCCCCTTGGTGAGGGGTTTGAGACCCTTGATTAGTTGTTCGCTCTGAATGGACCTCATTGGGGTTTGTGCCCCAAAGAGTTCAAATCTGCGAGATGCGAGTGCTGGGCACTCAAATATCATGTGGGATGCCGTTTCGTCAGTCTCCTCACATAGCCTGCACAGGGTTGTACTTTGTGTGATCCCAATGCGGTGTAGGTGAAACCTTAGGGGTACAAAGCCGGTTATGAGGCCGACCATTGTTTTTAGTTCCCTACGGTTTTTGCCTAGTAGCCAATCAGTAATTTTGGTGTTGGGTTTCGCCACCATGAGTTTACTGTGGACGTGTCCTTCGATATTGAGCCATCTACTTGTGGTTTGTTGGTTGACCCACATGTTGATGGTCCCTCTGAAGGCGGTTTTTGGTATACCGACTGCCGGCTCAGGGCCTACAAATGGGGTTCAGGAGCCCCTTCTTGCAAGCTCGTCAGCCTTCTCGTTACCAGGTATTCCTTTATGCCCTGGCGAACCCGGTTGTGTTTTGCCAGGTTATTAAGGGTTTGCATGCAGTCCCAAACCAATCGTGAAGAGATGGTTGGTGCCATAAATGCTTTTATCGAGGCTTGGCTGTCTGAGAGGATGCGGACGTGGGCTTTTTTGTGTCCCCTCCTAAGGCTCTCAGCAGCTGCTGCCTCGATTGCCACCATTTCTGCTTGGAATACAGAGGTGTGTTCCCCTAGTGGAATTGAAACGTTCCACCTGGGTTTAGCCCCATGTACTCCCGCACCGCTGAACATGGATGCTTGAACATGAGAGCTGATTCGATTGAGCAACTCAAAGTTCTTCCAAACGTACGGTTCAGTGATCCATTTTCAACAATTTTTCAATGTTGTTCCTTTTTTTCTGAGCCTCTTTGTAATGAGTTTTCACTTGAGCTTCATTCGAATCACGACTAAGAATCCACTGGAATGTACACTGTCCTACGTTTATTATACGGTTTTCTTCGTTTAGATAACCTACCTGTGGATAACCCCAGAGAGAAAGGGGTCGTTAGGTCATACTGGTTAGGCAGGCTGATATGTCACAACATGGCTGTCCCCTTACCAGTTGCCAGTGCAACTCAAATGTCCGTCTTCCTTAAATTCTAGAAACTTGTTTGATGTTTTTTCGAGCATCACACTATGATTTTCTTCCATATCAGTGATCCCTCTATCAAATTAAAAAAAAATTGAGGCAAAGTCCCCAATACTGTCAAGAATGGCAAGAAATAATCGTTCAAGTACAGAAAGAAATTATCAGTTCTCACGAGGACACGATAGAATACCATCCTTCACACATTTTTTTTTTTTTTCGTGAACAACATCAGTTATGTACCAGAAATAAGCAATTTTACATGCACTAAATACATCAAGCCCCTGAATAGGTACTAAGTTGTAAAATCATGCAGGAAACCACACCCATGAGATAACGGTAACAGCGAAGCAAAGAGGATTTAGAAAAACATTTTATATATCTTTACTGTAAGCGAAGATCAACTTTGAGATTTCATGAACAGTTCTGTTTTAGTGATGTTTGTAAATATGTAAATATCCAAGAAAAATCGTGCTAGCTAGAAGTAGGCGTCAAAAAGTATGGAGGTGATCATTTCTACACCGAATCGGCCCTGAGGAAAAGGAGAGCACTCAAGATTTTAAAAAAAGGTGAAGAACGAGGGGAGCGGGCGTAAATAAAGAAAATTATCATTAAATTATTATTATTATTACCTACTCCAAGCACAACTGTAATATTATATATATAATAATAAAGTTATATCGTAACAAAAAAATGTATTGACGTCGCCGGGGATTACGTGGAAAGATAATACATATTTTCAAAGTTTAAATTTTTTTCAATAAAAACTTGATTTTTTTTTCTTAAAACGGAACTTATTTTTTATATTTTCTGGACGACCCTTGTAAAAGAACATCAAGGAAATTCTAGAGGTAACAAAGGAGAGAAAACAGTCACAATTTCAGTTTTGATTTAAAATATTAAAAGTTTGTAGAATTTGTTCACTTTTGTGCAAAAAAAGATGTTCTGAATGTCCTAGAAAAGTTTGAAATAATTAAAAGCGATAGAGCCGGTAAATGTTTGAATGAGGATATTCACACCTTCTGACCAATGGAATTGAAGCTCCCTTTCACCGGTGAAAATATAGTTGGGTTTTTTATCTTGACTCCGACAGGCCCGATTCGGCGGGGAAATAATGACCTCGATACTTTCTGATATCCTCTTCCAGTGAACACGATTCTCTCAGATCATTCTAATTTGGTCGAGCAGGTAGGTACTACCAGCTAAACTATCAGTTATATATCTATCCAACACTGATACCTTCTATAGTACCAGTTTCCCATTAGCAAAGTACGAAGATGTGAAAGCCGATAACGAAATATTGAGTGGAGGAAGGACCGTAAGGAGTCATTCTACCTGCTGTTCGATTTTGTATTTATTCTTTCAACTGAAATATCAACAAAACAGTAAATCCAGAAGAATGTTGAACTTGAAACCAGCATAGTTGCAACAATACCACAACATGCAGAAAACTTAACCAATAAAAGAACTTGTCCGCCCCTAACCAAATCCGACTAATTTATAATCAGAAGCTCAGCTGCGTTCATTACACCTGGTTCAAAAACGCACGTCTCTCGAAAATCAATTGCAAAATTGATGTTAATCGTGATATCGAAATGTTACCAAGCTTATGTGCGATAATTTTAGAAATAAGAACAAAAGAATGTGTGGTGCGGTGTCCCTTTAAAGCAAGTTATGGATGTAGCAAGGAGTACTCGCGAACCTCGAGTGGAATTCGAGTAAAGTATCATTTAACACTCCCTCGACCAAAATGACGCCTGCGAGGAATGCGATAATTCTGAAGAGCATCAAGAACTGTGATCGGAACGAAAATTCCCATTTTGGACAGGAACTTTTCATCTGGGTGTGGCGGGAGGGAAGAATACAACGTGTACCCGTTACATTAAGGAACAAAGAAATCGTAGAAAAAAAAATAAAATAACATAAATGAATGAATGAGATAGAATAAAAACGTGCACGATTGGAAGCCAACAAGAAAAGTTTGTAATGGGGGTAAGTAAGATGAAGGATGGCATTAGTGAGGGGGTTGATGAGCCGTTTCACTAACACACAAACTAAAACAAAGACAACAGCAAGCTAAAAGAAAATTTGGAAATGTCAATTTGAAACTGTACCACTATTTAGGGGAGGGGGGATGGAATTCAAGAAATTATGTTGTTGAAGAAATTTCCCTATTTATCGCAGAATTTGAATTCATTCTCATTTGAGTTGAAGCCTTTTACAATATAAACTAAGAATTTGAACCAAAAACTTATTTTTACTGCATTTACTAAAATGTTATACCTGGGCACGTTTTGATTACATACATTTTAATTCCTTACGTTTTAGGACTGTGAACTTCAAAAAACCAACTACAAACATTCTTAACTTCTTGAGAGATGATGAACCATAGCAAGCCAGAAATCTAAATTGGAAAGCAGTGACAAATTTAGCACAGTAACATAATATGTTACTTAATTATGTGTTAATATTAATAATGTTATCCTACCTTAAAATGATGATAATCAATTTTTTTAAAGTTTGTTTTGATCAGTAGGTGAGTTTTAATTTTTGTGGTAAAGAATTAAAAGAGTTTCAGTCATGGAGCTTGGGTATTTTCCAGGTATGTTGAATTGTATTGAAATCTGAGCGCTTTGTGTGCAACAAATTTTCAACTAAAATTTGAATTGTGTATACAATTTAATTGTACTGTGAAAAAAATATGAAGTAATATTCCTCTAATAAAACGAAGATTTTGGGTTTTTCAAGTTATTGATTTTTTAGCGCATTTTAATGAAACTAAAGCACGTTTGTCAAGTAATTTTTAAATAACCTACTTGATGAACTTGATTTGTTAGCGATTTGACATTGAAATGAAGCCACTGCAATGGCTCTAAAAACTTAAAAATACAAATTTTTGAAAAATTTCTTCATCGACAATAATTTTGAATTTTTTAATCTAAAATGCTTCCTAGGTTTTAACGTCTATCCGTAAGTGTCACTCCAGACGATAACTCTAGATAGAATTTTCTAGGAAGATATAGAGGAAGGAAAGAGAAGATGAATTCGTCAGAAAACAATTTTTGAGCACATAAAATCAGTCTAATATCAAAAATGGAACTTGAAAAAAATCAACAAAATTACAAAACAACTGCTAAAAATCGTTAAATGAATTTATTTTTATTTTGTAAAATATTAATTTTAAAAAATATCAACAATGGACTAGGGGCCATTTTAAATTGATGTTGAAAATGGTGCTTAAACTGCATTAAAATATGCTTAACAAATTGATAAAATGCGAAAAACCCCAAATCTTTGTTTGAACAGTATAATACTATTTACGACAAGTTTTTTCGCAATAATATTGATAATTAACCTTTGTTTTACCATAAAATGTTCAAATTTTAACTCAATTTAACATAAATGCAAGAGAACAAATTATGAAAATTCGCTCATACGATTATGCTGCATGACTGGAACTTTTTGAGGGTTTTTGTCATTTTTTACGATTTTGTTGGTACTTTTCTAAATTTTTATCAATTTAGCGTGCTCAAAAAGTACTGACCCATCATAATCCCCATCTTTAATTAATTGAAGTTTTTTAATTTTTGGTGTGCTCGATTTTCTGGAGAAAGAACGAAGTTTTGATGTTTTATAATTATGTTTTTATTGATTCTGTCGAGAGCTGTCATCTGGAATGAGATACACACATTTAAAAAAGTGTTAAAATCCAGGAATCATTTAATGATGCCTCAAACTAAATTCCAATTAAGGTGTTTATTTTTTTGGAGTCACTACAATAGCTTCATTTTTTAATAAAATTCGATAAAAGTACTAGGAATAGTTGACAACGTTTTGAAATGGTCGAATTTCGAAGGTAATGTGCTCAGGTGGTAGTTTTAGAATGATACAGTTTCAAATCCCCTCCTCCCACCCAGGATCACTACAGTGACCAAAGTATTGTTCACTGACACTTGCAATGATGGCAGCCACTTTGTCTTTGTCAAGCTGTGCTGTCTGGTTGATCCTTTTGTTCTTGAGGTGATGGGGCGTATCCCGTCTGTGGAGCCTTGTGGGGCGGTAGGGACCGTCTTCCGCTACGGACGGATCAACTTCGAACCCAACGTGCTTCTCCTGAACCGTGGAAGAAGATGATGCAGCCAGAAATAAGAGGTTAAAAAGAGTTTTTAAGAGAAGTTGGGGAATAGGCTTTTCAAAAACAACAAAGTAGGTACCCCCTACGTTGAACTGTTCTGTTTTACAGTGGGTTCAATAACTAAAGATCATGGGATTCTATAGTATCTATTTAAACTAAATACATTTAGTTAAAATTACTATGTACAATGAGAGTTGCATACAAACTTTGTTCGAACGTGTACATTATGTATGGGCATCGATCAAGTGGGTTCATGGGTTTCAAGCTGGTATCAATTTGAAGACGTTGAAAACAATAACTAAGGGTATTCCAAAACTTAAAAACATTGATCTTAAACCATTACGTGTTCCAAGACTAAGGGACAACTTGAAGAACTGGCAAAGAAGGTTCGGCTTCGAATGTTGCCATATTATCAAATGATGTTCGGTTGAATTAGAATTCATTCAGGGTACGTGGAAAGGAAGGTTTTAGGGCCGCTTTCACCAACATTCCGTTTCAAGTTCGGTTTGACTTTTTGAGCAGAGATCAACCGCAAAAATGGATCCCACCGTGGCGCACAGTGCAGCAAGCAACAGACGGATGTCGAAAAATCAATCATTTTTCGCCTTACTTCCCTACAGAGTTGTAAAAAGTGTGAGGATCAGGAAACTTACATCATAATCAAAAAGGCCAGAAATCATGTTTGAAGAAATGGTACTTGCATCTGCATGGACACTGATTGTGTGAAAAATCCACTCTCTGGAGTGCTTCATATCCAGCTGCTAGCAATCAAATCAATCATTTTTCGCCTTACTTCCCTACAGAGTTGTAAAAAGTGTGAGGATCAGGAAACTTACATCATAATCAAAAAGACCAGAAATCATGTTTGAAGAAATGGTACTTGCATCTGCATGGACACTGATTGTGTGAAAAATCCACTCTCTGGAGTGCTTCATATCCAGCTGCTAGCAATCAAATCAATCATTTTTTTACTTCCCTACAGAGTTGTAAAAAGTGTGAGGATCAGAAACTTACATCATAATCAAAAAGACCAGAAATCATGTTTGAAGAAGTGGTACTTGCATCTGCATGGACACTGATTGTGTGAAAAATCCACTCTCTGGAGTGCTTCATATCCAGCTGCTAGCAGCTGGAGGAGAGACTACAGGGCTACGCCCCACAGTGGTGCAGAATCGCGCTTAAAACTCGGATTGTTCATCTATTTTATCCAGATTTGCTGGCTGCAATGTTTCTGTTACCTTCTGAGGATATCATCTCTTGAGTTTCAGAGCGCTAAAGGACCGTAAACAATCGTTGGGATATGAGGAATTGCGAATTTTCAAGAAGTGGTGTTTGGTTGACGATCAACTGGGACCACCTTGTTGCTGTTGATGACAATTGTAAGATTGTGGGAAGCTCCTACTGAATAAACAGTTTTTTTTACAAAACTACGGACGAAATTTGTTTCCCTAAAGACTATTGTGATTTAAAAAAGGTCCTCACTGAAGAAGCTTGAATTCAATAGAGGATCAAAGGTAGTTCAACAGTTGATCCGCGTTGATCTCGTTCAGGCAAACACTCGTTCCCAGGAACTTGGTTCAATTTAGTCAAGCCCAAAGTTCTCTAATCCAAGTTTAATCAATCATTAACTTGAACCGGAATCCCTTTTAAACGGAGTTGGTATTTTGTTGGTGAAAACGGCCCTTAATGTGTCTACTACTAGGACCTAGTCTACCTAGAACAATGTTATTTACATGACCTTACGTAGAGTAAGGTACAGTAGACCTGTTGATAACGGTAGGTAGTCAGGGAAAGGAATGGTAGTGATTCAAGTGTTTTGAGTTCCCCCGCATTCACTACATACTTACTTTTTCATATAATAACGGGAAACATATCAGAAAGATAACAATTTAAGAACCAAAAGAGAATATTGATACCGAAGTCAATTTTCAGGTGGTTCGTAGACCTAAATTCGTAGGTAACGTTAAGAATGTAGGATTATTGCAAATGAAGCACTGCATATAGTGAGTTTCTACCTGCATATGTATAAGTTAGAAAAAGCGTCAATAATGTAGTGCAAGTACACCATAGTGAAGAGGAAAGAAGAGGAATACCTGTTCATCATCATCTTCCATTTCACTTTGTCCGGTTTCACTAGGCGATTCACTCGTAACCCTCACATCGTTACCTACTTTCATCCCAACATTCTTGCTCTAAAATGAGTAGGAGGAAGGTCAAGCATTAGTGGCCACATTTATGGATTAATTGGAATGAACACTCAAAAGTTAAATAAAGGGTTAAACCATCTGGGGTTCTACTACATGATGACCAAAACAGGTAACATAAATTACAAAGGGGGAGTGAAAGTCCATAATGTTAACGGTATATATGTATATGTAAGTTACGTGAAATGTGGTAGGTACCTCTCGAATGGGTTCGTCTTTGGTCGTGCTTTCAGAGTAAGAACTCCTTTCGCTGTTGGGGTCAACGTCGGTTGAACTAAGTTCGGATCGAAAAGCGATTTTCGTTGAGACGCTTTCGTCCTGAAAGAAACAAAAATTGTTACAATTTGTATCTACACAGAATATTCACAGCTAAAGTACGTAAATTGATAACTGATATAAACATATGGTAAGTAATGCGAGCATTATTACTACAGTGGGTTGTTATATCATCACACTTATTCAGGGTGTATCAATCGTGCTACTGAGAATGGTAGCAGTCCAACGAAGAGGAGCACTACGGATCGCCTGTGCATACAGGACTGTGTCGGAACCAGCCATACTTGTAATTGCGGGAGTCATCCCAATACAACTCATTGCAGCAGAACGGAAACGTACGTTCGATAGAAAGGGGGAAACACATAAAAATACAGTCGCCAAGGGAGAGAGGCAGCGCACGATGGCTAACTGGCAGGAGATGTGGATAGGAGAACACCGAGGAAGATGGACTGCACGCCTAATACCCTGTATCGACACATGGATGAACAGACCACATGGGGAGGTGAACTTTTTCCTGACGCAGTTCCTCTCAGGCCATGGACTCTTCTACGCCCACTTGCATAGGATGGGGAAATTGGATGACCCAGCGTGCCCGTATTGCAAGGAAGAGGATGATGATGATGTGTTCCATACTTTCTTCAAACGTGAATACTGGGCTGCCAACAGAAGTTGGCATCAGCAGACACTGGAGCTATCACCTCAGGACATGACATCAGAATGTATCTTAACACTCGTCTTAAGACGACACGCTGAGATACACGCCATGCTGGTGTTGTCTTAAGACAACATCGCATCCTAAGAGCTTGAGTTCACTTCAGGAGCAAGCACACATTCCAGGAAGCGTTTTAGGGGCTAGGTGAGGTAATATCTTTGTTCAGTAGTTCCCCACCAACGCCAGAGAGTGCGCCGTTGTCGGATCTGTGAGTCACAAAGTGGAAGGTGTTCCATTTCCAACATTGATAGTGTTAGCAAGAACGCGTCAGCCGACTTCAGGCCCAGCGTTGAGAGTGTTAAGTAAAATGCTTCAGCGTGAACAGAACTGGACCGCCGTAGCATCCTTTTCTGACAAGATCCTGAAAATGAAGGCTGTGAAGGAACGGGAGAGGCAGAGCAGGGAGAACACGGACCAAGAGGAGAAACAAATCCCTCCCTAGAACCAGCCTGAAGTAATGTGTCAAACAGTTCCAGGCTGAGTGTCGTTGTGGGAAATGGAAGGTGAGGTTTTAGTGGGTTTGAATCCCACATAACCCAAAGTGCGGTCCCTTTTGGGTATCTTACGAGATCCAATTTCCACCTAAGGATCTCAAAGATTTCCTCACCTGCCACCGAAAAAATGGGTTTTAATAAAGATTTAACAAAAGGAATAAGAAGGTAGAGAACTCGAGTATTTGCTACTACGTATGTCTCATTGCCTTTTTTTAAACCTCTCGTTTCCATTCAAATTGTCACATATCTATTCCATTTCCAACTAATTAAGATTTCAAAACTTTTAAATTTCTCCGTATTAAAAAAAAAGGACATTTTTCCACATTTCACTTTTTTCTACTTGAAAATATTTATGATTTACCTAACTGTATGTATACCTTGGGAACCTACTCAATATTTGATTAAAGTAAATTATTATCTATTCAACTCTAAATAAAATTATTATTGAGCAGAGTTAATGTAGGAACAGATATTTTATACAGGAGGGTGGACCCCATCTCCATTGAACGTGCAAATAGATGCACGTTGGAAGAGGCTGATATATTTGCCAACAATGGGGATAAGAAAGAAATTCAGTAATCTCAAGTGCAACAAATGACACTTCTAACATTCGAAACCATTAGAGACTTAGTTATGTACCTAAGCTTTACTACAACCAATCCATATTTAAATGTCAAAAATTTGTTGCTAATAAGTTGTAACTTGGTGCAATAAATCATTTTCAAAAAAAAGGGATAGGGTCCAGGCATTCCTTCTAATATTCCGTACAATCGATAGTCACCGATAGAATTGAGCTATCGATAGTGTCTCACTATCGACTTTCCCTACAGAGCTGCCAACTGAATCACGAGGCACTGAGTAATAGAAGTGAACATAATATTGATGAATTAGGGTTTTTTTTAGTGATTAGGGGTGGCTTAAGGGTGATACCAATGGATTCTGCTTCCACAAGCACGAAGAGATAAGATACCCAACTCGTCGCAAAACGACCAACGGTTTCGCATTGATCTAATGGAGAAAACCATGTTTCGTAGCATTCAAGTTCAATTTTCTCAAAGCATTTTCCTCTGAAAAATTAAAAATGACTATACCGTTGAAATCTTGAGGTGATAATCACCTTTTTCCATGAGACGGAGATTCAGGAGCACCTCATTAAAAAGGTCGATAACACGAGTTAAAAAGTGGAATTTAGGAAATTTTTCAACATTTCGACTTTGATCTCATTTTTTAGCTCTTGTGTCTGCTCCAAAGTTCCTGTTTTGGCATCAGGGAGTTGGTAAAGTTACCATCGATGTAATCAGATTTCAATTTACACGATAAATTGAAGGAGTTACAGCCGTTTTAGTGAGGGAAGGTCAAAATCAAGGTTCCGGGGAAAAGTTGTAGGTCAAAAGTTGATGCAAATTAGTCGCAGAACCGACCCCTGACGAATGGACAGATACACCCTGAATATATACGCTAATCATAAAATAAAATGTAAGCAGTTGAAGATGGGGGATTTGGTGCAAGAAAGTGAAGTTAAACTGTGAGGCTCATTCCCTCAAGTTGTGCTTTGAAAATAGCTCAAGCCATCATTGAAATAATCAACTTGGACAAGGGCGTAGCCAGGTGGGTGCTGAAAGGGCTTCAGCACCCCCGGAATTCTAAAAAAACACCTTCTTAAAATACCTTAGTTTTGGTGCTTTGCTGGTTAGTTTACCGAACTATTGAGCGAGGTTATTTGGCGCACGACAAACACGCATACGGACAGTTAGGACAGTACGTACTCGTCGCTTCTAATCAATTAAGCGATAATAAAATTGACATTTGTTGTAATTTTGTCTCTTGTTCGCTTTTTTATCCCATGAAACTATTACATCCTTATAACCGTCCTGCCTATTTCAGCACCCCCTCAAAATAAAATCCTAGCTACGACCTTGAACTTGGACCACTACGAAATATTAAATGGAAACTTGGAAAAACAAACTTGACGCATTTTCTTCGCAATCGTCGACAAAATCCGACAGAGTATCTTGTATTGAACCCACCAACACAACTTCACGTAATCGCATCATGAATCCATTCAAGACGAAACGATCGAGCCGGGATTGACATAACAAAGATTCAACAGATAAAAAACGACAAAACAACTTACTCCCTCTTCGAGCGTGCTGTCTGGGCCGAGCTTTGATTTATTGAATAATTTATGTGCCTTAGCTTTGAGTTCTTTAGGATGCGGAGTGTTCTGCCTGACAAATGGGGTCTGAAAAATTAAAGGGTGATATGAAATCATCAAACATGAAAGGTGAAACAACAATTACATTTTATATGCACAAGTATGTAAATCATTGATCTATCAAGAGAAGTCTCAATAAATTCATCGCAACTTAACTGGAAGTCACTGAGCAAGGTTTTTGAAGTTTTCTTCAAACATGGCTTTCATCTGTGCTAAATTAATTTATTCATTAAAAACCATTTTTCATTTACCGATACGTAAAATCATTCCACCCGAAAATTATTTCTCAGATATTGTGTGTAATGAAAACTATTTTTGTAAAAAATAGAATAATTCTATTCTATAACAGTTATTGTAATCATTTATTCAATTGTTAACGAAAGAATAAATCAAGTATCAATTGGCACTACCGAAGTGGCAGTTGGCATGTGCGTCAATAGCTATAAATCAAATACGACAATCACAGTTGGGAATTGAAACATTTTGAATAAATGCACACACTGCAAGTTCCCACTTATTACTTGACAAACAACCCGAAACGTGAAAGAAATGTTTTAAATGTATCTAACATTATGTAGCCTCACTACCCAAGTTAGAAAACAATGTAGCTAGGTTTGTGGCGACGAATTTGAGGTTCTGGAACTGGAATTTCCACCAGTTGGTTTCTCATTTTACAGCCTGGACGATTTTGGCATGTCCATTTGTCTGTGATTAACTCTTATTTAGAGTCAAACTATCTTTGGTTACATTCTGAATTGGTGGTGCATGCGAAATGATGATATTCGTCAAGACTTGAGGACGGAGAATGCCCATCAAATAATTGTTAGGTACGAAAGGAAGCACGAGCGACGCCTCTACAAATACGAGAACCCAGAAATACTCAATGTATTGGATAACGCAAGAGACACAAACCATTGGACTTAGTCGTGCAACCCCAAAAACAATGAAATACACTCTGAAGGGTTTTACAAATAAGCTAAGTAAGGGAGAGATTTTACAGTAAACCTCATCAACTCCAGTGTTTATAATGTTAAGAAATGCAATTTAGCTAGATGAAATGTATATTATTTTCAGTTGCAATAGAAAAAATCACTATTAAACACAATTTTTTAAATCCAAATTAACGAAATTCGCAAGGATCAAATAACCTATTTCTGAATAACATCTTACTTTCATAGATCAACATTACGGTTCTAAGCAAATTTTGGCCTTTCAATGTTCATTCTAGAAGATGATGTCATCAGCATTGTGCACAATGATGCGCAAAGTAAGAGTATTCAAAAACTCACCATCACTGTAAATCTTACTGTCCCATAAAAGATTGATTGTACAAATAAAAACGGAGTAAGATGTAACGTTGTCTATATTTCCACGAAAGTAAAGAGTTACACTGTTGAATCGATTTCGACGGTTAGGTCATCATCAGTAACAAACATGAACTGAAAGAGATTTAATCCTATTGGCTCAAAGAAGTGAAAGGGGCGGGGAGGACCAACCAATGCCACTCAAGGCTTACAAAGAGAAAGGGGCACAAATAGTATCATTATGGAGAGGCGGAGCCAAACTTATTGCAAGAAAGAACCCAATAATGGTGAAATATTTTGAGGAATGACATCATTTAAACATTTTCCTGACCTATCACTCTTAACAATTTCGAATTTCCCTAAAATCCTTTTCATGCTCTTTTATTCGTTCCCTGAATTTCCTACCAGTTTGACCACAGTACTCAAGCCCACATGAACATTTTAGTTTATAAACCCCACTTTTATCCTGAACGTTAATTTTATCATTGTTTTCCTTTCATGTGAAAATTTTTTTGTCTCCAAAATCTGCGTTTTAGACCTTTCTGAACAATTTTGGTTCCATCTGTCATTTGTCTGTCTGTCATAAACCCCAAACAGTTATTGTGACTTTTGACGAAATTGATTGTACCATAGGTTCAATTAATCGCAATTGAACAATCCTTAATCGCGCATAACTATAGTTCTTGACCAATTTCGATGAAATTTTTTTTTCAATTCCGGATTAATTACTCTCATGCGCAAACCCAACAGTTCTTCCTGAAATAGAAGTTCTTCCGTTGAAAATTTCAGGGATTGTTTGGTTTTGTAGATGGATGATCATTATCTCCGGATTTTAGCCTTGCATTTAAGCATAACTTTGAGAGTTCTTGACCAATTTTGATGAAATTTTCAGGGATTGTGCGGGTTGGGGTGTAGATGGTCCCCTGTAGGTTTCATGACCCCCGGATCAATAGTAGTCTCTGCGCATGCGAAACCGGGAGTTCTTGATCAATTTCGATTACATTTTCAGGGATTGTGCGGGTTAGGGGTCCCCTATAGGTTTCATGACCCCGGATCAATAGTAGCCTCTTGGAATCCTTGTTACGCGTCTCCGGGAGTCCCTGACCATTTGATGAAATTTTCAGGGATCTGCGGGAGGACATAGATGGTCCCCTATGAGTTGCATGACCCTCGGATCAATAGTAGCCTCTGCGCATGCGCAAACGTGAAATCCTTGCCACAAACATAACTCCGAGAGTTCTTGACCGATTTCGATGAAATTTTCAGGGATTGTTCGGACTTATTAGGTATATTTTATAGTTTTTTCAATAGTTGAACATGCTTACCTTTATTTTCTCAAGTTACGCTCCTACATAACAATAAATTTACCCTAATTCAACATTTACTTCGCCTAATTGAAAGTTCTTTAGTCAATAATAATTTTCAATGATCTATACAGTCATGTTATGGATACGAGGAAGCTATTGCCACACCTATCCTCATTTTTTTTGTTACTCTTGAACCCAACATGAAAACCTCTGGATGATCCATCTTACTCCGTTTTTATTTGAAATGGGGTTTCCACAACTTCTTCGCGAGTGACTTAGTCCGTATTGATTGTACCATTTGCAAGTGTTTCAGGATGTACTTTAAGCATTGAGCCCTTAATATAGGCATATAAATGCACAAATTCAGAAATCTTAAATTTATTTCAAGATTTAAAAAAAAGAATTTCCCTGAGGGCCATCAAAACTTTCATTTTCATAGAATTTGAAACCGTTGAAAATGCTTTCTTTTCGTTATTAATTCGTTTAAATTGAAACAATATAGACTACTTTTTAAGAACAAAGTTTGGTGTTGCTCACCTCTTTGCCAGCTTCAGGTTCAGCGACATCAGTGAATTTGACTGAAATGGTTCGGGACGCTTCTCGTTCTTCCCATCCTTCGTCGTCACTCTCGGCTGGATCTAGTGGTGACATTCCAAATCCAGTGTCATAAGCCTTGTTCACCCGCCCTAGTGCACATAATAAATACCATGCAAAGTGCAACAGCGTCACTACACCCACAAGCGGGATCAACTGGTAATCAAACACACTTTCCCACATGGCTAGGGCACAAGGGGTTGGAAACGAAAAGTCAAAAGAGTTCACAATGCTACGAATATTTAAACTGCGGAAGTAGGTGATTGTGTGTGACGGAAAAATGACAAGAGAGATAAGATGTTCATTCAAACAGTAGATCCAATAGTTAGAAAGCAATTGTTACCTGCTTGTTCACAGCCCAATAAATTGTGGTTCAAAATTTTCCAGTCCATAGCATTACACTATCTGATGCTTGCATCAGCAAGTTTCCAGCCGTGCATTTGTGGGAATAACTGTGTGTGTACTTTTGGGGCCTGGTTGTTACATCATTGTATGCAGCCTTTCAAAACGAGGTTCAAAATCTGTTTTCCAGTCCAGTCCAGGCAAGTTGGGACACTTTTCTCTTAAATTACTTAGCATTACACAAATCTGATGCTTGTACCACTACCAAGTTGAGTGCATTCTTGGGCATGGTTGTTACCGCTTCTCCAGACCCTTGTGAATCCTGGCTCAAAACCTGTTTTCAATCCAGCCAGTTAAGTCCAATTGGAAGAATTGATCTCCCAACTTGATTAGCATTACAAAATCGAATGCTTGAGCCAATCTCAAGTTTCAGCAGTGTATTCTTGGAAATGAACTGGGGTTCCTAGATCATATAGAAACCGTTGGACTGCATAGAACTGGACTCTATGAAGTCTCCACTTCTTATGACAGCAGTCAACCCTAGACAACAGAATCCTCATATGAAACTGCTAGTTGTTATGGAACAGCTGCTAGAGCAACGGAACATCTGTCGATTGCTTTCTGTCAGTTGTTGGTTCCTAAAACGGACGTAAGGTTGAAAGTTCTTTACTCTGAAAGTGTGGGACCATTACGAGTAACGCCCATTCTCCATGAAAAACCCCAATCCCTCCAACCACAACATGAGTTTTACCTCAAATTTCAGACTCTAACCGATTGATGAATCATGAAGAAAATTATGGCAAATAACGAGACTAAGAAGGTTGGATAGAAGTTCGTAAAGTGAATCTTCATTAGACATATAGAACATTTCGTGATTAAATTTTGTTATCTTTGATGCCATCTTTACTCTTCAGATTGGGGAAAACGAAATTCTACCTCACACTGCTCTTTGCGACTAATGGTGCAGTACTGTGACTGAACCTGTTATAGGAGAAGCAGCCAATGATCAGGCAGGCTTAGTAGGCGATTTTATGGTGACTGGGTTCTGGGAGAGGGCAGCGTTTTTAAATAATGTAATTGTCAATAGTTACACTACCACCTATCTCTCCCGAAACTGGCAACAGACTGCACGACTAGCAGAGATTGCAAAGCATGCCAAGTATAACCCAGCGGCAGAGGACCTTAGAGGGTCAGTCACAATCCTGGTCAGTCTTTGTGAAAGAGCACTGTTTGGCGTTTTCCTGAAGCAAGCAGCAAACCTCTTGGCAGGAAAGACCCTGCTCACAACTATCAGGATGGATGAGGGTGAAATAACAATCAGCCATAACTAGGGCTGTGTCTCTTAAAATAAGAGGAGCTAGAAGGAAGGTACGACCTCCAGAATTGGAAGATGGAGCGACTTTGCCTTTGTTTATCAACAATAATTGTTTAATCATTAAAGAAAAAATGATTGACCCTCCTTTCCAACGACCTGATGATTGACCTCTCTGAATCCAACGATTTCCATACGTTGCAAATGAATATCATGTCAATATTGGTTACTTTCGATGATTTTAATCAAGTATTCACTAATAAGCCTTTCATTACGATTCTACCCAAGAATTATAAAGGCGCCTTAATGAACGTCTTTCAATATTGATAAAGCAATGTCTTATCAGTAAAAAAATTCCCTCCATCAAGGGAAGTCTTGTGACATTAGCAAATATAGGTAAAGAAGAGCAACATGCGTTTTCTGCTGCCTAATGTACAATGTTTGAATACATTGCTGAACATGAAATTAAATGTATGATTGTACATGAAGATTAGCAAGGAATGGTGGAGGAGGCAATGTCATTTAAACAGTGACATAAATACACTCTGCATTTCGTGTGAGTAGGGGGAGTCACTGTGAACTGGAACTACGTAACGTTATGACTCACAAACATTGAGTCACCACGAACAAAGTAAGAAATGAAGAGTGCCTATAATTAGAAACCTGTTGAGGTGGATCATTTGATACTTCATCAACTAATATTTTACCAATGAACTGTCGACGTGTAAACCTCTCTTGTCACGATTCCAAACACACAATCACGGTACAGGTAAAAATATCGAGAATGATGAAACACACATGTTACAGGATATTATACACACAAAAGAATACTAAACAGAGGGGAAACAAATATTCACACACTTATAGAACGGATAGAACTGGAGTTACGAGTAAAGAGCACATCGAATATTGTAGTCATGCTAGGTGGAAGAAGATAAGAGCTGATAACTGAAATTAATTTTTTTTTTTTTGAGATGGAGGTAGCGATGAACAATGCTGGAGCGAATATTGGTTGCCTGGTATCACTTGCCGTCTGGATAAATATCATTCCCACTCAACACCTACTAGCAATCAAATATATGGAGAAGACTTTAGAGACATCAATAGAAACATTTGCACGTGATATTAAGTATAAAGTCACAGCACAACGTTCACGTTATTGTGACAGAAGTGCCTTTCCTTTCTTAATGATGAATACGTATGTTTTGGTTGAAGTGTGTCATTATATATGTGAATTGAACAAAAAATATGTATTAACAAATGACTAAATCCAACATCTACTCAAGAAAAAGGGTGTTCTTTACTACTGAGCCCCATTTTCGGAATGAGATTTCCCCTTTTCAAATCATCGTTTTTAATTTGAAACGCTGAAAATTATTAGACGAACGTTCATCATTTCTGTTTTGCTACGTAAATCATTCATCTCTGTTTATTAAACGTTGTGGTACAGTATTCAAGCTCGGAGCTTCCATGAATTGAAATTGTATTTTAGATGGGGTAAAAAGAATCGAACAGGAATTCTTGGCACATCCATGTCATTATGTTTTGTTCCGTTAAGACGCAGGTTTGGTGTTGAACACTCTCAATGCTGGTGTAATTCCGGAACTACGGACGCATCTATCAACTCATATTTCTCCTTCTACTTCAACTATTTACATGGTCGGGTACGTTTAAGAAGGGGTATGAGAGAGTGCAAAGGTGTCAGACGGTTTGGCGGTGTGTTTTGACTTCAGTATGATGTTGGCTTCCACTGTATTCATTCGTGGAAAAACTTGAAGACGCTTGGTAATTAATTTTTCACTTTTTAACATATTTTTCTTATTTGTTTCACTATTTTCTAGTTTAAAAAAATGTTTTTCTTACTTTCACATTTATCTGAGAGAACAAGAAGGTGGAGTTGATACATAATACCGACCATGGAGGTTATGTATGGGGGAAAACCAATGAGAAGTGTGTTGTTCTGGAACTTCACCAGTAGTGCGGCCTTTTAACGGTTTGTCGTGGGTTCGCCAATCTCAACCTACTGGTGTGGTCTCAGAACTACTCTACAAGGATTTTCCATCTATTGCTCCAAGCTACACCAGTGCAAGCGCGCAGGAGCACTAACGAGGAACCAGGTTGACGCGTATTCCAACCGCCACCAGGGCAAGTTTGGGGCATCTTGCACTGAATTCCAACCAGCCAGGGAACTTGCTTGGGACTGCCCCCAAGCTACTCCAGCCTGAGGACGGAGCACCTTGAACGGAGCAGGAAACCTGGGGGTAACCTCCTCCCAAGTCTAACCTTCCTCATTTCATTTTTGTTGTTTCGTGCCGTTGGTTCGCTCATATTTTCCAAGCTGCGATCAAGTTCTTGGAATTCATTGATGCTGATATTTCATCCTAATGTTAGACTTGGAGATCCTAGATATTTTAGCCAAGGAGCTAATAACTATTATTAATCGAGAAATCCCTACAAATAGAGAATGTTTTGAAAAAACCATGAAGCAGTACGACGCCAACAATTTTTACCGATTTAAACAGTATTTAGTAATACTCCCGTGATTAAGGATTATTTGAAAATTAAGGAATATATGACAGATAAAGCAGTGCAAGATGAGGAAGGTTTCACGTTCGAGGGTTATCCTCCTGTAAGGTTGCTCTAGGACTTCCATTTCATTTTCCAACCCCAAGTAGTTTTATGTGGACACCAGATTGGTTCCAAGCAGCAAGTGCCCTACACTGCCTGGCCCCAAACCTGCTTAAGGATCATTTGAAAATTAAGGAATATTTGGAAAATCCTTCATATATACAGATGTTTACAGTAAGGATTTTCCAAATATTCCTTAATTTTCAAATGATCCTTAATCACGGGAGTATTACTAAACACCGTTTAAACCTTTGAAAATCGTTGGCGTCGTACTGCTCAATGGTTCTTTCGAAATATTCCCCATTCCTAAGGACTTCTCGATCAATAATTAGCTCCTCGGCTAAAATATCTAGGATCTCTGTGTCTGACAAAGAATTTCTCTCGAGCATTTCACCAATGAATTTCAAGAACTCCATCGCACTGGAAAAATGAGTACCGAACCAACCGCACGAAACAACGAAAATGAAATGAGGAAGGTTAGACGTTAGAGGAGGTTACCCCCAGGTTTCCTGCTCAGTGCAAGTTGCTCCGGCCTCGGGCTAGAGCAGCTTGGGGGCAGTCCCGAGCAAGTTCTCTGGCTGGTTGGAATTCAGTGCAAGATGCCCCAAAGTTGCACTGGTGGTGGTTGGAAAAGGCGTCATCCTACTTCCTCGTTAGTGGGCCTGCGTGCTTCCACTAGTGTAGCAGTGGATGGAAAATCCTTAATAGTGCCCAACACCTGTGTGAAAGGATTTCATCCTACGTCCAAAACTAACTGAATGGCAGTAATTCGAACCTATAACGTCTCTAGGGCACAGAATTCCGGAAAATGGGGTCACAGCACTGAGAGTATTAAACATATTTCATGTAATATTATAGGTTCAAAAACTTTTTTTTCTTTGTTCAACTCTAATTCTGGTTTAGTTGTGCAATACACCTCGAAATTTCGAGTTTTCTGACTGGGAGAGGTGGTAGGCAGCTCATTCAAGCGCTGCTTATACAACTTATTCGCCCAATTTCCCTGATTCTTTGATTGCTCGATTAAGAGCTTTGGATTAGTTTTGAAACATATTTAAGTTATTTCTAATTTAATTATGGAAGAGGGTGAATGGAGGGGGTGATAGTGATTAATCGTTGTCTTCATTATTTCCTTTTTTTCTTCTTCTGACTAACCTATCTTGTGCACTGAAGCTAATAAATTTTGAATTTGATGTAGTGACTGGTGAGGAGGAGCGATTAGAGCGATCCTAATAGCTACGGAAACTCCCAGCCAATTTTCGCTGTTTTTGTTCGATAAAGAATTTGTTCCAGTTTTTAAAAAGTCATTTATTTATTATTATTTTATATTTGATCACATAAAAACCGGACTTGAGGATTTCCTTGTAATGCACACTTCACCCACCAGTGTATTTTAATCGATAAAAAACCCTACTCAAGCGTAATTTAATCGGTTCTCCATTGAAAGAACATCGAATCAGAGTGGTTAGACATTTCGAAATAACTCATTAAATTTCTAAAAGAGTGAGATTTGTGAGGAGAAATCTTAGTTTGAAAACGGGGAACTGTAGTAGAGCACACCCAAGAAAATTATTAAAGTTCAAGAGAATAGAGAGAGAGAGTGAGATAAAATAAAGGGAGATGTCAATACAAAGTAATTAAAACAACAATCCATAAAAGTTTAAGGAAAACCATCAAATCATTCAAAACTACTATTAATGAAACCATTTAAAAATATATTGCATCAGCTAAATAGAGAGATTCGTACAAGAAAATCGTGTTAACCTCTGAGAGAATTACGGATAAATTAAATCACATTCTTAGAGAGGCAGAAAGGATAGGTACTTAAAGTGCGAACAAGTCAACTGGTATAGATAGAAAAATGTAGAACATTAAGTCGTCCACTAATTGGTTAAACAAAACTCTGTTAATGAATTTTCATGAGTTGTATGTAGCTTGGTACAAAATACGAAATCATCACATTAGTAATGAAGTATAAAGTTTGAAATTTATTGTATTTCTTTTCATTTGGAATGCTAGAGAAACAACAAATGTCACTTTTTCATGAACTGTCGATCAAAATGTCAAATATTTCAAACAGCCAGGCGAATTGACAGCTCTGGCAAAAAAACTGTCCTAGTATTCATCGCAATGATTAAGTAAAATGACGAAAGATGAAAAATTACCAGCAGGATCTTGAACGGATTCTAGTTGGGGAAGGAGGAAGCAGGTCAGAACTTGTTCACCAGTGACGTCATCAATGTCGGGCTGGAATGTCAACAGCGGTTGCGCCTGGTTTTCCGACAGCCAAACGGCTTTCAGCTCGAGATTGGTGAGGGAGTAGGGCAAGTGGCGGAGGCGATTACCGCTCACGTCGAGAACGTGGAGAAGCGAACAGTTGCCAACTTCGTTTGGAACCACTTGTAGTTTGTTATCCCTTAAACTCAAGACTCCTAACCTTTCAAGACGACCTGCGGACAATAAACAGACACTTGTTGCGTAAAATGAATCGGGTAAGAAGATTGTGCTTTAAACCCAAACCGCTAGAGAAGCAAGACCCCAAAAATGTGTTTTTGGGTTCGTATTTTCACAGCACTGCCTATTCCTTCTGACATCAGAATGATTTCAAAATTTTACTACAATTACACTCCCAGAAGGTGTACAAAGTACTGAATGTAGGAAATTTTGGGTTTCTAGGGTTCTAGACTACATTTAGATGCGTGTAACTTAATTATTTTCAATGTAAGATGTGTAACAATTTTTCTATCATTACTTTTGTATTAATAATTTAATCACTGACAGAATAAAAATTCTTAACCAAGAGTCAAGAAAAACCCAGAGGTCAAGTTCAATGAACAGGGAACACCCGTTTCCTCGTAATCAGGAAAGGAAGAGGGGAACCCTTATACAGGGTGTCCAGCGTATGATCCGAAAAACTTCGCACACGTGTCCTACAACAAAACTTAGTTACCAAAAAATGTGCCTCCTAGAGTTTTTTTTAGAGGCTTCGTTTTCGAATTATTTCACTTTCAAGATTTTGGTTTATTATTCAATAATGAACCATTGTAATCGCTCTTGAAAAAAAAAAAAAAAAAAAATGTTAACTCCCCCTGAAAATTTCATGGTTTACGTTTCAAAGGTGTAGAATCCGAATCTGCAATAAAAATTTTTCCGTCCGTCCGCCGTACGCCGTACGCACGATTTCTCCCAAACGGCTGAAGCAAAAACGCTGAAATTTCCAGGACCATGTTGGTCCGGCGACGCCCCAATTCTTGAGCCAGCTCTCTCACTTAATTCAAAGTGCCCTTTAACGGCTGTCAAAGTTTTGTAAAATCCCTAAAAACCTCAAAAAGTTGAGGCGACCTAAATTTGTACTCTTTTTGAAGAACACTCCACGAGGAATCGAATGAGCCCCTCCCCAGGTCCGTAGGTCAAACCATTCCCGATCTATGGCCCGATTTATGGTGCCAACATTCGCGTTATTTTGGTTTATTATTGTTTTTGTGTTGATATCAGTAACCTAGTGACGTAGTGATGTAGTAATGTGGATACTGGAGTGAACTCCTAAAAGGCTTTGTAGCCGATACACGGGTTGAAGCATTCTGCTAACCATAAAAAACGCTGCAAATTCTTTCACCGGGGTTTATTATTCAATTGGCTTGCGTTCATGATTTTAATTTCTACTAAGCTTTGGAGTGTGCATGTTTCACAGGTGATAGAGCGATTATTGAATTTCAGGAGATATGCATAGAGCACGTAAATCTGTTCTCAACGGAAATATCTGTTCGGATTGATCAGTTGATCATATTTGTGTGCCTCCTGAAATTCATCGCTCTATCACCTGTGAAACATGCACACTCCAAAGCTTAGTAGAAATTCAAATCACGAACGCAAGCCAATTGAATAATAAACCCCAGTGAAAGAATTTGCAGCGTTTTTCCGTGTTTTCGACCTTACGTCACTAAAACAACCGAGGTATTTGCAAATCTAAAGATGCCATTGGAAAGAGCTTAAAATTTCCCACCATTTCAGTCTTTAACAGTAATTTTTTAAAGATAACTAAAGAATGGAAAATGAGCCTGAAAAGTAAATATTGTCAATTTTGAAAAAAAAAAAAAAAAAACAGCTTTTTTTAATGGCTCACTATTCCCCCTCAATTTTAATGATACCCAATCCCAAATCGATCCCTTATTTTCATAAGGGAATTTTGTTCAGGGAAAAATTTGTCAAATTCACGACTCGAAAGGTCTCAAACAAGTGGCAGCACAAACCTATTTCACGAGGAATACTATGAAGGCTGTTTCTGTCAACGTTCAAATTCGTCAACTTGATGAGGTTGCCAATACTAACGGGTAACTCCACAAGAAAGTTTTCAGTCAAAATTAATTCTTGAAGATTCTCGCATCTGAAATAAAAGAAAAAGGAATTAGCACACATCACATTAGATTGGTTTTCCAAAAATACTTTTTTGAATGTAATGATTTTGAATAAATAAATACAAAATGTATTTCTCTTAAATGCTTTGTTCTTATATTCACTGAAGATGAAATTGTTATTATTTCTTATTGAACAATGAAAAACTATTAATCATGGAATTGAAAAAAATATATTTAATCACTAAAAACTAAGTTTTGGTTCCTATATTAGGCCTGATTTTGAATTTGTCAAATTCGTCTAGGAGTTCTTAAAACCCCTGTTCCAACAAAAATTTGATGCTGAGGTGATTTTTGAAAACTTCAGTTTGTCTGGTTTCATGTCTAGTGAACCTCAATTTGCCAGAATTAGATAGTAATGGTGAATTATTCAATCGAAAAAAAAAGTACCCCCCCCCCCCCCCCCACGGGGGGGGGGGGGGAGTATTCTTAACTTTCGATCAAAGTATTACATCGCTCTATAACTCATACCTGTACGTCCCCAAACACTCTTTCCTGTGAATTCCTTTTTAGAGATAAGTTCTCACCAGAATTGCGACTCTTCTTCCACAAATTTCACAGAGAAAGGCTGATAAAACGTTAAGGATTTGTATAAAAATTAATTTATTGTACATGAAGGGTACCTATTCGAGTATTTATGTAATAGTAGCATTACATGGCTTCATTAGGATTGTATATTGCCTAGTTGAAGAGACCATGATTGGGGGTAATAAAAATGTAAATGATGATCAAAAGAACCCAAAGGCCAATTCATCTCAATCTGCAAATAAAAGGGAAGAAATTGGTCTTTCTGACCTTCTAGAAAGAATTAATAGCAACCACACAGCAAGCCAGCAATCGTTGAAGGCTATCAAACTGAAAGTAGACAAGCTGGATGCAGTGGAGGCCGATGTTCGACAGTTAAGGGATACATTCACTCAACTGAATGTGAGGGTGGATACACATCACGAGATGATTCTTTCTTTGGAGCGCCGTATTCGTCGCAGAAACTTGATGTGGTTCGGAATCCCAGAGAGTTTGGATCAGACGGCGGACCGAGTCAAAATTCTCTCTCTCGCCCGTGAGACATTGGGTGTCAGCTGCTGCGAGACTGATTTCATCGAGGTCTATAGAGTTGGCGCACCAGGAGCTGGTAAAATAAGACCTATTTGTTCCGAGGTCCGTTCAATGGACCTAAAACATGCGATTCTCGACAACCGTTCCAGACTTGCGGGCTTGGGCGATCAGAGGATTTTTGTTAACAGCGACTTACCTGCGGAGCTGAGGCAGCGCCGTAAGGAGGAATTTCACAAGAAGAAAGGAGCTGGGGGTAAGAATGAGAGGAAGCGTCTGCCATCAGGTTCACCAGAAGAAAAAAATGCCCAGAAGAAACCTTTAAACTACTAAGCCTTCCGTCAAATAACAAACTTAATTTAATTTTTTGGAATTGTCAAGGTTTTTCCAATTTTTTAGAAGATGCTGATTATTTTTTTGTAAACAATGCCCATGTAATTTGTCTAATAGAAACATGGTTATCTGATGAGTGCACTTATAATTTTGATGATTACAATTTGATTTGTCAGAAGGGTACCAGAACGACAGGAGTAGGTCGTTTTAGTGGTGGGCTTTTAACTCTTATACGCAAACCTCTAGTTTATTTAGTGCTACACCAATCTGAAAATTGTATTATTACCCTCATTAACTGTCCGAGTGGAGAGCAACTGTTGGTTTTCAACGTGTACTTTAATGACGGTTTCGGCATTTCTCAGGAGGTCCTTTTACGTGACTCTTTTTTGGAGTTTTCGAGGATGTATCCTCGAGCCTTTGTGGTCATGGGTGGCGATTGGAATGCCCGCATTGGTCACGAAAATCAGTGCCCTCCGGAAATGTTCTCTAATAGTAATCTTAGTTATACAAGAAGTTCTCACGATGTGAATTTGAACACCAAGGGGAAGCGGCTTGTGGGTTTCATGGAGGAGAGTGGATTTTTTGTTGTCAATGGGAGGTCTCAAGGAGACCCAGAGGGTGAATTTACTTTCATTTCCCATGTTGGGAAAAGCACGGTTGACCAAGTATGGCTTGACGTGAATCTAATTGATATTGTGGATAACTTTGAGATATTGGATGTGGGTTCTGGTGCGGACCACTTGGTTTGTTGGCTATCACTTCAAGCCCTCGGTATTCCGTTGAAGGCTCAGACAGGGACAGACTTAATAATGGATGAGAAATTTTTTTGGTCGCCAGAGAAAGAAAATGATTTTGTGAATACTATGTTGAAATTTTCCTCTCATCTCAGTGAAGTACCCAGAGATCCAGTAGCTATGTATCTGTTCATCCTTGAATCCATCCGCACAACATCTTTGAGCTTGGGCTTGGTTAAGCGCCCTAAGGTGAAGAGGGTTTTATTGAGGCGTCACCTGTGGTTTGATGCAGCATGCAGGAGTGCGCGCTATGCCATGAGAAAAGCATATAGAAAAGCAAAGCGTCGGGGTTTTGAAGAATTCTTTTTAGATAGATATCTTAGTGCAAAAGCTGAATATAAATTGGTGTTGAAGCAGAAAAAGAAAGATTATTTTGAAAATTTAAAGAAATCATTTTCTAATTCGCGCAACTCCCGTGACTTTTGGCAGGCAGTATGCCGGTTGAGGAAAAAATCACCCAATATCACGAAGTTAGACATTGAAACAGTTGAAGAGTTTTACGATTCCTTTCTACCCTCCGCTATCCCTGGTGCCGGAAATGACGAAATGCCATTCTGTGGCACTTTCGACCCTTTACTCGATGGCGAGATTCAGCTCTCTGAGCTTAGGACAGTCTTGAAGTCTCTAAAAAATCAAAAAGCACCTGGCCCTGACGGTATGGTGTATGAGTTTTACAAACATCTCCCCGAGTGCTGGATTGGCTTCATCCTGGAATTTTTTAATCTCTTGCTTTGTGAAGGTACTATTCCTTGTGTTTTGGCTCAAATCAGAACTTTTTTACTCTTCAAAAAGGGCGACTCATCGGATCCAAGTAACTACAGGGGCATCTCCCTACTTAACACCATTCTTAAAATTTTTAACTCGATCCTGCTCAACAGGCTATCAGGATTTGTAGAAATTAATAACCTTCTTCCAGAAAATCAAAATGGGTTTCGTAGAGGTCGGAGCTGTTTGGACAATATCTTTACATTGCAAAGTTTAATTGCTATTAATACTCGATTGCCCAAAAGGAAGGTATTTGTTGCCTTTATAGATTTTTCTAGAGCCTTTGATAGCCTGATCCACAGTAAACTCTGGAAAAAGCTATATAATTTGAATATCAGTGCTAAATTTGTAAATCTTCTAAAATCTTTGTATAATAATTCGTCCTTTAAAATTCGCGTTGATGGCAGGGACTCTAAACCATATTGTGTGTCGGAGGGGGTTTTACAGGGAGACGTATTGTCTCCGTTATGCTTTTCACTCTTTATTTCTGATTTGGACTCATTTTTGCACGACAGGGAGCTTCGCGGCCTGAATATAGATGGTACTCACGACATAATTTCAATTCTATATGCTGACGACCTTTGTCTAATGTCCTACAGCTACTTAGAAATGGGGAAAATATTGGAAACCCTTCACCTCTACTGTGAGGAGAACGCCCTCCACGTAAATCACAGTAAATCTAATGTTCTAGTTTTCAGAAGGAGAGGCAGGATCTCACCACGCTACAAGTTCATGTGTGGGGAGCAGCAGATTCCTATCGCCAATTCCTATATTTACTTGGGGGTGAAATTTGTCGTTTCTGGGCGTTTTGTTCAGCATGCTGAAGATAGTGTTAGGAGAGGGGTGACAGCCGCCCGTGCATTGCTCCCTGTCTTGCAGGGAGTCCGAGGTGGTCCCATATCTTCTTGGAGTACAATAATCAACTCCTTGGTCTTATCTTCATCTCTATATGCTGTCGAGTCATGGGGAGTGTCACACAGTGATGTACTCGAAAAGGTCCAGCTCCGTGCTTATAAATCTTTTTTGTTTCTACCTAGTAACACTCCAGACTACTTCATTCGTACTGAGCTGGCACTGCCTCACCTTGAGGTTAAGATTCTCCGCCTGGCCCTGGGCTGGTGGTCTAGGTTGGGCAACATGGAGAACTCCAGATTACCCAAGCTCTGTTTCTCCCGTCTACTTGTTCTCCACTCTATTCAGCCGGATCAACAGTACAACTGGGTATCTCAAATGGATACTATACTTTCTAAATATGGGGAAAGCACAGCATGGTTCGCACAGATCCCCCACGATTTTAATATAAATTTAATTTTAGAAACAGCTCAATCATATTGGAGGCAGTCTGACAGAGAGCGTGTGAACTCATCAACCTTTAGTCCCATCTATAAGATATATTGTCCCCCCGAGGAGACGCTCCCATTCTATTTGACTTCTGAATTGGGTATTCATATTAAAAGAATATTTGCGCAGGTTCGGCTATCGGGGGACATTTTTTCTAAACTGAGCATACCCGGCTTCACTGTAAAATTTGATAGCCAAGTGGATTGCCCATTATGTAACTTGTCGGAACCTGACACAGTCCTTCATTTCCTTTGTGTATGCCCCGTCCTTCGGGGTGAGCGTTTTTCTTTTTTCCTACACAATGAATTGTCGTTTAATGAAATTTCATCTCTGTTAACACATCAAGACGTATGCGTATGTAAAAAAGTGGCTTGCTTTATAAATAACAGTATAAGAACCAGAGTTTTCTTTTTAAATGAGGGTTTCCTACATTAATTGTTTTAGTTATTTTGTTACTATCTTATTTTATTTTAATTTTTTCTCTGTATAAATATTCACAGTTTCAGTTTATTTATATTTTCATTGACAATGTTTATGTAAGTATATTTCTCGCCAACCTTGTAACGCCGGAAGGCTTCTACAAATAAATAATTTCATTTCCCCTTTAAACTCCTCCGAAAATCTCCCATCGCCAGTCAGTTCACAGTTACTTTCCGATCGGATCATATCGTTGGAATACGCGCAAAAAAAGACGGCCGTCTGTAAAGGTGGTTACAGACCAAATGTTTAGGAAAACATTGTTGATAACATAACATTGTTGTTGGTAACAAAAATGTTGGTAACAAAAAGAGATTTGATGTAGACAATTTGTTACCAACATTGTCGCCAACAATGTTGTCAACTTTTTTGTTGCAAACAATTATTCCGTCTGCTTTTTTGGGTCTAGTTTTTTTACAATGTTATCCACAATGTTGTTAATAATATTCAAATGAAACTTTTGGGTGTGAACAAGTAAGGTGTTCTCCGTTTTTTATCGGCTTGAGTGATTTAGCAACTGCTGCCGCGTGACGCTCGTCAAGGATTTACTTTCATCGGGACGTTCTCGCATGCGCATGAAAATCTCATGACCCTGAACAAGATGAAGCTGGACAGTTTCAAAGGATTCATCTTCAGCTCCTTGACCCGAATGTCCCTTGCACTTTTTCAATTCACGCTGAAACTGCCCCACTAAGCTTTTCATCTTTTTTTCCACCTCCACCCAATCACGATTTAAATTCCGCCCAATCTCTTTCCACGCATCACTTTTCTTTTGCTTATCTTTATACTGAGGTAATTGTACATTCCATAAACATCCCTGCTTCCTATATTCCTTGATCAGCTTCAATACGTCGTCCTTTTCCCAATTCATGATCAACTACGCATCAACAATATGTCCGTCTATGTCCTGTGAAACACTGACATCTCGATTTGTTATCGCTCATGGGTCGATAACAAAACAGTGTTGGCAACTACAACATTGTTGACGGAAAAAATAATTGTTCAGAAATGTTGTCAAAATGCTTAATAAATTGCGGGAGAGGAATTTTTTCAACATTTTTTGCGCCGTAACAAGTTATCAAAAATTTTGATAACATTGTTGAGAACAACGTTGCGTCCGGTGTGAAAACTTACTGAAAAATATAACCTCAACAATGTTATTACGTCGGTAACCACCTTTACATCCATCTGCATTCAGGTCAGTCATATTGCTATACGTCTGGATTCCACTCAAGAGTATTGTCAGCTCTACATCCTGCATTACTGGTATGGTTCAGACCTTTCCACGGACGGCGAAGTTTAAGGTAAATGTTTTCCAACGATATGATCCGATCGGAAAGTAATCGTGAACTGACTGGCGATGGGAGATTCGGAGGGGTTTAAAGGGGAGCGACGAATGTGGAGAGTAGGTCCAAGACGAGACGAGGGCCAAGTGTACCAAAACAACCTACTAATAGGACTAATTGCTGACCTACTATCTGTCAATACTGAATTAAAGGTGACCAACTATTTTTAAAAAAATATAATTTGAAAGAACATGTTGATCGAACATTTGGAGACCCCTGGTTTAGGTCATCATTGGACCATTCTATGTCCATTTTTTCTTCATGAGCAAGACGTCCAATTTCCCTTCAGCCCAAAGTAACAGACAAGTTTTACTCTGCGTTCCCAATAACTGAGTGGATAACAACTACGAAACTTACTTTCCGATGTTAGCGTTGAGAATGGAGAGCCTGTTCTGATCGACTTTGAGGATCATGAGTCTCCGAAGGCGGCCGAGTCCATCCGGGAGAGTTTCAATCACGTTTTGAGAGAGGTGGAGGTCCGTCAAATTTTCTAAACCACCAATCTCGTCGGGAAGATCCTCGAGGCGATTTTCCGATACGTCTAAACACGTGAGTGCTCGAAGCTCCCCGATTTCCTGGAATCCAAACACAATATGTACTACAGTAAAAAAACGTCTGCCAAGTGGGTGTGGCACATAGCTTCCTCGTATCCATAACCAGGGTTGCCAAGTCGGGGGTTTTCCCCCCAAATTTGGGTTTTTTTTTCCTGTGCGGGGTTTTTTTTGGGGGGAGGAGTTGTGTGGGGTTTTTTGGGGGGGATTCGGAAAATCTTTGGGGGGAAATGGGGGGTTTTTGAACTGTCAACTCCCGGTTCTTCTGAGTTCATGTAGACCTGTGTTGTAGTGGCTCCTCTGCTTCAAGGTCAGGCCATAGTACATAGGACATCTGATAGCACATAGGTAAACAGGTTCGTCCTATCATCTGCTTAATTAACATTAATCAACAAATGTACGATCACATTGCCAAAGAGCTCGCACCTGAAGTGGAGGATGTTTTAGATTTGGATTGCTTCGCAATTTGAAATTAATAGCTTGTAATTTTGTAAATTAATTTGTAGAGATAAGTTGAATTGTGTAGATTTGGATTGTTTGGCAACTTGAAATTAATAGCATGTAGCAATTTGTAGTTTGCAGGTTAATTTGTGTAGATTTCTAGATTGAATTTGTATTGGTTTAGTATGAATTGTGTTGCATGACGAGCCTATTGGATTTTGAAATTTCATTGAATATATCATTGAATATATCACTACATCATCACTTTATTCACTATATTATTCGGTTTGCTCCTAGTCACATATATTTATATAGGAAAATATGCAAGTAGGGTAATTTGGGGGGATTTTCAAGCGAGTCGAGGGGGTTTTTGTGATTGGCACTTGGCAACCCTGTCCATAACATGACTGTATAGATCATTGAAAATTATTATTGACTAAAGAACTTCGTTCAATTAGGCGAAGTAAATATTGAATTAGGGTAAATTTATTGTTATGCAGGAGCATAACATGAGAAAATAAAGGTAGGCATGTTCAACTATTGAACAAACTATAAAATATACCTAATAAGTCCGAACAATTCCTGAAAATTTCATCGAAATCGGTCAAGAACTCCCGGAATAATGCGCGTAACAAGGATTTCGTTTGCGCATGCGCAGAGACTATTATTGATCCGGGGTCATGAAACTTATAGGGGACCATCTACACCCCAACCCGCACAATCCCTGAAAATTTCATCAAAATCGGACTATAACTTCGTGTAGTTTTGCCCGTAACAAGGATTTGCTGACAGACAGAGACAGACAGACACGGAACCAACATTGTTCAGAAAGGTCTAAAACGCAAAATGCGAGTGGAATTTTTGATTTTGGAGACAGAAAAATTTCACATTCCGAAAGTGAAAACAATGAATATCCTCCTTAGTAGACCGGAAGGTGCAATACGTTTTAAAAATCTTGTTGATATGAAATAGAATCAGCATGGATTTAGCTGAAAGACTCATGGCTGTATGCGAATGAACAAGCTTGAAGCCTGGGCTGGTTCAAAACAGAATGGAAAGTTCTCTCTTGATATACGAGGGTTATCCAGAAACAGGTTACAATTGCTGGTAAAAATAAAAAATGCATATTTTTATTCAAATTTTGAGGAAATGTACTAAAATGTCCTTATTTTTCTAATAATCGCCACCAATCAACACATTTCTTCAGCCTGGGAACCAACTTTTTTATGCCCTCGTCATACTCACCTCGCTCCAACTCCAAAACCACTTCTCGACAGTTTCCTTCACCTCCTCGTCGTTGGAAAAACGTTTTCCACCCAAGAACTCATTCAATTTGGTGAAAAGGTGGAAGTCCGAAGGCAAGATATATAGGTAGTTAGGGTTCGAAAGCAGATCCTACATTGAAATGACAGGTTATGGATGCATGGGGAGAGTTGAAGCACAATTATGAATGGCACACAAGGATAAACTGAAAATATGTCACAAAAGATGCTTATATGGGTTGGATTGTTCAGTATCGTGCATGCACTGTAACGGGCAGGGGCATTCGACTCTAAGTCATTTGCTATTGTTATGTCCAATTTACAAGCCTTAGCGAAACCAACTTTTCTCGTTTAAACCTACGATTACACGGAAAATTAGAACACAGCTTTTATGAGCAAGGAAGGGCAATCGTTCATAATTTGTAATGTTAACAGATGGTAGCAAAATCCAACTTACCGAAGGGAGGTGCTGCAGCTGATTGTGGTCTAACCACAGTTCTTGAAGAGCGGGAAGCTTTCCTATGTGCCTCGGCTGAAATTTGAATAAAACTTGACATTAAAACCACGAAATTATGTCAAATTTTCAAGTTTGTTTGCACAGGTTCAACTTGAAATTACGTACAACTGTGCACCAAGTTGGCGGAATTGGTAAATTTTCATTAGGATGCTGCTGCAAAAGTGAACAATTTCCATGACACTACGATAAAAGGTTGTATCAGCGGCATATGCAGATAGGAGCATATGCACCCTCCAACCAATAAACCAATGAGATTAAAAAACATTCGTCCATTGAAGCTAATGGAATAAGACTGCCCTTACAATATTTTAAACAACGTGCATAATACACCTTCAGGGAATTTAGTTTGGACCAATCAAGACGGAAATGAGCACACGCTCTAAGATCATCAAATTTAGTAGGATACACTGCGAAATTTCGGGGCATATCGAGTTTGCACTGAGGTGGGCATATGAGATTGACCGATTAAAAGCTTGAAGCTAGAACTAAATCACTGAACCAATCGACGACTGTTAGGTCATCGATCACATCAATGCTCTATACCCGTGTTTCCCAACCTGTGTGCCGCAAAGGTGGGCTAGGTGTGCCGTCGGATAAGTCAACTTAAACTAAAATAGTTGCGGACGAAAAAATGCCTAACGGCTTGTCTAGCACAATGAATGACCGACTTTTTCTGGGTTATATATCAGTCTAAAAACTTTTAACTGCGCCCGGTCCTAGGCATTGCGGCTGGGTTATATATTTGGCGAAACAGACGCTCTCCACTGCTTCTGTGGTTTTAGATGAGACCGGTTTCCCCGACGCGGCTGCGGCCGGCGGCGCGTCTCGGCGGCTACAGGAGCCTGAAAACTGCTACAGGGCGGACGCCGCGGCTGCGACCAGACTCCTAGAGGGAGCAGTACAGCCGCGCGCCTTCACGGCGGCTATATGCAAACCCACACAGCTTGTTTTACGTTGGAAGATCTTTAAACAGGGTGAAGCCAGGAGATGTATAGGCAGGAATAGTGTCGGTTGTCAATATTCTTTATTTAACTATCAAACTCCTACCTAAGGGAAAGACGACAAAGAAAATCTCTTTCAGAATTTTCGGTTCCGATGTATATGTGTTAAAATTGGCTCACCAACCGTGGTCGAACATCCCGCCTCTTCGTTGTGTTCGCACAAGCACTTGAAGAAACAAATCGCGAAGGCACAACAAACTAATAAAAAATCAAATCACCAAACGACAAAAAAATTAACAGTGTTCTTAACTTTCTGATTTTAATTGCGAGAAGGAAAAATTACGGTGACGGATCTTCACGATGTAAGACTACTCTGGACTGGTGAGAGGAAGGTGACGCTACTCCCATCTAGCGAATCTCTTTGAAACTTCCTTTCCCCCATCGCTAGAGGGTCCCATGAGGCGCGCTTGTTTTTCGTGAATTACAGAATTGAGCTACTCAGAGGCGGGGGAACTCGTGAATCACATTTTTCTGTCTGCTTTTTGTCAGCATTGCTGATAGCATTTTTCCTCACTTGTGATTGTACAATGAAATTCACGCACGAGGCTGCAGGAGATACTCTGGCGAAGAGGGCAATGGTTCCGGACGCAATCTAGCGGGACATAGCCCAACCATTTCGTCCATCCGCCTTCCCCGTTGTCAAGTGATTGTTGTACATTCCGATTCGTGAACTATTAATCCGAATTGATGTTTAGTCCGCGTGAGGCCGAGTAAAACGTATCGTTTTACTAAAAAATTCAAATTTATTCAAATTCAAGCTCCAAAGAGAGCGGAAAGAAGATTGATGATTGGACGAAATCCCGCCAAAAACCGTCGTCGCCATCTTTGCTTCCTGCTGGCCGCCAGCCGCGCCGCGAGGCAACACTTGCACAGCGCGGCGCGGCTCGCGGCTGTGTAGGTACATGCAGAAATCGCCGGCCGCAGCCGCCGGCCGCAGACGCGCCGGGGAAACCACACCTTAACACGCACACGCTACACGCGGCTCGAAATCAAATCGGTTTGTTTTCTCCCCGCTCTACCCGCTACAAACGCGCGTGTTACAGCTGTTCTTTGTCAAGTTGTGTTCCACAAGTTGTTCATTTATCTTGTTTCAATAGTGTTTGCGAGGTTTGTCAAAGAAATGTAGGTGTAGGTAATTAATGAAATACGAAAACGGCCCTCATTATGGGATCAAAGAAACCCTTATTACAAAAATAGGATGAAGAGTCGAAGCTGCTGGGAGGAAGTCAGAAAGGTTATGAGAATCACCAGGATGATTTTCTCCATCAAATAATCGAATGTTGTTACTTCCATTCTTGTATATGATGTGAACAGATCTCTACTGTTCCTAAGCTCTGTGTAAAGGGGGTGGAATTCTCCAAACTCTGTTCGTGAGTTATAAATTTCGTGGGTCGTTTGCCTCTGCAATCGTCTATTAGAAATGTAATTAATCAACGCTGGACTGTATGAGGCCAACAAAAATCGTCTTCGATTAAAAAGTTCAGAAGAAACACTCATACTGGTGAAGAATATCTTTGGAAAAAAGCGTATTCGAATGGCACGGTAACCTAACTAAAACGCGCTCTCCTCCATTGGCATCGGCACATAGGACACTAGTAGCGTTTCCCGCTGTAAACGCTGTAAACGCCGGTCCCGCTGGTAACGCTGAAATCGCCCGACTCCCGCTCACGTAGGACGGGGCCTGACTGTTCGCGTACACAAGCAGATGAGCGTTCTGCTGAGACTGAGAAAGCAAGAAGTATTTTGTTTGCTTTTCTGAGCTCTACTTTTATTTTATTTGATTAGGACAGGTGTGTTAAATAAGTTGTAATAAAATGAGTTATTCCTGCAATGTAATGTTTTCTTTACTTTTCCTAGAAATTAGGTTAGGTGTGCCGCGGCTATTTGTCTTTTTTTGTAACTGTGCCGTAGGCTAGAAAAGGTTGGGAAACACTGCTCTATACCCACCCATTGCACCAGCTTTTGGAGTGATTCACGAGTGGGCAGTTTACACCAAGCGATCATCGATTGCCAACATTGTTTTCATAGCAAATCACCAGCAAGATACTCGGTGGGGTGTGAACTGTCACCGGTGTCAAACAGACTGTGAACCCAGTTCACAAACGTTCTCGACTGTTCAAGTTCATTTCGAAACTTGTTGGTAAACCTAACGGATCTTTTACTCTGTGCAGAAAACTGACGAACCGTCAAAGGGAGTCGCGTTCATTGTGCATCCAGTGTAAACGGCATATTGGCGAGAAAACAAACGACCACGAGTTCCTACTGTGTTATTCAGTTTTCAAACTAAATAACAGCGTCTCTATTATTTTGTGTTTAACCGTCTATCATTTTTAATTATTGATACGTACATAAATATGGATGTCTAGACAGCAGACATCCACACGGAACACTTACGATTATTCTCTGACCACAAATTTCCCGCTCATCTCTGCAACCTTGTTGGATATATGTGTTTGCAGTTTCATCTTGTTTCAAAAATACTGGCACGTTAGTTGTTAAATGGAGGGTATTGACGTACCGCCACCAATTCGATGATTATAGGCATCAGTTTCTCTTATTTAGTTCATCAGTTTCTCTGTTTCAAACTTTCCTTTTAAACTTTTTAAACCTTCTAATTCTAGATCAAAATAAGCCAAATCGGTTCAGCCGCATGAAGGCATGAGACCTGTTTTGTTGACACTGTACAAGATTACCTGCACTTTCTAGGGTAGCAGGACAGTACCCTGACGTATCAATGCAATCAAAAGCATTTTATAGCAAATATACTGAAATATTCGTTTACCTAATGAGATGTTTGTAATAGAACAAACAGTGATGTTGTAGTGTTCTGTCAGCCAAGAGACATTCATGCGACTAGGTCCTTATTAATCAAGTGCAGTTAAGTTATAAATTACAGTCCTTATCCACAGTGGCACTTAAAGGAAGATAATTGTTAGTCAGATCGACAATCCCACCCCTCCACTTGTGGCCGCATCCTTCTACAGGTATTTCAAAGCCAGGGGCGGCTCTGTGGTGTCAGAGCTAGTTTAGGGGTGTTTGATTCGAATAGGTATTTAAGGAAAAGTCGGCAATCAAGCTGAATATAGACTGTAACAACTTCGTCTTAATCCTAATTATCTATTAATTAACCCTAAACTAAAGTCTCTCCTCATATGGTACCTTAACGTCGAGAATGATGGGGCGACAGCTTGTTCCGAACGCGAGGGGGACTGCTTTGAGCACTGGATACTACGACGGGGCTATTCGTCTTAGGAGTCGTGGATGTGGTAGGAAACAACAGCGAATTGTTGTTTGTTCTTTCGAATTGTTCCTTAAATACCTAATTGAATCAAACACCTCTAAACTAGCACTGACAGTGGTGAGGCATTTGAGGGCATGCCTCACCTGAGAAAAGAAATCGGGAATAATTTGTATAACTGCTTTCATTAAAATGATTACTATCATTCGATTTGGGGTATTCACAAGTGGGAAGCTCGCAGATCCATTACAGAAATGATCATAATGAAAAAGGTACCTAAGCGTATTTAAAGGCACTCCTCCCGCAATCCTTTACACCAGGGATCTCCATCCAAACCACGGCCCGCGGACGCAAATGGAAAAAATTAGGCTACCGTCAAAACAGAAAGAAAAGTCATGTGATCCCAGCGAAAGCCACCCGTACTCCCTTCCGCCAGGCTTTTTCGAGCTCCACTAAGTTGAAATTTTTATTATTGAACAGGGCAAGCCTCTGGAAGAGCTCAGGGATGACCATTGGCTTTGGAAGCTTGCATTTCTTGTTGATCTTACCACTCATCTCAACACATTAAATTTGAAATTGCAGGGCAAGAGTTCTCTTGTGAACATGTTTCAACACGCGAAATCTTTCGGATTGAAACTTGCACTTTTTGGGGAAAAAAAGTTTTAGATCATCTTCAAACGAGCAAAAAATTTTCCTCTGAAATAAGTGTGCCGTTTCCCTTTCATTATGCAGAACAAATTATTGCAAAACTGCGTGAAGAATTTGAAACCCGCTTTGCAAACTTCGTCTAGGAGTGAATAAAAACCTGTTTTCAAGTGTCTGATTTTAAAAAATTTCCATTCCTTAAATTTCAATTGTTAATATTTTTATTGAACAAAGAAAAAGTAATTATGGAATTTTTAAAAATAAAATCACTAAAAAAAATTGTTTTTACCTATCTAAGGCCTAATTTTGAATTTGTCAAACTCATCTGGGAGTGCTTAAGAACACTGTTTTCAATTGTCTAATTTCCACAATTTTCCGGGGGAGGGCCCCAGAACCGCCCTTCTGCTTGGGGACTAGCCCCCCAGACCCCCCTGTTGGCCCGCACCACCAACTCCACATTATGATACGGCCTTTGGGTCAAAACGTTTGGGGACCTCTGCTTTAATTGCCGGTAGCAGATAGCTTCGGCAGTATTTTGTGTTTTTTAAGCCAGCACAATAATAATTTGAGAAATATTCCACAACACAAGGCCTTAGTGCAGACAATGTTAACCTTCGGGATGGTTGGCAAACAGTTCGAGTAGGTACCTAACCACCAACGCGATGTTTATTGCATGTGGACGAGGCCCTTGGACGAAACATCATCGCGAGAAATCATAAATAGTGAATGCGGGAAGAAGAAGAAGAAGAAGAAGAAGAAAAAGGTTTATTATCAAAATAACATGTCATACTTCATGAAAATAATACAAAATAAACAATACGGCAATGTATAACGTCTGCCGGAAGTTGGGCCATTCTAGAATTTAGCACAAAAAATAAAATAAAATGAGCGAATCGAACTGGACTAGAGCATGCCGCAAAGTAGTGGATTCGAAAGAGAGGGAGCAAAAGAGTTAGTTCTCGGAGGGTCAGTTGTCCATCGGTACGAGGCCGCTATATCAAAAATTAAATTCTCTGACGAGAAAAGTCCTGTACTTCCAGGCTGAGCGGCAGAAAGAGGCAAGGTTCTTCCAAGTAGGACCATCCAGAATCTGAATAGCCTCATCGCGAGACAGTACGCCTTTCCCAAACACAGCAATGCGGAACTCTGAAAGAACAAAAACTGGCAGAGGAAGTGGAAAACGTCTTCCTTTTCATGGCGGTTGCAGAGAGCGCATTCCTCAGGTTTCTCGGAACCATAAGGCTTCGCATTCAAGCTTATGGACTCAGTCCGAATCTTGAAGGCCCATCGAGCATCCTGTAAGGGAATGTCGGCAAAACGAACGAGGCTTCCACATTTCACTTCTGGACTGAGTTCCCGGTATAGGGTGAAAAAACTCGAAGAATTGGCTCGCTCCAAGTAACCCATCTTCAGCTGCTCAGACACAGCCGAAATCAGCCGGTCCATATCAGACCTCAGGACTTGATGGTCGTACGACGCCAGGCGGTTTGAGATTCATTTTTTCACAGATTCGCATAGTGTTTTGCGAAGCCCGAACCACTCCTATTTCCAGAGCAACGATTCTTGGGAGGCAGAGACATCCATCCGCAGAACTTTCAACAAGTAGGCGTAGTGAAGCTTGATGTGTACACCGACAGGGCTGATTCAGTTTCCAAGTGAATCAGATAGCCTGGGGCATTTTGAGGGAGATGGAATAATTTTCTGATGAAAAGTAACTGAACACCCTCCACCGAGGCGTACTCTACATTCCCCCAAACCTGGGCTGCAAGCATAAAATTGCTCATAACGATGGCATTGAAAATTTCCATTTTGGCAGACAAAGGGATACTCAGGTTGGAAAATGCCTTACCCCAGATAAAAATTCATCACAGTCTTGGCTGATCTGGCCTTACTGGCCAAGTGCTTGGAGAAGGACAGCCTTGGGGTGAATAATACATCAAGTAATTTACTCATTCACAATATCAAGCTCGGTATCTCCGTAATGCCACCTTTCTGTTGCCCGACGTTGACCGACCCCTCTGGAAGATGACCACTTTCGATTTCTGCAAATTTGCTTCAAGTCCCCATTGGTCACAGTAAACATCGTTGTGTTGGTTTATTATTCAATAATAAACCATTGTAATCGCTCTTGGAAAAAAAAAAAAAAAAAAAAAAATTCTTTATGTCAAAATCCCCCAATAAAAAATTTCCCCCCGCACGAGTTTTCCCAAACGGCTGGAGCAAAAGATCTGAAATTTTCAGGAAAAATCCATGTTGGTCCGACAACGCCTAAATTCTTGAGCCAAGCCCTCTCACTTAATTGAAAGTGCCCTTTAAGGGTTGTCAAAGTTTTGTAAAATCCCTAAAAATCTCAAAAAAAGTCAAGGCTGCCTAAATTTGGACTTTTTTTGAAGAACTCTCCATGAGGAATCGAATGAGCCCCTCCCCAGGTCCGTAGGTCAAATCATTCCAGATGTATGGTCCGATTCATGGTGGCAACATTTGCATCCACATTCACTACATCATTAGGTTACTGCGATCAAAACAAAAACAACAGGTTTTTTTTTTTAATTGCAGTAACCTAGTGATGTAGTAAATGTGGTTACTGGAGTGAACTCTTAAAAGGGTTTATTGCCGATACACGGGTTGAAGCATTCTGATATGCATGCTCCGTCGCTATCAACAGTGAAACACGCACACTCCAAAGCTTGGAAGAAATTCAAATCATGAATCATTGAATAATAAACCCCAGTGATACAATTTGCAGCGTTTCCTGAAAATTTCAGATTTTTTGCTCCAGCCGTTTGGGAAATATGTGCGTACGGCGTACGGACTGAAAAATTTTTACTGCAGATTTGGGTTTTTACACTCTTTGAAACGCAAACCATGAAATTTTCTGGGGGGGTAAGAATTTTTTTTTCAAGAGCGTTTATTGCAATCACAATTATTACAACGGTTTACTATTGAATAATAAACCAAAACAGTAGTGAGATCAGTTCGATGATTTGGTTGGTGTATTGCAGTACCTACAAATTGGTGCAAAATTACAGGATTTTATGGAGAAATGATGATGATTATGGAGACAAATATATATTGTTTAATACTTACAGGCCGAAATCTGGTGGAAGGTTCGTTAATGACATATCGTTGAGGCCTAGGATAGTGAGGTTCTTCAGGTGGACAAAACCAGGTGGTAACCTGAAAAAGAGAGAATTCATTAAGATTTAGTCACATAAGGAGGAAAAACCAGTGAGATTACGTTCATATTAAATAACGATTTCTTGTTTCTTAACCCCCCATACCATACGAATTTGGGGCAAAGTAAAATTAAAGTCAGTTTTCCCATTTTGACATGAATATTTCTTGTGCTTTCATGACAAAGTTTTCTTCCACAGGAAATCACAATGTACCACGAGTACGGGTACTACGTTACCGTGCGTGGGCTCAAATGAAAGCCGTTGACGAGAAGAATTGGAAAATCAATTTTTTTTAAATCCTAGAACCCAATACTAGGGGAAAAAATAGCTCACAACCCTGACCTTTTGAGCAAAGAGTGATTGGACAAGAGTTAACAGTTATGCTTAACAGTAAAGAAAAAACTATTTTTGCATTTGCTAACCGTTAACCTTCAATATAAAGATCGTTTATTAACTGTTACCTTTTACAATGGATTTTTCTTTAAAAAAATTATAATAATAATAAAAAATGAAAAATAACTGTTAATTGGTAACGGTGACAAATAAAGGTTTATGCCAATATTCGATTCAAAATGAGTAAAAACGGATAACAGAAACGAAAATAATCCCCAACAATTACATTCTAAAATAACAAGTTTCATTCGCTGTGTAAATATAAATTGTAAGTAAAGACATTTTTCCAAGTCTTGGTGGTACGGTGCAGTACAATACTTAGTTATATTCCTGTGCAGAAATAAATTGTTTGATTTGTGGTTTACCATATTCAATGATTAGCTTTTTAATCGAATACAAAAAAAAAAAAAAAAAAAAATTGTCACCCCTTCCCCACAATTTTTGAGCACACAATTATTGGGCAGGGGTTTACAGTTGTTCTTGACAGAAAGAAACATGTTCTCATTTGTTAAATTTTGATACAAAGGTTATTGGTCAACTGTTAACCTTTATGGTGGTTATTTCGCTGACCGAACAAATATATTCCTATACAGGGTGTCCCAGGAGTTACGCACATTCCGACTCCTACGTGTTCTACAACTCATTTCCGAACCAAAATGCCTCATAGCATTTTTTTTGCCAGATTCCTCGTTCACGAGTTATTTGCGGTTTACGACTTTTTTCGTGTTTTCGATCTTAAGTCATTAAAACTGTAATAACTCCCTCAATTTTGGAGATAACTCAAGTTTGATGACACCGTCGGAAAGAGCGTTACATTTTCTATCTATTTGATGTCAGAAAACATTAATTTAATTGCATTGAATATGTGCGATTGCTGCGCGAAATGGCAGTTTTGTCGAAATCTTCAAATCGCCTGTTCTTCATCTCGCCTAGAAACCCTATTAACGCTTGACGCAGAACTGTGCAAGCCAGGTAAAACGTGCACCAAAATATCAGCTTTCAAATGGTGTAGTCGTTTTGGTTTTAAAAAATAATTTTAGTTAAGGAAATGGTGTTTAACTGCACAAAAACGTGTGTTTTCTGTTAAAATTGAGGTTTTTCCAAAAGTCTCGACGAAAAAAGGTTGGAGGCGGGATGTACGTAACTTTTCTCGCTAAATCGAATGGTGACAACGCCAGACGTCTCAGGTGACGACGAACAATATTACCTACCAATATTTTTTCCTCATACTATCCGACCTGTTCGGGAGGGTTTGAGTTGTACACGGGAGGAGTGTGACTCCCTTGCTGCTTCAGAAGCATTAACATTGGCAAAACCGTACACAGAAGTCATGTCAACATACTCACTTGTGGGATAGCTACTCAACTGAAAGCAACTCATCGGAAATGAGTTGTAGAGCACGTAGAAGTCTGATCGTGCATAACCCCTGGGACACCCTGTATAACTAAAAAACGCTGCAAATTCTTTCATAGGGGTTTATTATTCAATTGGCTTGCGTTCATGATTTGAATTTCTACTAAGCTTTGGATTGTACATATTTCACAGGATAGAGCGATTATTGAATTTCAGGAGGCACACAAATATGATCAACTGAACAATCCAAATAGGTATTTTGGCTGAGAACAGATTTACGTGCCCTATGCATATCTCCTGAAATTCAATAATTGCTCTATCACCTGTGAAACACGCACACTCGAAAACTTAGTAGAAATTCAAATCATGAACGCAAGCCAATTGAATAATAAACCCCAGTGAAAGAATTTGCAGAGTTTTCCTGAAAATTTCAGATTTTCTGATTTTTCCTGAAAATTATCAGAATGATTCAACCCGTGTATCGGCTACAAAGCCTTTTAGGAGTTCACTCCAGTATCCACATTACATCACTACGTCACTAGGTTACTGATATCAACACAAAAACAATAATAAACCAAAATAACGCGAATGTTGCCACCATAAATCGGGCCATAGATCGGGGATGGTTTGGCCTACGGACCTGTGGAGGGGCTCATTCACTTGAGACGTCTGACGTTGTCACCATTCGATTCAACGGGAAAATGTTTGTATGTCCCGCCTCCAACCTTTTTTCGTCGAGACTTTTGGAAATACCTCAATTTTAACAGAAAACTTACGTTTTCTGCAGTTAAACACCATTTCCTTAACTAAAAATATTTAAAAAAACCAAAACTACTAAACCGTTGTAAAGCTGACATTTTGGCGCATGTTTTACCAGGCCTGCGCAGTTCTGCAGATCCAGGTTTTGATAGAACAGGAGTTGCCCAATGAAACTAGAGTTGAATGGTTTCTGTAACCCAAAAACAGTGAGAGATTCATCGATTTTCCAAAAAGTGTGGCATATTCCCCCAACTTACCCTATAGTGATTGTTATAGAGTTTCTGTGATCGTTCGTGTTCCGTCGGTGGATACCAGAAAGTTGAAGTGGTTCGACCAAACAGCTACGGGAGGGAAGTAAGACTCTCCGACTAGGTGGGTAACTTTTCTAATCGATATCAGAATGGTTAAGAGTTCCTCAGAGCAAGACGAAACTCCAATTTGAGAACGTTGGTTCTTGATCAAATGAGAAAGGTCTGTCGCTGAAACTTCCGTTTTTAATTGAGTTTTTGGAACTTTATTTCCTCTCTTAGGGAACATAATGCGATTAATAAACATGATTTAAGGAAGAAATACGCTTTCAGCATTGCGAACTCAACCAACAAATTTCATATTTACTTTATCTACCCGGCTACTCAGTAGTTATTCATTTAGGGAAGTTAAGACTGATTAGGCGTAGTTTTAAGAACCCATAACTTCAAACATAAAGCTTCACTTCGGAGAACCCAGTTTTTACAAGAAAGAGGTGATGGAATGGACTAGGAGCTCCATCAAGGACTGAGGTCTGCAACAGGCAGAGGCAAAAAGCTTCAGGTGTAGCAGTTTCAAGAAACAGGATGGGAGAATTATCAACACGTTCAAACAGCAGGAGGAGGGAGGAGATAGGCTTGCAATAGATAGGATTAGGGAAATTGGAATTTTAAAGGGTTAAAATTACCCCGGGGGAAAGGGGCGTGTCAGTATTAGAGGGTGATTAGTGGTAACTGATAATTTATAACAAGGATGTGTGTGACAGTTGGTCACTCGTCACCTACGAGAAAGGGCCACAAGTAACTTCCCACTCCCAGTTTCTTCATGCTACTGCCAGTTAAAAGGAATTTCCCAATCTCTTTATTATAATACCTTTCTTTTTCTCCTCTTCCCTCTCAATTCAATTTACTATTGAATTCACTTTACGATTACTAACGAGTTTGTAAATATTTCAAAGACGAGCTTATTCCTAACATTGTCAGAACCAAATAAAAAGGTTACATTTTAAATCAATTCCTAGGACGAGATGATTAATTATAATTATATGATAATTATCAATTATTCCTCTCGTTACAGGTGACGGAATGGACTAGTAGCCCCTGTCAATGGTTGTGCCGACATGCCTGTAACACTCGGGGGCGAAAAGCTAAAAACCTTCAGGTTGTGTTCAGGCGTAGCAGTTTCAAGAAAGAAGAAGAAAGAATAAAGGGACAATTGAGGAGCTTACTTTCAAACAGGCACATATCCATTCCGACAAAATGTTCAGGAAGTGAAAAAAACGATATGCAGATTAGTGGAGATGTTTTTCTGCAGTTTCTCATCGGAGTAATGTGTGAGAAGGCACAGATAAAGATGCCTCAGAATTTGAATCAATTTTCTCCAAAACACGAGGCTGTATATCCATTTTCACTTTGGAAATGTGCCCTTTTGATCAAAACTCATGGATTTGTGCTTTTTTGAAAAAGAAAGAATTCATTCTCCATTCTGTAGGTTTTATTGAAAACTTTACCTGACCCCATATTTCCATTTGTCATGCCTGCCATCTATCGAGTCTCGTGTAAATATTCAACGTCAAAACGAAGGCGCAATGCTTCTTTTTGGATATGTGCCTTTTTGAAAACCCACGACTTATCGCCTGACGAAATTCGGAGGATATGTGCCATTTCGATTGCAAGGCACTGAAAAAAATGTAGGGGACGGATTTGTTACCTTTTGATGCAAACACACAACTTTAGCCCCGGATTTGACGTGGATGTGTTCTGTTTTATTCGGAAATGATAGAGGGATCTGATTCAACTCATATTCAGAGATAGAAAATTGAGCAAAAAACGTTTTCTCCCAGATTTGGATATGTGCCTTTTTGAAAGTAAGCTCCTCAATTATCAACAGATTCCTTGGGTTTTCCAGAAGCAGGTTAGGATGGGGGGAAGAGGAAGCTCTCAATAGATAGGTCGAGTTTTAAGTAGGAATTGCAGGGTCCTATCACTGGTCCCGCTACTTACTTGACTTTCTCTACTGAAGGAAGATAATAGCCTTGACTACCTTGAATGCACGACCGTTTAGTAAAACCTATGGGAAAAGGAAATCATTTACCTAGATATGTGGAAGTTGTGAAGGTATTTGGTTGGAGGATGCTCGAGTAAATGATCTCAAGTGTAGCTGTACTCGCAGCATCGAGCATGGTCAAGAGGTAAATTAATGATTCCAGGCGCTATGCATCAGCAGCGACTACTTTGACTCGAGAAGTAAGAGATAAAGATGAGTATGTTGGAGCAATGTTCCCAGATATTTCTACTTCATACATCTGAGGATCGAATTTGGCGCGAATAAGAGATGAAGGTGAGTTTGTTGGAGCAATGTTTCCAGATATTTGTACTTCATACATCTGAACCTTCATTAGTAGGTAATGCTGTAATCTGACAGAGGAGGCTATAATTCGTGCAAATTAATGATCCCAGGCTCTATGTTTCTGCTGCATTGAATTCGACACGAGGAGTAATAGATGAAGGTGAGTATGTTGGAGTAGTGTTCCCAGATATTTCTACTTCATACATCTGAACCTTCATTAGTAGTTAATGCTGTAATCAGACAGAGGAGGCTATGATTCGTGCAAATTAATGATTCCAGGCTCTATGTGTCTACAGGCATCGAATTTGGCGCGAGGAGTAAGAGATGAAGGTGAGTATGTTGGAGCAATGTTCCCAGATATTTCTACTTCATACATCTGAACCTTCATTAGTAGGTAATGATGTAATCTGACAGAGGAGGCTATAATTCGTGCAAATTGATGATCCCGGGCTCTATGTGTCTGCAGCATCGAATTTGGCGCGAGGAGTAAGAGATGAAGGTGAGTATGTTGGAGCAGTGTTCCCAGATATTTCTACTTCATACATCTGAACCTTATCAGTAGATAAGGCTCTGATCTGACGGAGGAGGCTATGATTCGGGCAAATAAATGATTCCAGGCTCTATGTGTCTTCGAATATAGTAGTGAGTAATGTTTTACTTTCAGACAGAGGAGGCTATGATGCAAATAAATGATTCCAGGCTCTATGTGTCTGCGGCATCGAATATGACACGAGGCGTAAGAGAGGAAGGTGAGTATGTTGGAGCAATGTTCCCAGATATTTCTACTTCATACATCTGAACCTTCATTAGTAGATAAGGCTGTAATCTGACCGAGGAGGATATGATTCGTGCAGATTAATGATCTCGGGCTCTATGTGTCCGCAACATCGAATTTGACACGAGGGGTAAGAGATGAAGGTGAGTATGTAGGAGCAATGTTCCCAGATATTTCTACTTCATACATCTGAACCTTTATTAGTAGGTAACGATGAAATCTGACAGAGGAGGCTATGATTCGTGCAAATTAATGATTCCAGGATCTATGTGTCTGCAGCATCGAATTTGAAACGAGAAGTAAGACAGGAAGGTGAGTACGTTCGAGCAATGTTCCCAGATATTTCTATCTGCATGCATCTAAACCTGTAGGTATTCGTTGGTAAGGCTGAAATCTGACCTACGAAGTAGCAAACTTGTTGAGAGTTTCGTGTACTGAGGGCAACGTTTTCAGGGTGGAAACCAAGGGGTAAAGCGATCTTAGAGGATAGCTCCTGGTCAGGTTGGTGGACCTCTCTGCGCTTTATTGTTAATAATTACGTATCTTACATTGTAGGTTCCATTACAGGAATTTTTAAGGGGTAATATTTATAACGTATTTCCCCGCTCTGACAATGGGGCAGTGCTAAGGCAAAGGTGAGTCAGCCCAGCCAGAATAAGAGGGTACTTGGTTCGTAACTAGTAACTTATGACAAGGATGTGATGGAATGGACTATACTTGTTCATGCTTTTGTGGCAGGTTGTGCAGGTCAAAATCCCCTTCCCCCCCTGACATTGATTCCCAACGCACGGGGCTCCACCCACTAGCATGAGTGTTTCAATCCCATTATGATGAATATGAATCCTAAATTGAATAAATGAAATTTAGAAAAGAAAAATCAATAATTAAATGAGAAAATTCCATCATTAATTACGAACATGAAAATTAGCTCTATTGGAAATGAGAAGAGGATTTAAGCTGGTGCAGAGAACATTTTATAATGAAAATAGAATACTTCATTGAGCTTATGGTACCCTTCAAATCAGTTATGGGGGAACTTGACGTTGGTTCCTTTCTTTCCATTACATTCAAACCACTGATATCCACTATATCTCGTCGTTTTGGAAAGCTCTGACTGAAATCCGGTAAAGGTTCACTTGATATAATCGAGTGAGAGCAGCGATGAGTCCCCGAGGCAACACAGATAGGCGCGGCGCGGGTGACATCATGGGCTGAAAATGGCCTTAACTCTTCACCACTCATTTGCGGTCACTACAAATCGATCAATCTTGAAACTTGCATCGATTCAAATACTTCTCTTGATGAAATGATTATGAAATCATTTGTGTGTGCAAGGCCTTCCGGCGATGCAAGGTTGACATAGACACATAATAAACAAGAGTAAAATAAAATAACTAGAAGCAATGGAGGGGAATAGGAGTTTAACAAATGCACGGCATGGCCATAAGAGCCAATGTTCGTATATTTAAACATCGCATCTTTGTTCAGCCGAATTTATAACAATAAACTGAAATGGGAGCTGAAAATTAGTCGAAAATAGGATAGGTCCAGATGTCACGAAAGCCTAATTTATGATAGGCATTACTATGGTTCGTTTTACAACCTTTTAGATCCCAATTTGTAATAATAAACTGAAATGAGAGCTGGGTATTTGTTAAATATAGGGTAGGTCAAAATGCCACGAAAGCCTAATTTATGATAAGCTTTAATTTAGCTCCATTTTATTAAGCGTTTAAAGCCTAAGTTGTAATAATAAACTGAAATAGGAGCTGGGAATTTGTTAAATATGGGGTACTTCAAAATGCCACGAAAGCATAATTTATGATAAGCATTACTTTGGTTCATTTTACCAAGCTTTTAGAGCCTAATTTGTGATAATAAACTGAAATAGGAGCTGGGGGTTTGTCAAATATACGGTAGGACAAAATGCCACGAAAGCATAATTTATGATAAGCATTACTTTGGTTCATTTTGCTAAGCTTTTAAAGCCTAATTTGTAATAATAAACTGAAATAGGAGCTGGGAATTTGTCAAATATAGGGCAGGTCAAAATGCCACGAAAGCCTAATTTATGATAAGCATTACTTTGTTTCATTTTACTAAGCTTTAAAAGCCTAATTTAAGATAATAAACTGAAATGAGAATTTGGAGTTTGTCAAATATAGGGTAGGTCAAAATGCCACGAAAACCTAATTTATGATAACCTTCAATTTAGCTTTATTTTATTAAGCTTCTAAAGCCTAATTCACGATAATAAACTGAAACGGGAGCTGAAAATTAGTCGACAATAGGTTAGGTCTAGATGTCACGAAAGCCTAATTACCATGCTTTAAGAGCCTAATTTGTAATAATAAACTGAAATAAGAGCTGGGAATTTGTCAAATATAGGGTAGGTCAAAATGCCACGAAAGTCTAATTTATGACAAGCTTCAATTTGTAATCCATCCATTGTCAATCAATTGTAATCATGAACTGAAATGAGTGCTGAGAATTTGTCGAATGAAGGTCCTAATTGCCACGAAAACCTAATTCATGGTGAATTAGAGGGGCACCTACTACTAGATTCAATTTCCTGTACATTTGTTCTCTCCCTTGAATGTCAATTTGGTGATTACAGACACTTCTGTCGTACTTGGCTTCCACGTTGCATGATGAAATTCATTCCCCCATCAGCCGACCATTGATGAAGAAACCCGCCGTCCAGTTAATGGGAATAGTGCGAATGAAGACAATGAAGAGGGCAAGGCACAGAACCACCATTGATGGAGGTCAAATGCGAGCGTAAAGCGCAGTAGAATGGATCGCTGGGATGTCCTATCCCATGTACACAATGTGCTTCTCGTTCAGAACAAGACAGAACTATCTCAAACACTTTGGGGTTTTTTCACGGATCGTCTTCAATTTTTCTGAACATTCAGTGTACCAAACCGCATCAATGTGACTGAACACCACCAGAGCGAACTTGTGTAGGCCATCAGGAGGGGACAGTGCATGAAGAGGGGGTTTCTTCGTTTATTTATTGACTTCGGGAAACCTTTTCAGCCGTAATGTAATGGGTAAGCTAAAATATAAATGTCGTAAGGTACATTTTAGCCGACTAGGAGGCGCAGGATTAACACATTGTGTAGTCAATGGAGGGCATAGTCTGGGTGTAGCTGAAATCATGGGAATGCTTATGGAAGTACATAAATGCAGACTTTATATATATAACTGGTTAATTGAAAATACTGGTACAATGGTGAAAAGTTGGTCGGATGGGAATCTTCTAGGCTTGGAGGCTAATATTTGTAGAACTGCTTTTTGTGCGACCTTCAAAATGTAATTGGAATGGGTTTTTAATTCCCATTAGATTAAATCAGAAAACGCTGCAAATTCTTTCACTGGGGTTTATTATTCAATTGGCTTGCGATCATGATTTGAATTTCTACTAAGCTTTTGAGTGTGCGTGTTTCACAGGTGATAGAGCGATTATTGAATTTCAGGAGATATGCATAGAGCACGTAAATCTGTTCTCAACCAAAACACTATTTGGATTGTTCAGATGATCATATATTTGTGTGCCTCCTGAAATTCAATAATCGCTCTATCACTTGTGAAACACGCACACTCCAAAGCTTAGTAGAAATTCAAATCATGAACGCAAGCCAATTGAATAATAAACTCCAGTGAAAGAATTTGCAGCGTTTCATGCATATCAGAATGCTTCAACCCGTGTATCGGCTACAAATCCTTTTAGAAGTTCACTCCAGTATCCACATTCACTACATCACTAGGTAACTGCGATCAAAACAAAAACAATAATAAACCAAAAAAACGCAAGTGTTGGCAGCATAAATCGGGCCATACATCGGGAATGGTTTGAGCTACGGACCTGGGGAGAGGCTCATTCGATTCCTCACGGAAAGTTCTTCAAAAAGAGTCCGAATTTAGGCCGCCTTGACTTTTTTTGAGGTTTTTGGGATTTTACAAAACTTTGACAACCCTTAAAGGGCACTTTAAATTAAGTGAGAGAGCTGGCTCAAGAATTGGGGCGTTGTCGGACCAACATGGATTTTTCCTGAAAATTTCAGATCTTTTGCTACAGCCGTTTGGGAGAAATCGTGCGTACGGCGGACGGACGGAAAAATTTTTATTGTACATTTTGATTCTACACCCTTTGAAACGTAAACCATGACATTTTCAGGGGGGTTAGAATTTTTTTTTCCAGAGCGATTACAATGGTTTATTATTGAATAATAAACCAAAAGGAATTGCATTTTAAATTACCATTACAGGAATTTGAATGGGAATTGCAATTATTCTCAATGAAAGTTTCTTGTTCAAAGGCCTGAATTCTGAGTTTTGACTATGGCTGGTATCAGCCAAGGCGAATTTCCATCAAAACTGCAAAGTAATTTAAGAAGTAATCATTACTCAAAGTAACAATTACCTTCCAATTCTGGCACAAGCTACCGACAATTCAAGAATGCAAGCGTTATTTAAAAAACACTTAATGAGGCATTTTTTGTTGAAAATTAGTTGTAGAATCGATCCCTTGAAGGAATGAGACCTGTTTTGCAGACACCCTGTATAACGTGTTTAAAAGCAAGAAAGTCGTATACATTTTTATCGAGACAATCTTCTTCTGTACTGTGCTTGTATTGTACCAACAAACTTTTCATTATTAGTGCGTTATTGAACTAGATCTAGTATTAACCCGCTCCTCATTTTATCATTATACTTCGTTTGTTATGCCACTAAAAAGTGCTAAACATGCATGTGTGAATATGTGATACAGGAGTCCTTCTAAAACACCCTCCGGTGAACGCCCGAAACTCTTGGTGGACAAACCACCTCGCTGATAAGTGGAGTCAACGCCGCTCTCCCGGATGTCTTTTGCTGCCTCATCATATTTGCCGTGTTTTATCTCCGGTGGCATTTTCAGCTGTTCCAGACCACCGGCGGGCGGTCCGCTAGTAGTACAGATAGTTCCAAACCATTTTGACAGTTACAAACTTCAATTTCACACTGTTTCTCTTTGAAACATTTTTTCGCCGTTCACCAAACCACACAATATTCGCAGTTCAAATGAAAAACGCGAAGGATCGTTGTTGACGTCATGTTTTACAAAGTTGTGAGACCTCGCGATAGGAACCATCTCGACTTTTTCTGTCTCGTTATACATCATCCCAGTTAGAGATGGAATTATGTGCATAAAAGTCACGCCTACGAGGTTAGGTGACAGCTGACAGATTGATATGAATGCGTCACCACCAACCCCGTTCTCGTGTGAAATCATTTTTATGTTGTCTATTCACGGGTAAATTAAGTCTTTGGTATTCAACCGCCGTTTTTAATAGAATCCTTCAGGTTAACTTCCAGAACACAGCCTGACGTTGTCGCTTCAATGTTACTTTCATTCAATACCATGGAAAATAGATGTCATCTATTGAACAACATGAGTGTGGAATGTTATAACGCGATGGATGCAACGTAATTAACTAAGGAGAGCATCTGCCGAGATGGGTGTGGCACACGGTTTTCTCGAATGCATAACATATTGAAATACAGGTGTCTCTACAAGAATGAATTACAAAATTGTGTTTCTCAACCATTTTTTAACGTAGCGGGTCCGACTTGTTATCGTTATGGCCGGTTGATTATACGGCTTCGAATCGTTGCCGTATAACTCTCAACTTTCCAAAACATCACCCATTAAAATAAAAGCTAAATGGAAAACTGCATTCACATTCAATCTCAATGATCATGATCTGTCTAAAGGTTTTGCTGGATTTTAAATAACTGTACGTTCAAAGAACCTATATTTCGTTTTTATAACCCTCCCAATGCAGTAATGGCCGCCGACAACACGCCCGACCGTGTGAAATTGGAAACAGCACACAACCTTCACAAGAGCCAGCAGGGAATTTCGTATTGTACAGTTGGTTGCACTAAACTGGCAATGCAGCATAAAACACAGTTTTCACTCACGGACAGACATTTTGAATTCGTCGTGTTTTTAGAACTTATTTCTCCGTTTAAGAAGTTTTTTTCTAAACCTCGTTTAATAACTTCTGCTTTTCAAAACAGCACAGTGCCGTGTCATTCGTGGAGCATATGCCTCAGAAAGTGACCGAAAATATTTTGCTTCTTCATTGAAAACCTTTGAGGAGTCAAGCACTCCTAATTGTGGATAATGTTGTGCGGTACATCATCGACAAAGAGAAAGAAGACGAAAACAACAGAGATCACCGATAATACAATGTCCTATAGCCCAAGTTACGGGCGTATGGTACAATATTCAAGCGTAAATTGGTAACCCTCTTTCGTTTCACTAATTCAACGGAATGAAAAACAACGTCCGTCTACAAAAAAAACCTTCCCTTATCGTTGAAATCGGTAAAAAGTCGCTACTCAATAGAAAAGTGGAAGAAGGTGTGCGAGCATGTAAAGGTAGTGGAGAACTAATACTTACATCATGAACATTTTTATTTGGATAATTATACAAACATTGCTAAGATGGTTTTGCAATATTAAGAATATCGCCACTATAGTAATTGTAGTTACTTTAAGAACTATACAGCTGAGTCCATTCAGAAGCATTTGACCACTGGATCCGAACCTGGACATCTTGGGTGATGGAATGGTATAGTTGCCCCTTCCATTGAGCTGAATGCGGTGATGCCCTCCACGCTCATAGGATGACCCTGATTCATCTCCCAAGGCGACGGATTCAAGGATGGGGAAAGGCCAACTAAGTCTATCCATCACAACACTGACCATATGAATTCTCCTCCTGTTAGGACCTTGGTCCATCCATTCCAGTATCACGAGAGGAAATCCTGCCCTTGTCTGCTCAGTTACTGACCTCTTGTACCATACACCTCGCCAGGTAATGGTTGCACCAATTACCTGAATCTGGCCAGGTTGTATATCTGCTAGCTGTGCTGATGCCTGGAGTAGAACATCAACTTGGTGCTTCCTAATTTTGGCAGAGTTGATATCCGCAAGTGATGTCTTTTTTGCACCCGAGACCACTAAAACATCAATGATATATGGCCCTGATGGTGTCACTAAAAGAAGGTCAGGACGTTAACCAGGTTATAGCGGGGTTCTAACCACGTTGTCCATCCTTTCCATCTAGCATATCCATCTAACGAATTCAGAGCAGCATTCTGACGGGCGCAACTAGGTCGTGCCACAATACAATGTCAGAGCCTGTTCCGATGATAGTAAGGATGAATTGGATTTCAATACTAATGATGAATGTTGAACAATAAAACTTATTTTTTATAATCTTCTTCTATATATGTGCCCTGTACGGTTATCCGAACGATGGCGATCACCACAGCGAATGCAGCCCGGTCCTCATCTGCTCTAAATAAGCTCCTCAGCACTCTCATATTCCTGAGCCACGAGAGCTGCCGCCTCCCAACGCCACGACGGCCTTCTATCTTTCCCTTAATAATTAACTGCACAAGTCGGTACTTGCTTCCTCTAAGGATATGCCCCAGGTAAGCAATCTTTCGGCATTTAACGGAACGAATCAGCTCTCTTTGTGCTCCAACAATCTCCAGCACCTCCTCATTGGTGGTATGTGCTGTCCATGCTATCCTGAGCATTCGTCTCCAAATTCACATCTCAAAAGCCTCGAGACGATTCATTGTTGCTACCTTTAAAGTCCATGCTTCTGCGCCATACAACAGAACCGACCAGACATAGCAGACGACACCCTTCTACGAAGAGGCAGGTTGAGATCCCTGTCACAGAATAGGTTTTTCATTTTCAGGAAAACTGAGCGAGCTGCCTCTATTCTGCACTTTACCTCGCTATCTGGGTCAACATCCTCGTTTACCCGATTTTTTATAATAGTTTTAAAATCAATTTCCCCTCAAATATTCATGAAACTAAGGTACATTTTTACTCATAGTTTAAAACGAACATTAGTAATCACCTAGTTGATTGTTGATGAGCTTTCTCTCTCTAATATTGAGAATTTATAAGAAAACACACATAACTTTTTTTCAAGATGTTACAAGACATTTCCCGTTATTTCTGGATCTAATTTTTGGAAATTCGTGCAATATATTGTGCTTAATTGATTTAATTTAATCAGGAATCGTTTCGAAATGGCTCAAAACGGATTTCCATGAAGAGAGTTTAGTAAAACTTTAATTTTATTATTCTTTGATACATTCCAATCGGTACTATTGTGAAACCGAATACCTTTTTTTATTCAACGTTATTAATTAAGAAGCTGAGAAATTACGAAACTAAGGAGATAGCTTCAAACTCTCTGTGATTTCATAGCAGGTAAGACCCCCAGTTTAGTTCCGAATTGAGCAGAAGAATGCGCCCTCTGCGGCTATTATTCATTCGGGAGGAGTATGACAACCATTACCTATCGCAACAATTGGAGCGACAATAACTTGAGACTAGCGTATTACTTTCCTGATCCTCGTTCTTAGAACAAAGGGAGTTCAAAAATAAACCAACGAACTAAAAATAGGGAATCGAATAAAACAATATAGTGGAACCTAGGTTAGGAGGAAACCGGATTCTTGACAACTTGCCAGGACTTCTGTTTTATTGAATCATTTTGTTACACCGTTCGATGGTCCAGACCGCCTAACGCTATTTGTACCGCCTGAATAATGTACTCAATAGACAGCCGTGCAATAAGAGCGAATATCTCAACAGCGTGGGATTAATAAAAAAAAGTTTAGCGGAACTTGTTCCATCTCCTACTTTTTAATTTTCTGGTTTCAGATTCTAAAAATATCACGTTCGGCGTAGAAGGGCTGACGGACACGAATATGTTATCGACTTAAAAAAGAAAGCTGGATATGATGATCGTATCGGGAATAAAATGCATAAAATTGGTGAAAAGTCAGACATTGAGCAGTTCCGACCAATCTGTTCACTATCAACAATCCCTAAGATTTACGAAAAACTCGTAGTTGACCAGAATTCGCCACTGTTTCATATTTTATTTTACCACAACGGAATGGATTTACTCGTGGGCGTTCGATGACATCTAACTTACTTGAGTTCCAAGAGTATACTCTCCGGGCATTCGAGGTTGACCTGATCTTAACTGACTTTTCAAGAGCTTTCAACCGATTGTCTCATCAAGTCATTGTGGAGGTATTGAGATCCTTGGGTGTATTCGGGTGTATTCTTGATTGGATGGCGAGTTACCTGGCTGACCGAACTATGATGGCTCGTTTGAGGGACATTACTTCTTCACCATTCCCTGCTACATCTGAGGTTCCCCAGGGTTCCCATCTTGGGCCACTGCAAATTCCTACTTGTGATTAATGATGTCTGCTCCGTCCTTGGTGGAGTTCAGTATCTTTTGTTTGCCGACGACCTCAAAATATATCGTTCGATTGAAAGCTCATCTGACTGTGTCGCCTTACAGAGTTGCCTCGACGCTCTTCTTCAGTGGTGCCCACGAAATGGCTTGGCTTTCAACCCCCCTAAATGCTCCGTTGTGACCTTCCATCGTTCTCAAGCTCCTCATCTTCAGACCTATATGCTCGGAGGGGAAGCCCTTAGGCGAGCATCATCAGTGAAGGACTTGGGTGTGCTTCTCGATTGTGAGCTCTCATTTCTGGCCAGGTATCTGCAGCCTCCAGTCGAGCAATGCGTGTCCCGAAATTCATAAACGAAACCATCGTGAGTTCAACTTTGTGCCAGAACACTTTACAGGGCTCTGGTGATTCCCATCTTGAAGTACGCCTCAGTCGTCTGGACCCTCTACTACAAATATCAGATAAACCAACTACAAAGGGTGCAATGATTCCTAACATTGGTACCTACCATGAAGGAGTAAATCATTGATATGTGGATAGTAGTAGAAGATTCTGAACACTGGAAGATGCAGAATAAACTGTTGTTGAAACAATGCTCAGGACAGAAATGCCATGGACATGTTATCGCTGACGCAAACGCCTTCGAATGGGTGAGTCGACATGCATTGCGGGTCCAAGCGCTAACTCTGGAAAATGTCCACTCTCGAACCAATGGCCAAGAGGATTTTTTAAAATCCCTGCATTGAAACTAGTGAAACGAAACTGGCCTTTTCCTATTTGAACTAACTGGCGAAATATACCTCCAGGGCTCTAGAATACAGTTCTGACCAACCAGATGTACGAGAACACATGCTCCAAGGTCTCCCGATATAGTAGGATACAAGGCGGCATTTCGGGGCATTTCAAGTTTGCACTGAGACAGGCATATGCGATCAAAAAATCAGAGAACCCGAAAAAATCAAGACTGGAACAAATTAGTACATTTTGCTTACTGCTTCGGACGCCCCAGGCGTATGTTGTTATCTCATTATCATTATTTAACTTCTCAAAATGTCAATTTTTCAAGTTATTTATGAGTAGCCTGTTTGCACCACATTCGGAAACAATGTTTTCAAACAATAATCAGCAAGATACTCGTCAATGATGGCGGATGCAATAAAGATACGATCCTCTATATTTAAGAGATATCAGTCCACTACAACTTGATGCTTTAAACATTTGCTTAGAGTACAGCACTGATCAATGAACTTCGTAGGAGACACCATACAGTCTCCTGTACATGCCCTAAACATTGTCATCAAATCCTGATAACAACTGTAGAACTACCCCGATCTGCGGTCAGATGACAGGCCGACACATAACGAAAGATGTTCAGAATGATCTAAGATGTAAAAGACAAAATTTTAATTTTGTACAAGCCACTCGCTGCCCTGTCCAATCTGAAGGTATTTCTAATAGAGGAGCAAACGTGCAATTCTTCTTCTTGTCTCTTCATGTTATATGTTCATGCAGTCGAATGCAAAACCCCCTTGATGGTATCTACTAACGTTTTGTGCTTATCTGTAGTACAAAAGACTTGAGTACAATTTGGGCAGAGAGAATCTGTGATCATTTCTTCAAGCCCAGCGTACAGTGGAACCAATTACATTTCTGGAGAATCAAAATTCTGTACGTACTACGCTATTCTAATGAGAAACTTTGCCTGATTTGTAATTAACCTACCCATGTTTTTATACCCAAAATAGACAATGGCGTGTATAATGAACAGGGGAAGCAAGAACGTTATTGCATCCATCGATTACAATTACCACAGCATGGAAACAGTACAAACGAGATTGACTCACCTAGGTATGGGGTTGCTGCTAAAATCTGCGACTTGAAGCGCTTTCAAGTTCTTTATGTTTTCTGGAATATCGGGTATATCTGCAACAAACAAATTATACAGTTAGTAAACAGTTTACAAAAACGATCGAACAAGCAGAAATGTTTGTTGTGTTTTATCCATCAAGAATTATTTTTCAATCATTATCGTCCGGTGGATAACTAACTTAAGGCAATATTGTGATAACTGGGGACTGTTGAACTATATGCTCCGTTTAATAATTGAGTATACTACTCCCGTTTCTGCGGCTAGTTTTGCTGATCGATCAGCTTCCTTATTTCCGCCTGTAGTGACTCGATTATTATTAACAGTTGAATAAACAGCTACGGAGTAGTCACTTAGGAACGGGATACAATTATGATTAGCGATGATGAAATTTGGAATGCTTTGCTCTTTTTAATGTGTTCAATACATGTTCAATAAAATCAGTTATATTGTGCTTTACCCTCTTGTAACTTCATGCTAATTGGCGACGAAGAGGGCGAACTACACGACAATTCCTGTAAGTAGAGTTTCAACTACCTTCACTATCGGATCGACAATTTATTTCGGAGATGGAACCAGGGACGTATATGAATCCGGGAAAATCCGATCTAGCTGAACTCACGGCCAACATTAATAGGCTCGTATCTGCACTCGCGATCCATACTCAATATCAATGTGCTCAGCCCGGCAACACCGGCCAAAATGTCTCACTTCAATTTGAACAATTTGACGAATCTAAAGAGTCCATTACGAGCTTTAGGTGAAATAATTCACGGCAACCCGAGGCTCTAAAACAAAGCGTGGGAGATAGGATACATGCAAGAATATACCAATCCGATTCTCTCGAAACTAGGTACAGTCAAGAAGGTACTTGGGCGACTCCACTACTTGATTGACTTAGATGACGGTTACACAATCAAGCGCCACATCAACCAACTTAAGACTTACAGAAGTCGAAAAGAAGTCTGTTCAATTCTAACTGTCCCCAGAAGTCAGATTCACACCACAACAAGCCCTAGATCCAGAGATTCGAGACGACATTGGTGAAGAATCAGTACCAATACCTACCACTGAAGCCTCAGAATCATCCCAAACAGCTCAAGAGCCAACGCAGACTAACCTTCGACGTTCGACAAGGATTAGAAGACCACCAGTCTGGATGACTGACTATGTTACCCATTGATTTCTTTCTAGTTTGTGCAGTTATTGTGTTCAAATTATTCCCTTGGTGCCTTTCAATTAAGCGTGGGAGAACTGTAGTGACTCGATTATTATCAACAGTTGAATAAACAGCTACGGAGTAGTCACTTAGGAACGGGAGACGACTATGATTAGCGATGATGAAATTTGGAATGCTTTGCTCTTTTTAATGTGTTCAATACATGTTCAATAAAATCAGTTATATTGTGCTTTACCCTCTTGTAACTTCATGTTACCGCCTATCCCAGCATGACTGCTTACCCATACTAGGTGTGTTATTGTACCCTTTTCTTTCAATCTTTTTATGAAATCTTTAATTGCAAGTGGCAAGAAGTCATTGGTTTTAGGCATACTTTTAAGTTTACTAAGAGCACTCTTGCTGTCTGAGAAAATTGCCACTACACTGTTGATTACCGGTAGTGACAATGCGAGTAATACACAGCTCATGCCGTGCCCATCTCAGATTTGGAACCATCCGTGAACATTTTGTAAGCGTCAACAAATTTGCCATATATTATTTTACTAATGAACCGGCTGGTGATCATATCGGTATTCTTCTTTCCTTGAAATATATAAGTGGAAAGACGTAGATGGGAAAGGTTTCACTCTTTTCACAAGCTGCTATGAGACTGGCCAGACCACAAAAAGCTGTGGATAATAATTATTCCAATACTCCATTGTTAGGACCGGCGTGTTAAGTTTCGAAACACGGCTTAGGACGGAGTGAAAATTGAATTCAACCAGTGAAGCTTCGTAGAACAACAATGTAGAAGTGTCGAACACAGAATCGCTCTGGACGCGTTTACAGAAAACCAGAAAATGTTGTGGGACCACAACGTCGGAAGAACTGGACGGATTCCACGGTCATCGAGGGAGGCAGTAATTTTCCCGTTGCACAAGAGGCCAACTTGACAGATGCAGCGAACTTGACTATCTCAAACTACCTACCTAATAGTCGAGCTTCTACCGCCTCTTTCTGACCGGTTGGGCGACTTCAAGCGGTCGGATAACATAATATTAACATCAGGTTTTAGTTAGGAAGATTATTTACTAAACTGTATAATATTATATCAATTCAGATTTATTATTAAACCTTTGTAATCGACCAAGAAACCGACAATCGAATTTAAAAATAAAATCCATCTGCCCGCTGTCCGGAGTTTGGGTGTTCTTTAGTACTGCCTCCCACTTTCAGAACACCGTAGCTTTGCTAAAACATTGCATTTCCCCAAGTTGGTGGGGGTTTTTGGAAACGTCGGAAATCGAACTTTAATCACCTCGGATCATGCTTCGGTAAAAGTTAGGCGAAAATGGGGTTTATTGAATCCAAAAAAAGTGGGGGGCAGTTCTAAAGAATTTTCCCAGTCAAAAACTTTAGTACTGCCCCCCACTTTTTATTGACGAATTTTATAGCCCGCCGATCATTCAACTGTCTTGATAGGTTGATTTGGGTACTACGGTATACCCTGAATCACATTGAAGCACACACATCATTCAAGCTGGATTTCAAAAGCCGAGAAGCGACTTCTTTCGTTACTGAGTGTTGTTTTCGATCATTTTTCTTGATAAATGCCTTGGGGGGCAGTACTAAAGTTTTTGACTGGGGAAATTCTTTAGTACTGCCCCCCAATTTTGTCGAAACGATTTTATTTGGGTATGATTGCACTGAACACAGTTTTGAATCACAAGGAATAAAAGAGGAGATCCTGAAGTTTCTAAAAACCACCCAGAATATAGGAAACTAAGTTATTATAGTGAAATTATGTCTTTCTGAAAGTGGGGGGCAGTACTAAAGATCACCCCGGAGTTTTTCTCCGAAACGACTGAACCAAAGTTAATGAAACTTTGGTTAACAGTCACTTTTGGGGTCTACGTAGACTGATTTTCGGCATTGATCTCAGTCAAGCATCTAGACATCAAGGCATCTAGAGGCACCGATAATTCACCACAGACTAAATCTAATTCAAACAGATAAGTGATTTACGTAGAAGAGTTATTCTATAACAGAAACAGAATAAACTTCTATCATTTGCAGCGTATGGGGGAGGACTTCGTGGAAATAAAACAGTTGAAGATTTCACTGGTTGAGGAGATGGCCAACTGTGTTGGAAGAACTAGAATACTCTACGTAGAGCCAGCTATTCTATGATCTGGGTCACTCCATAGGGAGCATTTGCCGTTCATGGAGTTCTTATCCCTTCATTCACTTTCTAGCATCTAAGCAAGATTAATTTAGACTTGTTCATCTTCACACTTGGAGATGCACTTGAGCTACATTCAGTAGCGGATTGACAGGATGCCAGAGTCTGGGCCCCCCACAGGCAGCTTCCTAAGAGAAGCCGCCCCGGTTATCTTGAGTAGTATAAATATCTTCCTATCAAGAACTCCACGACACTAACTCACCATGCTTGTCATCGGAAGCTTTACTAAGAACTTGTATACTACACACCTCAAAAGAATTAAGGGATCACTGAATGAACTGACCACAGATTCCACCTTGTTTTATATTGGTCATATTTTACTTTTTCTTCCTTTTAATTGCCTTCTAAGAAACACATTTTGAGAGGTAAAAACAATCTTTTGAAGTGTAACCTGAACGTGCTACTGTAAAAACACAAAAATGGCTAAAACAGGAATGTCTCAGCTGTCACCTCCTATGCTCGAATGGCGAATTCGACTCTAGCAGCTTTATGGCGGTTCGTAAGACGAGGCACTTTTACGGGACAGCGAGCCTTCAACCCACTTTCTCGCAGCCTATTCCGAACAGTCTGGTCGGACACCCTGGTTCCAGTACTCCTGCACAAGTCATTTTGGAGTTCTCTAGCAGTGGAAAATCGATTTCGAAGACAATTTAGCCTTGAAAATCTTTCTTCAGTGACGGAAGTAGCCCTTGGACGACCTTGCCCGGGTCTTCGGTTGAATGACCCTGTCTCCTCGTACCGCTGCCAAAGCCTGGAAATCATGGATCGGCTCGTGAGCATAGGAGGTGGCAGCTGAGACATTCCTGTTTTAGCCATTTTGTGTTTTTACAGTCGTACGTTCAGGTTGCACTTCAAAAGATTGTTTTCACCTCTCAAAATGTGTTTCTTAGAAGGTAAATGAAAGGAAGAAAAAGTAAAATATGACCAATATAAAACAATGTGGAATCTGTGACCAGTTCATTCAGTGATCCCTTAATTCTTTTGAGGTGTGTATAAGTGACTCTTGTAAGATTTGTTCCTTTCAGCAAAACTTCGTAAAATAGCAGTGGTTCAAAAAATTTTAGCAGCAAAGTTTTTGAGGTGTCTTGCCATCACTTCCGGAGATGAACAATTTCGTTCAAATTTCGTTTGTTTAACTTCAAATTTTGTGTCTGTATGTATAAATACAGAAACGATGTTCAGAAATTTTGTAATTCCATCACAACAAGAAGACTATTACGAGGAATATTAGTGATGGGTGGTTCGATGATAGAGGTCTGCAAAACAGTTGCCGGCTTCTTTCTCCTCTTCTAGGGAGTTTTAGAATCTGAATCCGAAAATGACAGCCGTTTTTTTGGTTGGTACCAATAAGGGTTTTTTTTTAAAGCACTTTTTTGGTTTTTAGGACCTTCCTTTACACTGAATATTGTAGTAAACACCAAGTTCACTCAAACATCGTTGAAAGGAAATTGAAGAAAATTGATGGCAAATTCCGAACACATACTGAATCTTTGTCTAGAACCTTTTTAAACCATCAAAAAGTGAACAAAAATGAGCCAAAATCGCTTTTACCCCAAAACAATCTTGAAAGTGAAAAAATTCGGATTTTTCGTTGATTTAAAGAATAACTCTAAGAGGTCCTTTTTATCATTGCCGTTTGATGCCTATCCCATCAATAACCATCCCCACATGCTTAAGAATCACACCATATTTCTCTTTATAAACTGACATAATCACAGAAGTTATTCCTAGCAATGTTAACCTTCACGTAATAATTTTGAGGGCAAGAAGGGGAATTTATGTACATTTAAATGTTGAATAATGAGGGCTGATTGGGGATGATAGTCGTGTAATACAACACAGATCTGTGTGTTCCATGAAGGAAGAGTCAACGTTACTGATACCTAAAAAAACGCTGTAAATTATTTTACTGGAGTTTCATTATTCAATTCCATTCATTTGGCTTGCATTCATAATTTGAATTTCTACTAAGCTTTGGAGTGTGCGTGTTTCACAGGTGATAGAACGATTATTGAATTTCAGGGGGCACACAAATATGATCAACTGATCAATCCAAATAAGTATTTTGGTTGAGAACCGATTTAAGTGCTCTATGCATATCTCCTGAAATTCAATAATCGCTTTATCACCTGTGAAACACGCACACTCCAGAGCTTAGAAGAAATTCTAATGATGAATTCAAGCCACATGAATGAAATTGAATAATAAACCCCTGTGAAAAAATTTGCAGCGTTCTTTTCAAGAGCGATTCCAATGGAAAAATATTCTATTTGAAAATTTTAAATTTCGTATGACGGAGAGTGCATATCAGAATGCTTCAACCTGTGTATCGGCTATAAACCCTTTTAGGAGTTCACTCCAGTATCCACATTCACTGTTGTTTTTGTTTTGATCGCAGTAACCTAGTGATGTATTGAATGTGGATGCACTGTTGGCAGCATAAATCGGGCCATACATAGGGAATGGTTTGAGCTACGGACCTGGGGAGGGGCTCATTCGATTCCTCATGGAAAGTTCTTCAAAAAAAGTCCACATTGAGGCCGCCTGGTTTTTAGGGATTTTAAAAAACTTTGAAAATCCTTAAAAGGGCACTTTAAATTAAGTGAGAGAGCTGGCTAAAGAATTGGGGCGTTGTCGGACCAACATGGATTTTTCCTGAAAATTTCAGATTTTTTGCTCCAGCCGTTTGGGAGAAAACGTGCATACGGCGTACGACGTACGGCGGACGGACGGAAACATTTTTATTGCAGATTTGGATTCTACACCCTTTGAAACGTAAACCATGAAATTTTCAGGGGGGGGGGGGTTAGAATTTTATTTTATTTTATTTTTTTTTCAAGAGCGATTACAATGGTTTATTATTGAATAATAAACCAAAAGATTGAAGTTGCAATTCTAGATAATTCTTAATGAGGCAACATTCAAAGAAATAACTTTGCCACTTTAAATTAATGACAGGGAAGACTGTATTGATTTAACTGTATTATGAAGATACGTTTCAATGGGTTCTTCTTATTTTGTTACCAAATAATTCTATACATCCATGTTACAATAAGCGAGGAAGCTATACTCCCAGTAAGCCTACGGTTTTTTATGTTAAAATAGATTCAGTTGCAGGGCAAAAACTCCCACACCGGCTGGAGCCGCTGGAAGATGAATGAAGTGTAAATTGAACCCATCCTTCTTTTTTTACGGCATGTAGGGTGAGTGTCCAAATTTATACCCGGAAGACGAGGGGTGAGACCTATAAACGGGCGCTGATTCGGTTCTGGCCTGTGAGAGCGTATGAGGGAGCTCCATCTGAGCGGAACGAAAAACCTCTCATCCCGATTCCAGCGACAACAATGCAAGCGCTGCCAGGTCAACCCGCGGGGCGCGTGCCCGCCTGCTGATAGAAGTCGAGGGAAGGACAATGCACCCCACGCGAAATCCATCCTCAATACGAGACCGGAGGGCTTCCTTTCATTTTGCGCCATTTCCAAAACCCCGGGATTGGCCATCAAAAAGGTCCTTTCCATCAGGGCCAGGCTCACAACTTGAATCCGTCTCGAACTCCTCGCCGGGGCTGAATGAGTGAATTGGTCGTTGCGGTTTCAATAAAGTCCACGTAATCTGGTCAGTGGGAGTTGGGCGACAACCGGCAATTCAACGTAAATCAGCAGGATGAAATTCACATCTTCTCTTGGAAATTACACAGCCCCACAAAAAAAAAGTGCCAAGCGCAATGATCATCCAAAAACCGAATTATTCCGTCCGCAATCCGCGACACTCCAGCCAAATTCTTGCATACAAGTCTGCAACGCATTAGGACATTTCGTGTCTTTCCCCTCCCTCCTTCTTCCTTTCCATCTTCTAGCAATCTTGTCTTCCTCTGTGAATTACATTTTTGTCAATATAAAGAAAACAAAAATTAAACTCATTGTCTTCCTCTGTGAATTACATTTTTTTCAATATAAAGAAAACAAAAATTAAACTCATATTTTTATTTATTATTTACATCCATACATATGTAAATACGCTGATCAAGACCCTCTGCACCTTATTGTTCACGTCCTAAGGATGCTACCAGCCAAATCATAATAATCATATAGCCAAATTTCAGCTATAATCATATAGGTACCTAACTACCTCACTTCTAAGAATCATAAATGGTTGCATACGAGTCTGCAACACATTGGGACATTTTCTTCTGTGTATTCGAGCCAGACTACATCACCTACTCCAGTAGCGTTGTTGTTCATGTCCTAACGAGACAAATTTCAGCTTCCTACGGTTGATAGGAAAGAAGTTAGCTTCAGTAGCCACTCTGCTGATCAAGACCCTGTACACCTTATTGTTCATGTCCTAAGGAGGCTACCAGCCAAATTTCAGCTTTCCACAGTTGATAGGAAAGAAGTTAGCTTCAGGAGCCACTCAGTTGATCAAAACCCTCTGCACCTTATTGTTCGCGTCCTAAGGAGGCTACCAGCCAAATCATAATAATCATATAGCCAAATTTCAGCTATAATCATATAGGTACCTACCTACCTCACTTCTACGAATCATAATAATCATTGAGCATATTTCGTTACGTAACGTAACGTGTCATAACGACAATTTGGTTGTGTGCCATAGCAAAGACATGAAATGTCAAAACATACTCAGAACTAATATTCTGATTAAGTTTTCAGTACGTATTTTGGTGTGGTAAAAACGAATGTAAAGTCAGAATTGCCGTTTACCCCTCAAAATTTTGCGCTACGGTGAAAAACCCCTTCAAAAATGTCGATTTTTTAACAAAAACTTGAACAAGCTGTAAGGAACGAATTTAACGAAAAACCGGCCTGCAAGTGAAACCCACTGGACTCCACTACTCACAGTAGCGGAAAAAATACCTCCCTCCTAGATTCGGAAAAGGCTCCTCGAGAACAGTTCGGAAAAAGTATTCCTCGTCTGATTTACGAACCGATTGTTTCGGGCAGTGAGCGAATCCTTCCCCCCTGATTAGCCCTCCGGACTTGGAAGAACTTCAGCCCAAGCTGCATCAGGCCTAGCCAACCCACAAGCGGCTTTCCTCAGCACGACCTTCAGACCTTCACAAGGTACTGAACTTTTGATACGTGGCATTGTGGCGTAAAAGATTCAGATTGTGCAAATAAAGAAAAGTAGTGTTTAATTTAACCGAAATTCTAGTCTTTACTGAACTTGTTTTCCACGGGGTGTTGAGGTAAAACAAGGAGATTTTGGGACACAATTTTAGAAGGTGAAAATTGCAAGATCTCGCCGGGGCGAACACTAAGAAGTTTAGAACAAAACTAATTCCCGGCACCAGCTGATAAAAAATAAAAATAGTCGAATAGATGATCAGATTCCGCTCACAGCGTGGATTTTAAGGAATAAAAACCGAATCTGACAGAAAAAAGTTTTGAATGGTCCTGCTTAGGCCATAAACCCCCCAATGGAGAAAATATTTCCCTTAATTAAAAATTTAAATTTGACGTAAATTCTTAGGTTATTTGGGTCACTGAAACTATAAGTGCTAGCAGAAACAACATCTTACTCCTACTTCCTCTAAAAAACCCAATAACTGCCCCCCTCATGGGGGCAAACATACTCCTTCGATAAAAAATTAAATTAAATTTATATTTTTAGGTCCTTTGGGTTTCAAAACCATTCAAAACTTTTTGGTTCATTATTCAATAATAAACCATTAAAAAAAAAAAAAAAAAAATTCGAACCCCCCCCCCCCCCCCTGAAAATTTCATGGTTTACGTTTCAAAGGGTGTAGAATCCGAATTTGCAATAAACAATTTTCCGTCCGTCCGCCGTCCGCACGATTTCTCTCAAACGGCTGAAGCAAAAAAGCTGAAATTTTCAGGAAAATCCATGTTGGTCCGACGACGCCCCAATTCTTGAGCCAGCTCTCTCACTTAATTTAAAGTGCCCTTTAAGGGTTTTCAAAGTTTTGTAAAATCCCTAACAACCTCAAAAAAAGTCGAAGTGGCCTAAATTTGTACTCTGTTTGAAGAACACTCCACGAGGAATCGAATGAGCCCTTCCCCAGGTCCGTAGGTCAAACCATTCTCGATTTATGGCCCGATTTATGGTGCCAACATTCGCGTTATTTTGGTTTATTATTAGTGATGTAGTAATGTGGATACTGGAGTGAACACCTAAGAGACTTTGTAGCCGAAGCATTCTGATATGCATGAAACGCTGCAAATTCTTCCACTGGGGTTTATTATTCAATTGGCTTGCGTTCATGATTCGAATTTCTACTAAGCTTTGGAGTGTGCGTGTTTCACAGGTGATAGAGCGATTATTGAATTTCAGGAGATATGCATAGAGCACGTAAATCTGTTCTCGACCAAAATACCTATTTGGGTTGATCAGTTGATCATATTTGTGTGCCTCCAGAAATTCAATAATCGCTCTATCACCTGTGAAACACGCACACTCCAAAGCTTAATATAAATTCAAATCATAATTTTTGAAGGAACACTTATCTATTTATAATTGATATGATATCTAATTACAATATTCTGTGATAAAACGCCATATTCTATCATTGTTATCCTAAGATGAGAAGCCACCTCGCAGTACCTGACTAAGCGCATATCTCCATCCTTCAGTAATTTTAAATACTCTTCCCAATTCAATTGTGATTTCCCTAAATAGCGCATTCTTATTGTGCAGTAGGAGCTGCACCTTGAAATGAAGTGGTAGGCATTCCCTACATCCCCACTACGACAAAAGTCAAAAACCTGACAGTCTGTGCCGAATGGCTTGTATTTTAATGGTAACAGGTCACCTCTAATCTTAATCATCCACTTTATTTACCAAATCAATTAAATTGCTTTCAAATTAAGGCAAACTTTTTAAATTAAAAAAATTCCCGATAAACATTGAATTTATGATGATGCAAACCTCTCATATCAGAGATGGTCGTCGCAATTAACTAATAAGACGCGGCGTAATGGTCAGAGGGAATCACGTGATCACGAAATATTGGCATCGATGCCTACGCTCGTTACCTACGCTGCCCACCTATTCAACCTTGTACAGGACGTTTCCTTCCATTACTTGTGATGACCCGTGAATACTTCGTGATTTCCCATTAGGTGTAATCAAAGTATCGATCGTTCCCGGTCGGAGGCTGGCAGGCCAACCATCTTTCGACGACGCGTTCTTTATTGTTGCCAGGTTATCTTCCTTGACATCGTTGTCATTAACATTGACGCGAGTTCGATTAACGTTAATGATTCCGAGAGAATGAGGAAAGACGACGTGGAAAGGACAAGATCCGAAACGGGCCGTTAAGTACAGTTTAGATTTTTAAGATAGTTTGGGGTATATAACTTTTATAACAAGGAAGATACTTCCAATAGCTAAACCTAATCCAATTAACGAAAATCTAGTCAATCATTTAATAAAATTTACCATTTTACTAATAATCCAGTTATTTTGACCTAAAAACGATTCAATAAATCTCAGTTTGCTGCATCACCCATAAATCAACCGATCTGATACTCAATCTTAGAATTAGGTGGTGGTGGCCTCCAGCTTGATACTGGATTTTGTAAGTTTTCGTTGGTCCGACGACGCACAATTTTTTCCTATAACTCTCTTACCAACTTGTCCTTTATTTTCTGTCAAAGTTTTGTATCCCTAAAAACCTCAAAAAAACAACTGGATTGGTACTCTTTTTCGAGGAATCGAATGAGCCCCTCCCCAGGTCCGTAGGTCAAACCATTCCCGATCTATGGCCCGATTAATGGTGCCAACATGCGCCTTATTTTGCTAGTTTTTTTCTAGTGAAATGTAGTAATTTATTTGCATTTACCAAATTGGTAAAGCAATCTGATAAAAAACGCTGCAAATTCTTTCACTGGGGTTTATTATTCAATTGGCTTGCGTTCATGATTTGAATTTCTACTAAGCTTTGGAGTGTGCGTGTTTCACAGGATAGGGCGATTAAAGAATTTCAGGCGGCACACAAATATGATCAACTGATCAATCCAAATAGATGTTTTGGTTGAGAACCGATTTAAGTGCTCTATGCATATCTCCTGAAATTCAATAATCGCTCTATCCTGTGAAACGCGCACACTCCAAAGCTTAGTAGAAATTCAAATCATGAACGCAAACCAATTGAATAATAAACCCCAGAGAAAGAATACTGATTTACCCCACTAATAATATTTACCTATATATTATCAGCGTGTCATGCATATCAGAATGCTTCAACCCGTGTATCGGCTATAAACTACAAGTATCAACATCGGCTATCACTCCAGTATCCACATTCACTACAACTCGACGCTTTCGGCATCACTAGGTTACAAACAAACAATAATAAACCAAAATACGCAAATGTTGGCACCATAAATCGAGCCATACATCGGGAATGGTTTGACCTACGGACCTTTGGAAGGGCTCATTCGATTCCTCATGGTATGTTCTTCAAATAGGTAAATATTTAGGCCGATTCGACTTGTTTTGAGGTTTTTAGGGATTTTACAAAACTTTGACAGCCCATAAAGGGCACTTTAAATTGAGTGAGAGAGCTGGCTCAAGAATTGGGGCGTTGTCGGACCAACATGGATTTTTCCTGAAAATTTCAGATTTTTTGCTCCAGCCGTTTGGGAGAAATCGTGCGTACGGCGGACGGACGGAAAATTTTTATTGCATATTCGGATTCTACACCCTTTGAAACGTAAACCATGAAATTTTCAGTGGGGGTTAGAATTTTTTTTTTCCAGAGCGATTACAATTTTTTATTCAATTGAATGCCCATTTTTCATATTGATTTTGGACTTTCACCAACAATCTGGGGAAATGCTAGGATTTTCTGGTTACAAAAGATTCATTGAAAAATCTACAATAAGATATGACAGTTTTCCAATTGTACGATCAGAAAGTGCACATTAGTACAATGAAAACTCGTGCAAAGGGTCATGTTACATGAATTTTTCTCTGCCACGAATTTCGATCATGTCCGGCGTGTGTATATTGACGCCCGTTATTTCCTGTAATCGTTGTTTTGCCTCAGAATGGAATTGGGGGCTTTCTCGAACATGAAAATTCAGTTTGAAATGCTCCCAAGTGAATTATAATACAACTCCTGTAAGGGGCTTCAGGATTCGAGGGGGCGGGGTGTGTTTAATCTATTCCACTTGTGTAAATGGAAAATTCGCGTGACGTCGGAGATAACAATGGTTTTTGCTTATTAAGAGAAGGTGCATCGCCGGGAGTTAACGTTGAGTACTTGATGCATGTTTAGGAAATCATCTCATCTAAAGTTTAATAAAAGGAAAGTGACCTGAATAATTTATCGGCTAAAAGCAACTACATCCATCTTGCTATCTTCGTGCTCATCCATCTTTCACGAGGTTGTTCAGAGTTGAGCCGTTCTGTTGTGAAGTATTACACGAGTGCGTATGAGGGGATGATGACGATGACGTCAGTATTTCAGCATCTACCGGTTTTAGGACTTGGTTGGAGGTGAGAATGACTTCATAGCCCATTTTAACTTTCGCAGTTGGATGACGTACTGCCAGTTATGCCCTCCAGGCACCGAACTCACACATCACGTTGATTCTTGATTTATGCCATAAGTTATATTAATAACATTGGACTGTGCATCTTAAACGAGTTCACGCTTAGCCTTCTTTGGACTCAATGTTGAAGAATGAAGACCCTGAATGGAACATTGTTCGAGGGAAACACTGGGTCTTTCAGCAGTACTCAGCTTCAGGTCATAAGGCTCGAACATCCCCAAATTATCACCATGTTGGATTGTGTACCAGTGTATATGAACCCATTGGACTACCAGCTTTAATCCCATCTTGGGCTTGTAGCCGAAGGCACCCTAATTTGGAGAGATCGAAGTCGCCCCTGGTGGATGCTGTTCGTGATTTCCCTCAGGATGTGCTGCATACTACCATCGATGATTGGCCATGAAGCTCACAAGCCTGTGTGAAGGAAAAAGGCTGGCATTTTGAGCGATTCACCGTTTTTCCACCTTACAACAAAGTATAATTTCCAAATAAAATAACATAAATCGAGCTTTAAGAACAAAATAATGTCTCCATGCACTTTCCTTTGTAACAGGACGTATGCCATGACAAGTTTCGATTACGTAAGAGGGGGTGATGACAATGATGTCAGTATTTCAAGACGTGGTTGGAGATGAGAATGACTTCATATCCCATTTTGACTTCCGAAAACTTTCGCAGTTGGATGACGCACTGCCAGTTACGTCCTCCACGCTCGGAACCAACACATCACGTTGATTCTCTACAGATTGAGTTACAATACTCTTCCATTCTGGACAGTTTTTTCGCGCAGCGGATACCGTAATTTATCTGAAACCTTCGGCAGGAGCGCGAAATATATTACGCTTCTTAAAATTCCTTTCTCAGCTCCGAATTTCATATGTTCAGTTGGCATTGAATTGTGACACACCTTTGTGTATTTGAAAACATTTACCTATTGCTGAAATAGATCCTATGATGGAAAAGAGAAATATAAATTACTTCTTCAATTCTCCCCCTATTTAATTTCATAACAGGGTTTTCTTCGTCGTGTTTTAGAATTCAGGACGTTTACTGCCATATAATGTATCCTTTAGGACGATCCTAACTAACAATTCGTCCTCATTGGCCTACAACCTCACTGATGGTCTTTTACCGCTTCGGGACATCTGAAAACCACGGAAATCTAGAATTGGGGCAGCACAAACACCGAAATCTAGGGCAATCGCGCCAGCCAACTGCGAAGTGACGCACAATCTAGGAGAATACCCTAACTAAATTCAAGAGGATCAGTGGTCGATCCGGTGAATCTCGGGTTTTGCAAATGAATTAAAATAGATATTTCGCTATTTTTCATGAAAAAAAGTTGTATTTTTCATGAAAAGTCGTTTGTTGTCAAGTTTTTGGTTTATTATTCAATAATAAACCATTGTAATCGCTCTTTAAAAAAAAGATTCCCGATGTATGGCCCGATTTATGGTGCCAACATTTGCGTTATTTTGGTTTATTATTGTTTTTGTTTTGATATCAGTAACCTAGTGATGTAGTAATGTGGATACTGGAGTGAACTCCTAAAAGGCTTTGTAGCCGATACACGGGTCGAAGCATTCTGATACGCATGAAACGCAGCAAATTCTTTCACTGGGGTTTGTTATTCGATTGGCTTGCGTTCATGATTTGAATTTCTACTAAGCTTTGGAGTGTGCGTGTTTCAAAGGTGATAGAGTGATTATTGAATTTCAGGAGGCACACAAATATGATCAACTGAACAATCCAAATAGGTATTTTGGTTGAGAACAGATTTACGTGCTCTATGCATATCTCCTGAAATTCAATAATCGCTTTATCACCTGTAAAACACGCACACTCCAAAGCTTAGTAGAAATTCAAATCATGAACGCAAGCCAATTGAATAATAAACCCCAGTGAAAGAATTTGCAGCGTTCTTTTAAACATGTCCAAATCAATAAGCGAGACATGTGATATCATTTTGAATCTAGTTTAGCGACAGAAAGACTTAATGGGTGGTTTTCTGAGCTTGAAGACCATTACAATTTAGCGATTTGCTCCCTGCAGCCCATCCGTTGTGTAGTAGGAAGGAAACTAGACTCTTGACAAACTACCTTCTTAAAATACCTTAATTTTGCTGCTTTGCTGGTTAGTTTACCGAACTATTGAGTGAGGTTATTTGGCGCACGACAAACACGCATAATGACATTGACATTTGTTGTAATTTTGTCTATTCTTCGGTCAATTATTCCCATGAAACTATTACATCCTTATAACCTTCCTGCCTATTTCAGCAACCCCCAAAATAAAATCCTAGCTACGCCCTTGCGTAGAAAGAAATGACGTGAACCCTTGCATTAGTCGGGTCTGCTCGGTGCAATGTCAAGGTACACGAAGGAATGCTCAGAGTCCATTGTTATTAGGTCGCCGGCTATTATTGCTCCACGTCCCGGCGGAAAGGGGGAATTAGACGAGATGATAAACGAGGGATCATGGGAAGTCCTGGAGATATCGGTTTCGAAGCGGTGAACGGAATGTTTTGCAGGGTGGGAAACGGCAAGTGCATCCTGGGATTGTTCGCCCGAAGGGTCGTCCCCTGAGGTATCGCGGTCGTGTGATCCATTAGGAAAACATCGGCAACTCCGTTGGTATCTACCGCTTTTCCCAACGCGAGGAGCGCTTACACTCTTCGAAAGACACCGTTCATCCTTGTTGAAGAGTAGGTGGATAGGTACATTTACCTCCAGCAGTTCAAGTCAAAAGAAAATCGCTTCAAATTGTTACGAAGTGGTTTATTATTTCCTGAATTGGATAGCTCTACTACGTAAATCTTCCATTGGATTTTAGATAACCGCACTGTTACAGTTAACTCGGACCGATATGTTTTGATGTTAAGGGAGTTCCTGCTGCGAAATTCGACGAACGAGACTGAATAGAGGTGACGTTTGGTTCCAACAAGACGGGGCAACGCCCGGTACATCGAGGGTGTCCAAGCAACAGATGTTCCCACGTCTCATTTCATTCAGAGGGGACATTTGTTGGCCACCTCGTTCACCTGATTTTTCAGCCGGCGATTAGTTCTCGTGCGGTTATCTAAAATCCAAAGTGTTTGTTGATAAACCCCGCAATTTGGATGAGCTAAAGGCTGCTATTGTTCGTGAGGTAAGGGCAATACCAATGGGCATGCTGCGGGAAGTGATGGAGAACTTCAAAACTCGACTACAGATTTGCATTAACGAAAGAGGAGGACATCTTTTAGACGTGATTTTCCACACTTGAATTATTTCTAAAAAACAAAAATGTTTTTTCATGATTTGTAAATGGCAAAATATGTACAATAAAATGGTAAAGTTTTTTTTCTTTTTCAAACAATAAAAATATTATAACCTTTTTAAAACCGTCTGGGAATTCTGCCGCACCCTGTGTATTAGCGATATTCTGTGGTACTTGTCCTTAGCCCGACACCTCGTGCCTACATACCTCATAAAATACTTGAAAGGCCGCTTCATGGCCCAGTGCAGCCCTACTGTTGAATGGGCATTGCAGCCCAGCTCTCCTGCTCTACCATCAACCTGACCGAAGACGATAGATTTTCATAATCCGAATTTTCAATATCAAGGGAAAATGTTGCAGCTCACAATGCTCCATTGTATTATATTCAAACAATCTCCAAGCTCTGCTTTTCGCTCTTCGAATGCAGTAATTAAAATTGCAAAAGATTCTTGCAGAAATAACGAAACACTTGTCAAAAATAGCGAAAAAAAATGCATTTTTACCGTTTGGCTGTTTGTAGACACAGAAAATGTTCCAACCACCGTTTAACCTTGTTGACGACAGGTTGTAGCAATACTTACCTCCAGTAGTTTAAGTCAAAAGAGAAACGCTGCGAATGATTGCTAATGAGCATTACTGGACAACAAGAACTAGGTTTTACTGCCAGGAACAATCCTACTGCCTAATACCAGTAGCAGAGTGTTTACAAAGGATTTTGTCGAGTTTCGAAATGGAGCAGGGTGGAATTAGTTCCTTTAGACTTGGAAACAAAGGGGTTTAAGAGGAAATGTTGCTCTCATCGTCAGCTTGAGCAAATCAGTTTATAATGCTTCATTATTTGTATTCAAACAATCTTTTGCGTCTACTGTTAATCATGTGACAACTGTCGTCCATCAGAGAATTCCTCCCAAGATCAGCGTGGCTCACGTCAAGAGAGACCGGTATGGCTGGCCCGTCAACGACCTACCTATCAGGCAAATGGACGTCCCACGGCAACCTGAGATGCTCAGGCAACAAGGAATACCTATGAACAATAGAGGGAACTACGGACAAGCCACTCAGGGCTTTTATCAACCAGAAAGAGATGAAATGTTGATCCATCAACAACCGATACTGTTCGATCTGCAATCTTAAAGATTGGGCTTAAAGCCCTGCGCATAAATTTTAATCATCAAACACGAACATCGAATGGAATCTTTCCTTCCCAAATCAATATTTTCAATCTTTGCAGTATCTTGGTAGATTCGAGAGCACTAATATTGATAATGTTGGCATAAAAGCGAAGGAGAGGTTTGATTGACGAATTAGAAAGGAGGTGAATTCACGAGAACTGCGGTCACTCTTGTTAGAAACCAGCAATGATGATTCGTGTGATGATAGTTTCCGATACCGTGGAATATGGAAGGATGATGTTGGACTCCCGACGTTGCCCCGTGGAACGGGAACTCGGGCGTTGCGGCGTGCGTGCGGTCGGAAGTGGCGGAGGTCGGGGGTCGGAAATGCCCGCTCAGTCACGCCACGTCCCTTCCCCATATCCCCCATCCACGGGGGCGTCCACCATACACCACCGGACGAGCTGCGAGTACGAGTATGTGCCTCGTCGCAATCCACCAGGCAGCCGACACAATGACATCCTTCGGAGACAAGTCCGCCAGTCAGACCTTGACCAAAGTAATGTCTTCCGAGAGCGTCACAGATCGTTGCCACCCAAGAAAAATCCACCTTCTCAGTTTTACCAACGAGATTGCAAACCTTGAACACACACTCACAAAAATTTATAACGTTTCTTGATTTGACTCAATTTGTGAGGAATAATGACCACAATTTGTTTATTTCGCGTGAAAAATCATCATTTACGCCGACTTTTTACTCTCAGATTAAGACGATTTTTCACTTGATCACTGAAGATGGTTTCAATCTCCTATTTTTACATTTTTCAACCAGACCTTGAAAATGAATCCATGTAACAATCTGAAAACAAAAACTAAAAACGCTGCAAATTCTTTCACTGGGGTTTATTATTCAATCATTCATGATTTGAATTTCTACTAAGCTTTGGAGTGTGCGTGTTTCACAGTGCTGCTAGAGCGATTATTGAATTTCAGGAGGCACACAAATATGATCAACTGATCAATCCAAATAGGTATTTTGGTTGAGAAACGATTTAAGTGCTCTATGCATGTCTCCTGAAATTCAATAATCGCTCTATCACCTGTGAAACACGCACACTCCAAAGCTTAGTAGAAAATCAAATCATGAGTCATTGAATAATAAACCCCAGTGAAAGAATTTGCAGCGTTTTTTTCAAGAGCGATTACAATGGAAAAATATTCTATTTGAAAATTTTAAATTTCGTTAGACGGAGCATGCATATCACAATGCTTCAACCCGTGTATCGGCTATAAACCCTTTTAGGAGTTCACTCCAGCATCCACATTCAATACATACAACACTAGGTTACTGCGATCAAAACCAAGAGAAAAAAAACGATGTTGTTTTTGTTTTGATCGCAGTAACCTAGTGTTGTAGTGAATGTGGATGCAAATTTTGGCACCATAAATCGGGCCATACATTGGGAATGGTTTGAGCTACGGACCTGGGGAGGGCTTATTCGATTCCTCATGGAAAGTTCTTCAAAAAAGTCCAAATTTAGGCCGCCTTGACTTTTTTTTTGAGGTTTTTAGGGATTTTACAGAACTTTGACAACCTTCAAAGGGCACTTTAAATTAAGTGAGAGAGCTGGCTAAAGAATTGGGGCGTTGTCGGACCAAGATGGATTTTTCCTGAAATTTTCAGTTATTTTGCTCCAACCGTTTGGGAGTGCGTACGGCCAATTGGAGACCAATTTGATAAATACCCAAAAAACCTTTGAAATTCGCGTCTACTAGCTAGACCATTCCAGTTGAGCTAAGATTGATAGAGAGTACATTTTTTGAGATCATCTAAAACATCTCAGAAGATCTATATGTCCATAGGTTCATGTTATGAGTAAGACGAGTAAGCTATTTCCAATAGCTACGTGCAACCTAGCAGAGATTTTTTAATATCCCACTAATTGTAAAGTCGGAATATAACTCGTCTATTCCGCAACTCGTGGGGCCGCTATTATTGTACAAACGAGCACATGAATGAAGGGGAAATGGGAGGACTTCAACTCGCAAAATACTGGCGGTAAATCTGTTCGCTCGTGTAACCGAAGTTGGAGCAAATGTCATCTTACCCCCGACCCCGATCCGCCCGCCCGCGGTTGGAGCGTGACATAGGACTCGCAAGCTGCTGTGGTGTGTGCCGGAGGGCGATGGTGCGCGAGGATGACTCGGATGAGCATTCAAGACGACCTGACCTCCCTCTCCTGCTTCCTACCGGTAGACTTACGACCACTTTTGCCATCACTCTGCATTCTTGCAACTATATCTACGCGTTCGAGGCGTTAGGATCCTACACTAGAGATCGTAGGATGTGAAACGATATTTCGGGTAATTTCCCGCATTCCACTAATAACCAGCTTCGTAAAGGCGCGTTTACACCTAATTCTGCCACTGTTTTATTCATGTTGCGGCAATTCGTTGTTTTATACAGCAATACAGCATCTGTTTTCCGTGTTCCACTTGTGGAGGGACCAATATTCCATTTAATTCCGGTTTCCATCCTGTTGGTAGACGTACGACCACTTTATCCATCAATCGGGATTCTTGCAGCTATACCAACGCGTTCGAGGCGTCAGAGTCCTACACTAGAATTCTTAGAATCTGTAACAATATTTCGGGTAATTTCCCGCATTCCACTAATAACCAGCTTTGTAAAGGCGCGTTTACACCCAATTCTGCCACTGTTTTATTCATGTTGCGGCAATTCGTTGTTTTATACAGCAATACAGCATCTGTTTCCCGTATTCCACTTGTGGAGGGACCAATATTCCATTTAATTCCGGTTTCCATCCTGTTGGTAGACGTACGACCACTTTATCCATCAATCGGGATTCTTGCAGCTATATCTACGCGTTCGAAGCCTACTCGACAGATCGATAGATACGCAATATTTCTCATAATTCCCGTGTTCCCACTAATACGGGAACATACTCGTTGACGAAGACGTGGACATTGCGTGCGATCATGGCGTCACCATGTTCGTCCCAAATCGGTGTAATGCTGGATCGATAACCTACAATGACATTCACGTATTCCGCAGATTGCTTGCAAAAGAACCTAATAAAGTGGCTCAGGATCGCTTTTTGCTGAATTTTATGAAAGTGTCTCCTCCATCACGGAGACGGGAAAGCGTTAATGAAAAACACAAAAACCGAGCATATGTTGTCAAATATTAGGTATGTGAGGGACGAAACCAAGAAAAATGTGAAAGTTTGCTTCAAAACGTTTCAAAAACGCTGCAAATTCTTTCACTGGGGTTTATTATTCAATGATTCATGATTTGAATTTCTACTAAGCTTTGGAGTGTGCGTGTTTCACAGGTGATAGAGCGATTATTGAATTTCAGGAGGCACACAAATATGATCAACTGATCATATCCAAATAGATAGGTTGAGAACCGATTTAAGTGATCTATGCATATCTCCTGAAATTCAATAATCGATCAATCACCTGTGAAACACACACTCCAAAGCTTAGAAGAAATTCAAATCATGAATCATTGAATAATAAACCCCAGTGAAAGAATTTGCAGCATTTTTGATAAAGGATTCACTAGGTATCACAAAGTTAACGGAGCATGCTCGAACTTTTGCCGAGTGGTTCTAAATTTAAGTATTTCAGAATCACACGAGCCAGCCATCGTGAAACAATCAACCTGCTTCCTGGTGGATAACCTATGAAAACTAACAATCCCTTCCATGAGCAAAAATGCTTTCAGAAAGGCAAACAATGCACAGACCGGGCAGATGAAATTAGGAGGTATCGCAGGTTTTACTGGGGGGAATAGTTTGCTCAGCAGGGTTGGTCTGCAATACCGTGGAAATAGGCAATTGGATAGTGGCTGATATCAAGAGTAAAGAAAGGTACGAGAGAAATGCAGTGACCTAACATAGTCTTCGTTTTGTCGTTCCTACATGTAAAACACACTTCTTCATACACAAGTAGACCTTGCGAGGAAACCGAGCTCTGATCACTGGTTGTATTATAAAGTTCAGGTAGTCTGATTTCCCCTGTAGGAGGACCAACTAATACAGAAATAAAAAACCTTTTTCAAAAAATTCGCAGCGTTTTTACATTGTCTCTCTATTGAATGAATACCTCGAAACTTGTATAGAATCACCTATGTTGTACGCCGGTTACCATCTCGCTGTGGTACTTTCATTCTTCGACCCTGAAACCCATCAGCTTCAGCCGTGCATAATTTTCGTCGTCTTGACCCACATCTGCCCCAAGGACCCCCATTTTACGTAAGGCGGATGTTATAAGAAAGATAACAATGGGCGACTGTGGGCCTGGCCCAAGTCACCAAAACAATGGCCACGCTGCAGTGTGGGAGAGGAGGACGAATTTTTGGCACTCGAGCAAGGTCCGAGTTATTTCCCCTCCAATTAGATGACTTTTCGCTTATTATTTTCAGAAATTAAACTTTGAGTTTGACTAACAAAACAATAATGTCAACCCCCCTCAAAATTTGTTGTTACACGTTCCAAGATGGGTCGAATCCGAAACGCCGCAAACTAATATAGAAAGGTTTATTGTTAATGTATTCCCCTAAAGCTAAATCGCTGATCTGTTCATTGGACGCAGTCTGGGGTGGGTCATTTCAACATTTCGGTCTCATTTATGTCGCTGATCAGTATCGCCGTCAAATCTCAACTAAATACAGTTTTGTTTTAAAATTCTCTTATGTGGATGTACATGTTCCATGGAAAAGCATGTAAAAGTGGTGCCTACAGGACCCAGCAAAAAATACCAAAGTCTGTATTTCTCACTCCCTACAGCTGTCACTAACCAGAGGTATACAACTCCCATCGTCACTACTCAGAGAAATATTTATTGGGGCTGTTATATCCACTTACGGTATGAAAGAACATACCATCTACAATGGATATCCGCCTGAGGAAAAAAAATTGGATCAAATCAAGTAGCCTTATCAGCCCATTATTTCAGTGTCACACGGTTTTTCCTCACTCCCTACAATGTTTGGAAAAGTAACTTAATAGTGACAGGAAAGGATGTTCATGAAGTTGCTTCTGTTTGGTTGACATCCCTTATTCAAGATGGTCCCAACGTTGGTGGTTAGATTTTGCCTAGACCTTCCCTGTCAGTTCTACCAGGAAAACCATCCCTGGAGACAGCAGTGTAGGTTTTTAACTCTCACTCCCTACTCCAGTAACATTCTGACTGTGGCAAGAGAAACTTGATCGCACTTGTTGACAATTAGTGTAGTTGTTGGAAGTTCGTTGATAACATTTTGGTTCAATCAGTTTCAATTGATTTGTGGCCTGTAAAGGCGGTGAAAGGCTATAACCTCACTCCCTACAATATCCAGTCAATAGCCCCTTAAATTGAAGGGAGTGAGATCTGCTTGTAGCAAGTGAGATTTTGGCAGGGAAACCTTAGTATTTACTGTAGCTAAAATTGAGCTAATTTGTGCTGTTCCACTCACCTAATTTGAAAGACTTGAGCGGCGATTCCCATGGAGGTTGGAGGCTCGAGAGGGGAAAAAATAGTAGTATATACCTCACTCCCTACAAAGTTTTTTTTTTTTTTTCTTCAAAATGGCGTATGAGCAGTACGGTTCAAGATTATGTGTGCTCACTTGGGTAATATGCCGAGAGAACCGCAATGATTGATTAGAAACAAGAAAATTGATCAAATTTCAACTTTTATTTTTTAGAAAAGTCGATACCCAAATGTGACCGAAATTTTGAAACGACCCGGGTACATTATCTAAACTCGCTTATTGAGTAATCGTATTACATGACTTAAAAAGAGCTGTATTTATACTGCACTTTAGGAGACCTACTGAGACCTAAAAACAGGTAATGTTTCCGACCCTTCTTCATAAAAGCAAGATTTTCCAACTCGAAAGAGAAACAACCCTTCCTATTCTATGGATAAAATTTGGGCTGTTTCATCAATCGCTTTTTAGAGTTTCGACTAACGAAAACCCACTTTTGGTTTATTATTAAATAATAAACCATTGTAATCGCCCTGTGAATCTCCCAAACGGCTGGAGCGAAAAGATCTGAAATTTTCAGGATAAATCCATCTTGGTCCGACGACGCCTCAATTCTTGAGCCAGCTCTCTCACTCAATTTAAAGTGTCCTTTAAGGGCTGTCAAAGTTTCCCTAACAACCTCGAAACAAGTCAAAACGGCCTAAATGTAAACTTATTTCAAGAACATACCATGAGGAATCGAATGAGCCGCTCCCCAGGTCCGTAGGTCAAACCATTCCCGATGTATGGTCCGATTTATGGTCCGATTTTTGGTTTATTATTGTTTGTTTGTAACCTAGTGATGCCGATAGTGTCGAGTTGTAGTGAATGTGGATACCGGAGTGATAGCCGATGTTGATACTTGTAGTTTATAGCCGATACACGGGTTGAAGCATTCTGATATGCATGAATCGCTGATAATATATAGGTAAATATTATTCAATATTATTACTGGGGTTATTATTCAATATTATTACTGGGGTAAATAAGTATTCTTTCACTGGAGTTTATTATTCAATTGGCTTGCGTTCATGATTTGAATTTCTACTAAGCTTTGGAGTGTGCGTGTTTCACAGGATAGAGCGATTATTGAATTTCAGGATGCACACAAATATGATCAACTGATCAATCCAAATAGGTATTTTGGTTGAGAACAGCTTTACGTGCTCTATGCATATCTCCTGATTTAAGCTATTTTCGGTCAATGATTCACAATAGGGTGCACGGTGCAGTCAAAACTGGCCAAATAACCTCATTGTCAGACTAAATCAAATCTCCATCATTTCATTTCTACTGTTCAGTTATATCGTCCGAGCGCCTGAGGTTTAGTGACTGTTTTACCCGCCCAGTTAAATGAGTAGGTAATGAAATCATCACCATGACAGTTGACTGTTAATTCCTCATTGTTCGCGTTTCTTCTCATCGTTAATTTGAACATTATGGGTTCTGACTTGGATTTAGTGGACCCTGATGGGTCAAAAAGAAGATGGACTTCTTGAACAAAATTAGATGTGGAAAATTAATTTAGATATTTCAAGACAATAAACGTTCCTTGATGAACTTAAATTTGATTGTCATACACATAAATAATCTACACGAAAGTACAATAATATTTTAATTATAAGCTCAATTTCAAGAGAGCAATTATTTGGGCGCTTGGGACCTTTCGATGGACAAGGGGATTTGAAAAATTTTCAGGTGCCGTTTTTATGGTTTTGAAGTATCCAATGTCATAAATACTTGTCATTCGAGAATATGGTATTTTGAAGTTCATGTAGTTAAGGCTATGTATAATGTAGTAAGGAGAAAATTAGTCTTGATAAGGTTTTTCATTCCTAGGTAAAATGTTCCCAATGGGCCCTTAAGTATATGGCTTTCTTCAATTATAAACTCGATAAAATTGTTAATCAAATAGGAAAAAGCACGGAAATTGGCGGGAAATTCTATTAGGCAGTAGGATCGCTTGAATGAGTCGGACATCAAATTCAAAAAAGTTTTATTGCACAAGGTAGTTTGTGAGAAATAAAAGTAGTTAAGACAACGATTCATCACAATATAATAAAAAAATTTGCAAATTCTTTCAAATATTATTTGTTCATGATTTGAATTTCTACTAAGCTTTGAGTGTGCGTGTTTCACAGTGACTGAGCGATTATTGAATTTCAGGAGATATAGAGTAGGTAAATCTGTTCTCAACCAAAATACCTATTGACATCTTCTGTGAAATTCAATAATCCTCTATCCTGTGAATCAAAATTCTGATCGTTAATTTGAACAGATGGGTTCTGACTTGGAAGCCACTCCATGGGAAAAGAAACCTTCTTGAAAAAATTAGACGATGAATTAACCATCAAGACAATAACGTTCCTATTGAACTTAAATTTGATTTCATGTAAAACGCAATGTATCACGAAAGTACAAGTCACCTATTAACCCTTGACAAGCATCGGAATTGCTCAATTTCAAGAGAGCAATTAATACACCAAAATGCGCAAATTGGGACCTTTCGATGGCCTACAGGGGATTTGAAAAATTTTCAGGTGCCGTTTTTATGTTTTGAAGTATCCAATGTGATAAATACTTGTCATTCGAGAATATGGTATTTTGCAAATGTTAATGTGTAATGTAAGGAGAAAATTAGTCTTAATAAGGTTTTTCATTCCTAGGTAAAATGTTCCCAATGGGCCCTCAAGCATATGGCTTCCTTCAATTATAAACTCGATAAAATTGTTAATCAAGTAGAAAAAAGCACGGAAATTGACGGGAAATTCTATTAGGCAGGTAATTCTAGTAGGATCGCTTGAAATGGGAGTCGTTTTTTGCGACATCAAATTCAAAATTTCCGAGTTTTATTGCACTTGATAGGTTTGTGAGAAATAAAAGTAGTTAAGACAACGATTCATCACAATATAATAGAAATACATTTAAAAAATATATTAATATCACTTCCCTCTCAACGCTTAGCCTCCAAACTGTGCCTCATTGATCCGCATGCTTCCCTTCGCTGTATTCCATCTGCTTCCACCGTGTATGATAAAGAACCCATCTTCTTCAATATCATCCCTTCCTTGAATCAATTTGTCAAGGGATTTTGAACAGGCTTAGATGCTTTTCCAGATAACTTTCTGGGAAATAATATTTCTTCTAAGCCTCGTAATAGGTGAGCTCCTGTTGCTGGGAAAACTCAAGTTACGCTGGAAAACCAACTTCCTTGAACGGGCAATCCGCCTTTGGGAACCGTCGGATTACTTCATGTAGCCACTTGACAATGCATGAACGTTGATGGTTGAAAAATTACTTGCGATACCGTTTGAAGTTTTGGTTTATTATTAATAATAAACCATTGTAATCGCTCTTGAAAAAAAAAAAAAAAAAATTCTAACCCCCCTGAAAATTTCATGGTTTACGTTTCAAAGGGTGTAGAATCCGAATCTGCAATAAAAAATTTCCGTCCGTCCGCCGTACGCACAATTTCTTCCAAACGGCTGAAGCAAAAAAGCTGAAATTTTCAGGAAAAATCCATGTTGGTCCGGCGACGCCCCAATTCTTGACCCAGCTCTCTCACTTAATTTAAAGTGCCCTTTAAGGGTTGTCAAAGTTTTGTAAAATCCCTAAAAACCTCAAAAAAAGTCAAGGCGGCCTAAATTTGTACCTATTTGAAGAACATCCATGAGGAATCGAATGAGCCCTTCCCCAGGTCCGTAGGTCAAACCAATCCCGATGTATGGCTCGATTTATGGTGCCAACATTTGCGTATTTTGGTTTATTATTGTTTGTTTGTAACCTAGTGATGCCGATAGCGTCGAGTTGAAGTGAATGTGGATACTGGAGTGATAGCCGATGTGGATACTTGTAGTTTATAGCCGATACACGGGTTGAAGCATTCTGATATGCATGAAACGCTGATAATATATAGGTAAATATTATTCAATATTATTAGTGGGGTAAATGAGTATTCTTTCACTGGGGTTTATTATTCAATTGGCTTGCGTTCATGATTTGAATTTATACTAAGCTTTGGAGTGTGCATGTTTCACGGTTATTGAATTTCAGGAGATATGCATAGAGCACGTAAATCTGTTCTCAACCAAAATACCTATTTGGATTGATCAGTTGATCATATTTGTGTGCCTCCTGAAATTCAATAACCGCTCTATCACCTTGTGAAACACGCACACTCCAAAGCTTCGTAGAAATTCAAATCATGAACCCCAGTGGAAGAATTTGCAGCGTTCTTTTTAGGTTCGCAAAATACGTAGATAAATTGCTGGTCCTATATACAAATATATATAACGCATTTTTACCCGTCAGTCATTTGTGCTACACGATTATTTACGAGACAAATCAGTTCTTCCTATTTCTTCGCCAGAGTTCGTCAACATATAGTAAAATCCAAGAACTTTTAATATGATTTTGAAATCGTCTTGGGTTCGATCTAGAAAACCGTGTGTATAATTTTGCTATCGCATTTTTGCAGGATGAATCAAATGTAACCCGACGCAAACCGTTCTCGAGATAAATGCCGTTCACAGTTTGAATGACGTTCCAACGGTTCCTTAACCCGCCAAGTACTATAGTCACCTCTAGGTGACACTACTTTGATAATTATTTAATAATAAATTAGCCGCCAAATTCGATTTTTCTGCGGTCCTACGGGATCTACAGGGCATGGACAACAACTTACGAGTCATAGAAGAAGTTAATATTCATGACAGTTCAACTGATAAGCTCATATGTTTTGTTATCTCATGAATTTCGTGTTTCCCTGCAACTTGGGAGTTTTGAGAAAAATGCCGAAGATCAGGTAAACTTCTGGGACTTTTTTGTGATAATCAGTTTTTTAGTATGTAGCATGTGTTTGTAAATAACATTTTGTCCAGAAAAATTCAAACTGAAGCCCCCTATACTCGACCAAATCAGCCATGTCACCTGTAGGTGACTCTAGGATTTCACGGAACATCAACCCCCAACTCTCACCCAAGACGTCAAAAGTGTTTTATTCGTAATACTTATGTTTTATTTGAACTGTGAACAAGGTGAAAGTATGTGTCTGGTGTTGGCTGTTCTCTGTTGACCCCGTTGGAGGAGGATTTTAGATGTCACAGATCTACCATGGTAGGCATTGCAGCAAGCAGCACATAAAGGGGAAGCCAATCCGTTTTGGCTACAAACTCTGGTCCATAGCCACCAAGAATGGGTTCCTTATGTCGATTGAACCTTACCAAGGTGCAAAAGCTGCCCCCCTTCCTCATCAAAATGAAGTTGGACTTGGAGCTGCAGTCGTCCTCACCACTCATTCAAGGATGCCAACAGAGCTCTGACCATACAATTTGTACATTGAACATTTTTTCACCTGGTTGCTGCTGCTGAATATTCTTCATGGTTTGTATTCATTCCACAAAACTAATGTTTGATTCAACGTACAAGTGATAAAGTTCACAGTGTAAGATTTTGGAGGACTAATACTGTATGTAGTGTTGAGCTCAGGCCTAGAGTCACCTAATGGTGACACCCTCATATCTTTTGAATAAATAACAGTTCTTCGTTGTAGCAGTGTTGACCGATACTTCACGGCCCCGCCTCCGCGGGCGCTCCTACAAAACGCGCGTTGTGAGACATCAGAGTCATAACCTATATTTGCGGTTTCCTAACTAAAACCCAAATTCTCTCTTGATTTCATATCGGACCTATATCAGATTCAATAAGTCTATATAAACTCCAATCCGACTTTTATTCATTAAAGTTTAAATTATTGAAATAGTAAATTAGGTTTTTGGGGTAGAAATAAGTGTTAATTATCATGGATAATTCCAACACTATTTCATCGTCTTGTATGCTTTTTATTACCTCTCAGTAACAACATATAAAAAGAAGGAGTGGAAATTTGCATGGGCGCCCTTATAGTACTTGGCGGGTTAAATAACATAAAATCCGTCACAGGACTGTGGGCCGTGACTAGAACATCGCATTTCTTCTGTAGAGTGTTGTCTGGAACTACGTCCTCATCAATTCCCAGTTTAGTATCCAATTTTCAAACTCTAACTCATAATGTCACTGCTGTATTATAATCATGAATTGTGTGAATTGCGAACACTTGGATTTTTCTACGAGAATCATTACAGTGTGCAGGAATATTTGAGAAATTGTTCCTCGCGAGCGTTGTTTACCGGGAAGGCAGGTTTGTTTTGGGGTGTCATTATCATTAACAATAATAACGAGCGACGGTTTTTTTTCTTAGCAGAAAGGAGCCTTTTGAAAAAAACAATAGCCCCGAGGCAAATGGTGTAAACATCGCCTTCAGGACAACTTGGAGGAGCGTCAATTGCACTTTAAAGGAGCGCGTTCCAAGCAGCTTATCTGAAAAAGGACTTGAATCCTGTCCAATCTCATTTCATCATCAGTGTTTCACATTCCACTACTTGAGAGTAATCGCGGGAGAGCAGGCCGCCCTCCTGAAGAAGAAGCTTGTCATTAGGTCCCTCGGGTATAGAATCGATAAATTTTCGATGTATTTTGATGAGAATCTCATTATAATAATGCGACCTTGTTGCTCTGTCCCTCGTTCACGTCCGACGGACGGAACCGATTTTGCTACTGTTATCAAGGAATAACGCTGACGTCCAGTACCCAGGAATTACGGTATTACATTAGGGGATTGAGCCGATTGAAAGTGAACGGATGACCTTACAGCAACACGGCTGGTATTTTTCAATTCTGTGCAAATCATCAATTAAATTAAGGGGAAAAAATACCCTTTTATTTATTACGTTTTTGAAACTTTAATAAATAGAGAAAAAACGCTGCAAATTCTTTCACTGGGGTTTATTATTCAATGATTCACGATTTGAATTTCTACTAAGCTTTGGAGTGTGCGTGTTTCACAGGTGATAGAGCGACTATTGAATTTCAGGAGATATGCATATCGGTTCTCAACCAAAATACCTATTTTGGACACAGGAGATTTGTGTGTCTCCTGAAATTCAATAATCGCTCTATCACCTGTGAAACACGCACACTCCAAAGCTTAGTAGAAATTCAAATCATGAATCATTGAATAATAAACCCCAGTGAAAGAATTTGCAGCGTTTTTAATTTTCAAGTCAATGCAATAAACATAATATTTTTCGAAAGGCAATATCCTAATCTCCCATAAAATCAGTGACGGGGAAAAAGGACGCCCAGAAAATATGAATGCCATTTTTGTCCAAAATAAGTGCCATATGAGCCATTTTCAGCAAAAATGAACGCCATGTTTTGAAGGGCTCTGATTATAACTCATTTATTTCTTGAAAAATGCAGTGCTATTTGGCTTCTGTTTAGTTCACTCTTCCTGTAAGGGGCCTGGTGGTCATCATCCAGTCCAGTATCATGAGAACCCTGAAGGAGTCAGCTCAGTTACTGACCTCATGCAGAATACGCCTCGACAGGTGATGGTTGCAACTAAATTGCCTTTATGACAAATTTGTATGTCTGCTATCTGTGGTACTTCTTAGAGTAGAGCTTCAACATGATACTTCTTAATTTTGGCGAGGTTGATATCTCCCTTCTGAAGAGCAGTGAAACATCCAAAATAGATACCCCTGATGGTGGCACTACCAGAAGGTCGATCAGTATCCATTCCAGGTTGAGAGGTTCTAGCCATGGGGTTCATCATTTCCGTCCAGCATAAATATCTAACAAACTGGGCAGCGTTGTGATCGAGATGTAGAGAAGACCTTCGGTAGAGAAGAAGCAAAATATATTTCAATTGATGTCGACAATTGAAGAGTTTTAGACTTGTATCATCCTCAGACATAATAAGCGAAGAAACCAACGAACAGTACGTAATTACGGATGTAATTATGACAATCCCACCTTCATGAGCATACTCGTTGGACAGAAAAGCGACGGATATCATTAGCGTCCAGTATCATGAGAGGAAACCCTGCCGGAGTCAGCTCAGTTACTGATCTCATGCAGGATACACCTCGCCAGGTAATTGTTGCAACTAACTTCGATAGTGAAGAAGCAAAATATATTGACGATTGAAGAGTTAAAGACTTGTATCATCCTCAGACATAATAAGCGAAGAAACCAACGAACACTACGTCATTACGAATGCAATTATGACAATCTCACCTTCATGAGCGTACTCGTTAAACAGAAAAGCGACGGATATCATTAGCGCGAAGTAAACCGCAAGACGAATGAAGTTGATGTAGTTGAGTGGATACGGACATGGAGTTATAGAGTGGACTATGACGGACTTATGGTTGCAAATAACTCGCCTTTATATGACAAATTTGTATGTCTGCAATCTGTGTTGGTTCTTGGAGTAGAGCTTCAACATGATACTTCTTAATTTTGGCGAGGTTGATATCTCCCTTCTGAAGAGTAGTGATACATCCACAATGGATACCCCTGATGGTGGCACTACCAGAAGGTCGGATCGGTATCCATTCCAGGTTGAGAGGTTAAGTTTATGGGGTTCATCATTTCCGTCCAGCATAAATATCTAACAAACTGGGCAGCGTTGTGATCGAGATGTAGAGAAGACCTTCGGTAGTGAAGAAACAAAATATATTTCAATTGATGTCGACAATTGAAGAGTTTTAGACTTGTATCATCCTCGGACATAATAAGCGAAGAAACCAACGAACAGTACGTAATTACGGATGTAATTATGACAATCCCACCTTCATGAGCATACTCGTTAAACAGAAAAGCGACGGATATCATTAGCGTCCAGTATCATGAGAGGAAACCCTGCCGGAGTCAGCTCAGTTACTGATCTCATGCAGGATACACCTCGCCAGGTAATTGTTGCAACTAACTTCGATAGTGAAGAAGCAAAATATATTGACGATTGAGGAGTTACAAACTTGTATCATCCTCAGACATGATAAGCGAAGAAACCAACAAACACTACGTAATTACGAATGTAATTATTACAATCCCACCTTCATGAGCATACTCGTTAAACAGAAAAGCGACGGATATCATTAGCGAGAAGTAAACCGCAAGACGAATGAAGTTGATGTAGTTGAGTGGATACGGACATGGAGTTATAGAGTGGACTAGGACGGACTTATGGTTGCATTTAAGTTGCCTTTATATGACAAATTTGTATGTCTGCTATCTGTGTTAGTTCTTGGAGTAGAGCTTCAACACGATACTTCTTAATTTTGCCGAGGTTGATATCTCCCTTCTGAAGAGTAGTGAAACATCCACAATGGATACCCCTGATGGTGGCACTACCAGAAGGTCGGATCGGTATCCATTCCAGGTTGAGGGGTTCTAGACATGGGGTTCATCATTTCCGTCCAGCATAAATATCTAACAAACTGGGCAGCGTTGTGATCGAGATGTAGAGAAGACCTTCGGTAGTGAAGAAGCAAAATATGTTGACGATTGATGTTGACGATTGAAGAGTTAGAGACTTGTGTTATCCTCAGACATAATAAGCGAAGAAACCAACGAACAGTACGTAATTACGGATGTAATTATGACAATCCCACCTTCATGAGCATACTCGTTGGACAGAAAAGCGACGGATATCATTAGCGTCCAGTATCATGAGAGGAAACCCTGCCGGAGTCAGCTCAGTTACTGATCTCATGCAGGATACACCTCGCCAGGTGATGGTTGCAACTAACTTCGGTAGTGAAGAAGCAAAATATATTGACGATTGAAGAGTTAAAGACTTGTATCATCCTCAGACATTATAAGCGAAGAAACCAACGAACACTACGTAATTACGGATGTAAGTATTACAATCTCACCTTCATGAGCATACTCGTTAAACAGAAAAGCAACGGATATCATTAGCGAGAAGTAAACCGCAAGACGAATGAAGTTGATGTAGTTGAGTGGATACGGACATGGAGTTATAGAGTGGACTAGGACGACGGTGATACAATCGAACTTCCTTCCCAAGGCCTCCAGCCAGCCCCCTCCTCAACCGTCCGACCACTAAACTTCACTTTCTGTTTGCAGGCAGCGCCGCTTATTTCAGATCTGACTGCATTCTATGAATACATCCGTCGTAAAACTGGATAATGTCCGCGCTATAAAAGGCTCTCCGGCTAACTCATCCTGTAAATCGTTGTTTGGCACGAGTAGAACGTTAACGGAGAAAATTTCAATACTAAACGTATCGGTCAGAACTATTACAGCGATTACATTGTTAAAAGGACATATGTTTTACTTAGAGTAAGTGACTTTCATTCATACACGTGGCAAACAAGGAAGAAATATATTCCGTTCTGATTTTGAGCTCATTTCTTGTCTTCACTTTATAACATTGTCCTTCAAGCCAAATGAAAGAAGTGAATTGGTTTATAAAGAACAATGGTTTATTTTAAATTACAAATAGTCGACAAATTAACGAGGACGTTAAGATAATTGTAATCGTAAGATAGAACTGCAATATGCCCGTCCCGACTCCTACGTGTTCTACAACTCATCTCCGACCTAGCAACCTCCTAGCAATTTTTTTTAGAGGTCTCGTTTTCGAGTTATTCGGGGTTCAAGAATTTTGGTTTATTATTCAATAATAAACCATTGTAATCGCTCTGTAAAAAAAAATGCTAACCCCCCCTGAAAATTTCATGGTTTACGTTTCAAAGGGTGTAGAATCCGAATCTGCAATAACAATTTTTCCGTCCGTACGCCGTACGCACGATATCTCCCAAACGGATGGAGCAAAAGATCTGAAATTTTCAGGAAAAATCCATCTTGGTCCGACAACGCCCCAATTCTTGAGCCAGCTCTCTCACTCAATTTAAAGTGCCCTTTAAGGGCTGTCAAAGTTTTGTAAAATCCCTAAAAACCTCAAAGCAAGTCGAATCGGCCTAAATTTTTCTCTATTTGAAGAACATACCATGAGGAATCGAATGAGCCATTTCCCACGTCCGTAGGTCAAACCATTCTCGATGTATGGCCCGATTTATGGTGACAACATTTGGGTTTTTTGGTTTATTATTGTTTGTTTGTAACCTAGTGATGCCGATAGCGTCGAGTTGTAGTGAATGTGTGAATAGCGAGTTACTGGAGTGATAGCCGATGTGGATACTTGTAGTTTATAGCCGATACACGTGTTGAATGCAAATTCTTTCACTGGGGTTTATTATTCAATTGGCTTGCGTTCATAATTTGAATTTCTACTAAGCTTTGGACTGAGCGCGTTTCACAGGATAGAGCGATTATTGAATTTCAGGAGGCACACAAATATGATCAACTGATCAATCCAAATAGGTATTTTGGTTGAGAACAGATTTACGTGTTCCATGCATATCTCCTGAAATTCAATAATCGCTCTATCCTGTGAACGCGCACACTCCAAAGCTTAGTAGAAATTCAAATTATGAACGCAAGCTAATTGAATAATAAACCCCAGTGAAAGAATTTGCAGCGTTTTTTTCTTGTTTTCGATCTTATGTCCTTAAAACTATCATAACTCCTTCAATTTTGGGGATAGCCCAAATTTGATGACACCGTTGGATATAGCGTTGAATTTCCTATCTATTTGATGTCAGAAAACATTTTTTTGATTTCATTAAAGATATACGAATGCCCCGCTAAATGGCAGTTTTGTCAAAATCTTGAAATCGCCTGTTTTTAATCTCGCCTAGAAACCCCATTAATGCTTGACGCAGAACTGTGCAGGCCTGGTAAAACGTGAGCCAAATTTCAGCTTTCCAACGATGTAGTCGTTTTGGTTTTTAAAAATATTTTTTATTCAAGGAAATGGTGTTTAACTGCAAAAAACGTGTGTTTTCTGTTGAAATTGACGTTTTTTTCAAAAGTCTCGACGAAAAAAGGTTGGTTAAACGTAACTTTTCTAGCTGAATCGAATGGTGACAACTCCAGGCCTCTCAAGTGACGATTTGAGTTAGTTTTGTCGGATGCACAAACCCGTTCGTTTGAGAACAGCGTCTACGGCATTGTAAGCGGTCCGGCCAATGTCAAGATAATCGAAGAGCCGAGAGCTGGCTGTTGTTTGTGTTCATTTACGATTGATTGCGATGAGTTGCAAAAATCTTTTTGCAACTCATAACTCGTGGTCGGACAAAACTCGTGGGACATGTAAACGTGCTAGTATGACAAATAGGGCTATACTTTATGATGGGATCCTTAAACTCTACCATCCATCCAATGGAATCCACCATCTACATAAATACCAACAGGGTAACCAGCACGATCCTGGACACTTAATACAAATCGGTCTATGAGTCATGAAACAAGAGAATTCGTCTGTAACTACATATTTCAGATTTCTGCATGTGTAGTGATTTTTACAACCATTTGCAACGAATTAATAGGAAACTACCCAGAGACATGCACAACAGTATCTCAGAAATTTATACAAGATCGGACCAGCGATAGATCACGAGAAAAGGATGTAAGTTTCGGAGGATTCACGTTGTAGGGAATTCTTTTGAAAATTAAACAGCACAGTTCCTGAAAAAGTATTCAACATCCGCCCATCAGTCTCCAAGTTTGTCAGCTAAATTAGTTCCCAACCAATAACGATACTCAATCAATAACGATATAATTTATTTTTTGAAATCCATACTCATCATGCCCGTTGTCGGTTGGAAAATATACATTTAGGTTTGTTATTTTCAATAATGAATTTTGGTATTTGATCAAAGAAACAAAATTTTGAGCCCCTCAAATTGGTCCGTAAACGTTTCAAGTTTTTCGCGGTAACTGCTGGTCCGAAGTTGATGAAACGTCAAAAATTTCAAAAAATTCCAGGTACCTATCACTTTCTGCCAATGGTAAAGGGTGAAATAAAAGGGCTTTGAAATGAAATATCAAAACGCAAAATAATGAACCTTTCCGTAATAATTTGCAGCCTTTCAAAATTAATATTCGCACTAAACTCTGATGAAGGGCGTTGGAGACTAAATTTTATATACAAGGTGTTAGTTCGTCCTTGTGCTACCGGACCCCCAATTAAGAATAATAAGAATTTCATTCAAATCCCATGATGCTCATTCCCCATGATCATTCATTTATTTTATTTATTTATTTAATTACGGGCAAGCCCAATATCACATCACAAAAAGAAAAAGTTTTGTCATTCAATTTGTAAATACATAAAAATAAAGATAACATTTGTGATACAAAAAAATAAAGACAACATCTGAAAAATTCTAGCTAGTAAATATAATTCTGGGAGGAAATTATTGACTTCAATGTGGCAGGGGAGGAGTTGAAAAAAATCAAAATCCGGATTTGTAGACAAGAAGAGATTTGCGCTGCGAAGAATTCTGTGTAAGGGTTTTATCATCCCATGATGCTCAAGAATAAGAATTTCATTCAAATCCCATGATGCTCATTCCCCAACCATTCCCCACGCGTGAACTTTATGTGTTTAGTTGAGCCTCGATAGGTTTATGAGAACTGTAGTCTGTTCAGAAACGGTGACTAATTCTCCAGCCATTTTCCCCTGCGTTTTGAATGCATTTCAAGCGATGTTTGAGTGAAGAGTCTGGGATGAAGAGAATTCTCAACTGTTTGGAACGGGGAAACGGCACGATTTTTGTTTCGGTTGGAAAACAAGCCGAGTATTGTTTAGGTGCGCTTCGCCTTCTGGTTCATCTCACTCACTTTATGAAAGGCGTTTGACGTTAAAGAAAAGTCAGCGTACACCAGTTGTATATGAGTTGTTGATGGTACAAGGAGCATCCTGGCTGCAGACTCAAAAAGAGGGCGGTGCCTTGCAGAATGACTAGTTGGTGAATAGACAAGAAGTCCTCTCGTGGAAGTCGGTTTAAGAGTGAAGTATTCGACTCCTGCCCGTTCCTGAAGCTTAAAACCGGCAAATCCAACATTCTGATCTTCACAGTATCCATGTAGAAAGAGTTTCCCCTCCCCTCCATCCATTTATTAAAAGTGTTTATTTGAACGGGTACCACATTCGAAGTGTATTTTCAGAAAGAAAACTGTCGATTAAACAGGCAACGGTCTGATACTCAACTCATGCCACAACCTATAATTTTCTTGCATTTAGAGTTTAGATGCATTTCATTCTTCTGTAGATGAAATTGTCCATTCTTTCATAAAGTTGGTCAAAATCTTCTCAAATAAGTAGTTCGTTTCTTCAGCGTAGTTTCAACTCATCAACTCATTAACCCGTCGGGTACCGAGTGGGGCGACTCAGTCACCCCAGCGGTCTAAATTTTCATAGTGTGATAACAACGCACGCCAGTACGGGCATAAACTTTTTTGTATTAGCTCAATAACACTCAATTTGATGAAAACACAAGCTGCAGTGATGAAGAATTACTTTCAAACGATCAAAACACGATGAGGTGCCCATGGGGTGACTTAGTCATCCCACTCGGTAGTGCGTGCACAAAAAAAAAACGTAGCGCCATTAGGTGTTTACCAACAAAGTTTGATGGTAATTTCATTTGTATATATTCCTCCTGAATCTCAATAGCTTCATCATTTGAGTCACAAAATATCCGGAGTGGAATATTCAAAATTCGATCAGGAGAAAGCTTTTCCTAATTTCCTAATCGAACTCGCAAAACAACTTGCTCTCCCCAACATGAAGATGCGTTTGACTCAAAACCTTCACACTAACGTTTCAAACGATCAAGCTTTCTGCAGGGGCTACACTGGAATCAACTGAATCTAAAAACTCAGACCGAGCAGCACCGACATATAGCAGCCTCTCGTCAACTCTACTGTGGCGGTGCGTTGCAATTTTTGCAGCAGAAAAACGGACGAAAAAACTAAACTGAAATGCTGCGTTTGCCACAAACCTGTCTGCATCAATCATCGAAGCAAACATACCATGGCCAAGTATCTTGAATGTGAAGAAAAGAGCGGGTAAAATTGAAATATTGGACTTGAACATTTTTGGGGAAGACCATTTTGTAAATATGTGTTTTCTGATGTATTTGTTAAATAAGTTTTTCTGTGAGATGTTTTAAAGCTATGTCATTAATTTTGTATAATATAAAATATTCGCATTTGAATTTTATTGGCGTTTAACAAGTGTAATTATTAACTCAGTCACTCCACTTGGTAGCGCGCGTTGTACAAGAGGGGTTGGTAGCGGACGGGTTAAATGTATATTGAAATCTCACTTTTTCTTACTCTTGGAGCTTCTTTGTACCCGTTTAGCGAAAAATGAGGGGTTGTGAAAAACAATAAACCTTTGTGAAATGGTTTGCACCACACATAATAGTAATTAACAGAAGCTTCAGAAAGGGCGAATTAATAGACGTACACAATTATTGGAAAAGTGAAACTTCCATGAGCTTGTTCACAATTACATAATATTCATGATTGCATCTGCTATCTGTTAATAGATAGCCCTCATTCGAATATAATTTGATATCAAGTCGGGGTTAAAGGAGAAAAGTTCTGTTTTCTGGCGTTATGAAACGTAACTACGAATCCCTTGTTCGAATCATGATTCCATCCTAGAGGTTGGCGTATTGTGACTCATACGAACCATAACGTTGAAAAGATTTTTCTTCCTCTTTTCTTGAATGTGTAAAAATTATTCAGCGAATTGAACAGATCGAGTTGCATGAGCTTTTCCTGTTCGATATTGAGAGGGAGACCTGAAGAGAAAAAAAAAGTCGGTTCGAGCTATTTCCGGATACGAAATAGAAGGGGAGAAAGAACAGGTTCTGAAGACTGCGTTTAATGTTGGTATCGCCTCCTTGTTTTGAGGTAACTCAACCGGTCGCTCTGGGCTCTTTCTGGATCGAGCTCTTTCCGATAGGAAAACCGTCGAAGGGGATTTTCGGTCGATGGAGTTTGCAGTGGTTTTTCAGATCTCATCAATTTGGTTTCTTCGATTGGCTTTTATCATTCACTGATGATTCACCAAGTCTATTACAACCTTTTCCCACTCAAATTCAATCGTTTCAATTTTGTTTTATGAAGAAGAAGAAGAAGAAGAAGAAAAACATGCTTTTTTACAATAACGTACTGACAAAGACGCATCAATTCATACAATATATTATACTTAATTACCATATTATGATTATTATTATTATTATTTTTGTATACAATGAATTCAAATATAAATAAACAGCATGCGATACGACAATGGACCAAAGGTCCTTCTGTCGGAGAGGGGCCGAGAAAAAAACATTCAATTCAATTGATTTTTCCCAGACGGAACAATACGGCCAATATCCGGTAGGTATCACCAGTTGAACTCGCTGATCAATTCGGCTCTATAACGCCAAGCCACCCTACAAAAACTCGCCAACTGCCTCACATTATCGCCATTCAGAAGCTGCACCACCCGATCCCTACTTAGCACCCATGCACCCATACAGGCGCTTCAGAACTCTCCCAAGACGGGACAAACCCCAAGAAAATGGTAGACATCCTCCAGTGCCTCCATATTACGCATGGAGCAATCCTCCCTTCTGTCTGTAGCCGGCAGAAATGGACGGTGATTCAGTCCCAAAAGCGAGCTCCGCAGCTTCACCAACCAGCGACGCACATGTAGGGGCTCTTGATTTTCATTCCTCACATCAATTGAGTGCAGAGTCAAATCCAACTCGCTGTACACGGGCCAGAATCTCCTCACGATGTTGTGGCCTCCATGTCTCCAACAAACCCTCCAACTGCGAATCAAACAGCTGACGGTTTCCGATTTCGAAATTAAATTCGTATCCAACACGAACAGCTAGCCTTTTCAACTCTTCAGCCCAGTAAACATTCTAGAAGTGCTATTTTCGGTTAGCGCTACTCTGTCATTCAATTTTGTTATATGTATGTGCAACCATGATTTATGTAGAAGATACCCACCTGCCTTTGGAGTATTGTCTTCAGCCCAAAATCACAGACTTGGTTCACACAGATTTGGTACTATATTTAGGGCTTGTGGGTATTTTTCGTAATTTCCATAGTAATGGTTAAAAGGTTGAATGTGACTTGAAAAATCTGTAACTCGAAAGCTATCTTATTAAGAGTTTGTTTTCTTTGCTATTAACCCAACAAAACTGTTCACCCAAGAAAGCTGAAATCTGACAGGGGTCTCACTGTCTAGCTGACAGTACGAAACGAATGGCATGATGGCTCTAACCTTTCAGCTGAGCGAGCTAAATTGTCTGATGTTCACCCTAGAAAGCTGAAATTATACAGGCAGCCTCCCTAAGAAAGTAGAAAACGAATGGCATGGAGACTCCAACCTGGTCAGCTGAATGTGGTAACTTCTCTCCTGTTCACCAAAGGAAGCTGAAATCTGACAGGGGGTCAACCTGAGACGGTACGAAACGAATGGATTGATGGCTCTAACCTTATAAGCTGAATGAGATAACTTCTCTTCTGTTCACCCTAAGAAGCTGAAATTCTATATCGAGCCTCCCAATAACAGTACAAAACGAATGGCACGATGGCTCCAACCTGGTTGAGCTGATTACTCTAAATTCTCTCCAGTTCACCCTAGAAAGCTGAAATTAGACATGGGCAGCCTCGCTATGAAAGTAGAAAACGAATGGCATGATGACTCCAACCTGGTCAGCTGATCAAGCAAAATTCTGTCCTATTTACCCCAGAAAACTGAAATTTGACGGGGAGCCTTCCCTCAAACGTACTAAACGAATGGCATGATGACTTCAAGCTGGTCAGCTGATCAAGCAAAATTCTGTCCTATTTACCCCAGAAAACTGAAATTTGACGAGGAGCCTTCCCTCGAACGTACTAAACGAATGGCATGATGACTCTGCCCTCATTAGCTAAATTTCTTTTGTTCAACCGAATTTTGATGAAATCCTTGACGGGGGTCTTCCCTGAAAGTAGAAAACGAATGGCATGATGACTCCAACCTGGTCAGCTGATCAAGCAAAATTCTGTCCTATTTACCCCAGAAAACTGAAATTTGACGGGGAGCCTTCCCTCAAACGTACTAAACGAATGGCATGATGACTCTGCCCTCATTAGCTAAATCTCTTTTGTTCAACCGAATTTGTGAATATTTCAGCCATTTTATGCCACTGTTTGGAAAACGAACATTTTGCCATGATTCATTTTAAACGTATTGAAACTTAACGTCATATAACTTGAGATTAGAGTAGAGGGGGGGAAAATGTAATTGTTTTCTTGATCAATTAGACTTAGCTGATTGAACTAAATTTTCTACCGTCCACCCTAGAAAGCTGAAATCTGACAGGGGGTCTCGCTGAGACAGTACGAAACGTATGCCGCGATGTCTCCAACCTGGTCAGCTGATCAAGCAAAATTCTGTCCTATTTACCCCAGAAAACTGAAATTTGACGAGGGAGCCTTCCATCATAGCTAAACGTACTAAACGAATGGCATGATGACTCAGCCCTCATTAACGTCCTATTTCAGAAAAATATTTTTGAACTTCACCCTTCCGTAAAACGAATGGCATGATGACTTCAACTTGGGTAAGGGGGCTGATCAAGAATTTTGGCTTGATCGGCCTTCCCTCAAACGTACTAAACGAATGGCATGATGACTTCAACCTGGTCAGCTGATTAAGAAAAATTCTGTCCTATTTACCCCAGAAAACTGAAATTTGACGGGGAGCCTTCCCTCAAACGTACTAAACGAATGGCATGATGACTCTGCCCTCATTAGCTAAAGCTTTTGTCAAACCGAAAATTTTTCAGCCATTTTATGCCAAAATTTGGGTCCTATTTACCCCAGATCAAAATGAAAATTTTTGACGGGGAGCCTTCCCTCAAACGTACTAAACGAATGGCATGATGACTTCAACCTGGTCAGCTGATCAAGCAAAATTCTGTCCTATTTACCCCAGAAAACTGAAATTTGACGGGGAGCCTTCCCTCAAACGTACTAAACGAATGGCATGATGACTCTGCCCTCATTAGCTAAATCTCTTTTGTTCAACCGAATTTGTGAATATTTCAGCCATTTTATGCCACTCTTAGGATCGACCGAACATTTTGCCATAGTTTTTTTCATTTTAAACGTATTGAAACTTAACGTCATATAACTTGAGAGGGTTAGAGGGGGGGATATGATTGTTTTCTTGATCGATCGCAAAGGTTTATTATTGAATAATGAAAATAATGAAGGAAAACAAGAAAAGTGTCGAGAGGCAAGAGCTTCTTTCCAGGCAACTTGTTGGATTCTGTGCGAAGATAGATGGCTATTGATTGCGAAATGGCCCGAGGGCAGAGCCCCCCCCCCCCCCAGTGCCCATCTTTCAGGCGCTCATCTCCTCCGCCCCACCCCCGTGCGATCTCTCTGTTCGTCGGTTCCCTCTACCACACGCTCGGCGGCTGGAATGCGGTGCCCCGTTAGAAATGGTTCGTTCAACTCTGGGCCGCTTTGGCGCTTCCTGCTCCCATCTCCTTCTCAGTTCACCATCACCAACCACTCGCAAGGACGTGTACGTGACGCCCTGCGTTAACTTTCTCACAGCCCATAACCGCAAACTCTTAATGAGGAAAGAAACAAAAAAAAAAACCGCTCTGGGAAGCTGGCGGACTCGGGTTGGTGTCACTTCGGGGTCAAGCCGCCTGTAAAACCGTTTCCACACTTGATGGGGCCTGTCCTGCACGAATCCAATAACGTCCCGTTCAACATTAACCCACATCCTCACGTTAGACCTTCGCCGAATATCTGGCAGTGAGGTGGATGTTTGCCTATCATCGTGTCCATATCATGACCATGCGTTGCTCGGTAGCTACCGCCGGGAGCTGATTTTGTCCCCTCACTGACTGCATTATGTTGATCGAGGAGTTAAGGTCCGACAAAAGCGACTAGATGTTTGACCCATTCCCAGCCATGTTGATGGAAATTTCCACACAAAAAACTGTTAAAAAGAAAAAAGTATTTTTACGATTTTAACTGTGATGTACTAAGGAAACTACGATGGGGAGGATTTTATATAATGGTAAAAGGCAAGCGTCTAATTGTCTAATTTTAAATCAACCCGATCCTCTTCAGTCGATCTCCGATGGGGCCCATGGGTAAACCAAAAACAAATTGATCAAGTACCCGGTCGTCCAAATCGGAATATCGGTAAGGGGCTGCAAGTGATCTGATTCGTGCTAGCCATTCATTTAAGGTCTCATTCGGCTCCTTCGCAGCGTTGACAAATTTAAACCGACATGAAAACACCGATTCTTGAGGCAGAAAGTGTTTGTCGAATAAACCGATGAGTTCCTTAAACGTTTTTTCCTCAGGAGTTTTTGGCACGGATAGGTTAGCCAGCAGTTGGTAGGGGTTGGGCCTCTTCATCGAGCGAGTTAATGAACAACTCTTTCAACGTTTCATCCGTCATTGCATTACTTACGAAGAAACTATGCATTCGCGGTTTTGCGAAGGACCATTTGTTGATACTGGGCGAAAATGTGTGCAACGTGCCAATGTATCGGAACCGGGTACCGAATTCGAAATGAAATCACATTGGAAGCATCTTGCTTCTGGTAGCCACGAACATCTAAGGCCTCGTCCTAAGTGAGTGGAAATCAAGCAATTTCAGCGTTCCTGGCGATACCGGCGATTTACACGAATGGAGGAGAGCGCGTTTTAGTTGGGTTAGTTCCGTACCCAATTTGTCAATCAATACGATGAGTGTTTTTTCTGAATTTATTACAAAGAGAGACGATTTGCGTTGGCCTGAAGTAGTCCAGCTCTGTTCAATTAAATTTCCAACAAACGTTTGCAGATGCAACCGTCTCATAATATTTATCGGTAGAACCAAAGAATAGGTAACGCACCTCTTATCAGTGATAAGTTATCCATATCGATATTGTATCAAAATATCGAAGAAACGTGTTATTAAACATCTGATTAATACCTCAGCTGTGCAACAATATGGGGGTTTTGTCCGAAACAAAAAAACATTTCAGCTGGGCTAGAATATCGGTGTTTGGTCCGGGATTAAAAGAAACATATATACGAATGAAAGCAACAATTTCTGGTTTGAAAGCAAAAATCTCCTACCGTCTAGTTTGGTGGTGAACAAGTGCCGGTCCCGCGACAGCTGATATCGCCATTTCGCCGCCAGAAAATAACCACTGGATAGATAATTTAACTGCGTACACCCACTGTTGTCTATTCCAGCCTCGTCGCCACTGTGATGTACTAAGGAAACCACGATGGGGAGGATTTTATATAATAGTGGAAAGCACTTGTGAAAAGAAGTCGTAGAATGAGTACTGAGAGGGAATAGATGATACAAAACAAGGGATCCAAGCCACCGCGATAATTGCGTATGAATATCGCTTAGGCTGGACGTCCACCGGACGCGATTTCGAGCGAAGGGAGAACAAGCGAAAAGGCGATATTTGGAGCGAACAGTTCGCCTGATTTCAAACAGCGGGGTTTAAGTGGGATGCCGTCCACTGCAAGCGTTAGTTTGTCGCGAGTTTGGGCGAAGTAACGCGAAGGCGAAAATTTTCAATCTAGTTTGAATTCAGACGGGCGTGATTGGCGATATTCGGCATGGATGTTGAAAAATTAATTGTTCTGGTGCAGGAGAGACCCGGAATATGGGACCAAAAGCTGTCCCAATACCATATGCCCATTCCCCACACTGTCTCCTCTGCATGCAAGTGGCATTGTTCACCTCAGCAACACAATAAAAATCCAAAACAAGAAAATCCCGAAAATGAACTGAAGCGTTTTTAGCCAGAGTTCGCGTAGCTGGGAACTGACGAACGAGTGCGTATTCGCGCGAAATCGCGTTCAGCGGACGTCCAGCCTTAGTTCCGCGGTTTCTCGATATACGTGCTAATATAGTACAGCAACTTTGAGGACGTCCATGTAGGTACGTTTTGCTTGTTGTAGTAGATATGAATTATTCTCGATTCATTGGCTCCAACACAACTACAGCGAATGATTAATAGATGTGATCAATCCTTGAGTCATCCTAGACAAAAATTTTAAAAAATTCATCAATTTCTGAAAACCTATTGCCAAAATGTGTTTATAAAGACTTCAAAGAAAGACTGGGTTTCATTTCCAAAATGTACACTTCAAGAAATATTGCTTGATTTCAAATCAGATGTATGTACTGCCTCTGCTTACTGGCAAGAATAAGCTTGTTCGCCCCTCCATACTCAACCAGACTCCAGCAGAAAAAGCTGAAATTTGGTATGTACCCTCTTTAGGTCTATACTTGAAGATGCTTCGGTCCAGGATTAGCTGAGAGAGCCCAGAAGAAAATTATTGCCTTATTAATCCTGTGAAGCTAGATTTAGTATTTAGCCTCTTTAGGTCTGATACTTGAAGATGCTTCGGTCCAGGATTAGCTGAGTGAGCCCAGAAGAAAATTATTGCCTTATTAATCCTATGAAGCTAGATTTCGTATGTAGCCTCTTTAGATCTGATATTTGAAGATGGTTCGGTCCAGGATTAGCTGAGAGAGCCCAGAAGAAAATTATTGCCTTATTAATCCTATGAAGCTAGATTTCGTATGTAGCCTCTTTAGGTCTGATACTTGAAGATGCTTCGGTCCAGGATTAGCTGAATGAACCCAGAAGAAAATTATTGCCTTATTGATCCTGTAAAGCTAGATTTACAGGATTAATAGCCTCTTAAGGTCTGATACTTCAACATGCTCCTGCCCAGGATCAGCTGAGTAACCCCTGAAGCAAATTACTGCCTTCTTAGTCCTATGTAGCTGAACTTGGGTATGCAGCTTTCTTGTAAATGGATACTTTCAATCTAAAATCATCATTCAACCGTCTCAGTATTTCATTTTTTCCTTCTTATCTAGAGCGAATTTTACTTCATTAGACGTCTACGAGAAATTGATTTCATGAAATTCACATTTCGCTAGCCAATATGCTCCTACTGGAGACGACATTATTATTACAATATTAAGAATCTCCTCTGAGGCATTCCGTCTGAATGGACATTTCATCTGAATTTTATTGCATTTTTAGTATTTCTGGACTGTAATTGTTCAAAAATTTGAAACTACGTTGCTACTATTTGAATACGTTGCTTTCTCAGCTGTGTTGGAGCTTTGGTTTGACTATTCAGGTTACTCAATTACTTCAAACTTTAAAGTCGGGTAGTTGCCCTCACTTTGTTTGGAGTTTGAAATTACGGCAGATAGGTGGGTACTAGGAAGAAAAACAAGAATCGTGGATATATTTCCCAAAATAGAACAGAATGAGGTCACTTCAAGTGAAAGTGAGTCTCGTGTGTGAGGCTTGAATACGCCGTTGGGTGTTTGAATATCGAGTTTTCATGTGTTGCGCCTTGCGACCATTCATGACCGCGTCCATATTCGAAAGTGGGCCGTGGAATGGCGCATTAAACGGAATGCTATAGAAGAAGGTGCCATCAAAAGCGTCCCGTACAACGGTTCTGAATTAATAATGGCCGTTGGCAGGACGTTTGAATCGATTTCTAGGTCAGCCGCTCGCACCGACAACAAACTTGGCCCTGAACCGCCTACGCTTCGACGTCGCCCTAATTTTCACCTCCGAACTTGCGTGTAAATTCAAGCTTTTCCGATGTTTGTTTCCATTTCGAATAGACAACTTGGCCCTTACTCAATTTACATTCAGCGGTGAAGGCTTTGATGGTGTTTCCCTGTGAAACTATAAACTTTGCCCAGAGTATCGACATGTTAGTGTTTCTAAAGCAGTAAGGTTCCGATGAAGCAGGGGAAAGGAATCATATGTCCGAATTTCATCATGTACGAGTGACTTCTGACAGCAATAGTGCTAATGAAACGCGGAAAAAACCTCAATTTTCCAAATGCAAGATTTTAATGATTCGAAGCAGGTTTCTGTAAGCTAACATCCTGTAAAATCAAGATACAGGGTGTCCCGCACTTAGTGTAAAAAAAAAAAAATTGGGTGAAACTACATGGAAAATGGAGTAAATCTCCGCCAACCGCGATTTTTTTTCTCAACCCGTTGCTGAGATATGCTATTTTTAAGAGTTTTTTCAAAAAATCGCGTTTTTCGCCATTAAAACGCTTTTTTCTCGGCAATTTCCCAACATTTTTGCACATTTGACCACATTTTTGGAATCTGCGTTAAATTTTCTATAAGATGAAGTTACTTTGATTTCCAAAACGCATCTTCCAAACACCGAAATTTTCAATCAAAGATGAACATTTTTCGCAAAGTGAAATTTTTCAAAAACTTGGAACGCTTGGCGTGACCACAAAAATAATTTTTTTCGTTGTCAAATTTGATAAAAACTTCTCCCACTTCTAAGCTAAGGAAAAAACATTTTGGAAACAAAATGAACCTCTTCTTACAGTAAATTTAACGCCCAATTCGAACCTGTGGTTGAATGCCGGAAAACATTAATTGAAATCGAGAAAAATCAGTTTCTGTGGCCCATATCGTACGTCACCTACCAACTTACGTTAAAACGAACTACACGTTTTCTGGTATTCGAACTTTAATTTCTCCGTCAATTCCAATCAGAATTAAATGGTTGAGACGCCGTTGGAAAGCTTAGAAGTGGGAGAAGTTTTTATCAAATTTGACAACGAAAAAAATTATTTTTGTGGTCTCGCCAAGCGTTCCAAGTTTTTGAAAAATTTCACTTTGCGAAAAATGTTCATCTTTGATTGAAAATTTCGGTGTTCGGAAGATGCGTTTTGGAAATCAAAGTAACTTCATCTTATAGGAAATTTAACGCAGATTCCGAAAATGTGGTCAAATGTGCAAAAATGTTGGGAAATTGCCGAGAAAAAAGCGTTTTAATGGCGAAAAACGCGATTTTTTGAAAAAACTCTTAAAAATAGCATATCTCAGCAACGGGTTAAGAAAAAAAATCGCGGTTGGCGGCGATTTACTCCATTTTCCATGTAGTTTCACCCAATTTTTTTTTTACACTAAGTGCGGGACACCCTGTATAATAATGGTTTTTCGTTGAAAAAGCGCGCAAACCTATTTTGACCCTTTCAAAGTTGAAATTTTGAAGAATCAGAGGATTTAGGGTAATATGAATTTAGGTCAGGAACTGCGTACAGTTTCGTTTGAAAATTCAGTCGACTGACTGTTTGCTATCAATACATGAATGAATGAATGAAAGAGAGTTTATTCTATCAAAGACTAAAATAATATGAGCAAAAATGAATATAGGAACCTTAGAGAAAACAATAGATTATATGGTTGTATGGAATTTACCCAACAACAAGAGACGAGCTCTGCGCGGTGTGGGGGTGTAGCCTATTTTATTCTTATACAATGGGTAAGCTTGATGCTCCTATGCATTAAAATACGTTGCAATGATAAAATAAAAAAAATTAAAGGTAGACTTCTATGTATAGATACTGCACATAATATTAGTGCTGCTGTCTGGGCCTAGAGCGACTAACCAAGAGAAAATTTTCTTCTTATAAATTGAACGAGAATGATCTTCAGGTGTGTTTAGGTCGTTAGGCAGGACTCTAAGAGTGTAGGGAAAGGCGTAATGAATGTGGCGAGACGTAGACCATAAGCGAGAGGGGGGAAATGGAATGATGGCTTGAGTAGTTGGGGCATTCTACATTGCATCGCACATACATTAAGCATTTAAAATGAAAAAACAGCAGTATAACGTTGGTTTCACATGTTTTTTGACTTTTAACAAAAGCTCCAACAGTCTCCAACCCAGTTTAGCGATCTTTCAGTAATAGACACATTGCACTTTGGTACCTAAAAATTTTGTTTTGCGTCTGTCTGCGTCTGCGGTCATCGGGACGTTTTTTGTCTATAAAGTACCAGATATATCAAACGAACGGATGATGTTCTGTTTCATTACCACAGCTAAAACTGCTTAGTCATGCAGTTTTTTCCACAATTGTACAGCTTGTATGTCTAGAATCCATCAGAATCACTAAAATAATAATCCTTTAAAAAAAAAAAAAAAAAAAACACCATAATTGAGTTAACAACTGAAATGTGGTTTTTGATATTTGAGACACTTCTTTGAAAATTACGCTCACTGGGTGGTGGCGGATCAGGCTGAACCTAGATCCAAGCGACTCAGCACACAAGAAAGTATGTTTAATGACACCATATTGAGAATTTTAAAAAATTACCCTATTTTTTAAGCGTTTTTCACACTTTTTTTAAATTTAGCACATTGGATGGCAGTGGATCGGACTGAAAATGGTCTCATTCGACTCAGCACCCGTAAAACCATGTTTCACGACACCCCACATGGCCACCCCGCCAAAAAATGAATTTTAGGGCATTTTCTAACCATTAAATAGTAAATTTGGACCACGAGCCAATTGGGCTGGCCAACGAACCTCACCTGTTGATTGCTGGCACCGATTTTTTAGCGCAAGAACGAAATTTTTAAAGTGATAAATAGAGCGTGTCGGGGTTTTTTTCCGTTTTTAGGCCATTTCCAACCAGTGTGCCTCGTGCTTTGGTGTAGTGGTCCCTGGAGAGTCACTAAGGGGTGCAGTTCCGTTTTCGGTTAGTGGTGTTAGTTTTTGTTTTCGTTGTATGTAATTCTTTGGCTCCGTTGTCTGATCTCATTCTAATCCATTCGATCTAATTTAATATCTGTTCCCTTCTTATATTGGGCTTTGGCCCGTGTAATATAAAGTAAATAAATAAATAAATGATAACGAACACAGCACAAGAACAGCATTTAGGATGTCCCCCAATACAGGGTGTCCCACAAGTTGTCCCTCCCTCCCCTAAAATGGGAGAAAACAGAAAGAAATTTTTTTTGAATCTTCATATTTTTTTCTTCATTCTTTTTCTAGATCTTAAACATCGAATTTGCGCAACCACGGTTCAATTCCCATCAGCCCGTCGATATTGAGGGAGATCGGGGGAACAGGCCATGAGAAAAGCCGGTGCCTGAGGGGTCCATGGTGGCACAGCACGTCTAGTGAGGAGGGTTGACGTGGCTCTCCCCTAAGAACCGAGCCCCTTGCAAAGTCCCCTTTGACACTGTTCACAATGCCACTAATGATCTTTCCGGTTCAGAGAGAAATCGCTACAAACTATTACAGATAGGTTCGTCATTTCTGTATTAGATAGCCGTTCTATGTGAATCACTGATCTATGTGTGTTTAACGAGTTGTGTGTACATAAATAAACCCCGCACCTATCGTATAATTTTGTAATTGCATTCAAGATGAAAATACAATGCCAAGGAGATGGCACACCAACTTCCTCGTTACAATCAAAGTGACATTATAAAATAGAAAATAAAGAAATCTTCAGATGAAAGATGTGGAAAATGTGGAGCTCAAAATTAGCTCAAAGATGTAGAAATTACGGCTGTTTCAAGAACTTCACGTTAGCGCATGCGCAGAGCGTACTGCTGATTATATTGTGACGAAATTCGTATGGGACCTCAAGATGCCATACCCGCATAGTCCCTCAAAATATGAGCTAAATTCATTCAAAATTGTGGAAGTTATGGCTGTAACAAGGAAATGCGGACAGACAGACAGACCCACAGACATTTGTTTATTTATATGGATACTGGTCAAGCCCAGTTACAAGAAATACAGATTGAAACGATAATAAACATACAATAATGACAGAACATAAATGATAAAGATCAACAGCATTCTAGGAAGGACTAAAAAGCATAAACAAGGAACAAATGTTGATATTAAATTGTCTAAATAGTTTTATGATCACAGTAAGAATCTGACAGATGAGATGGGGTCGGCAAAAAAATCAAAACCGTGCACCGAACACACTACATTGGCCTCCCTAGGCATTTGGAGAAGAGGGCGGTTCAGGAGATAGTTCCTGCTGGCGAATGGAACGAAAAACAATGCAGGATTCCTCGTGCGGTGTCCTGGGGCCGAGAAACCGACAGTTGACAGGAGGTCAGGGCAGTCTATGTCTCCATTAACCAGCCGGTAATAAAATTTAAGGTCCGCAGAGAGTCTCCGAGAGACCAGGGGAACCAAGCCACTACGCCGGTACAGCTCATCGTAGTTGACCATGTACCCATGTCGAAGCACTCCGATCCTGAATCCAAAGAAACGGAGGAAGCACCTCTGCACTCGCTCCAACCTATGGCGATGTATCGCGTAGTACGGGGACCAAACAATGCTGCAGTATTCGAGAATGTCAAGCACAATCGTCCGGTAAAGCAGCACCAATGCAGATGGGTCGCTGAAGTCACGAGAAGCACGCTTCAAAAAACCAAGTGCTCTCATTCCTCTGACACAGACCGCGTCAATGTGGGCAGAGAAATCCAGTCATGGAACATGCAACCAAATTTGTTCAGTAGGCTATACAATGCAAAATGTGAGTGGAAATTTTGAATTCAGACAACAAAAATTGTTTGGCTCCCGAAAGTGAACACAAGGCTTCCGCTGCTTCGCAGACTCGGAAGCAAAAAAGGAGTTTCGTGTTGGAAATTAATTTCATTTTCTCCGCCAGATCGAGTCTGAGGGCCATATCCGTGGGGGCGCACTATAGTTTTTGAGGGGTAGCTCACTTTCGTTTATTGCCTCAACAACAGATCCGTCATTGTCACCTACGTCAAATTCCTGGTATCTGATAAGGAGGTTTGCATGTGCGGGATGACCGGGTCGGAACGCGTAGCTCGTGTCTTCTGAGTCACCCGAACCGGCCTTGGCGTTCCTTCGCCCCAATTCGCGTCATCAAGGAAACGTCTTAAACGAAGGGATCCCACTCGCTGAAGAATATCAACCCAAAAGAAAGCTGCAAATCATTTCAAAAAGGATTATTAGTTTTGTCTCTCGTCATGCTAACACCCCCAGCCCATCTACTCGTAGCTGCCAAATCTTCAGAACAAGAAAAGGAAAAAAATTGAAATTTACAGAATTATCTTCTCCAACATTTCCACTCTTGAAATGGAATTTTTCGAGTCAGATAAGCTCGGACTGGTGTGGAACCCATCTCAACCGACTCAATTGCTTTCAAATGATTACTCGTGTCGTAACGAGGTATGAGAGGTCACTTTTAAGTACAGAAATCGTAATTATTTAGGTAAATTTCTATTGATCTCAAACCTATCCCAATCGTTAAAAGCGTTAAAATCCCAGAAAAATTGCAGAGTCATTCAAAACGGATTCTGATGGAGAAAATTGTTGTAAACAATTTCGGAGCAATTGCAACAGCCTAATTTTCAAGTAGCTTACGTTTCATGTTTTTTTGAAATTATTTTCATGTGTGTGGTTATTTGGACAGTTTGATAAACTGCCAGTGATTCCACAGGGATCTCAGTCCAACATCAGCCTCAAGAGTCTGTATGTCGAATTCTAACTCTCTTCATTCATTCAACGCATGATATTGACTGATGATCACGTTTTGGTGATTTTGCCCTACTGCGAAGTGGTCATGATGCGAAATGAAACTTTGAACTCCACTGATATTGCAAGTGGATGGGATGTTGTATGGAAAGTGAAAAAAGATGCTCCCCGAGACAAAACTGCAACTAACAAAACGCGCCCATTCATGATAAAATGGTAAATCCGCGTTACGATTCAGAAAGCGATTTGCGGATTTCCTGCCGGCGTAATCGATTACCGGAGGTCAATTATGCTGTTTGGGACGGAGAACATTCCAGTCCCTCGCCCGCGGATGCGCTGCATTCCTCGAGTGCTGCCCGAAGGTGGTGGCAATTTCATTTCTGGGGCAGGCTCGTATGAGAGGTCTGAAATGCGCGATATGAACGAAAAGGAGGAGGCTGGGTGTCTGGAAATGTGGGATACCGCCAGAGGACCAGCCTGTCGCTGTAGACGTCAAAATACGCATATTACTTGGGAATTAAATGAAACGCCACGGGAAGGCCCCCCAATATTCCCTGTTACTACCAGGAATAACGGCTCATGGAACCCAAAACTGAGTTATTAATTGTAAGTAGAATACGTTGCTCGTTGCAACGTTTTGAGTCCATCTATTTACATTCACCAGGCCTTAATATTAGAAAATTACAAGAACTTGAATTTCTCTTTTGACGTCGTTAACAACTTCTGAAATATCATCTTTCATAATCTTCCATATTTTTGACAAAGGTGGTAGCCGAAATATGAAAAAACAGTTATGTGGTGTTATTTTCAGTGTTTTGTTTTGTTGAAAATAATGAACCAAGAAGTGAGAGGGGCCCCTCAAACTCAAGTAACTGTGTGGCACTTTTCCCACACCAAACTCCGCGCCATGACAAACTTACAGCCATAACCTTGATGTTATTAGGCGAAACCTTTTAGCTCAGACCGTTGGTCGTTTCTATCATATCATATAACATACACACACATTACACACATTCAACTTATATATAAAATTTCTTACCCCTATCTAATTTTCATACCCCTAAGTGATAAGGGTTGTTCACCCTCGTAATTTTTAATATTTGGACGAAATTCCCTTTTTTATTTTTTCATAATGCGTCATTAAAAAATACATACTACCCTAAACTTTTAATTTTGTATCACCAACCCCTATTTTTTATAGCCATTTTAGTAATTTAATCATTATCATCCCGCTCGATAACTGATCAATTATAGTGTTTTTCACTGTACTTCGATTCAAATTTCCCTTAGCTGTACGTAGCGGCTAAACCATCCAGTTAGTTCGTGCTCGCTAAAGATGGGCCAACAAAAAATATTATTCACGGTATAGCATTAAAATATTGATGTTGTTTGTTAGTGTTCCTGTCGTAGTTAACATGCAATGTGTAATTTTAATAAATAAACTATAATAACTTAAAAATAATATTGTTTGGCGTTTGTTATTTTTATATTCCCTTATCGTTCAATAGCGCTCCACGCATATACCACATACTTACACACTTATAATAAGTAAATTACTTTTTGTGTACACTAGAATTTATCTAGACACTAGAAATAATTTGAAAGGCAAAACAACGTTTCCAGGTCAGCTTGTATACATATAAAATTTAAAAAATAAATATAATTAAAACGCAGATATCAATTTAGAATGCTAAAAAGTGGATTCCCATAGTGACATTTTTCGAAAATTGCTATTTTTTATATTTTCAGGGCCATAGCAGTAGCTTCATTTTCGATGACAATTAGTTGACAGTAGCGTCAGGCTAAAACTCCGCATGATAAATTACGTATTCAGGGCGCATTTAAAAATGATTTAGAACGAAGCAAGAATGGTGTTGCCATTTGGTTTTGTCAACCTAAAAATAGATACAACAGAGAGTTCCCTTTTAAAAACTGACTAACAAAAGCGATATGGATGGAGGCGGACTAGACAAATATCGTTCGAGCGGCCCTTCCCACCAAGACGGAAAAAAAAGGCCCGGAACAAAAGGGGCGTAATAGGCGCCAGGGTCAAATGTTGCTCAATTTGACCGACACAAACTTGGGAAACCAAACGTGATTTAACATTAGTAACATTCAAGTACCTGAAGTTGTTGGGACGTGGCCGTTACATGTTTCGCTGAATAAACACGTTTCTGGGGGGAAACAGAAACTAAATAAACCGCATATAAATAACTGAGGTAGGCGTAAACACAACTGGCAGAGTCGGCGCTTCAAAGCTCAACACCACCAAAACATACGTCAGACGTAGGAATTGTGTAAACTTTATGATTGAAAAAATTCATGATGTAGCATTTTCCAGTTTAACTAAACCTTTTTGCAACAGAATCAAACCTTCTTAAGAAACAATTAAACCATTTCCCAATGGAATTAAACCTTTTATCAATACAATTAAACTGGTTCGCCATTCATATATGGGTGATTACTAAACCAGGGGCAATTTCGACTCTACCGCGTGTGAAATTTCACTCGTTAGGCTTACTCTCTTGATTTTGGTTTATTATTCAATAATGAACCATTGTAATTGCTCTTGAAGAAAATAAAATTTAACCCCCCTGAAAATTTCATGGTTTACGTTTCAAAGGGTGTAGAATCCAAATCTGCAATACAAATTTTTCCGTCCGTCCGCACGATTTTTCCCAAACGGCTGGAGCAAAAAATCTGAAATTTTCAGGAAAAACCAATATTGGTCCGACAACGCCCCAATTCTTTACCCAGCACCCTCCTGAATTTAAAGTACCCTTTAAGGGTTGTCAAAGTTTTGTGAAATCTCTAGAAATCTCAAAAAAAAAGTCAAGGCGGCCTAAATTTGGACTTTTTTTTGAAGAACTTTCCATGAGGAATCGAATGAGCCCTTCCCCAGGTCCGTAGCTTAAACCATTCCCGATGTATGGCCCGATTTATGGTGCCAACATTTGCATCCACATTCACTACATCACTAGGTTACTGCAATCAGAACAAACACAAGAGTTTGTTGGTTTATTATTCAATAATGAACCATTGTAGTCGCTCTTGGAAAAAAAAAACTCTAACCCCATTCAAAATTTCATGGTTTACGTTTCAAAGGGTGTAGAATCCGAATCTGCGATCAAATTTTTCCGTCCATCCGCCGTACGCACGATTTCTCCCAAACGGCTGAAGCAAAAAAGCTGAAATTTTCAGGAAAAATCCATGTAGGTCCGACGACGCCCCAATTCTTGAGCCAGCTCTCTCACTTAATTTAAAGCGCCCTTTAAGGGTTGTTGATTGTCGTAAAAATTTGTGACAATAGGGCTGCAACATGGCTTTCCCCGGCTTCTTGTTTGTTTTTCATCAACTGTGATCTGCGTTTCCGAAAATTCGTAGAGTGTAATAAATCATGTGCGTGTTTTAATACATCCTCAAACCTACAACAACTCTATTCCTCGAGAAGTTGCCCAATTTAGGTGAGAGCAGTGAGCTACTATCAACATTAATGACAAGTTTGATATTACATTGTTTCTATCCAGCAATCCAACACACAGTGACTGGTATCTCATCATAACCTCTTAATTCTCACAACCTACAACCCCACGTCCTACAAAAAATTCAATATTCGTATTTGTATGTTGTGAGAATTGGTTTTAGGGAGTGAAAATTAGATCGTTTGAATGAGTTTAAAACGCTGCAAATTATTAAGCAAAGGTTTATTGTTTCTGTATTAGATAACCCTTTTACGTAAATCCCTAGTCCATATTTATTAGACGTAGTCTGTGGTACATTCTAAACTCAGGGCCTCCATATCTCGTAATTGCATCGCTGATATTATAAAAAGTACACGATTTATATTTCAGCAAGGTTGATTTGAAAGAAATTAGTCACAAACTACGTTATTACCACAACCTACGACTGTTCTCACGCCCTACAAAAAAGAAAATTCCCCCAAAATTCCGTATCTTCAAAACTATACAGTAAAGTGTGTGTCCACTCCAGGGTGTGTCTAAGGACATGTTCAGGAATCGGAAGGGACCAAAAAAATTGGGAAAATCGAAGTTCAATTTTGATATTTTGTTTGCCCTCAAAATCACCTATAATTTTAGAATGAACAATATACCTGTCCCCAGTAGGCGGATGAACGTTTGGCAGACATTGACAGGAGTTGTGGCGCACATCATAGGAAGCACAGAAACCCCAAAATGTCCATCTAATTGATAAACTGCGCTATCCTCACCAACCGAATAGTTTAATTCCAGAAATTTGTTATACTGCCTCGTAGAATAGTGGCAATTGGATAATCCCATTTTCGTGCTCATCAATGGTTTGCCGCTAGTAAATAGAAGAACAAATCGTCGTCACTGAATGGTTGGGACGTAGTCGGTTTCGTTTCTGGACTCTTTAAATCTTTGCCGTGTTGAAATGAGAAGTTGCACGGGTATGAGGCAGAACGTGAAAGATCCGTGAATGTAGAGTAGGTAGGCACAACGGAACCGTTGTTTTCTCAGAAGGAAGTTCCGAGGCCGTTGTGCCTCAACTACTCCTATTTAGCATTTCCCCGTCCATGTGAAGCGGCCTACATACTCGTATAGTTTCAACGAAGCTGGGCACTTATCAGCCCCTTAGGTTGCCGTAGTGTTACAGTAGAAGCAGCCCATTGTGAAGGGGAGCTCTCCCCCCATCAAACTTTAACAGGACCGGTGGAGAACCATGTCACACAGGTTTGGGCAAGTCCACTTAGCGAGGGGCGACACGGCTAACTTTCTCGTCTGAAAACAAAGTTGAAACTATCCTAATTGTAACCGCCCCCTTCAAACCAACGATACTGGTTAATTTATGATTTGGTTACGAAGGACTTTAGGCACGTGATCGATACAACCCACGGAAGGTCGCATTCAACGAGGCCATGAATGGAACAACGAAACGTAGATTAAGTTAGATCTCCCTCTCCAATATTGATGAAGGACTGCAATCATCATAACATTCATTTTACCATCGGATGGCACTGCCAATTAAATGGAGGAAGGTTCTAATCACAGTTTCAGCGGACGCTTGGATTGCAAAATTCGTTTAAGCAGCAAACGGTATCTTTTATGAGGTGAAACCCAAAGTTAACGATACCCAGCACTAAACGCGGACTTGGGCTTTTTCGAGGAAATTTATGAATATATAGCATTTTAAAGTGTAATTCAACCTTCTCCAAGCCAAATTCAACCAACGAGTATATTCTCCAGGCATTCGAGAGAGGGCATCAGGTTGACCTGATCTTAACTGACTTTTCAAAAGCTTTCGACTGTTTGTCTCATCAAGTCGTTGTGGAGGTATTGAGATCCTTGGGTGTATTCGGGTGGCTTGATTGGATGGCGAGTTACCTGGCTGACCGAACTATAGGTTTGTTTTGACAAGAGGTTCAGAACCAGTTCAGAACCGAGCACGCCTCATTTTGGCTGTTTCGACACGCCAGAACTAATTCTGAAAAATCTCGAACCTCTTGGTTCGCTTAAAGAGTTCGGACAGGTGTCTAGAACCACTTAGAACTAGTTCAGTGGTTCGAAGATCAAGCTCCTCATTTGCCAGAACTTTTAGTCCGAAATATCAGTAGATTTATCACGTATCAACGGTTATCATCTATTCGCGCCCAAATACGGCCTACCTACACAGTTGAGGTTGTCAAAACAAACTTTGTTTCAAGTGCGAATTCCGAGGTTTACAACAGTTTCTAGTTCGTCATCAAGTTCGAGTGACGAGGACCACACCGTCATCAGTGAACCTGACTTCAGCTCGCCTGACGAAGAAGCAGTGGAGTACGTAATTAATCAACGGCTGCGCCAGAAAACGGAGAATTACCTGGTAACCCTGGAATTTATCGAGCATTTTAGAGTGAATCGGCGTGTGTTGTTAGGAATCGGAATATTATTATGTGTTACTGTTGCTGTTGCCTCTTTTTTTGGTCTCGATGTCTGACGGAACCATGTTGTCTTGTGTAATACGTTGGACGACTCAGTTGATTCATTTATTTTTGGTTCCAAACTAGTTCGGAACTTCTTTTCGGACAAGTAGAACGATTATTTGGAAAGTTCTCGATGGTTTGCCCGTATTATATTGTAGGTTCTGGTTCTAAATCCAACCTTTTCACCATTATTAGAGAAATGACAAAATATACGCACAAGCCCTAGCTGTAGTACCAAATGCTAGTCCACGATTAATAAAACAAAATGCAAACTTGAGCATTACAAAAAATACGCACAAGCCCTAGATGTAGTACCAAATGCTAGTCACGATTAATAAAACAAAATCATTTTTATTTGTCAAAACAAACCTAATGATTTTTCGGTTGATAATTTGAGGGACTGGAAACGTATGAAATTCATAAATCGGTAAATAAGCATACATACAAACGTTATGTTAATACGAATGGAAATAAAGAATCAATTACTTTTTTGTTTAAGCGAATTCACTTCATTCATTTCAGTTCAGAAAAATGTTTTGGCGAATTTTTGCCGACAAACTTTAAAACAGTTACTTGAATTATCAATTTTACGATACATTCAATTGAAATTCAAGTTCTCTAACCTGAATAATAGCAAAATCCTTCCTTTTTTTGCATTATTCCACAATCCGTTTTGTAGTTAATTTTTGTTATTTTTTCAAAATTGTCTACAGTTCACTTTTTTTCCGTTAATTTTGTTACAGTTCGATATTAACAAAATGGACGATTTTCAGGACTTGCAAGGATCCGGAAGAAAAAACTGAAATTCCAGTTCCTTGCAAGTAGATGAGGAATTTTTCGAATGAGAAATTTTTCAATTTGAGAAAAGGAAGCTGAAACAAATTTCTTCATGTGTGTCCTGAATATGAGACGTAGATCTCGATATTATGAATTATTTTATGAAATGTACTGTATAAATATTGCGGCACATACTATATTGGATTCGTAGTATACATCAGGGGTTAGGCTCGATTCAATCTTGTGTCTCTGTAAATATTTTTTAAAGAAACCATCTCACTTCCCGATTCGGGAGGCATTTTCCACGGGCAACGGAGAGCTATCAAGAAATAAAGTTAGCTGTTAAATGGAATATTTCGCTGTTTCCGTGTGTTGGCAATCTTACTCTATCGATTTTAATGTTATTTCCTCTCTTTGCAAATTAGACAAGGCCGAAACTTGTCCGGGTGAATCTTGGAATACCGGAATGAGAAACGGCTTACGAAATATTTTAATCCATTTGCATTCTGATTCTCGATATTTTCTTTTAATCGTCTTAGAAGAAAAACAAGTTTCTAACCCCTTCAACATTTGATGGTCTGTCAGGGGTCACGCGGAAAAACGTGGATGGATGGAAAAAATTAGGCTACCGCCTGAGACTTCCTATATCAATTTTTGGTTCAACGTGTCTATGCGAACAATCCTTTTCAAAAATGACACATGTCAAATCCAAATATCGAGCAAGCTTTCAGATGAACACTTAAAAACGCTGCAAATTCTTTTCACTGGGGTTTATTATTAAATTGGCTTGCGTTCATGATTTGAATTTATACTAAGCTTTGGAGTGTGCGTGTTTCACAGGTGATAGAGCGATTATTGAATTTCAGGAGGCACACAAATATGATCAACTGATCAATCCAAATAGGTATTTTGGTCGAGAACAGATTTACGTGCTCTATGCATATCTCCTGAAATTCAATAATCGCTCTATCACCTGTGAAACACGCACACTCCAAAGCTTAGTATAAATTCAAATCATGAACGCAAGCCAATTGAATAATAAACCCCAGTGAAAGAATTTGCAGCGTTTTTTTTTTTTTTAAATTTTTTTTAATGGTTATCAGAATACTTCAACCCGTGTATCAGCTACAAAGCCGTTTAGGAGTTCACTCCAGTACCCACAGTACTACATCACTACGTCACTAGGTTACTGATATCAAAACAAAAACAATAATAAACCAAAAGAACGCGAATGTTGGCACCATAAATCGGGCCATAGATCGGGAATGGTTTGACCTACGGACCTGGGGAAGGGCTCATTCGATTCCTCGTGGAGTTTTCTTCAAAAAAAAGCCTTGACTTTTTTGAGGTTTTTAGGGATTTTACAAAACTTTGACAACCCTTAAAGGGCACTTTAAATTAAGTGAGAGAGCTGGCTCAAGAATTGGGGCGTCGTCGGACCAACATGAATTTTCCCTGAAAATTTCAGCTTTTTTGCTTCAGCCGTTTGGGAGAAATCGTGCGTACGGCGTACAGCGGACGACGGAAAATTTTTTTATTGCAGATTTGGATTATAAACCCTTTGAAACGTAAACCATGAAATTTTCAGGGGGTTAGCAATTTTTTTTTTTTTCAAGAGCGATTAGAATGGTTTATTATTGAATAATAAACCAAAAATGTCATATTTAGATTCGGAAGTAAAACAAAAAATTCTCTTTGAATTCAAGAGTGGATTCGGTGAAGGCGTAACTGACAGTGAAACTCTCCATTTCGTGAAAATGATGTTTTGATTACTTTCCGTTTTCTTCATTGAACTGGGTTTGCAGACTTTATCGCTAGTGATTTAGATCTGTAAGATGAGTTATACTTCAGTCATGCAATCGGAAATCCTTACTTATTTATATAATAACAGTCGGAAGTGAAATGTAGGGAATCCTTCGACCAACAAGACCTCCGGCCAAGAGTTCCATATTACATAATGAGTCGGTCCGAACGAAATTCAACTCCTATCCGGGGAGCTGGGAAGGCGGAGGTACCGCCATATCCGCCGCACCAGTGTTCTCAACTTGCCCCATCACCTACCACATTGTCGAGAGATAGCCTGCCGATGAGTCACCGCAGAGCCTCGTCTCGTACCGGCGGCCAACGCCCAATCCACTCTCCCTGATAAACTCACAACACGGCGCGATAAAGTAAACAACTCATCATCCCCCCAGAATGTTACGTAAAACATTCCGAAAAGGTAGAGACATTTCATAATTTTAGCAAATACAGCTTGTTACCGACCACGGAACATTTCCTCGGGTTAATGTCATTAAGAAACGTAACGCACCTAATTCCACGTAAAGATGAAGAATTTAAAACACTCTTATCAAATCGGGCACCCCCAGGCAAAGTTACCTCTTATCTATAATATAAGTTTAATAGATATTACGGGTTTAATGCATGTTATCATTGAAATGTATTAATAGTGTCTGTTACGGTGAACCCAACTGATGGAGGCTGTATTTCAAATGAATGCGTACATGCTCAATGAACGAGTATGGAAATACATAATTCAATTCGTATTCGTCGATACAGTGAACAAATAAATACAGGTGTTGTTGAATAAAACCTTAGGGCGCTTCTGCCAAAGTGGAGGTTTCGCGGGAGGCCAACAATATCACAAAATATGCTGCTTTGCCACTACTATGACATGAAGTCAGTCAAGTTAACAAGGGTGTAAGAGCCGGCTAAAACGAAGGAGAGAACTGACTCCAGACTCTGTTAACCAAAAACGGGAAAATTGTATTTGGAGGGGAAATGAAGAAAATTTAGAGTGGGGAATGGTGGGGAGCAGATAGAGAGGGATAGTAGAAACCAATCAGGGGCGGGGTTACAACTACCCCGGGAAACCCCAGGGTGCTAGGGGGAAGACTACGGGTGACTGACCGTTTGGCAGAAAAAAGGGTGGCTTGGGAAAAACCAACGGCACAAAGCAGCTTGGGGAATTTGGAGTCCATTAAAGGCTTTAAATATTTTCACATAGGAACGGGATTAACGGACAATGAGGTAACCAACACCGGCGAGTATGGTCCCGTTACCTTTGGGCCTTAAATACGAGTCAAGTGTGGTTTTCAAGAGGTAATGACCCAAACACCGATACAAAACCATTTCAAATACATCTGAACAGTGTCGATCAAAGAAAAATCTCAATTATAGTAAAGGATCGCAACTTGATGAAACCAGATAAAAAGGAAAAACTTGAGAGTAAACGCAGGGAGTTTAGAGGATTTCAGTTTCCGCTACCATAAATGCTAACACAATTACTGCGTACAAGACCATCTGAAAATGTTCTAAATAAAAACGCTGAAAATTATTACAGGAAGTTTATTTTTTGAAGCCCCCACCCCCACCGAACTACAAAAATTACTTGAAAACGACACCCCACTTGCATAATTCAATTAAGACCTAGAAAAATCCGTTTTTAGGCATGTTTTGGACCAATTTTTGGTCAAACTCTTGAAACGTAATCCAACAACTTCTGAGGGGGTTAAACATTGGTTTCGTAGTCGATTACGCGGGTTAATTATTGAAAATTAAAAACCAAAAACGTAGCAACAAAGCGAGTTGTGATACTACGAAGAAACCTAAGAACACAATTGGTTTTCATTTGCTTCTTATGGCGTCAGCGGTTCAATAATGAGGCGGAGAGATTTACATACCGTTTCTTGAGACGTCCAGCTCGACGAGGTTCTCGAAGTTTTGGATGTCAGGCGGGAGCCGGTGGATCTCATTGTCGCTGAGACCCAACTTCCTCAGGCGGTGGAGACGGAAAAAATTCTGAAAAGAACAAGAAGGATCCATCAACACACGTCAGATATTTATAAAGATGCAAAAACGTTTAGCAACAATAATTCACAAAACATCAATCACATCAATTTTGTTATCTTGTAATTTTGGTTTATTATTCAATAATAAACCATTGTAATCGCTCTTGAAAAAAAAAATTCTAACCCCCCCCCCCCCCCTGAAAATTTCATGGTTTACATTTCAAAGGGTGTACAATCCAAATCTGCAATAAAAATGTTTCCGTCCGTCCGCTGTACGCCGGACGCACGATTTCTCCTAAACGGCTGGAGCAAAAAATCGCAACAGGTGTTTTTTTGATCGCCGTAACCTCGTGATGTAGTGAATGTGGATGCTGGAGTGAACTCCTAAAGGCGTTTATAGGCATATACGGGTTGAAGCATTCTGATATGCATGAAACGCTGCAAATTCTTTCATTGGGGTTTATGTTTCAATTGCATTTGATTGCAGGAGATATGCATATAGCACGTAAATCGGTTCTCAACCAAAATACCTATTTGGATTGATCAGTTGATCATATTTGTGTGCCTCCTGAAATTCAATAATCGCTCTATCACCTGTGAAACACGCACACTCCAGTGCAGAACCCCAGTGAAAGAATTTTCAGCGTTTTTTTTTAGAATTTTGATGTCAAAACACCCATTGGACGTTTCGCATTGCGCTGTGGCTAAGTGGTGTTTGGTTGACAATCAAGTGGGACCACCTGTTGCTGTTGATCTAAGTAGCTGATGATGACAATTGGAGGATTGAGGAAAACCCCCACTGAATAAACAGTTTTAAAAAAAACAACCTGCTAAATCAGAAACGAAAATCAGAACAGAAGTGGTGGGAGAGAGAGCGAGAGAGAGAGAGAGAGAGAGAGAGAGAGAGAGAGAGAGAGAGAGAGAGAGAGAGAGAGAGAGAGAGAGAGAGAGAGAGAGAGAGAGAGAGAGAGAGAGAGAGAGAGAGAGAGAGAGAGAGAGAGAGAGAAAACAGAGAGAAAGATACAAAAACATTTGAATTCCAAGAACACTATAGCCCGTCTGTAGGCAAGCCTGTGGCGACGGGCTAGAGTTGCTTTAATTTACTATGATATTCTTCTTCATAGATAGCTTTCTCTCAATAGCCTTAAATCTATAGACAGTTAACTAAATTCCAAATGGTAACTACACAAACTCTTCAATAGGTGATATAGAGAACGAAGAAACCCAGCTGACAGACGAGATTTGACTGTGCTACACATTTTCCCAAAAATTTAATCTTTTTTAAATGTGTAAGTGAAAACTGCAAATAAATAAGTACTGAAATATTATACTTCAAACTTCTTTAGTGAGGGACCTTTCTTAAATTACAATAGTCTTACGAATATAAATTTGGTCGTTAGTTTATTTTAAATATTTATTCAGTAGGAGCTTTCCACAATCTTCCAATTGTCATCATCGCTACCACAGAAATCGCTACATAGATCAACATCAACAATATCGTCAACCAAACACACTGACCATGTTGTAACATGGCAAATTTTAATGAATGATTTTTGTTGTTGTGTCAAAGAATCTTATTGGTGAAAAACCTTGGAAACCAAGCCAAGGAGGCACTTTTGAGCTTACAAAAAGATGCCTGAAGTTATTAAACGAGTGCGTTCGCCCTGTGTATCCAACCTGTAACTGAATGTATCAGCGGTATAGCGCAGTGTGGTGTAATCGAATAACCACAACTTGGGTTGGTTCTGACCTTGGCGGTGAATGGAGGCAGCTCAGATCTGTGGCGACAACTTGTTATTCCCAGACCACGGTACACAGTCGGGGGCTTCCGCCTTCAATTTACTTGCCAGACCCCCGGATACCTTCGTCGGGAGCGGGACGTAATTCAATTAGGCCTACGGGGGTTGAGCGGATGATTTAATTATAATATAACTGACAAACTCCGGGATGTAGGAGACTGCGTTTAAATCCCTGAAAACGCTGGGGGATGATACGATGAGTCCACGTCATACATACACCGACACTGACCAGATCAAGGAAAACCCGGGGTTTTCAGTAGAAAAAAAAAGTAGTTCATTTACACAAAATAAAGAGTTACGAACGTTGGATAGATTTCGACGGTGAAGCTATAGCAGCCCCAAAAACAGTCTGTCAGTCCCCAAATCAGGAAAACCGTGGCGCATTCTGCCAGACTAACAGCCAAGAATAGACTGTCAAGTGGTGATGCGACATCGACATCGATGGTTTGGAAACATCGATGTTTTTTACCGATGTACCAATCGATATTTCGAATATCTCTCTACTTGTTGGGGGAGAGCGGAGGGTAATATGTCAATTTTTGTCATTAATTTATGACGAATCCGATCCTTTTGAGATCTGGAATGAGAGTCAACACCACTACTCCACTTTATTAAAACTGGTCAAAATATCCTGACCATTCTCACCACCTCAGTGCCTTTCGAGAGATTGTTTTCTGCTTCAGGCGGTATCGTCAGAAGCAAGAGGAATCGGCTAAGCCGGGGAAAGGTTGACAAGCTCCTTTCCCTTCGATCATTGAACAAGAAGTATTAGGGCGAGTTTGTGTAAACTTGTTATAAACTTTGTATAAATGTATAAGTTGTTTTCTCAGATTTCGGCATGGAGGCATACAATCATAAAATGAAGATTAAAAAAAAACACAGGTTAGAAGATCACAAACCCCTCGAAGAGTCCTGCAACCCAGAGCCAATTTTGAAGGCTACAACCACAAGCAAAAAGCGATGAGACGTAAGGAGGGGGTTGATTGAATAAGGATTAATAATTACTATACACAGAATTTCAATAACTGTTACTAATTTTGATCGAATTTCAATCATTTTTTTGAAAGTACTGATGAAAAAATATTTAATAAGTTCCAGGATGTTGTACATTTTCATTCAAAACTTCCATCTGTTAATGAATGTTTTTAATAGCTTAAGACTATTGTTCTTTCCTAATTCCATGTTCATTGGTGACAACTGGACCTTCATCACTTGTCACTATTTTGGTTTATTATTCAATAAAAACCATTGTAATCGCTCTTGAAAAAAAAATTCTAATCCTCCCTGAAAATTTCATGGTTTACGTTTCAAAGGGTGGAGAATCCAAATCTGTAATAAAAAATTTTCCGTCCGTCCGCCGTACGCACGTTTTTTCCAAACGGCTGGAGCAAAAAATCTGAAATACAGGAAAAATCCATGTTGGCCCGAGAACGCCCCAATTCTTGAGCCAGTTCTCTCACTTAATTTAAAGAGCCCTTTAAGGGCTTTGGAGTGTGCGTGTTTCATAGGTGATAGAGCGATTATTGAATTTCAGGAGGCACACAAATATGATCAACTGATCAATACAAATAGGTATTTTGGTTGAGAACCGATTTAAGTGCTCTACGCATATCTCCTGAAATTCAACAATCGCTCTATCACCTGTGAAACAAGCACACTCCAAAGCGTAGTAGAAATTCAAATCATGAACGCAAGCCAATTGAATAATAAACCCCAGTGAAAGAATTTGCAGCGTTTTTTAAGGCAAAGTAGTTTGATTTTGGACATTTGATTTTGGCCCTCGTGTTTTCTAACATTCTAAAAACTCGTGGGAGTTTAAAAAAAATCAACTTTCAAGTTTGTAGAAACTTTTTTTTTTTTTTTTTTTGGAAAATTATTTTTTGGCAGATTTGAAAAAAGTGAGTTACCCCGTTTTTCACCTGTAGTCTTAATTCTTCAAATATTAGCCCTCTAGCAGATACAAAGCTGTTACCATAGTACTGCTAAACTGAGGGCATTGGTTGACTCTAACCTCCAGGATTATGAAATAACCTACTAATCGTTCAGGGCCAGTTTTAATTCCCGGCGGTTCACCTCCTGAAATTTCAGTTGAATTGAAGAACGTAAGTGCAATTGTATAATGTACTGAACACGCTCCTGTAGTATCCCATGACTTTGGATACGTTTGGAACGTTACGTACTTCATAGTGAACTAAACAAAGCGGAGGAGGAATGAGAGCACCGAACCGGAGAAAGGGTTTCCTAACCCATTTCACCGTTAGGAGCAAGAAGTAACGAACCTAGCCATTCAAGATAGCCGTGAGGTGATAAGGAACTTCGTGACAGGGAATAGGTATAAATCGAAGTAGACCGGTGTACCTACCAACTCGAGACTTAACTCCCTTCCTTCAAAGCAACATTAAAAATATGGTATCCGACGACTAATCATCCTTTCTAGGAAAATCGATACGATCACAGGCTAAAATACTGAATTTACAGAAGACCAATGACTCCGAATATATGTAGCATTTGAAAAGGTGATTTGAACTATAGAACGACGCCATGAAACCACTGGAATGTAAAACAAAACTTGAAAATTAATTTTTTTGCAACACTCCCTATTACTGCACAAATTTACTTTATATTTTTGACATTTATATGTCTTATAGGGTTTCCGAAACAATGGAGCCACTTTTTTTCAGTCCGATAAATAAGTGACGGAAGTTTTATATTGGTTTTTAATTACAACCAATCCGTAACTAAGTACATGTCATTCCGATATAATCTAAAAAGTTCCACAGTGTGCAGATCAGCTAAGTGGCTCCTGAATCTATATTTCACGCTACTTATCGTAATTAGCAGTAATTTAGTACACATGGTGAGCATCTTAAGATTTTGGTTTATTATTCAATAATAAACCATTGTAATCGCTCTTGAAAAAAAATTCTAACCGCCCCTGAAAATTTCATGGTTTACGTTTCAAAGGGTGTAGAATCCAAATCTGCAATAAACATTTTTCCGTCCGTCACGCCGTACGCACGATTTCTCCCAAACGGCTGGAGCAAAAGATCTGAAATTTTCAGGAAAAATCAATATTGGTCCGACAACGCCCAAATTCTTTAGCAAGCTCTCTCCCTTAATTTAAAGTGCCCTTTAAGGGTTGTTAAAGTTTTGTAAAATCCGTAAAAACCTCAAAAAAAGTCGAAGCGGCCTAAATTTGGACTCGTTTTGAAGAACTTTCCATGAGGAATCGAATGAGCCCTTCCCCAGGTTCGTAGCTCAAACCATTCCCGATATACGGCCCGATTTATGGTGCCAACATTCGCATTATTTTGGTTTATTATTGTTTTTGTGTTGATATCAGTAACCTAGTGACGTAGTGATGTAGTAATGTGGATACTGGAGTGAACTCCTAAAAGGCTTTGTAGCCGATACACGGTTTGAATCATTCTGATACGCATGAAACGCTGCAAATTCTTTCACTGGGGTTTATTATTCAATTGGCTTGCGTTCATGATTTGAATTTCTACTAAGCTTTGGAGTGTGTGTGTTTCGCAGGTGATAGAGTGATTATTGAATTTCAGGAGGCACACAAATATGACCAACTGAACAATCCAAATAGGTATTTTGGTTGAGAACAGTTTTACGTCTTCTATGCGTATCTCCTGATATTCAATGATCGCTCTATCACCTGTGAAACACGCACACTCCAAAGCTTAGTAGAAATTCAAATCATGAACGCAAGCCAATCGAATAATAAACCCCAGTGAAAGAATTTTCAGCGTTTTTTTTTTTTCGTGTTTTCAACTTTCAGTCACAAAAAAAGCCATAACGTCCTCATTTTTAACCAATCTCCAAATAAAAAACAAGTTTTCCAATGGGGAAACCGATTTTCCACCACACTGGCCAAGTAACGGTACAAAGTGTTAGTGTAAGAGAATTAGATTTCACAGGTGATTGAAAAAAAAAACAGTAATTTCCCGGGTTTGAAACATTTTTTACTTTAGGCTAATTTTTTAACCGTTAAACTTGAACAAAAGCCGTTGGGTTGTCATTAGGGGGATGAGGAATTTAATGCTCTATCCAACGGTATCCTCAGATTTGAGATTTGTTGGAAAATGAGGACGCTATGGCAGTTTTTGTGACAGAAAGTCGAAAACACGAAAAAAAGTCTAGCATTTAATTAATTTTAATATAATTTTCAACATTTTTATCAATTTTTTTTGGTACATTTAATGGAAATTCAAGTTCAATTTCAGCACACAATTGAACTTCCAATTTTAAATGACATATATCATTGTTGAACATTTTTTAAAATTAATATTTTGATTAAAAAAAATATAAATTGGACAATAGTAAGCCGATGTTGGTCATTTTTGTGATTTTTTGGTACAGTTTCTGGAATTTGACCAATTTAATAGACTTGAAAATTGTTGTCCAACAAACTCATATTTTCGTTAAGAATTAGATTTATTTTTTTTTTTTTTTTGTTTGCGGAAAAACGAAGTTTTTATCTTAATCCTATCGAGAGTTATCGTCTGGAATGATATATATACGTATATCATTTTCCAGTTGATTTAAACCTTTTTCCAAAAGAAATAAACCCTTTTCGAGAAAAATCAAACCTTGTCCCAATACAATTACGCTGTTTTCCAAAATAATTAAACCTTTTTCTCTCTAAAAAAAAAGGTAATAAGGTAATATTTAAAAATAAATTAACGATGTTACAAGCAGTGAAATAACAGCGGGCACGAAGTAGACACCACATCGAGCAAATGAAGTGCAAAACGTCATGGCTTCCACACAAATGTCCGTAACGTTTTTACACCACAGTCGCCGATGCTAATCCGGTGGAAAAAGCGTTTAATTATTTTGGAAATAAGTTCAACTTTATTGGAAAAAGGTTCAATTGTTTCGGAAAAGGGGTTAATTCAACTGAGAAATGCTATCATATAATAAATTTACGGATTGTATGTATTTTATAAAAATCCGTAAATTAATTGTACGCCGGAATATTACTAAGAAAAAGTTAATTTATAATCAACGCACTCTTTGACTCCTAAGCGCACAAATGCCAACATGAATCAACAAAATGTAGTACGATATTTTAAGAAAATTCGCTCTTACATGACTGGAATTGCATGACAGGAACTTTTTCCTGAATGATATTTCAGCAACAAATAGCTTTTCTGATTAGATCACAGATCTTGGACCGAGGAGTCCTGGGCTAGGAGGATGGATCTAGTGCAGCGGAAACAAAAAGCAAATGCCATTCACAATAATTGTGAATTATTCATCATGTTTGCCACATTATCTAACGTCAGGCTCACTTGCATCCTGGACATTTAGAGCGCGAAAACTCAACACGTTCGACTCAAATTAGTTCAGCTAGGCTTCGTTCTCCAATGCATTGCAAGCATGGTTTGACAGCAATCTCCTGACGCTTAACATTAGCAAAATCAAATATATTGAAGTGGGAGGAAGGGTAGGCGTAGATGGAAATTATGGACAAGGGATAATCAAAATCCATAATTACTGCAAGGACAAGGATTACCAATTGATAGAGGTACGAACCAAAAATACTTGGGAGTAATACTCGACCAAAATTTAAAATGGGATGTACATGTCGCATCGCTAGCAAGTAGAATGAAAAAGTTCATTTATGTATTTCATCGAATACGCAACGTGCTCCCTCAGGATAAATTTAAACTAATTTATGACACTATGGTTCAATCGGTCCGGCAGTATTCATGTTTGGGGCTCCGCACAGGATAATGTGTTAAGGAAGCTGACAATAGTGCAAAAGGCAAGCCTGAAGGTGCGTTTCAAACTCCCTCGTCGGTTTCCTTCTGGTGAACTGTTCAAGTACACAAAATCATTCCCCGCAAGGCAACTATAAGTAAAAATTTACTTTTCTTCTACCGTAAGTATCCCAGTATAATTTCTACGGAAGCTGAGTACTGTTATCCTACTAGGTATAAGCTAGAAGGTAATGTGTAAACCCGTGCCCATGTCTGTTGTTATCAACCAGAAACCCGATGTATGTCCTTTTTATCATTCACTGAAATATTCCCATGAATCTAAAAAAATTCCATTCAATTTTCTCGGCCGGTATACAAAAAACATATTTATAGTTTTCTGATTTCCAAAGGTCCAGAGGAGGTGGGAGTCACTGCTTGTCAGCCAATATGTAACCTAAGCAAGAAGTCTTCTTGGTTTATTATTCAATAATAAACCATTGTAATCGCTCTTGAAGAACAAAACTCTAACCCCCCCTGAAAATGTCATGGTTTACGTTTCAAAGGGTGTAGAACCCAAATCTGCAATCAAATTTTTCCGTCCGTCCGCCGTACGCACGATTTCTCCCAAACGGGAAGCAAAAAAGCTGAAATTTTCAGGAAAAATCCATGTTGGTCCGGCGACGACCCAATTCTTGAGCCAGCTTTCTCACTTAATTTAAAGTGCCCTTTAAGGGTTGTCAAAGTTTTGCAAAATCCCTAAAAACCTCAAAAAAAGTCAAGGCGGCCTAAATTTGTACTCTTTTTGAAAAACACTCCACGAGGAATCGAATGAGCCCCTCCCCAGGTCCGTAGGTCAAACCATTCCCGATCTATGGCCCGATTTATGGTGCCAACGTTCGCGTTATTTTGGTTTACGTAGTGATGCGGTAATGTGGATACTGGAGTGAACTCCTAAAAGGCTTCGTAGCCGATACAAGGGTTGAAGCATTCTGATAACCATAAAAAACGCTGCAAATTCTTTCACTGGGGTTTATTATTCAATTGGCTTGCGTTCATGATTTGAATTTCTACTAAGCTTTGGAGTGTGCGTGTTTCACAGGTGATAGAGCGATTATTGAATTTCAGGAGGTATGCATAGAGCACGTAAATCTGTTCTCAACCAAAATACCAATTTGGATTGATCAGTTGATCATATTTGTGTGCCTCCCGAAATTCAATAATCGCTCTATCACTTGTGAAACACGCACACTCCAAAACTTAGTATAAATTCAAATCATGGACGCAAACCAATTTAATAATAAACCCCAGTGAAATAATTTTTTTCATATTCTCTCTCTTTTCTCTCCCTAAGAAATATGCCCGTAAATATATTTAGTTTAATATGATAACAAATAGGAATATGTGATGTATAAATAATGTAATAAGTTGGAACAGAAAGAGTTGGAAGTAATCCTGATTATGTATTTTGTTCGAGCTAACAGCGATCCCCTGCAAACCACGGACTTAGGTCTAATACTGAAGCGTATATTGCCAGCAAATTTATTTTTTATTAATGTAATTCAAGGTATTTTTTATACTCTCATGTATGCATAGTAATGATTTTTATTTTTTAATTGCCAATTAATATTTCTCTCTCTCTCTCCCTCCCTCTCCCATCTTCAGTACAACCTCCGCGTTGCTACTCACAGTCATATTGACCTTTTTTATAAAATTTCAACACGAGTCCTCTTAAGGATTGAGAATGGAACGTATGCCTAATTCAATTATCCGCATGGCATGTTTGTATATTGAACACTGACGTATTCAACTGTTATCTACCAGCTAAAAACAGCCGGAATGCGAAATAAGAGGCTTTGCAAAGATCGCTGAGAATATGTAATGACGAGGAATGAGCGTCGGAATAGTTCAATATTAAATCTCAATGTAGGGATTCTAGGGAGCACACTAACGAACTGCCACGAAAAATGATGTCAACTTGAACATTATGGTGTCTACGTATTGGAAAATGAAGACAGCAACACGTCTGCGAATTACCTAGAAGAAAAAAAACCGTTCCACCTAACACATGCCAGGTATTGTACGTCCTTATAAGCGTGAAATACAAATAGGAGCTGCAGAAATCTGTACTAGCTCATAAATCAAACGTTTTTCTTCCACAATCAACATACATTTGTACCACTGTTGTGTGGCGGAACCGTTCGATAGTCGATACCTGATTGTTTACATCAAAATTCAAATATTGGGTAGGATGTTTTGAAGGAATAGGTACTTTTGAATAGAGTTCATTTTAACCCATTACTGCCCAGCGTTGCATATATGTAACGCGGAAAATCTCGTCTTGGGGAGCCTGTTCCGACCTGTACAGACATGAAAAAGTTTGTTCAGCGACTGGATCTCAAAGAGGAGAGCCGTCAGTTCATTTCCAACTATCGGAGTGGCAATACCGTTCTTCATTTAATGTTTATTTTCATTTTACAAGTGTCGTCTCTTCCCGATTTCGAGAATTCCTGACCTAATGGACAAAAGGTAAGTACAATCGTTTGAATTATTTTTGAAATGGGATTAATGATGCTTTACTTCAGGGGTGCTCAAACTTAAACTGCTGGCGATGTACCTCAATATTTTTAGGCTACTTACGATCGACTCTGAGAGGCTGCAAGTACGTGTGATCCAGGGTTGTCGTACATACACGATACACCCTACATACCTAGGTATTAGATATTAGCTTTCCGCGCAATTAACATTATTTTAGTCAAGGTTTGGCTAAGGTTTACTCAAGTTCTTCTCTACAATATCAATGAAAAAACCTCTGCCAAGTGGGTGTGGCACATAGCTTCCTCGTATCCATAACATGACTGTATAGATCATTGAAAATTATTATTGACTAAAGAACTTCGTTCAATTAGGCGAAGTAAATGTTGAATTAGGGTAAATTGATTGTTATGCAGGAGCATAACTTGGGAAAATAAAGGTAGGCATGTTCAACTATTGAACAAACTATAAAATATACCTAATAAGTCCGAACAATCCCTGAAAATTTCATCGAAATCGGTCAAGAACTCCCGGTGTTATGCTTGTGGCAAGGATTTCACGTTTGCGCATGCGCAGAGGCTACTATTGATCCGGGGTCATGAAACTCATAGGGGACCATCTACACATCAAACCGAACAATCCCTGAAAATTTCATCGAAATTGGTCAAGAACTCCCGGAGTTATCCGGCGCGTAACAAGGATTTCAGAGTTAACGTTTGCGCATGCGCAGAGGCTATTACGATACTGATCCGGAGGTCATGAAACCTATAGGGGACCATCTACACCCCAACCTGCACAATCCCTGAAAATTTCATCAAAATCGGACAATAACTTCGTGTAGTTTTGCCCGTAACAAGGATTTGCTGACAGACAGACAGACACGGAACCAAAATTGTTCAGAAAGGTCTAAAACGCAAAATGCGAGTGGAATTTTTGATTTTGGAGACAAAAAAATTTTCACTTTCCGAAAGTGAAAACAATGCTTCCGCTACTTTAGTAGACTCGGAAGCAAAACTCCTAGTTATTCAAAATTGCGAGTTTATTCGTTGTTAGAAAACAAAAGAGTTACATATGGAGTTAAACTTAACTAAGGAGCGACTTTGGATGTTGAAGCGTGGCACTGCATATCCTCAGCATACTTTTCATAAGATGGCGAGTAACCACTGAGTGCTAATCGCAAGCATGATGACATATGATCGTCAGTTAGTCGATTGCGATATTTTGACTTAATTATCTTCATTTCAGAAAATGCAGACTCGCACAAGTAAGTTGACTCAAACATTGCCGTCAGTTGAAGGGCGATTTGTCTTAGATTCGGATATTTATCTTCAGATATAAAACTCCAGAAATTTGTATCAGATGCTGTACTTTTGAGAAGTATATTTGATATAATCTGGTCCAACTCATTTTCAACAGAACATGAGTTCATATTAAACTGACTTGCTACTTCAGGAGCTAATTCCTCAATGTGTTTACATGAAAAAGGATAACTCATACTACAATATTTACTGCAATCATAAAAACGCATTTCGAATCGTCCCAAAATATTTGATAATTCATCATCATACGTATCAAAATTCAACTGAGGAATCCTTGCTTTCAAAGACGGAAAATGTTTCAGATTATTATCAGTTTATCTATCATAAGTTGCAATTTACTTTTGCCGCAAGCAGTGTTATTACATAATTAATTTTTCAGTTTAATTACCTACTTATTAAAAAATGTTTTCTTCTCGAGATCTACTCAAAAAGCACTCGCGATCGACCGTTTGAGCACCCCTGCTTTACTTTATTCTCAGATACCTGCATGATATTTTAAGGTCTTTTGGAATTTTTTTTCCCCGTCATTCATATTGTTTTCACCGTCGCCTGAAATGTGTTGCATATTTGCAACGCTGGGCAGTTTCCCGACCCAACTCCTATCACTCGGATTTTCGATTTTTTCAGAGCTCTTTCTCAGCTTTTTGGCCTTGGAATATCTGTTCAAGAGGCTATTGATATTTTATCGGCTGACGAGGATAACAGGTATGAGAATTCACTTTATATCACCAAGCCGCGAAAGATTTGTCAGATGAGGGTGAAGGGGGAATCCTCGACAATTTGAACAGAAATCAGACCCTCGCTGAAGCTGAAATCGTCTTACGAGATCTAAGTGATGACGATGTTTCTAGAACCTCCCTTTCTCCTGAAAACTCGACCCCATCTTCCAGTTTTGTCCCCAAAAAATCACATGAAAAGAGTTCAAAAATTCAGAAAGCACCCAAGGCAAAAATTCGAACGGTGAAAAATGAAGGGAACGGCCACGCTGAGAGACAACAAATTGCCCAATGATTGTCACCTACCCTCAAAACAATTTTTGTAGAAGTTGAATCGTAGGCATAACGAATCTGCTATCAGCAGGAACTATGGTGCGATTGTTTGCAAATGGAAGGACGATTCTGTGGTTTCTGTCGCCTCAAATTCTTATGGAACTCAGCCAATCTCTATGGTGAAGAGATATACAGCACACTGGAAGGAGCACATTCAAGCTCCTCTAACCTTTATTATTCAAGAATATAATATACACATGTATGGAACTGACGTCATGAATCATGAACCTGTGAGAACTGCTATCGTATCAAAATTCGCAATAAAAAATGGTACTGGTATTTTGAAGTTCTAAAATATATCACATTGGATCCATAAGATTTATGATGTAGTAATTTATTCATTTTTGGTGGAAATATGGGAATAAATAAAGTGGCCAACAAAAATATCGTTGAAGCAACTTCATTTCGCGACTGCCCAGCGTTGCATTTACGCAACGGGGGCTGCAGCCCTCCCTATGATGTCAGAAGGCAAGGTAACGTGTTATTTTAAATTGGGAGGCATGAAAATGAAGAATTCTGGAGGAATTTTGAAACATTTCTCAAAAAATGGATTTCTGGGTAGAAATGGGTTTAGTAAATAATGGAGATCACCAAGTGAATAAAAGGGGAAAGCGGATTCTTTACATTGAAAATGCTTAGAGCGAAGTTAAACGAGACTTGATTGATATGTAACAAGGGTTCAAGGTAGGTACTTTTCCCCAGTTATGTACCAATCTCAAAGGTTTAGCTTATGATTAAAAAACTCGATTCGCGAAGGTGATTCTCATTGAATAGAGTAGTTTTTCGTTGAACCGACCCTACTTTTGTCAGGAAAGCCTACAAAATTAACACGAAATCGAGAATTATGGCGTCTAGAACTTTTGGCATCGTAACCTGCTTAGAGAGAAGTTGGTTGGAAGTTAAATGAAGTTGAATGAGGCTTGATTGATATGTGTTTATAAGTAAGTAGGTACTCTTTCCACGTTTTGTCATTATCGAAGATTTAACTAATGGTTGAAAACTCGATTTGCAACGGTCATTTTCATTGGATAGAGAAGGTTTTGGTTGCTTTATTTCGTTATCAAAATCCTGTAAAATCTGGAATCGAAAATTATGGACCAGAGAACAATGAAATAACCATGTTCCACGTTAGGACTCACTAACATGGTATTTAGGTGTAGTAAAGTTGAGGTTACATTAATAAGTTGAACCTATGAGAGCTTGGACGTTTTTGTAGGGGTTAGAAGCGATTCAGATTCCTAGGTTCGTTATAACTTGACCACTGTTACATACTACATTAGTGCGACTGGATTTTACCAACTTGATGGAGGAAGTGTGTAAAACAAAACAAAATGATCGATGTATTTATAAACTCAGGGAGAGTGCATTAGTACGGATCTTATGATTCAGTTCGGGTGGTCTATTGTGCAGTGATTTAGGGATACGTCGTATGTAAACCAGGTTGTACCTGGATGTTATGCATGTATGCGCCTATCTGGAAGGAGATGAATGTTCATGTATGAGGGTCATTACCGATCCATGAATGCCAAATGCCTTCTAAACGGTACAGGGAAGCTAATGAGTAACCTAACCTACAAAGTGTCGATGGACCGGAGAAAAACTCCCCGATTCCGTCGAAGGGAAAGAGGAACGACGTTGTGTAATGTTTACGCTACTCGTCAGAATTCACCGAGAGGAGTCGAAACTTACTTTCGGGAGGTCTCTGATGTGGTTGGCGTCGAGCAGGAGTTCCTCGAGACTCCTCGAATACCGTAATATGTCCTCCGGAACGTTGGGCAAGGAGCAGTGCCTCTTGTCCACATATTCAACCTGTCGATTACATCCCTTGAAGATCGGAATGCAGCGGAACATTGTGTTGAAACGCGGCACTTCCCCGGGGCGGGTTTTTGGTCCCTTCTCACAAGCGTATACACCAAATCAGCGCGCACAACACCACATCACACGCGTACACCGTGGAAAGCGAGGAAATTAACGCGGAAATCAAAAACTCAAAAGAAAAAACGACGCCCGGTTGGGGGGGAAATACCACGGAAATGAGGGCTTTAGGCTGACGGACGGTTCACCTCGAAGCTTACAACTACACCCATTTTTCGACTGCACGACTGTGTGTTGTTTTGCCTTGGCGACCGCGGGAGGTCGGGAGTGGAGCGTGGCGGTGACGTCACCCTCGGCCCTCCCACTCCTCCTCGCCCATCGAGGTCGTCCTCTCCTCCTCCCCCTCGTTGGGGCGTTCACCGAACATTCACTGCCATCTATCGAGCGACCTGTCAACTAACATTATCCCGCCCTCAGGAAACTCTGTACACTATGTACCTACTCTGTACACCTACTAGTACCTACTAGTTTTTTTGTTGTTCTAAATGTCTCCCTCATAATTTTTTTTTAAATTAAATTTATTGCAACAATCTTGTGCGTAGCACTATAATGTAGGAAATCTACGTCGTATAGCATGCAATTGCAATCTATGCAAACCTTGGGATATTGTCAACCGTGGATATTGGGCGACTGTAATTTTCGAAATCAGCTTCTTGAAAAATGGGTACCTTTGGATATTTCAAAAATTCCTCCAGGTAAAGAATATCATCCCCACTCTTTGGCTTTAAGCCAAATCAAGATGTGAGCTTCATGTTGCGGTAGGAAAGGTAACCATGCGCTTGGGAGATTTGAAGAATTAGGGCCGGTTGTACAAACTCGGAATAAAGTATAGACAAGATTTATCTAACGAATAACGAAAAAATGGGTTGTACAAACTCCGAATAGAGGTTATTCCGAGTTTATTCCATAGATAAGCTAACCCGCTATTTCAGCTCGGTATACCGCCTTAACCACGTAGATAACGACAAACATGGCGGATCCAACCACCTTCAGTTCCGACAGCGACGACGAAGTTCTTTTCAACTCAATTCTCGCATTTCGTAGGCGAAAAGTGTATAGAAAGAGAACTAATTTTATAGATGAAATGTGTGATATTGATTTCTTCAAGAGATTTCGATTGAAGAAAGAAACAGTGAGGCTTGTGCTTGATTGCATCCGCACCGACTTGGAATACGTCAGCAACAGGTACGTACGAATTCTCATAAAACATTATTATTATACGTAAACCATTATTTTTATGTATCACCATAGTTAGGAAATAAATATATAAATATAGCGCAAAAGAACCTCTTCATAAATTCATCAGGTATCTAGTCAATTTCTCCAAAAACGTTATCAAGTGTCACTTGAATAGGCAGAGAACCTACAGAATTTCAAGTACTACGTCTACACCTACGTGTATTTGAAGTTCTCCATGTTGTTTTCGCTATCCATACTTTAGACTTCTTCCATGGAACTTACCTATCTTCACCTGAATCCATGTTCCTATCAACGTTTTGCCTATTTCGGACTATTATATAGTCATATTATGAGGAAGGCCTTGACAGATACAGAACGACTAACAAAGCTGCTGGAGGCACTGGAGAGTGCTCCAATCTAAGTTAGAGGAGAGAAAAACAAGTTAGGCAATGACAGCATAGCAATATTAGAATGGGTACATGAAAAGAAGAAAACAGCAACAGTGACTACATAGCCAAAGCTACGGTCAAGAAAAAGAAATACCAACCAACCGTTTTGGCGCGTCCTGTTAACCGCGGTGTACAAGGCGGGTTTTTCTCTTCAACGTTTCTTCCAGGTTTCTATATTTTCTTCGATCAATTTCTCTTCATCCTTACTGCTAGAGGAGGAGTGCTACCACAGAGTACCAGATATAATAGAGTGCTACATCGTCAATCTACTCGTGGTGAGTGTAGACGGAGTTTTAGTGACTGGACGTTCCAAATGCGAACGACATTTTTGCGACCATTCTTAGTTTCCACAATTTTAATTTAATTTTGATTTAGTTTTCAGGGAATGCCCTAGTCAGTTGTAGGCATTTTTCTACAAATCAGCGCTCTCCGGTAAATTACGGCCATTTCGCTTGCTGGTGCATGCACTAGGACTACATCTTCAAGACAAGTGGTAAGCATCAATAGTCTAACGTATTTTCCTATTTTGCACAAGTGAAGCCGGGTTTACACTATATAGCTGGAGAGCTATATAGCATAGCTGTAAAAAAAGAAGCTTACATAGCTCCTTCAGCTACATATAGCTCTGCTATAAGTAAATTTTTGATGCTAATTTCGTGTAGCAGAGCTATACAGTATACAGCTGTTCAGTTCCTAGCCATATGCCGAAGAAGAAGGTAGTTCTTGCAGCAGCCGCTGCTTTAGCCGCAGCTACTGTGATATTTTCAACACAAAAAAGAGAAAGAAGATATTGGATCAAGCCCTCACTGAAGGCTAGGAAACGATAGTGGTAGTGACCTTTTGAAAGACCTTAACGAGGATGATATAGACAACTTGAGTTATGAAGTTCGTTGTGATGGAAGTTTTGAAAACTTTCTCCGTATGACAAGTGGTGATTTCGAACATTTGCTTATTGCAATTGGACAAACGAAAACAAACAAATATGCGACATCAAAGGTCCCGCGGCGGCAATTAGGGAGGGGGTAGCTACATGTAGCTCTGCTACAAACAAAAATGCACGTGTAGCAGAGCTTGATAAAGCTCAGATTTCCTTTGATGTTTACCGAAACTTTTGGATAGCACGATATCTGCTATAAAGCAGAGAAAATAGGGTTAAATTTGCTATATAGCAAATCTCCAGTGTCACTTTTTGAACTTGTAGCCGAGCTATATAGCTCTGCTACATAGTGTAAACCCAGCTTTAGGTAGACGTTGCAGCATACATAAGGCGTCCATTTTTTCTGAAATCGAGTTTTTGCGTTCTTGAAGGTTTTGGTAGCGAGAAATCCGATGGTGTTTCCACGAAAAAGTTGACAGCTCCAATGGGAAAAGAGGGTACGAAGTGGCTAAGTAGTCCTAGGCTAAAGCATGTGCCATGCTAAAATCGACCTTTTCCATCCATTTGTTCGACTCCCTACATTTCAACTCAAGAAGAAGCTGCGGAAAACCCTATAGACATTGCAAATGCGGGCTTCGTTCATGTTCAACCCTCTTTAACCCAAGCAATCAAATTTCTGAGTAACCCTATAACTTTTATGTTTTTTTTTTTCGTTTTTTATGCCTCCCATATACTCAAAGTAATTTTTGAAAAATTCTATGGCTGAAGTTCAGAATAGGAGGCCCCTTCTGATAAGAACAATACGTCGGTGTGTACTAGGATCATAATATCGATACCACTGCCATGTCATATTGCTTTGCACAATCACCTTCGAGTAGCTGAAAGCTGAAGGGAACTTTCCCGCTTCTATTAACCTTTCGTTCTTGAACCAGCACAACTGTCAACCTTGTATTTGTCCAACTGATCTATAATTTACTGGAAGGATTGATGTAGGATATTTTTTTGCTTTTGAGGTGCGAGCATCCAGACCAGCAAACTAGACAGAACACACATCGTGAGTCAAATTATGCACGAATTGAGCCTAACTAAGGCTACTGTTGCCTATAGACGTAGTTTTTTTTAGACAGGTTTGTGTGGATTTGTTGGCGAGTGATACGGACATGGTTGGAGAAAATAAGATTGTTGAGATAGATGAGAGCAATTGTAGATGTCAGCCTAGATGTTTTTTTTTCCCTTCCAGACGCGTAACCTACGTATTTCACCATGTTCATTTCCCGCTACTTAAAAGTTCGTTATTTTCCGCCATATTCAACAGTTGCAGTTTGAAGAGGTAACGCGTATCATCGATTTATACAGGGTGTACAGCGTATGATCCGAAAATCTTCGCACACGTATTCTACAACTAGTTTCCAACAAAAAGTTGAGATAGAGATGAGTTATTTCACTTTTAAGATAAAACGGCCGTAACTCCGGCGTTTTAGTATTTCATCTAAGTATGCCGTTGGAAAGAGCATAAAATTATCTATCTTCTCAGTCTTTCAGGAACTAAAGAGTAAAAATGAGCCTGAAAAGTAAATTTTGTCCCTCATTAGTCTCTCTTAATTTTAATGATACGTTTGAGCCTGTAAGCTTTAAAAATGCGCAAAAGTCAGCTTTCCAATGGTATATTTAATTTTTAGGTTTTAGAGGGAACTTTTTTGAGGAAATTGAGATTTTATGCAAAAAACGTGTATTTTCAAGCACATTTGATGTGATCGAACGGGTGTGTGGTTCTACCTTTGACCGTTAATCACATTATCATACTCAACATTTTGCTCGTGACGATGTTTCTATCAAAGATAAGAAGAGGAAATCATAACAAACAACGGGATCAAACCTCACGATATCAGCAAGAACGGGAGACATTTAACAGTTATTTTCCGCTCTCACATTTTTTAAAGTTGACAGTCTCTGAAGAGGTTGGAAACTAGTTGTAGAAACGTATCATCGATTTATATATCGAAAGCGTGGATCGATATATAGACATCGGGTTATCAGGAAGGGCCCCTTATTCTGAACTTCTACCGCATCTGCCGTGCTAAAATCGACCTTTTTCATCCATTAGTTCAACTCTCTACGTTTCAACTCGAGAAGAAGCTGTGGAAGAGTGGAAAACCCTATAGACATTGCAAATGCGGGCTTCGTTTATGTTTAAAAAAACTAAAAACTGTGTAGAATGTATTTATTGCAATGAAATCGTGTCATAATCATGTTTGTGCATGACCCTAAAAAATAATTAAAAATGGTTTTCATTATTTTTGTTTCAACGAACTCCCAATCATGTTCTTTTCTTTGTTAAGATGATTTTGTGACAGTAGCGTTTTGTTGTTTTTAAGCAAACACTCTCTCATTCACCCGTGAAAAAACGGAGTTCAAAGATCGCAGTGAATTCTCGCTGCATTTTCAGGATGAGGCACACGCCTCATCCTCATCTGATGAGGATGACGATGACGACGACATCTTGTTCGACAATCAATGGAAATTGGAAATTAGGTCGATATAACTGTTCACTTTGCAAGCGAACATTCACTCGAAAAGATAGGCTAGAATTGCACAAATGTAAAATAGTCCAAGAGTGCACACCTTCTGAAAAACTGTGTATCCTAGGTGGTAAGCGTGAATGTTTTATATGTGTTGTAAGTAAGTTTAATTTAGCGAGACATTTAAAGTTGGTGCATTGTGTTCAAGACCTTAGTACCAATAGAACGGATGTTGCATTAAGACAAATAATGCCTTCAACGTTAAAACGTGCGATAGCACAAACCAGTCCTACCCCCACTACTAGCAAATCATATCGAATGTGTTCCGGTTCCGCAAACAACGCACAACTAATTGTTAGACTGACCGGCATTGCAGTGGATGTTTATCTTAAAAATATTCACCCTAAAGAATTGAACATACCCGAAGCTTTTTTAACATGGCAAATGAACAACACTTATAACTCTAGTGAATGATTATATAGACCGCTGGCAGTGCATCAAGATTAATGTGCTATTAGAATGCATTTTTGTAAGAAAACGGTTGGGCACGATGCGAATTTTAAAACTAAAACATGCGCTCTATTCCAATTGAATGATATAGAAAGCTATATTTTGGAGTTATGAAACAATTGCTGCTTGAATCGATTCATTTGAGAGTAAAGGTTCAGGCTGGCAACTACAAACTGGATGTTTTAATGGTTCGAATGACAAAATATAGCCCATTGAAAGGACGAAGTTACATACCACTACCGAAAGCCATTTCCTCTACTAACTCGGTTATCAATATTAAAAATCAAGACGAGTTATGCTTCAAATATTGTCTTTTGAGTTCCTTGCTTGCCCAAATCACTTCGGCTCCTTGCTTTGGAACGTATCCCATTCAATACAAATCTAGTTCTCTCCTTCAATTTTGATCAAATTTCATTTCCAACAGACATCAAAGCCGTGGAACGTTTTGAAAAACAAAATAATGTCACTATCAATTTGTATGGTTTGGATTATCAGTGCGATGTGTATCCACTCCGCATTTCTGAAAGCGCTAGTTCCAACGATAATTATCGGATTTTATTCTCTTTTCTTGTGATATTCTGTGATATTCGGAAGACCTCAAGAATTAAAAGTCATTGGAGAAACTTCTCTGCTGTCCCCTTCTGGATTTTAAATGAGACCTCAACAAAGACATTTGAAAAGTCCCCATAGCGGGACCTTTTCGAAAATCATATTCAATTTCAGCGAACCTGGGAACACAGAAGTCCTTACCTTATTCGACTTGGCGCGAAAAATCAAATTTCAACCCCTAGGAGGGGGTGATTAAGGGAAGAAGAGGTGTCTACGGACTCTTGGAAGTTCAAATTCGATCTCAGGAACCCCAAAAACATAGAAATCCATACCCCACTTGACTTGGCGTGAGAACTCAAATTTCAACCCCTAGGGGGGGGGGGGGGGCTGATTGAGGGGGAGGTAGTTTTTCCAAAATCAGTTGAAATCTGTTACAAAACACTCTGCTGTACTTGAACACGGACACGATTCTCCCGTGCGAGGTGTATGAACTTTTTCGAAACGTAAGCTTTAAACACTATGGGCTTGAACCTGCTTGGAGCTTTACTCTACCAGGATTTGCATGCTTAAAGTGACTAGAATACGTCTTTGTTCGTTGACTGATTTTCGAGACTTGTTGCAATGTATTGAATCTGGAATTCGAGGTGGAATTACTTCATGTTTTTGCAAATAATCCATACATCGAAACTTATAATCCTGCTATGGAACACACTTTTTTACTCTATGCAGACATATATATTTTTTTGCTATGGAATCATTGGAACCATTGCCATTAGATGAATTTGGATGGTTAGAACCAGAACAATACTTCTATCCACTGTCAGCAAATATCAATGGCGAATTTGGCTATATTTCAGACGTTGATGCATTATATCCGTCCAGCTTGCACCAAAAACACAATGACTTTACATAGCTCCCACGACGAAAACGTCCTCCTGGATCCTCCTCCAAGGTAGAGACTGATTTTAGACTTAAACGACAAAAACGTTGTTCATTTTGTCATATTAAAACAGGCTATTGCAGCAGGGCTAATTCTGAAGAAAATACACCGCGTCATTTCTTCAAAGTAGATGGCTATATAGAATTTAATACAACACTTTGGAAAAATGCAACTAGTGGTTTTGGAAAAGATTATTATAAACTTAGGCACAATGCTGTGTTTGGTAAAACAATGGAATGTGTGTGGAATCGATTGGACATTAGACTAGTTACTAAAGAGGCAAAATTACTTGAATGAGTTAAACGACCCACATTCAAGGAAAGAATAATTTATGGTGAGATCTGGGTAGCAGTTTGTTTGCAGCGAGAAACAATTCTTTGCAACAAGCCCATCTAGGTTGGATTCTCCGTGCTTGAATTGTCTAAAGCTCTGGTGTATGATATTCACTATAATAACTTGCTAAAGAAATATGGGCCTGACTCGCTCATACTATGGTGTCAGGATACTGATTCTTTCATCTGGGAAATTAAAACGCATGATTTATGCGAGGACTTGAGCACAATGTACAATCTTTTCGACCTTAGCGACTATCCATCCCCTAGATCAGGGGTCTCCAAACTATTTGCCCAAAGGGCCAAATCATAATGTGGAGGTGGTGGGGTCGGGCCAATAGCGGGTACGGGGGCTTCCGCCGGAAAATTTTAAAAATTAGACACTTGAAAACAGTGTTTTTAAGCACTCCTAGACGAATTTGACAAATTAAAAATTAGGCCCAGTATAGGAAACAAAACTTATTTGTATTATATTTTGTATTAATTTATTTAAAATTATTTACATTTCAAGAAAATATATTTGGAAAACCAATGTGATGTGTGCAATTGTTTTGTTCTTAAAAGGTCTTTCCACTTATTTGAGAGAAATATATTTTGTATTTATTTATTTAAAATTATTACATTCAAAAAATATTTTAGGAAAACCAATCTAATGTGATGTGTGCAATCGTTTTTTGCTTACAATGTCTTTCGACTTAGGATCATACTTTGTTGTTCCAATCGTGAGCTAATTTTCAAAGTGTTTTTCTGAAAGCATTGCTCGATATTTGGATTTGACATGTGTCATTTTTGAGAGGGTTCGTTCGCGTAGACACGTTGAACCAAAAATTGATATAATTTGTCTCGCAAAACTCTTGATTCCCTTGAAGGCATCACGTTCTGGCGGTAGCCTAATTTTTTCCATCCATCCGAGGGCCGATGTTTGGTGACCCCTGCCTAGATCATGAATGTTATTCCACACTTGATTTTGCTCTAAGACCAAAATTGTATGCTTACAGTTATAGAGATGTCACTAAAAAGAAAGCGAAAGGGGTGCTAAAATCAGCCATAAAAAATGAATTAACGAGCATTACAAACGTTGTTCGTATTCTAAAGAGGATATATATAGTATTGACACGTAAGTTAAACTTTTGACAAACATATTTAAACTTTTAACGGATAAATTTAAGCCTTTGACAAATGGACTTCTACTTTGGACAAATAGATTTCAACTATTTATACATATTAGCGATTTCAGGGCTGCGTTCTTGCTATTCACACAATGCTGATCGTGGATAATGCTCAAATTCATAGGGCTACTGAAGGGTTTCTGCGTTCATCTCAAATTAAAATTACTTTCTTACCACCGTATTCTCCAATGTTAAACCCATCTGAGAAAGCATTCTCGAAGACCAAGAACAAAGCCAGAGACGTTTTGGGCGGTGAAGAGGAACACCAACTGGTGGACGTTATATTGCAAAGTGTACCCTCCTTAACCTACTCAACACGGGACCAAAAACATTAGCCCCAGACGGGAAAAATTTTGTTAAGGGGGAATTCTACGTAGCAGGGCACCGCCCGGTGCCTTCAGTGAGCGGGGAAAATCCGCTTGGCACCGGTGCGGTGCCATCTGCGTTGAGTTGGTTAACTCAAAACTTAATTCTTTAAATTAATTTAACCCGTTGAATGTGTGATTTGGTTCATTTTCTTTCTTCGTTCCGCTTGAAGTTGAAGTCCATTTGTCAACGGTTTAAATTTATCTGTCAAAAGTTTAAATATGTCTGTCAAAAGTTTATCTGAATGTGTCAATATTATATATCAAATTTCTTTGAATTCAATAAAAAAAAAACTCATAGAGTTTCCACAGTGAAATACGCAAAAAAATCGCTTTCTTTTGACAATGACAAACGCTTTATTTTAGCTAATAAGTTGAACACATTGGCGCATGGACATGAGAAGTTGAAAGAGGGGGCTTTTCCACCACCACTTCATTCTAGCGCAACTTAGCGATTTTATACTTTTATACTCGTTTTATTCTCTGCATTGGTGCAATGCAGTCTCACTTGGTGTCGACATAAGCACTGAATAAAGTACGCTAAAAAATGATTGAGATTGGATTCGCTCCAACCACTCGCCAAGTCACCATCACATTGCGCTCACAGAAAACGAAGTATGGCGGCATTGCTCCAACTCACATGGAATTCCATACATTTTCGCAGGATGTGATTGTCAAACTACACTAGAAACGCTAAGGTAACGGTACCGGTAGTGGCCACAGTTAAGAATTTTTTTCTTTAGTTTTGACAATTGTGGGCCAACAGTTGTACTGACTTTCTTCAGGACTCATTTAGAATATAGCCCGACTCTTCCCTAACATATCCATCGCCTAAAACTATCAAAAGAACAATTTTTTATATTTTTTATTAATTTTTTCTCACACCTTTATTTTGATCTAGTAGTGGCCACATCAAATTACGAAATTTCCAGTAGTGGCCACGTGCATGTCTCATTAGTGGCCACTTGACATTTTGCCCTCCTTACGTGTTTAATATCATTAAATTCAATACCAGATGAACAAAATTGATTCTATCCAGTAGAAGCTCTAGGATACAGCCCAACAAACGAGGAAACTAGGGACGGTCATATTGAGAAGTTTACCACAATTTCCAATGATGCTCTGCGCACTCCTAGTTCAACCTCAATAGTTCAAGATGACATGAGCTATACCTCCTGCAAGTTTGAAGCCACTAGGAGACCGGGAATCCTTATTTCTCAAGTATAAACTTTAAAATGGCCACTACTGGAGCAGTGGCCACTACCGGTGCCGTTACTTTACCTGAAACTTGCTAGTTTTATTTATAATTATAAAATATTGTTTAAACTTCGGTTCCATGAAATGAAAATGTTTGATTCATTTCCAGAAGCTACACAAAATAATATTTGGGTAATAGATAAAAATGTTGACAATTTGCTAGCGCTAGTTTCTCAGAATATTGTGACACATGTAGATTGTAATGATTCAATGTTCAACACGTTGGATTTTAATTATATGTTCAAATATTTGTTAAACGTACATTCGAAATGAATACACCAATACGACAAACGTGTTTTTTTTTCTAGTGAACCATTCACCCTTTAAAGCTATGACTTGCTAGTTATCGTGGTGCCACTACAGTGGGGAAGGTGATTATGAAGACGGCTTTATCGATAGACAAGTGTGTGAGATTTGATGATCTACCCATACTCTTTATTGTGCTAAGTATCCTGTAGAGGTTTATGATGATGATGAAACATGGAAGATATTTGCTCGTGACAGTGCTCGATTTAAACAAAAAATTAAATATTACTCTCAAATTATTTCACCCATCTTAGCTCATGAACATAGAGTTAAGGTTTTGTTAATGCAAAAAAAAATGATCAATTTGAGCGTGATGATAAGGGGGGAGAGAGATCGAGGTTTGAATTATTCATCATTATCACTCATTTATTGACTTTTGACATTTTAAATGAGGTGCATTCACATTTGCAAAAATTATAACATTTACAACGACAGCATGCAATTCCATCTACGTGACGGAGTGGCTCGATGAAACATTTGAGCTAGCAGCAGAATTTTGGAGTGAAATCTGGATTCAAAATCACTCTCACATAATGACATCTTTCATGATCTGCCATAGGTTTGTGTAATGATGACCAGCGGTTTAGTTTCAACAAGCAAAAGGGACGGATAACAACGTCACCATTTTATGTCCAAACACATCCTGCCTCTGCCGTAACCCGTGGTGGTGGATTATCGAATTTATCCAATGGAGACTTTGTTTTCTGTTTTCATGTGTACGCGGTTGAGTGTTTTTCAACGAATCAACTTCCTTATAAAGGATCAATTGAAGTTTTATCCCTCTATTCGAAATAATATGAAACAAAAACAATGGGAGTAGTTTAATTCTACATCTACATGGTTAGACGAAATTCAGCAAAATAGTTAGCATTAAAAACTAATCATATTTGCTCTGATCTTCACTTTGTTTATGTTTGTTAGTTTGTACTGAAACAGGGTGTCTTGTTGGACTGTTTAGATTTTGGTTGGTGTATGATGGGCGATGCAAAGCAATCCTCCTCTGATAGCCATGATGCTACCCCACTTAAGCCGTTTCAACTCTTGAATAAGGACAACCATCCTGATGAGCTCGCCCATGAAAAGACTGGCACTGCAGGTCATGCCTCTAGAGACTGGGATGCTCTTCAGCAAAACCTCAGCAGATTCCAGGAGGTCTTACTTAGTTACAAAACTTGCCTGAGCGAGGATGTGAATGGCTTGCAGCTTCCACCCAATACTGCTGCTGCCATCAGGACCCTTGCAGAGGGGCAGGCCAGAATCGCCGCCTCAGCCTCTCATGTCCTTGAGCTTCAGGACACTGAGTTGCCAAAATTCGGAGAGGCCATCAGCTCTTTGGATAAGAGAGTTCAACTTTTGAATGACCAAGCTATCAAACAAATTGATCAGAGATACAATAAGTTGTTGATGTCCAGAGAAGATTTCCTAATGCCCAACATTCCACGAACTTGATTAGTACTCCTGCTACTCATCAGATACATTCTAGTATAAATATCATCTTATGTATTCACCCAATTATCTCCTGTATAAAGTCATAATAAATTGTATTTATGTTACTGAGTTAAATCAATATTGTTCATCCTCCCAATTACAGTTTGACAGCCAGCTACAGGTACCACAAATATTTTCTTGTTTTGGTTTATTATTCAATAATAAACCATTGTAATCGCTCTTGAAAAAAAAAAAAAAAAAAAATTAACCCCCAATGAAAATTTTATGGTTTACGTTTCAAAGGGTGTAGAATCCAAATCTGCAATAAAAATTTTTCCGTCCATCGCCGTACGCACGATTTCTAAACGGATGGAGCAAAAAATCTGAAATTTTCAGGAAAAATCCATGTTGGTCCGACAACGCCCCGATTCTTTAGCCAGCTCTCTCACTTAATTTAAAGTGCCCTTTACGGGTTGTCAAATTTTGTAAAATCCCTAGAAACCTCCAAAAAAGTCAAGGCGGCCTAAATTTGGACTTTTTTTTAAGAACTTTCCATGAGGAATCGAATGAGCCCTTCCCCAGGTCTGTAGCTCAAACCATTCCCGATGTATGACATGATCTTATGCTGCTAACATTTGCATCCACGTTCACTACATCACTAGGTTACTGCAATCAAAACAAAAACAACAGTGATGTAGTGAATGCGGATACTGGAGTGAACTCCTAAAAGGGTTAATAGCCGATACACGGATTGAAGCATTCTGATATGCATGAAACGCTGCAAATTATTTCAATGGATTTTATTATTCAATTTCATTCATTAGGTTTTGGAATTTTATTCATAATTTGAATTTCTACTAAGCTTTGGAGTGTGATAGCTTTGGTGATGGAGCAATTATTGAATTTCAGGAGATATGCATAGAGCACGTAAATTGGTTCTCAACTAAAATACCTATTTGGATTGATCAGTTGATGATATTTGTGTGCCTCCTGAAATTCAATAATCGTTCTATCACCTGTGAAACTCGCACACTCCAAAGCTTAGTAGAAATTCAAATTATGAATGCCAGCCAAATGAATGAAATTTAATAATAAACCCAAGTGAAAGAATTTGCAGCGTTTTTTGCTATACGATTGCAAATCATTTTATTTTTTTTTAAAGCTTTTATCGCACCAAGTAATAATATTAATCTGAATCAAATTCTCTTCATAATTGTTGGGACTCAAGATCCATACTCCAGTCCATGTCCTTCTGAGGTTTGACACATTCACTTCCTGCGCAAGTTCATGTGGTTTTGTGCGCTTAAGGCGCCTAGTTAGGTCTTGCTCATCAAGTGGCTTCACAGCTTGTTCATTGAAATGACCTCGTAGTCTGGCTAGATGAGCGGTAGCCCTATGTTTGATTGTTTCGTCTATGCGGTCCAGAGCATCGCTTCGAAAGTATCACAGCGCGTCAGTGATGCACCGCAGTATGGTATTCTGAAATCACTGGATAATCAGTCTATTGGTTGGAGGTGTACGGCCCCACAACTGTGCTCTATACTTCCAAACTCGCTCAAGTACTTGATTATACAGAGGCAGCTTGTTACGAGTACAAATCATACAGTCATAGAGGTTTGCCTGCCAATAAGCCAGTACATTTTTCTAAGTTTTATCACCAGTTCGGCTTTTTCACATGTTCTTTCCACCTGAGCGTGGCGTCAAGCATCATGCCCAGGTATTTGGCTTCATTTGCGTTGGAATTTTCCACGTTGATGAGGTTGAGTTGATTTTCTGGTTGGTAAAATGAACATGCACCGACTCATTTAAACTTATCCTCTATTTGGACGTCCAATGACTGATTTTGGAGATAGATCTGTTGAGTTTGCTGATTGATTCGTCACTGCTGTCTCCAACTGCCAGGATTGCAGTGTCGTCAGCGAACGTTGCTGTGATGTTATTGACAATTATGAACTGAAAGACCTGCATTGGTACGCTCTTAGTGGTACCTGTGGATCAGTGCAGGCAGATCTATGTCGTACGACACATTCCAGTTGAATGCAACCTGTGGTAGTGCACGACTACCAGTACCTAAACTAGGGATGGGACATCGAAATTACGATGTTTTTCCATCGATGCCACACTTCCGATAATATCAATATATCGATGTTTTGTCTTGATGTCCCATCCCTAACCTAAACTAGTCTCGTTTTGCTTCATGAAAAACTCATTTCTTCAATTTAATGGAAATGAGGCTTCCATTGTCAACTTTGGTTCACAGTATTGGTAATCAGGATGATATGAAAAGAACGTATAAGCTAGGAAGACAGGGTTTTATTTCCTTTCAAAACTTAACGATGAATATCGAATAAGATGTAAATAATAAGCACGAGAGTACTATTGAACGAGCATGTTTGGGGTATTAGAAAAATAATGATTAAGAGCAAAATATATTTTTTCGCTCTTCAAACTTTAGAACGAGAAGGGAACTTCGTTTTTCTTTTAAAAATACGTATTTACCTACTTAGATAATTAAAATATGTACAATATAGTAATCTCATAAAATCTTGAATTTGACAAAATATAAGATACGATCTACAGACAATTCAAAAACAATAAGACATGGATACAATGTTTACTCAAATATTAATGTATGCAGCAAACAAGATAAAAAATATACAACCGGAATTCTACGCTGGTCGGGGAGTAGATATAGTCATACGTTTTGACTACAGATCAACTACCTAAGTAATTAACATACAATTTACAAAACTGGACAGTTCTCAGAAAATATTTAATACAATATTTAAAGCTAGACTAACGTCTCAAAATAACATCTTTTGTTATCGCTACATGGAACATGAATACTATTTCATTATTATTAATTGGAGGGGGCGAGTGAGGTAGAATTTTTCGTTGCTGTTGACGAGTAGGTACGTAGTACGTGTTTTTGAGCACTTGAAAGGCTGTATAAAAATATTTATGGAACTTTTACATTAAAATATAATGACGTGCGATTTAGGTCGTTTCTATTAATCTATAACTGGTGATGTTGAGTGTGATGGGCGTTTCCGTCAGTTATCCAATATTTAACCAACATTCGGGTGCGTCCCTAGTGAATGAACCTTAAATGTTCACAAATTTTGTGATGCTACGAAAAGTCCGTTTTACGTGATTTCTCACGTTTCCGTACTTATTAAGGAATTTATCCTCATTGTTTGAGCTTTGGGAATCCATGACTGTTGCTGTATTATTAAGAAATTGGATGTCATGATGGGGAAACGTGGGTTCCTTCTGCGAACAATAGGTTTGTTCCAACAATTTTTAACTGGCTTGGTGATGATCACTGCTGTTCTAACAAGTCAAGCCATCTAACCGTCAGTTAACTAAGTTGGACGGGAATGGACGACACTGAGGGGCTCCATCGCTTACTATTAACAAAGGACACCTTTGGCGATTAAAACCTCTCATGTGGTTGTTGAAATTGAGAGGATGTGAGAAGGCTCAATTGTTCACAAACATTCATCTGCACTTGACAGTTATGAACAGTAATCTAAAAGACTGTGAACTGTTAAATGGTAAACTCGTTATTGGAACAAATCTAATGTGATGTCAATATTATCTATTCATTCGACCTATCAGCTGTCAACCGTCCCAAGAAATAAGCATCCTAATCTTTGACGTGGTGAATACGTGTCCTGGACTAGAAAAATGTTGAATCTGATAAGTGATTCAACCAGAATGATTGATTCAATCTGAATAACCTGGAATAAGTGGAATATCCTGGGTGAAGGGCTCAACCTGGATACCTGGCATATTTTTGTCACACATTTCTGTGCCACCAAGTCATGGGGTACTTATGAAAAACGCATTAGACTATGAAAAAACAGGATTTGTTATTTAATTATTTTGCAAATAGAATTCCATCCAATCGTAATTGCAATCATTTGGCTCCTATGCAATTGGAACCGGGGCCTGAAATTATCTCTTCTGTAAGGCAATCTATTGCAATTTTTGGGGTTTTTATTACAAATTACAACGAATTGCCTGGTAATTGTAATTTTAATTACATTTTGCCCATGGCGGTGAGGGCCAAAGGTAAAACATGTTGATTTGTAAGGGATTGATTTGGCGCGTTAAAAATAGTCCAGGCAACACAGATCTGAAGCTGGATTCACATCCATCCGGCAAGTGAATACGAGCAGTTGATTGGTTGGACACCAACTGGGGAGAGGGAATATTTTTTCCGGACAGGCAGTTTTGAAGCAAATTGTACGCATCAGATTTTTCAAATATTTTTCGTTCCACATCTGCGCAGTTCACTACTGCGCATACGGAATGGCGTCGGGAACCAAAACAGCTGTTGGAGGAAGCGCGGGAAACGAGTTGTTGGCGTGTGCTCGGCCGATTCCCCTCCATCCCCTCCACTGCTTTTTACTAGCTTCCCCTATCCGTATTTCCAAACGATCCGGATGGATCTGAACCCTGCTTGACTGTGACTAAACTAAGGATATCTCGTGGTTGAGGATAACTTCCCAAAATAAAAATCACATCGGTTAACTCAATACTAACATTTTACCGAATTGTTTCATCTAGGAAATTCAGTCGATTGCATAATCTGTAATGCCCACAGACAATTTTCTTCCAAACTCTTCCCCCCCTCCTTCCTTAGAGGAGATCCATTAACGTTGCTAAAAGCTCATCAAAACCAAAGTTTTGATTTTCAAGAGTTGAGTGTGTACCAGACTTAAAACAGGAATGTCGTACAACGATTAGGTAGGTACTAGACGATTCGTGACAAAATTGAACGAACCGCACGAATATCAAAAACATAATTATGTACATACATGAGGCTTTTTATTGAACTTTTTCTGTGAATCCATTTATGCCATTGGTAGGTACTCACTGATCTCCGCTTGTATTTGTTATAAATAACAAACGATAAGAAATACTTATACAGTTAGTATGTGTTTGATCAAATTTATATCTGAACAATCCTGCTAGAATACAATTGTACATTTTATCACGAAATAAGACTTCCTCGGATGGCACATGACATTTTCTAGTCTCAGTTTTCGGACTCACTAGAAGAATAGCGTTCGGGTTTTCGTTCTGTTGTGGTGTGGATTGTGAATTATTTTGATTTACCGAGTTGTGGCAATAAAATCATCACCGAACCGTAAACAGTCAAGTACAGTGTCAAGAGGAGAGACCAATAATGGACGAATCGTATTCCAAATAATGGTAGCCATTGCGTATGAGCAAAAGTAAAATGTTGGTAGCGTGGATAACTTGAAATTTCTGTCAAATTACGCTCGAAGCCCGACAGGTTCTGCTCTCTTTGAATTACTTTGGACAATCAAAATCCAACTCTCATTGTACAGTATTGATGATTCCGTTGTTGTCAATCATCAATCCGATCATGTTAAATTCAAGAAAAATGTGACAGATGACTTATGACAGAGACTTGACTTATGACTTGAGTTGTTTTATGACAGAGAGGGCTTCCTGCTACCCAACTCAACCTTCCAGGTTCAGTGGAGGGGTTGATGTGTATACACAACATATAGCAGTTTCAATCTCTTTTTGTAGTACTCCCTCAGATTGACAATTCGGGGGTTGGTTAGAAACCAAGGTAACGTATTTGAAGAGCTACTGAAGAATTGGAGCGAGTATCTTTATTAATCTTGAAGACATTTTGGGAGATTCTGTTTTAAGGTGCTTAGATATCAATGTTTCCTATCTAAGGTACTCCTCTCGCATCCTAGTCGGCGTGGTCAAGACAGCACAGTAGCTCCTGAGCAGACAGTCAGGGTTGGGGCCTGTCAGAAAAAACTGATAATCTCTTCGTCTGATTCATTAGCTAAACCATCTGTTTGAAAAGGCGACTCGGCATATCAAAGAGGGTCGCACTAGAGGGCTCTTTCGTAGAGTTGCATTCTATCCACTCGCACGTTGAGGTCAACTTCATACTTGCACAGAAAACACGGTTGATTTCAGGCGAACAGAAGTAGACAATGATGTAAATGTTCTTTTGATATCCTATTGCTAATCGCTTACGTAGCATCAACTCCAACTCATCGGAAGTTTAGCAGACTTTGCAAGTTCAATGCTTGGTAATCCTTCGTCAGCCTCAATTCCTCATTTCTGCTTGACGTGCTCGAGACTAGAATATTTCTTGATTGCTTCGTCGCAGACCACACACTGACTGTCCCGACATTAGAGCGGAGATAAACGGAAGACGGCATGGGGATGAGAACAACATACAAGGCAATCCACAATACCCATTATTCCTAAAATTATTCTATACCATGAAGGGCCAACATATGGGAGAATATAATTCAAGTTACCAATCAGGAAGTCTCAAAACGGATCTGTCTAGAGGCAACTTTTAGAAAACTCTCATAACAATTTTGGACCCATTGCAATATTTTCATTTTATACAAATCATCGCTATATCCAACAAATAAATAAAAATACAACAATAATAATAATGAAATCATTGAATCCATTATCAGCCTATTTAGCACCTAAATTTGAGTTCCTAGTTAACGATTGGGGCATGAATCATAATTGAACTTGAATGCGTTGCTGCTGTGAAGATAATAATGTTAGACAGGATAATTATTTGTCTGATTAATAGAATAATTAATTTTCTTTACGTAAAATTTCAAAGGCAATTTCAGTCTCATAAGACCGATTCTGACAAGAATAAAAACTGTTAGGTACCTACCTAAATATTATCTAAACAGTGATGTTGTATCACAGCCCTGGTATGGCTTAGAACTTTGAAGGATATTCCAACAATTAACTATACGTTCCTAATAGTTCAACCACTCTAACTTTTAAATCTAACGGGAGAAAACAATTTTGGAACGAACCCAGAATTTCTTTAACCCACGGAAAACATTACGATAATTTGAGATTCACCAATGCCTCCCTAGCTTCGTAGGTCCCTTACTCACCGTTCAAAATGAACAATTGGCGTCAGTAAAGAAAGGCCAAGAATTTCCTCGATGAATTGTAAACATTACAACACATCTTGCGGACCGTTCGATGATGTGATGTTTAAACTAGATTAAAACTTCAACAATCATATATAAAATAACGTACACAAGTTGGCACCAACAATATGGATCACGATCAATCTTTGATTAAAACGAGTACCTACAAACTAAAGTCCTTTTCACAAACGAGCATTGTGAGGTCGATGATGAGAACGTGATGTCATTCGGGTTTCAAATACGATGAAATCTTAGCCGACGACGCCGTCAAAAGTGTCCTGGCAGATTTTTACCCTCTATCACGATGGGAACGAGCAACCGGAGCTTCTGCGCTATTTTCGGGAGTGAAGATTGACGCAATTTTGAAATTTCACGCGTCCGCATTCTGAAATCAAAAACAACAGGTATTAGGAAAAGGTACCTCTACTCACATTGATGAACTGATGAATCTATGTATTAAAAAATGTATTTATTCATTTATTTATTTATACAATATGGGATGAATCCAAGTTTAAAGAATTCAGTGTAACATTGAAAGAGTCGAGCTGAGTGGTACGATAAGTATATACATCACCCCAACATTTCAAATTATTACAAACAATTCATTATGTGCATTTTTTCCAGGTTCTCTGTCTTAAATTATCCAAATAACCTTTAAGAAAATATTAGGAAGAAATGGACGGTTAGAACACAACTTTGGTATTTTATTTTGTCAAATAACTGAAAAAATGAAATCTCCTGGATTATAAATATTGATTTACGTTACATTCTCTCACCAAAGTTCAGAAAACCAAATCTCTAAGGAGCTATCACTTTCCGAAACTAGATAAAATTCACAACCACGTAGAAAAGAAAACACTAAGAAATTAAAATTATTGTGCAAATGAGGTTCATCGACGTCAGGGGTTTTTTCCTCTGAGATATTGAAAAATCGTGGGATTGTTGCAGTCATCTAAATTAGGCACACGTAAGAAAAAAGAGTGGGAACTTCGAAAAAAATATCTAGGTACACAAAATGTAAACATTAAATTCAAAACAATTTCAAAAAAGTAGGTAACAATTGTGAATTTTACTAAGAAAAACAAATTATGAAAATGGAGAAATAATAAGTATATACCTACGTAATGATAGGTTAGGTGTAAATTGAAAATGAAGTTTTTAAAATACTGCATTATAAATGTAATAAATTTAGAAAACAAAAAATGGGGCCATTAAGTACACTGTGGGGTGGAGGTGGACACCACCCCAAACACTAATACAAAGTCAATTTCGCGGCAGTTCAATGGAAACTGATTAGACACCGCCTGAGCGGCGAGAGGAGGAGTGGCATATTATTTACATGGGGAGGGGATGACTGTGAAGCAGGGTTCAGATCCATCTGGAAAGCTATCCAGATAGTTCTTACAAGCAGCTGATTGGCTGGACATCAGCTGGGGAAGGGGAATATTTTTTGCAGACTGGCACTATTGAAGCAAACTGCACGCATCAGATTTTTCAAATATTTTTCGTTCCGCATCTGCGCAGTTCACTACTGCGCCTATGGAATGGCGTCGAGAACCGAAACAGCTGTGGGAGGAGCGCAGGAAACAAGTTGTTAGCTTCGCGCGCGGCCAATTCCCCTCCATCCCCTCCACTGCTTTTTACTAGCTTCCCCTCTCCGTATTTCTGGACGTGCCGGATGGATGTGAACCCTGCTTGATTCACAAAAAAAAGTTCCAGAACAAAATTCAGCTGTTGGGGTGGTGCTCACCCCACGGTGTCATTCCAGGGTTAAGTTTTGAAACCATGTCTTCACTCAATAGGCCCTGATGATGAGAACATATAATCTCGAAACGTTGGCGAATTAAGACGGTTTTTTAATGACCGACCCTCAACATTTTCCCTGAAGTTATTTATAAATAACGGTAAAGAAAACGGTGATAAGAGACAAAGGCTTAATATTTAGCTGTATTTTTTCACCACTTTGTTCTGCTGCGCATTTCATGGTTCTCAAAAATTCACGGTGCAGTAATTTTAAATTATTCAGTAAATTGGGGAATAGCGTTTTATTTATATATGCATTCTGTAAGCAGGCAAATTTATTCATAATCCAAGATTTATGGATGAACAAACGATGGGAAGTCCACCATTCTTAAATGAAGTAGGAAATGGCATCGTACCAAGTTTAGTTTAATTTTTTACATTAACATTCAAATTGACAGCGAAAAACCAGAAAATTTCCGAGTTTAGAAACATCAACTATTAGTTCACCGTGAAAGGGTCGACTAAATGTTTACTTACACTAATGTCTGAGCGAGGTTTAGCAGTAAAAGGGCTCAGCTCCTCTTCGTTCACTTCGGGAATAGCTTCGTCTACGAAGTTTATGGAGCCCGCCTTGTACCAGACCACCAAGTCCACGAAGAATGCGCAAAGTAAAATCGCTCCAGTAGTTCCTGAAAAACGGATGGAAATAATGAGAAAAGTGACTACTTGATTTTCAGGATGTGAGTATAGACGAATGTTTAGGAATGTGTGACGTGCCTCTTTGAGGTTTTTTTGAAGGCTTAATTTCCGAGTTATGTTGAGATCCTGGATGTCCACGTTGTCAGTGGCAGCGTGGACATGGAGCAGACCTGGAGGGCTAAGATAAGTAAATATGATAGGAACGACCTGCTGCAAGCGGTATCTGAGCTAAACGGAGTGGCGCCTAACAACATCAAGGTTATGGCGCGGAGTGTGGTGTGGGAAAAGTGTCAAGGAGTTACTTGAGCTGGGCATCTCGTCAGGAGTACTTTGTGGTATCACCACCCGCGTCATCCGGGGCTTGTACTTAAATTGGTGATCATTTTATAGGGGCACTTCCTTTCATCCCTCTCTCCCTCCTCCATCATCCTTGACTTCCCAAGGGCCGGCGTCAGGTAAACCTGGGCGTCCTCCCCACTTTTATTTTCTTTAGTTTTTTTTCCGTTTTTATTTGATGGTGTGCCCCCTCCGACTTGGAGGGGAGATCTTAAAAATATTTAAAAAAATATATATATGGCTACGCAAATGGCATCAGCCCTGTATCATCAAGGGACTACTCTGTGGGGTTCCCCAACCGACGGGCTCCTCGTGCTAAGACTGGGGAAATTTAAAAACCAAGGTGTGTGAGGTCAGGATTGAGCAGGGATGGTGATAACATCTGTTCCGTTAGGGTATAGAGACAAGATAAGAGACAACTCATCCTAGAAACCAAATAATTGATGAAACATACGATTATATTTACGTACCGTGGTAGAACATTCTGAAGAAGTTTTCGTCATATAATCTGCAGGCACCTTGTTTTCCACACGTCGTTTCCCATATCAGGCACGCCGAATCCACTACAGCTCCATATATGATAGGACATGGTACATTACCTAATGGATGAATGTAAAACATCAAAACATTAACAATAACCTGATGTTTCATAATGATTGACGAACATAACTTTACAATATTTGACCAAACATAATTTTATTATTCTAGAGCTACCTATAAGTAGACTCAAAAGCGAAAGTCTATTATATTCAACAAAATGTCGATCTTTTTAAAAACAGCCCAACTTATTTTTTACTAATGCGATATTTTCCGAAATCATTTCGAAAATGATCGTTTTATGCATTTAATTAAATTATTTGATACGTAATCTTTCAAAAAGATGAGAAATATGAAATAATTTTTCCAATTTATTGGGCTTAATTCATAAAGTATTGTATTCCCTTTACACATAAATGTTACTGAATGTATTTTAGCATTGCAGAAAAATCTTACTGGTAGATTATTTGTCTATTCTTCATTAGAGTAGATAAGTATATAACATCAAGATTAATTGGCTACTTACCAAACAGCCCTATAGCAAATTGTATGAGACCAAGCGCCATAGCTTTTTCCGTAGGGTCCACACACCTCAGAATGAGAAGCATTGATCCCACCTGTAACCACACATAAAGACACAAAATTCAAGTTGGGCATTTCAGTTCTAACAATCGAAGGACCTAATATAAACTATCTACTAGAAAACATTTGCCAGGAGGCAGGTATAACGCTACGTGGTCGATGGGATCCCACACACAAAAACAGCTTTCTTTCCTAATAACTAAAAGTTTTTACTATTTTTACAACCAAAATGGAGGTTTCGTGTTATTGAGTGCCTAGAATCCAAAAAGCAGGGTACTATTCGGTTTTGAGCGGTGGATAAAATGGTTTTAAACCACATTTATTCGAAGTTTGCGTTCTTTTTCCAATAGTTTGGTTATAAAAAGTGGTCTTAAACAAAAAAAAAAATTCGTTTCTTACATATCACAATAGTAAACTACACAGTACATGTAGGGGAAAACTCTCAGAGTGGGGGTATTGAGCCCAAAGCACAGGAGTCTGTTAGCTTATTGTATTTTCCTGAGTTTTTCATTTAATCACGTTCTCAACGAAATCAGTGGTCCATAAATGACCTCCAAAGATCAAAATTGATTTTCCCAATTTCCATCACGTTTTGGGGATTTTCAATCACTGCGGGGCTGTATTAGATGAGTTGGCTTCGTGATTCGTAATTTCTGTGCTAAAACCTGTTTATTCCTCTGGATTCTGCTAGTGCTATCAAAGCACTAATGTCTCTTATAAATTTATTTGGTCCACCTCAGCGTATAATTTGTGACCAAGGTACTAATTTTACTGCTAAAGATTTTCAAGATTTTTGTGTTTCACACCAAATCGACCTCCATTTTATAGCTACAGGGGCATCGCGAGCAAACGGTCAGGTCGAGCGTTTTATGAGTACTCTACGTAATATGCTCACTGCTGCTGAATCGGATCAGCATAAAACATGGCAATCATGTATCGGACAAATTCAGTTGGCTTTAAATACCACACCTCATAGTGTAACTAAGATATCTCCCATGCAGCTGATGTTTGGACGAGTTTCTAGACCTCTACAATTAATTTCTGTCACTGACCACCTTGCTCAACAACCTTCCTCTAGCCTACAAACATTGCGTGACACAGCCGCACAGTTGATTAAAAAACACGCTGAAACTAGTAAAGCTCGATTTGATAGTGGAAAACTGCAAGTAAAGCGTTTTGAAGAAAATGATTTGGTATTTGCACAAACGGAGGTTAGGAACCGAGTTAAGTTGAATGATGCCTACAGAGGTCCTTACAAAGTTGTAAAAGTTTTACCTAATGATTGCTACTTGTTACAGTCCGTCTCTGGCTCCAAAACCAGTGCCTGTCTAAATGGTGGGGCATTCACTTAAACAGCCATCTAAATGCTTCTGAAGTTGGAGTCTTTTGAGTGCGGAAAAGCTCTCAACTATAGTCAGGTAAGCCCAGGCTTACGGTTACAAGAAGGCAAGGAGGTGGGAGGAATGAGCAACCCATCGCCCACTTTCCGTTTTCCCACCTAGTAAACTGTGACTTTCAACAGCTGATTTGATCGCAATGTTGCCATCGTTGTCATTTCAATGGTATTTAACTAGATGCTGTATCAACTGTTGAAATACCTGTGCCAGGTTCTGACAATCAGGTCACAGGAGGACATGGGTAAAATATGTTAGACTCCTACTTGCTCTCTTCCAGCTGTTAATTTGGTGAAGGGGAGGGGCCTGGCTCCGGTCCTGAAACTATGGGGCACACAGAGACCACCAAAGGCTTTTACAAAGTGGAAGGAAGAAATGCTCCTCTTAGCCAAATACAAATTTCAACTTGTCTATTTCTCGTTGTCCCTCTCAATTTAAAACTGTATGAAAATATAAACGCATTAAACACAAATAATAAAGACGCCCACAGTGTGGGCCCCACACTTATTTACCTCGAAAACTCTTGAATAATTCCCTGGCCATTCGGTCACTTGCCAATATGCTGTTTACAATTGGTCCACGATGAACACGAATCCTTTGGCAATTCGTCAGTTTACAGCACAGAATAAAAGATCCACCAGATTTACCAACAAGCGGCAAAACACGCTTGGACGTTTGAGAACAGGGTTCGCTGTTTGACACCAGTGACAGTTCACTCCCCACTGAGTAACTTACTGATGATTGTTTGAAAACAATGTTCGCAAATAATGCTCGTTTGCCGTAAACAGGCCACTAGTAAATAACTTCGAAAACTGATATATGGAGCAGTTTTAGTGGATTGGTAACGAAATGACAACTGCCATGCCTGGGGCGCCCCAAGAGGACAGCAAATGATCTAATGTGATCCGTTTTTGGTTTTTTTCAAGTTTTCAGATTGGTCAATCGCATATTCCTGCCTCAGTACAAACTTTAAATGCCCCGAAATTCAGTCTTGTGTCCTACTATATTGTGTGACCTTGGGGCATGTGATCACTTCCATCTGATTGGTCTGAATGGTCAGAGCCCTGAAGGTATATTCTGTGCATTGGGTCAAATAGGGTATTGGCAGTCTAGTTCCACTAGTTTCAATGGATGTATTTTTTAATCTTTATGGTTTATTGGCTTAAGGGAGCACATGTTCACACACCTCTATCAGCAGCCATCCCTAGGTAGAGAGGAATCATCTCACGCAACCTCTGATGCTGACCCAACTACAGGTAAAATGTTAAAGTTTATTACGAGGGTCAAGTAACAAATAAGGTTCGCACATTTTTTTTCAGGTGTAAGGCATTTCTTATTATAATCGAGGATTTTTCTATACATTTTCGCAGACGAGTTATCCATTTTTGAAAACCCTCTCCGAAGAACTCCACCGCCAGGCCGTTGAGGAAGTTTGTGACCGCTTCCTGTACCACTTTGTCCAATCTGAAGCGTTGTCCACCGAAGTGTTGTTTTTACGTGGTGCCACTACGTTACCCCGGAAACGAAAATGCAATCACAACAATGGAAACATGGGTGACCATCAATTGCCTCCCAGAAAAGGAAAAGTGAAGGATGAAATTCACGATTGCCTCCCGCATCATCGATTTTAGAGTATTTGTAGAATGAAAGTCCCACTGCAGGTCGGACGCAGTTATCGCAGTTGATGGCCGCCCAGTTATCTATCTCGCCCGTCTTGGTTTGTACCAGTTTCCTGTTTTTAGCGTTCGCCGAGTTTAAAAAATGAGTGAGATCGTGTTCGTAGCGGAGGTAGTGAAAGGGACAGAAATGTGATTTTTAAAGACCGATTTAAACATTTGTCCACGCTTTCGATGCGTGTTCTGTCTGCTTTGGTGGTCTCAAACACAAAAAAATATCCTACATCAATCCTTCTAGTAAGGTATAGATCAGTTGGACAAATACTCCCGTATTCTTTGGTCGGTATCAGGAGGCAGTCGTAATTACGGAGTTGTGGGCTCGGGAGGCAGTCGTGCTGGTCAGGAGGCAATCGATAAAGACCGGGAAACATCCCGAATCGCCGCCACCGAAGAAATTCAAGAAGACGCTCTGTGCAGGAAAAGTGACGGCTACGGTGTTCTGGGACCGGAAGAGTGTCTTGCTTACCGAATTTATGCCTACAGGGACGACAATAAATTCGGACAGATACTGCGAAACGTTGAAAAAACTCAAAAGAGCCATTCAAAATCTTGGGCGAGGAAGATTGACTAAAGGCGTTAGGCTGCACCACGATAACGTACACCCCCATGTGCCTTAATCGAGGAATTTGGCTGGAATGTGGTTCAACAAGCCCCCTACAGCCCTGATGTTGCTCCCAGCGACTATCACTTGTTTCCCAAATTGAAACAACACTTGGGTGGACAACGCTTCAGATCGGACAAAGAGGTACAGGAAGCGGTCACAAACTTGCTCAATGGCCTGGCAGCAAAGTTCTTCGAAGAGGGTTTTCAAAAGCGGGTAACCCTTCAGCAAAAATGTATAGAAAAATCTGGCGACTATGTAGAAAAATAGAAAGTACAAGCTTTCAGATGGTGTACTCCTCGATTATAATAAAAAATGTAGGAACCTTATTTTTTACTTGACCCTCGTATCACGTTTCTAACATGATACTATGCATAATGGTTTAGCACATAATGGTTTAGTTCATAATGAAAGAGTGGACAGGGCTGCCAAAGCAGCAGCAGTAGCAGGGGTTGTGGTGGAATGTTTGTTGCCAAAAGAAGATTTCTATGCTCTGTTTCAAAAGAATAAGAAAAGAGAATGGCAAAGTAGATACTTACAGGGTAACAAGGGCAGGTTTTACAAAGATATACACCCGTACATTAAGAAACACCCTTGGTTTAAAAATTCCGATCCAAACAAAAAATAAATTCGAGTACTGTGTAGGATGAGGAGTAACCACGCATATGCCCAGCCTACTTAGCAATGGTCAGGCTTCTGACAGTAATCGGCACATAGATACATATGATGGTTTGTGTACTCATTGTGGTGGAGAAGGAAGTGTTGAACACATGGTGATGGAATGTGCTAGGTACCTATGTTGGTTCTAGAGATATTTTATTTACAGAATTATATAAGATATTGAAGAGCCCTTTTAATTATAAATGTTTGCTGGTAGAAAATTTGGAGGTGTTCCAGCATATCTTCAAATTCGTAGAAGATAATAAAATAAAAATTTAAGTTTTAGTGTACGTTCAGTCTCTCAGCAGTTTTTTTTTTTTTTTTTTAAATTAATCATGTTTTATAGTAATTGAAGTTGTTTTAAAACTGTAATTGTAATTTACCGATCAATTGTAAGGAAATGTACATATTTATATATTAATTAATGGCTGTATGTAAAAACCATGCCAAATTAAAAAAAAAAAAATAAATAAATTTAAAAAAAACCACATGATACTACTCTAGAGTATTAAGTATTTCTATAAATGGTGACGAATGAGTTACCTCTGATGTGGAATGGATGAACACAAAGAGGGAAAACAGAAGGATGTACCAGATGAAGTTGTTGCACTCTAAATCGCAGTGGCCCACCTTTGCGATGCCACCTCCGCCATCACCCATGCATCCACACTCGGAGTACTGAAACATCATTGAACTTCCGTTATCTCGATTATTCAATCAATTCATCGAATTGGACATTATGATTGGAACCCGTGTGCTTACTTCAGTGACTGTACCATCCACCATGGTAATATTGGTGCAGCCTGCGTGACACGGAGAGAAATAAGTTCTTCCATCTTCTCCGCATATTGGGCTGAACTGATCGGGATGTTCGCATTCGCAGGAATGATTCAGGCAAACGGGCTCGAACGTACTCATACTGAAAACCACGAGTTTGAATGAAATATTTGTTTCCCAACAGTGATTAACAGTGTACTAAATCAAGTATAAGTATACATAGATAGCTACTACAAGAGAATTCACAAGTTATGTTGGTCCATATGAACTCGGTTGATTGTCACACCTACCTCGTACCTCTCCTGAGACCAGCGAAATCATTCATGGGACATCCAACGAACATCAGAATCCCCATACCTAATAAGAACATAAAAACATTGATTTTGTAAAAAAGTATCTACACAATTTAGACAAAATCCCTGAACTATAGCATTAGCTACAAATGTGTACAAAATTGTTCCACGATTCAGAGAAATAGTGTACCTTAGTCTCTATTTGTCTTTTGTTACATGTGAAGGGGGGTTCCAAAATTCAAAATATTAATCTAATAATTCAAATTTCCCTCCAGCACTGCTAACTTACATGATGTGAAAAGTCGAAATATATCAACTGTAAGTTTTACCTCATTTTTGTTCATTTTTCATCACCCCCATAGCACAAGCTTCGGCTTACGGTGGGGTGTAGCATTTATAAATACTTGATATGTATTTGGAATTTACATGTATTTTTTCCTAAATAAATAATTAAAAAACCAAATGTAATTAATCTTAAAATAATCTCTCCCCTCTTTCAATAAAATATATTGATTTTAATTCATTTTTTCTCTCTCAAGACTTGATTAATCGATTTTAAACTAAAATCACTTTTATTAGTCTTTAATTGCATACAATAAATATGCGTATGTAATCTACCTGTCATACTTATCTTTTCTTCTCGAGATTTAAAATAACTAAAACCTCATAAAAACAGCAAATTTTCAATTTTAAGACATTTATTACCACGCTTGTTAGTTAGAGATGAACTAAAATGTTAAGAAATCGTGAATGAATTGAATTTAATTCACGTTACTGATAAGATAAAAACTCTATTTACAAAGGTGTATTTTGATATTTTTAAAATACCAACTACAACTAGGGACATCGAGCTTGACTACAGACTCGAAATGTAAATAATTTCAATTAGGATGCGTACAACGTATGGCACTGATGACCATTCATAAATAAAATGGAGACTCACAATCAACTCACCAATTGCGTATATAACGGCTGTAAACGCTATCCAAGCCGCTACGAACCTGGCATTGGGCTTCACCCTCAAGATGAATACTCCAGACAGAATGATGCCCAAACCCATAACGAGGATTCCACCAACACCTGAAATGCATCGATTGACAACGTTGAGAACTAATTTGATACAAATGGATTGCAAAGTTTATATCTCTGATAAGCACTGCAAAATATGACAATTAGTTAACTACCGGACAATAATTTTAAACGAATGAGCAGGTGACGGACCTGATACCATATTGGCGGCGTGGGCAGTGAGTCTGAATTGACTTTCTAGATATTTGGGTAGAAAAGTGTAGAGTCCTGCAATTGGAAGAATGTGGAGAACTGATGAAGCTGTCCGGCACATTAGTATGTCGTTGGAAAGCAGCCGTTTCACTGCTTTGGGAAAATCTCTCAATGACGGATTTTTTTTCTTCCTCGTCACCTGCAATGAAAATCGTATTTTATATGATAAAGAGTGAGACATAACTAGCTCTATCGAGTGGAAAGAGATGTGGCTTACCTTCGGCCAACGATGGAACGCCTATCAAGTGCCATATAGCAGTACAGATAGAATTGAGTAGGGTACAGTTTATACTCCTGCAATAGGCACGAAGTTCATGCATTGCACTCTAAAGGAGACAGATTCAGAAACTAACATATATTCCTGGTACAGGGTAGGATTCAAAAGTAATGAGCCTCACATTATACTGACTCGTGCGCACCCTGCAGCGCGCTCCACTTTATAGCGACGGTAGTGGTGGGTTTTGGCATCACAGCCCAACGCGAGTCATTTGCCTCCCAGCTTTTGGAGCGGTAGCATCGGCCTAAACAGAAGCCTGTACACGGTGGTGCATGACAGGGCAAAATGGAAAGTTCTTTAGATCAACGCTACGGAATCAAATTTTGCTTCCGGTTGGGTAAGTCTCCTTCCAAAACGTCAGGATCGCCTTCACACACTTGCAGCAGTTCTTTGCATCGGAGCACTTGGTTTTGTTTCTGTTCTTCAGTCAAAACTCTCGGCAAAAGTTTTGCGCAGACTTTCCGCATGTGCAAGTCCTCGACAACAATGCGTTGCACCATTGTCTCCAATAAGTCCAGGGCTTCTGCTACTTGGTGGAGACTCAAACGCCGGTCTATGTTCAAAAATTCACGCACTCGCTGCACATTCACGTCAGTACGGGCCATCGACGGGCGTCCAGACCTGGGTTCGTCAGTCACCTGTTTTTGGCCCTCACGAAACGCTTTGTGCCACTTTTTGACTTGCGAATAGGACAGACTCTCAAAGCCAAACTCCTGTTGAAGCATTGCGAACGTTTTGGAAGGAGACTTACCCAACCAGAAGCAAAATTTGATTGCATAGCATTGCTATAACAAACTTTACATTTCGCCATGTCACGCACCACCGTGTACAGGCTACTGTTTAGGCCGATGCTACTGCTCCAAAAGCTGGGAAGCAAATGACTCACGTTGGGCTGTGATGCCAAAACCCACCACTACCGTCGCTATAAAGCGTAGCGCGCTGCAAGGTGCGCACGAGTCAGTATAACGTGAGGCTCATTACTTTTGAATCCTACCCTGTATGTAGCGATCAGTTCTCCTGATATCGCACCCAAACTTCTAAAATTCAAACATTAAAATTCAGCTCCAGTTCGAAAAAGGGCAACAATTAGGCAACTGGTTTCATGTTGAACACTACCAACACCAAACCTAGACCTCCGTAACAGTAATCTCTCATCAGCTGATTTGAATGTGATAGGAGCAGAAACGACATAAACGCCACTTTTCCTTAAAAGTAGCTTTAAGAAGGATACTCACAGTAAAAACCACGGCGGATTGGTTGGCGGCAGAAACAACCACCGTTCCCTTTTGGAAAAGGAGGAATAGCGTTGAAAGCATTCGGTGAGAAAGAATTCCTCCTTGGTTGCACTTGGGCAGCACAAGTTCCATTGAACGTTGAAAAGGTGGAAGACACCAAAAAATGCCTCAAGTATGTCCCAAACCAATATATTACAAGCTTCTGGACGCAAATAATAGCATAGCCCAACACTTCGATTCAGGAAAATCATTTATGGGTAACATTAATGCTAAAATCCATTCGTTTAACAAGGCAAGTTTTTCCCCTTAAACTTGTCTTTCACAAATTTACCGAAATTGTTCACTCATTGCTGTCTATTAATAACATTCTATTGACTTTTCATCTTCAAAATTATTTATATTGATTCCCCGTGAATTTAGCAGATTCTTACTGAAATAGAAAAATCACTATCCAGAAAAGAGTTGAGAGCAAAAACAACCTATGTGCAGAAATCGAATTTTGTTGGAGGAAATTAGGAAACGAAAGAATTCAGTTGAAAAGGGTCTTTCGTGTTTTGTAATGAATGAAAGTGTAAAAAAAAAATATTTTTGTGGATTTTTCTTGAGTAATGGTGGAATAGTGGAGTGGTTTTTGGCTCCCTTGAAAAACTTAAGTTTTGGCGTTTTCGTTTCAGCTCTTAGACATTTATTTACATTCTCCCTCTCTCTGCTGTCACAGCTATTGGCTTTTTAGGTTTCTAAACATAATCGAGAGCAACAGCACACTTTTCTTCAACACCATGGTGTAATTCAACCTCAAAACCCAAAACCAAATGATGCGCTTCCATCAACAATTGAGGCGTTGTCAATAAAAATTAGGTAAGTGCCAAAATATTCTAAAATAATCTATGTTTCAATGCCAATAGCGTTGAAAAAGAGGCAAGTTCCTGACGCGCTTCGTTTACTTCTGGTTGGTGCCAGAATATGGTGTTGGTGGTAACTCCTGAACGCTTGGCGTTGAGAAAGAGGATACAACCTTCCCCAACGTTTTACATTTTGTGTTGCCGACTCGTTTACGTGTGTTCCTTCGAACGTTCATTTCGCTATTATTTTGTTGCCGTTTGAGTGGAAACAATTTCAAACATCACGAAAAATGCCGAGACAGAAATAAGAACCGCATAGTGCTCATAATGATCGTCTTTCTCGTTATGAAAGGTCACTACAACACTATCGAACGCAAGTTTCTTGCTTCTAGACATTCCTACATGCCTTGTGATAGAAAAACGGAAGAGAGTAAGCAAGTGCATGGTACCAGAAAAGGTCCAAGAAATGGTGAGATCTGCAAGACTGGAAACTCCGTTTCAAGTAATTCCAATGGAAAAAGTTGACTTCTTTGATGTTGGAAATGTTAGCGATTATCCCTGAACACAGCATCTCTGAGAATTTCAAACTGTCTTGGATTCAACACACTTTTATAAAGAGGTTTGCACATAAATAAATTTACAACACACAACTTTACCATTTGTTGCTGATACCTTTTTTATTCCAAGAAATTTTGATGTTAGGTTAAGGAACTTCATGGTTTTTGCGGTGTTTTGCTGTGAATATGGGGCCAATTTTTTTTAAATTTATTTAACATACATGTTTTTCTCTTGAATTATTTTGTTTCGCTTTAATAAACCATTTTTTCATCTAAGCAATGAATATTCATTTCAACATTGGAATCAAAACTTCTTTTGCTTCCCCTGTAAATTTTACTTTTTGGCACTTATCTCATTTTCTTTGTCAACGCCTCAATTGCTCTTGATAAAATCTCACAAAATCATAACTATTTATTTTTAACGTAGCACTCGGAGGTGTTACGTTATAACAGTCTGGAAAATGTTGGCTTCGCGACCCACAAAAAAGAGGCCGAAGCTTTTTCTATTTGTACTCACCGAGTTGACAGCTTTAATGCGAGCTCAAACTCAGGCGCGTTGCGTTGAATCAATAGCGCAAATGTTGGCCCACCCCAAACAAAACTAGGAGCTAATCCTCTCAATTACTCGCGTATTCACGCAACATGATTGCATAGCATTTTCGGTTGAGAATTTTTCCTTATTAATAAGATTGGTTCGTATATACAGGTAAAAGTAATTAAGAATATGTGAAATACTGCCTCGTCAAAGTCTTAACTTGTATGCAGGTATTAGGTTTCTTTATACATACAAAAACGGAATGGAACAGAACATTACGTGGGGTTCCGGGTAGAAGTGACCAAGTAACATTTTTTTCAAATGAGCTTTTTTTTTTGTCATTCCGGTACTAAGGAACGTTGTCTATTGTGTGTTGTTGTTAAGAACGTTATCTTCAAACCGATGTGTAAAAAATACTAAAAACGCTGCAAATTCTTTCACTGGGGTTTATTATTCAATCGGCTTGCGTTCATGATTTGAATTTCTATTAAGCTTTGGAGTGTGCGTGTTTCACAGGTTATAGAGCGATTATTCCACCACCATACACGAGATTGATTATAAATGTACTCTCGCTGGTGGATGTAAATGTTATCAATTGCCATTTGATCACTAATTATTAACTGTTCGAAATTAAAGCTTAGTAGGCAGGTGAAAATGACCAATTACGGTGATAGGTAATGGATAACCTTTTCTAACAGAAATAGGTATATATCATCGTTATTAGATGCTTGGCAACTCGATAAATTAACGAAAAAACTTTTAAATTCCTCAATTTCATGTAACTATGCGACTTTTTTTCGAAGAATTGAATTGACCAAGTGAGTAGAGCTTGAAACTTCAGGCAGGTAAAATTGATCAAATAAGAGTTTTCCGAATAAACAGCTCTTATTGAATCTGAAGTGAATTTTGGAGCACGATATCATAGGAGGGCACTAGCTAACTACCTACAGGATAAAGAAAAATCGAAACATAGTCGGATGAGACATCACACAACCAGTGTTAGTGAGGAGAAAATATGTGAAACTTCAGATCACTTCCCTGTAAAATTTTGCAAATGTTACTTGGTCACTTTTACCCGGAACCCCTCGATTATAGAGTTGCTATAATCTAGTATGGGGATGGCCAACTGGCGGCCCGCGGTTATGTTTTATGCGGCCCCCGAACAACTTTTTAAAAATATTACGGTAGATATTTTTTAACAGAAATATAAAATACAACATTTTCTACAAGAGTCCAGGTTAAGTTCAAATTGTTTGGAAGCACCTACATTAAATGTACTAAATGAGTACTATGTACTAATAGTACATAGTTTACTAATGTACTAAATTAAATGTATTAAATTTTGTGAGAACACTTTTTCCTCGATGAAATTTAAGAAATCAACTTACCGTAACAGACTTACAGACCACCATCTTCAAGATTTGCTTAAATTGGCCACCACCTCGACAAGAATTGATTTTGACAAACTTGTGAACGATTGTGCCCGCCCTCAGTGTTCTCACTAGTGTTTTTTTTTTTTTCAGTAAAATTGTTGATTTTTTCTGCTCAACTCTTGTATGATTAGTATATATCATTTCAACATTAAAGTATGTGCAATATCCATAGCATTTGTTTATACATTAATTTATTTAGCCTAAATTTCCCTTTAACTTCTTGTGCGGCCCCTGCTTTTAGCGAAAGTACGGAAGTGGCCCTTTGGGCAAAAGAAGTTGGCCATCTAGTACACATACTAGACTATAGTACATAATATAGTATGTCAACTTGAGTTTTAATCTCCATATCTCGAATAGATGTCATGTAGTAATTTCATCCATGGTTCATGTGCCATTCAAACAGTTCTTTCAACCGTTACAAAGTAGACCAAACGGTACCTTTTCAATCAACTCAAGTCACTCATTTACTTGAATACTCAGTGATGGACTCACCAATGATGAAGGCGTGTGGATGGCAGGTCCAGGCTGTCGTGCTGTGCTGAGCCGTTTCGGGAAGGAAAACATAGCGAGAGACGCCAGCATGAGAAGGGACGAGATGAAAACGAGGCCCAACCACCAGGCACCAACCCATCTTGGGTCAGTTGGCGTTATTTGCGGCTCCACGGTCAAGTCAACGTACATCCTGTTCCCGCCAACAAACAATTCCGTAGTTAATGAATGAAATACCTAAAGGTGAATTACAGACTGCATCCACATGTGTGGGTACACTTTGTTTAAGAGGAAAAGGCACTAAAATCTGAATTCGGTTGGGGGCTGAAATAGTTAAAGACGCTGCAAATTCTTTCACTGGGGTTTATTATTCAATGATTCATGATTTGAATTTCTACAAAGCTTTGGAGTGTGCGTGTTTCACAGGTGATAGACCGATTATTGAATTACAGGAGGCACACAAATATGATCAACTTTTCAATCCAAATAGGTATTTAGGTTGAGAACCTGAAATTCAATAATCGCTCAATTCAATTGAATTTTAGGAGATATGCATAGACCTCGTGCATTTGTTCTCAACCAAAATACCTATTTATAAAAATGCCAAAAAAATATTCTATTTGAAAATTTTAAATTTCGTAAGACGGAGCATGTATATCAGAATGCTTCAACTCGAGTATCGGCTATAAACCCATTTAGGAGTTCACTCCAGTATCCACATTCACTACATCACTAGATTACTGCGATCAAAACAGAAACAAAAAAACAAAAAAAAAACTCTCGTGTTTGTTTTGATCGAAGTAACCTAGTGATGTAGTGAATGTGGATGCAAATGTTGGCACCATAAATCGGGCCATACATCGGGAATGGTTTGAGCTACGGACCTGGGGAGGGGCTCATTCGATTCCTCATGGAAAGGTCCTCAAAAAAAGTCCAAATTTAGGCCGCCTTGACTTTTTTTGAGGTTTTTAGGGATTTAACGAAACTTTGACAACCCTTAAAGGGCACTTTAAACTAAGTGAGAGTGCTGGCTAAAGAATTGGGGCGTTGTCGGACCAATATTGATTTTTCCTGAAAATTTCAATTTTTTTGCTCCAGCCGGTTGGGAGAAATCGTGTGTACGGCGTACGGACGGAAAAATTTGTATTTAAGATTTGGATTCTACACCCTTTGAAACGTAAACCATGAAATTTTCAGGGGGGTTAAATTTTTTTTCAAGAATCGCTCTTAAATATATCGCTATAAACTATGGTTTATTATTGAATAATAATAAAAAAAAACATCGCAGCACATAACTGGAAATGTGTGATGGACATGGTTAGTTGGCCCTTACCGATATTAGAATCTGTCGCCTTGGGAGATGAATCAGACGTTTTCAGCCGTCTGGGTCCATCCTCTGAGCGTGGCGGGGCATTATTACTGCATCTACCTCAACGGAAGGGGCAACTATACCATTCCATCACCTCACATGGTAGCAGAGTGCGGTTACGACCACTGGGCCTTTTAGTATCAACTGTCCCTTGACGCCCCTAATTACTCGCTTTTCCCCATTGGATAAATGCTATTAACTAAAACCCCTTCAATAATCATCATATCATCCCCCAGCCATAATAATTGCGGATGATGATGCGGAATGGATGATGCTTTAGCTTACTATTATTCAATCATCTTTTTGGGAGAAAACAACTGGACTGCGTTTTAATTATTCACCGTTCAGTTTCAACTGTGGTCTACTTCGTATTTGGGTAACAAGTCTGATATATTCAAAGTGGTTGGTATCCGAGTATAGAAGCAGTCTCAAAAACTGAAAACGTATCGTTGCATACGTACAGAAGTAGACAGACATACTTATGTATACATGACGGAGACAGCTATGTAGCCCTCTACGTTCGTATCCATTAATTTACAGAACCTATAAATGGTTCCCAATAAAGCGTTTTTTCAAGGTTATATGCAAGGCCCATAATTTTTCAGTTACCATTCCATAATTAAGAAAGGAGTGGAATTCGACTGAACCCCTCGACAAATTTGTTGTGACAAAAAAACAAATGAAAGGACCATAGGTACTGTATAACCCTTATTGTTTGTAATTCAAATCAGTTTATCGCGTGGCAACGGAAAAAACGACGCACGGATTCGTATCTTACGAAGACAACAATACTTGTTTCGTAGAATGGACCACTTCAAGAATTCCGCCGGGCAAAAAACTTGAGCTAACTGACGTCAGTGAGACTCCCATGAATTGGACGACTGGTTGGGGGCCACAGATTCACCCAGTGGGGTGCACCTTGGGCTGATGCTCACTTGGGTTGAAGGAACTGCCAAGTTATAGACGCCCACTTTGAATTGGGCACGTGCCTCGATGGTTTGCAGATGGTCAAATGAGTTTTGAAGTGAGGTTAAAGAGGAAAAATTGTCACTCCTTTTTGCTTCCAGTCTGCGAAGCAGCGGAAACCTCGTGTTCACTTTCAGGAACCAAAACATTTTTGTTATCCGAATTCAAAATTTCCACTTTGCGTTTCATAGCCTACTGAACAAATTAGGTTCCGTGTCTGTCGGTCGGTCTGTCCGCATTTCCTTGCTACAGTCATAACTTCCACAATTTTGAATGAATTCAGTTCATATTTTGATGGACTATATGGATAAGACCTCTTGAGGTCCAATAATCAGAATTTCATTTCTACTACTAAGCTTTGGAGTGTGCGTGTTTCACAGGTGATAGAGCGATTATTGCATTTCAGGAGGCACACAAATATGATCAACTGATCAATCCAAATAGGTATTTTGGTTGAGAACAGATTTACGTGCTCTACGCGTATCTGCGTAGCTGAAATTCAATAATCGCTCTATCACCTGTGAAACACGCACACTCCAATGCTTAGTAGAAATTCAAATCATGAACGCAAGCCAATTGAATAATAAACCCCAGTGAAAAAATTTGATGCGTTTTCCCGAAAATTTCAGATTTTCTGATTTTTCCTGAAAATTATCAGAATGCTTCAACCCGTGTATCAGCTACAAAGCCTTTTAGGAGTTCACTGCAGTATCCACATTACTACATCACTACGTCACTAGGTTACTGATATCAACACAAAAACAATAATAAACCTAAATAACGCGAATGTTGGCACCATAAATCGGACAATGATCGGGAATGGTTTCACCTACGGACCTGGGGAGGGGCTCATTCGATTCCTCGTGGAAAGTTTTTCAAAAAGAGTACAAATTTATGTCGCCTTGAATTTTTTTTTTTGGGGGGGTTTTTCGGATTTTACAAAACTTTGACAACCCTTAAAGGGCGCTTTAAATTAAGTGAGAGCGCTGGCGCAAGAATTGGGGCGTCGCCAGACCAACATGGATTTTTCCTGAAAATTTCAGCTTTTTTGCTTCAGCCGTTTGGGAGAAATCGTGCGTTGAAACGGCATGAAATTTTCGGGGTTAAAATTTTGTTTTCCAGATTCGGATTCTGAAACCAAAACTATTGAAACGTCTCAACCATGAAATTTTCAGGGGGGTTCATTTTTTTTTATCCAAAGCGATTACAATGGTTTATTATTTAATAATAAACTAAAAAACGAGTTAGCATCTCAGCACATTTATTAAATTTAATAATTACTATTATTCTGTTAATTGGAGGAATTTGAGAAGAGCTTAACATAAAGGTGTAAGGAGTGATGGGCGGTTGTGGTGGGTGAAAACGGGTCTTGTCAAATGAGATGCGGCTCAGTAGGTAGTGGGAATCCTCCCATCTGCGGGGGGACCAGAACTCCACGATACGGTGACATCACACTTCATGCTATCATGACTTGTAATTTCGATGAAATTTTCGAACGATTGTTCAGCAATAAGTCCTTGTCATAGTATTGAAATCATTTTTCATAATGCCTCTCAAAATTTGCCATTTTACGTAACAGGCCCTAGAATTTATGTAAATAATCCGCTATTTCGCGGAAGAGAGAGAAATGGCAAGTCCACACACTTACAGGGCTGCGGAAAAGTGCCCGTTTTATGGTGCGTTGGTTTGCCCACTATCATATTTCAACATTCATACTTTAACAACAATTAATGTTAGATTTGGTACAAGAATGTGAAGCTAAACAATGAATCTCATTCCTCCAAGTTGAACTTTGAAAACATTTGGAACCATTATTGAAATAATTAACTTAGAACAAGACGAAATACTACATTATAACAAGGGAAAACTAGGGGAAAGGTTGTCCGAGCGAGCTAAGGCATCAGTCCTTTGGCTGTTTACTTTGACAATGGGAGTACTGATTAGCCCGGTTCGAATCCGGCAGGCACCAATGATTAGGGCCAAGATCCTCTCAAGTGTTGTACACCTGTCCTGTCGTTGGATAGTTCACCTCTGATCTCGATATCACGTGAATCCAAATCGCTCCCAACCCAGGGGCGTGAGGCAATGGGAAGCCACGAGCGAAATCGTCAGACCTAGTTCCGATCCTCCCTAGAGGACGGCTGGCGACGTCCGCGACACCTCCGGGTAGTCGGACGAAAATCCAAGGTGAAATTCCTTGTTTACTTTACTTTACTTTTTTTTTACATGGAAAAAATAACAACGTATCTTCTCTGCCTCCTCCGACAAAACCTGCTTAGGTTTGGGGAGCAATTGACCGCCGCCGAAATTTCAACTACACGGATTCTCTTCAAAAAGCCCCTACGTGTGTTTGCCCCATGCGGGCAATTGCCCCCACCTACCCTACTACTTTCAAACACGTTTCCTTCAAATCACGACCAATCCAGTTTTACTAGAAATGGTTATCATATTGACATCTTACCTTGTGCAGACTGAACCCAAGATAAATCCAAGCGCGGGGCCCAAAATCCTCACTCCTATCGTGATGGCGAAGTAGAGAGGGCTCTCGCGGGACGCGACGTTGTCGTCAATGTAAGGAATGCCGAGAGTGTACACGGCCGTCTGCCCCATCCCAACTCCCAGTAAACTGGTGAAAAATATCGCCAACACCAGAGTAGTGATTTTGCTCTGTTCCTGTTGCTCCGCCAGTAAATCTTCTTTGCATTCCATGTTCAAATCCAAACTGGAACTGTTAACTTGGCATAAGAACACCTATTATTAAGAACAGACGACTGGATCACTAATGCAGTGGCAATGATTAAATGACACGAGGTGCGTTCTAGAATCAATAAATGTGAGAATTATCCTCAATGATCTTACCCGTTGAGTGGAGTTAACTGAAGATCGTTTTGTTTACACAAATTCGGAGGAGCCAAAACAGAATTGTTCTCTGCAAGCATCTGATTTCCGAAAATGAAATGCGGTAGCGAACAGGAAAATGATGATACAGCGAACAGAACCATACCTGCGGACATATAATACTCTGTAATAATCATACACTATAGAAAAAATAAGCAGGTACAGAAAGATAGAATATATAAGTTACTACATAAGTTTATTATTTCAGAATTCGGGAACGATATGAATATATAAATTATTCAGATCGGCTTGCAACGTCCCCCTGCTGGTACAATACCGTTGGTTTACCCAAAATCAGGAAAGTCTAAAATTTTAAACCCAGACAGACTCGAAATGTATCGACCACCCTCACCGATTTTGTCATACTTGTTGTAGTTGCTTCCTTTAACGAATAAAAAAGGCCTGCCAGGTCAGTTCCTCCAAAAATTAACGGTTTTGGAAGCTATAGCAGTATGATATTTCGACGATTTCTTCGATTTTGCATGTCCTAAACATGGTTTTTTGGCTTTTTGATGGTTTTTTCGTTCGAGATATCGAAAATCGTCATAATAAACTTAAAACTTGAAATTTGCTAATCGCGAGGGTTAATTGGAACAGAAGGGGACACAGGGTGGGGGTAAACAAAAAAATAAAAAATTTAGCATCTTAAGAAAGAGGCCGGACAGGCCGCTCCGGGAGAGGGGCAGGGGGGACTGGAGAACTATTGTTCGTTTAAAAGATGAAAAGTACAAGTTTTACGGGTCAAACTGGTGTTGTACCTCATGGGTAGCATTAGAGTGGTACTGACTACGAAACTCCCTTTGCCACTGCTACCTTCTTACCCATACCCGTAAATGGGCAGACTTTGTTTTGGTCATAGCTCGTAAACGGTTGGAGCTATGGAAAAGTGGAAGGAGTCCATCCGAATGGAAATTTCAAGAGCTACAATTTTTCTTACACGATAATTTTCGATATCTCGAACGGTTTTCGAGGTAATTCAGCTTTACATCGATAAAAGGCGAAATAAAGTGAAATAATGGCGGTGCATAGCCCTTAAAATCGTTATAACTCCGTCAAAAGAAATTTACACACAAAACCCGTTGGGGGCATTGTAAAACAAGTAATTACAAACATTTTAAGAACTCGAACGCGTAATTCTACTGAGCGATTCGGGAGAAATCGCGTTTTTAAGATTTGCGGACGTTATCCGCCAGACAAATAAAACGGACGCTCATACCGGCTTTTTGCAGGGTCCGTTGCGTTCTTTACTTTATTACGAAGAAAATCAGACCGCGTACGCTTAATTTGATCGATTGAAACCAAAGATATAGTCAAAAAATCATATAGCAGCAAAGGAGTCACACTCCTCCTGTGTACAACTCACACCCTAGCGAACACGTCGGATAGTATGAGGAACAAATATTGGTAGATAATAATGTTTATGTCACTGATCCTTCTGTATCTAGTAAACTATCTGTTTTTTATCTACTAATTGTTTTTTGTCACTAAGGTTTAGGTTATTACTACCAGCCATGTTCAATAGCTACAGCGCACCATGTGATGGATGGTAATATGCAATAGGGAAACCACGCTGAAGGAAATACAGCGTTGAAAGAGATGAAAGGGAAGAGTTGGTAATGATACGGAAGTCTGATTTGAGTATGATTTGGGTGGCCTGATTTTGAGGGTCCATAGTTTCAGCAAAAAGATGAATGCAACTCATCGCAATCAATCGTAAATGAATCATGTTTAGGTCATAAAAATCGAAGAAATCGTCAAAATATCATACTGCTATAGCTTCCAAAACCGTTCATTTTTGGAGGAACTGACCTGGCAGGCCTTTTTTATTCGTTAATGGAAGCAACTACACCAAGTATGAACAAAATCGGAGGGTGTCGGCACATTTCGAGTCTGTCTGGGTATGGAATGACCGATGTACAATGCATTTACTTAGAGGCAATACCTAAAGTGAGTGTTCAAGTTGCCACTACAAGTTTTACACGTAATTTCCGTACCACAAGCAATCCATTTCGGTCGGTGTCCTTGTCCGCCATAGTAAGTTAGGAGGAGAGAAGATCCGATCTGCCCAATTTCTGTAGCTGACATGATGAAGCCTGTAGTCTTACTCTGGAGTTGAAACAGTTTTTCGATGGTCGTGATAACGGATACAAAGTAGGTGTAGTACATTCCCTGAAATAAATTAATCAAGTTGTAGTAATTAAATTGAACCTTGTGATGGTTATGGATAGTTCCCCTTTCTGTATGCTTGAAACTGCTTGGATTGAGCATAAACCTGACGCCATCCTACGTAAGGTATATCCTCAGGGTGTTGCAGGCATTAATCGCCTCAGACCTTGGAAGGGGCATATTACAACCTAAGGCACAATAACCAGATATAGTCTGATACTATCAAGCTCGATTAAAAAGCCGCACTGCAAAACATTAAATGTACTCAATGTTGTTGAAAATCATCTTTTATTCTGTAATAGCAGAACTAAAAATTCAAAAACAGTAATTTCCGATTCTATCGAACGCTGTGGAGCTCATGAAATATCCCTCTAGGAATATTGCTTTAAAAAAAAAAAGTTAAATCACTCAAAAAATAACAATTATTTTTTGAGCGAATCCAATAACTGTAACAAGTTGATTTGAGCAATTTGATTCGAACCCTGCTTTTGGCAATTTAGGCTGTTACTGGAGGTTTCGCGGATTTTGAGGGTAACACCACTGTTGATAGCAATTCGAGTAATTTCGAGCAATCATGTTGAGTAATTTCATTTCCGAGACTAGCGTCAATTCATTGTTACATAGGTATCATATGATTTATCTATCAAATTTCGTCCAAGCTAGGGGGGGGGGGGGGGGAGTTTGTTATGGTTTTAGGATTGGGAAATTTGTTCTGAATTAGATAGAAAAATTGAATATGCAGTTGATGCCGAGAATGAGACACATTTTGATGAGATGTCCAGGGATTGTGCCAGTTATATCTAGGTCCTTAGAATCTAAGACTTGAATATTGATGGGCGATGGATTGTTGGAGTGCATGACCAATTTCGCACATTCATATAGTTGAGAATATCGGGTAGAATCCAAATCACTTGAGCTGTTACACACAAACACTGATCTACTGCAATGCTGATGATGGAATGATGAGAATGTGGTGTGTACACAAGGTGTGAGTAAGTTAATTTTTACTATTGTGTTACCTGCAGCACCCATGTAATGCAGAATGTGACGAGGAAAGCTTGTTTCGATGCAAAACACTGCATCCAGCGGGGTTTGCAGGGCCCCAGTCCGCATGCCATGTCGTCACCTGCTTCGCCATCCCAAGTCGCTTCCTGCTGCTTCCTGGTTCCATTCTGAGCTTTCACCACTTCTTTCTTCCCATCGGTGATCCCTGGAAATGGAAAAGTTGATATCAGCAACGATTTAGGTGCGCCATTTCTCAACATTCATCAACCATAATGAGCTCAGAATATTCATCATTCATGACTTATTAACTGGCATGGACAAGTTATATTCAACATTCAACAATTTGTAATGGCACAATGACATTCCCGCCACTAGCTATTTAATCATGCCGTGTTCCGCTCTCAAGTTTTGCCTCTTCGCTATCGAAGATGGGGGAGGTTTTCTATGCGTTCAGTAATTTCGAGGGTTCGCTCTCCAAATGAAAAATTTCCAATGGGATTTACGTTTATGGTTTCTACGTTGGCACCAGCTTGATCCCAACATGCAGAATATATAAAAATTTACATAAATTAATATAATATAACATTAGTAAATTTTAGGCGCCTGTTTTGGGATTAATTTTCAAAGTCTGGTTGAAAAATGTAAAAATAGGAGATTGAAACCTTCTGCAGTGATCAAATAAAAAATCATCTTAATCTGACAGTTGAAAGTCGGCATAAATGAGCTGCCGTTACAATGACCTAAAACCAGATAAGTAATGTGTTCCTTCAGTTTACAACGGTTCGAGGCAAGTGGGCCTGATGTACATACAACTAAAGATCTCATGATAAGAGTTGATGTTTCTAGCCAAATTATGAAAGCGATAAAACTCATTCTTGTCCATTCATGTGCAAACTCTCGCACTAAAAACGATGAATTTTTCATGCGAAATAAACAAATTTCGGTATTATTCCACGAAAATTGAATCGAATCAAGAAACGGATAGCACCACGAGAATCAGCGTTAAAAAACAATTAAATTTTATGAGCCCCACTTTAGAGTTCACCATCATCCACTATTTGACAAATTTGGGGTTGCGAGCTAAACCGGTTGCGCGCAATAAAAAAAATTGGCACAAGGGTCAAGTTTTCATGAAATTTTGGGTAAAATCCGAATCTGTAAATAAAAAACGTCTGCCAAGTGGATGTGGCACATAGCTTCCTCGTATCCATAACATGACTGTATAGATCATTGAAAATTATTATTGACTAAAGAACTTCGTTCAATTAGGCGAAGTAATTATTGAATTAGGGTAAATTTATTGTTATGCAGGATAAAGGTAGGCATGTTCAACTATTGAACAAACTATAAAATATACCTAATAAGTCCGAACAATCCCTGAAAATTTCATCGAAATCGGTCAAGAACTCCCGGAGTTATGCTTGTGGCAAATTTCACGTTTGCGCATGCGCAGAGGCTACTATTAATCCGGGGGTCATGAAACTCATAGGGGACCATCTACACATCAAACCGAACAATCCCTGAAAATTTCATCGAAATTGGTCAAGAACTCCCGGAGTTATGCGCGTAACAAGGATTTCACGTTTGCGCATGCGCAGAGGCTACTATTGATCCGGGGGTCATGAAACCTATAGGGGACCATCGAACAATCCCCGAAAATTTCATCGAAATTGCACGAAAATCGCGTGAAAATTTCATGCGCAGACTATTAATCGGACATCAACAACCGCACAATCCCGAAAATTTTCAATGCCCGTAACAAGGATTTGCTGACAGACAGACACGGAACCAAAATTGTTCAGAAAGGTCTAAAACGCAAAATGCGAGTGGAATTTTTGATTTTGGAGACAAAAAAATTTTCACATTCCGAAAGTGAAAACAGTGCTTCCGCTACCTTAGTAGACTCGGAAGCAAAATTGAGGTTCTCATATAAAATAAGAAAGTTAGTGTCACTTGCGCGTGGTTGCGCAGTTACACGGGGTGCGCAAATATGAAATTTGAGATCATTGCAAAAAAATATGAATGTTCAAAATGATAATTTTTTTTTACTCCCATTTAGACGATTTTAGGAGAAGGGGGAGGGCCTCATGTATTTACAGTTTTCCCTTGTATGTCATTCGTAAAATTGCTCTAACATTCCATGTACCAATAACCGGGCATTTCAATCAGATGGTATTCCCGTCAGCAGTTATTGGTAGTAGGTAACACCAGCAAGTATTACAGACAATTGTTCATCGTTTCATACCTAACTTCTCAGGGCCTGCACGGGTGAGTGGTCGCATTCCGGTTCTTGTGGAGAACGATAAGGTTGTTTAGAGTTAAACAGTAAATCAAACACCAAAAGTTTACAGAACACGTTATCGCTCATTAACCGTGATATGTGACACTATCTAGCCTCAGTACGGGCGAGGAGTTAAATACTGTTACTTGAAATAGAAGTAATGCGGCCAGCTACCTAACGTGTTATTGCGACTGAATGCACGAGAGAAAATTCCAAGAAAATATCGTTAACCCTCTCTTGGGATTTGAATGAGAATCAAAAGTTTATACTTGTAGAAGCCTACATATGGCAATACAAAATTCCTATGTATGAAGGGTGGGTAGTATCAAGTGAGACAAAAAAGTTTAGGTATAAATATATTCTAAAGATTAAAAAACAAATAAAATAGAATAAAAACAGTTTTTTGGCATGAAACCCATGTTTGTTGAACCCATTGAAGGTGTTGCTCCCACCGCTGCACATGAAACTCGGCCTGATGAAGCAATTCGCTAAGGCGTTGAACAAAGAAACCCCACATCTCCAGCATTTGGGTGAGAAGTTTCCCAAAATAACTTCTGAAAAGATCAAAGCTGGAATTTTCTTTCGTCCTCAAATTCGCCAACTTATGAAGGACCCTGAATTTGAAAAACCCGTGGAAGAAGATGAATGCTTGGGTGAGTTTTGAATCAGTGGTAAATGGATTTCTCGGATCCCAGCTGCAGAGGTTTGGTGGAGAGCTTGCTTACACACTTCCAGAAACTCGGGTGCCTCATGGGCGTCGAGCTCCATTTCCTCCGCTCACATGTGGAATATTTTCCAGAAAACTTGGGAGATTTCAGCGAAGAACAAGGCGAGCGATTCCACCAAGATATAAAATTGATGGAACAACAGCATCAGGGAAGATACAACGCAACCATGATGGGGGAATACTGCTGGAATCTAGAGAGAGACTGCAATTCCGAAGACGTGACATACAGGACATGTAAGTACCAATCATACATTGCGTCAAATTTTGTTTGTTCGCAAAAAAATTTTTTTGGTCCGCACCTATGGAAACGAGAGGACTCGAGCAATATACTGGCGGCACAATACTCCTGAGTAGGGACAAGCCATGTAGCTCTTAACCATCAAAAGAAAAACGCTGCAAATTCGTTCACTGGGGTTTATTATTCAATTGGCTTGCGTTCATGATTTGAATTTATAATAAGCTTTGGAGTGTGCATGTTTCACAGGTGATAGAGCGATTATTGAATTTCAGGAGACATGCATAGAGCACGTAAATCTGTTCTCAACCAAAATAAATATTTGGATTGATCAGTTGATCATATTTGTGTGCCTCCTGCAATTCAATACCCGCTCTATTACCTATGAAACACGGACACTCCAAAGCTTAGTAGAAATTCAAATCATGAACGCAAGCCAATTGAATAATAAACCCCAGTGAAAGAATTTGCAGCGTTTTTTTATGGTTATCAGAATGCTTCAACCCGTGTATCGGCTACAAAGCCTTTTAGGAGTTCACTCCAGTATCCACATTACTACATCACTACGTCACTATAGGTTACTGATATCAACACAAAAACAATAATAAACCAAAATAACGCGAATGTTGGCACCATAAATCGGGCCATAGATCGGGAATGGTTTGACCTACGGACCTGGGGAGGGGCTCATTCGATTCCTCGTGGAGTGTTCTTCAAAAAGAGTACAAATTTAGGCTGCCTTGACTTTTTTTGAGGTTTTTAGGGATTTTACAAAACTTTGACAACCCTTAGAGGGCACTTTAAATTAGGTGAGAGAGCTGGCTCAAGAATTGGGGCGTTGTCTGACCAATATTGATATTTCCTGTAAATTTCAGCTTTTTTGCTTCAGCCGCTTAGAAGAAATCGTTGGAAAGCGTACGGACGGAAAAATTTTTATTGCAGATTCGGATTCTACACCCTTTGAAACGTAAACCATGAAATTTTCATGGGGGGTTGCCAGAATTTTTTTTCAATAGCGATTACAATGGTTTATTATTGAATAATAAACCAAAAGCACTAATGCTCTATTGTGACAGAGGTGCGAAAACTTCACAAACTTACAGGTCTCCTCACTGGGCACTGTACCTTAACAAAACGGATAAGGCAAAATTGAACATCGATTCTGCTGCTTTGGTACGATTCCGGCATTTTGTGCCTGAACACCCACTGATATTGCCAAGGAAACGGCTGCATACCTCGTTTTTGTGGATGAAGAGGTTATTTAAAAGGTTCTGAACTAAAATGAGGACTGTGTCAGAAAAGATCCTGGTGGTCTGTGACCAGGGGTCCCATCTCTTATTAGGGAAAAAACGGTACATTGGCCCTTGGAAGTGGCATAGCAGAGGCAGTGTTTGTATTACATCAGCCTGTTATGGATCCTACCAAATTTATCGAAGTCGCGATTATGAAAAATTTGAGCACCATTTGTTACCTCTTGTTTTGGGTCTCCACATTACCACGTGATCTTCGATTCGTTGGAAAATTGATAGAAAATCGAATACATTTTGAAGGTTGTTGTTGTACCGCATTGTTTGACTTAGTGGGGGTTATAGATTGGTAGGATACCAAGGGCAGAGGTAGAAGGTAGACCCATTTCACTGATCATTAATTGAAATGACAGGCCACCTCGAGATGGGGGTTGAGGTATTGATCCCACCGAGTTTTAGATTATCCAAATCAGTATGAACAACCGTTTATCACGCGAAATAACCATTATCAATCTACGTAACTCGTTTAAGCGCATTATCATTTACTATGCATCTTGTGTGTACTTGATATAAATTATGGCAGTAGGTACTTACAATGGTAGCACCCTAGACAACCAAGGTTGTTGAAGCTTTCTGAGAAAAATGACCGCCACAACTTGGATACTGGAGAATTAGTCACTGAGGAACAGTCCAAATAATTATGGAATACGACGATGCAATTTTGAGGCAGTGCGAAATGATATTCATTTCCATGACCCCCAAATTGAACTATCAGTGAAATTTGTCGAGTTTCTACCTTGGTATACATATTATTGGGAATTGGTTCTCCCGGCTATTCTCCCTAAAGCCCAAGGTCTTAGTGCTTTTAAATTGTACTTAGAATCTTAGAATAATAGCAAAGCAGTTGTTCGTCACTCGGGATGTAATTTTGCATGTCTGAGATAGATTTAAACTAACTCGGCGTGTAACATTTCGTGGAGCATCAATGGACTGGGTAGTTAAAAAATTAATAGAACTAAACAGCAAGAAAGTGCCAACAAAATTACATTTTTTAAAGTCCTTTAGTCTCCATGCCTCTTGCATAGGTGCTATTCAACTTTTGACAAGAAAAAAGCATGTTATTTCTTGTTGAATGTGCCTTTTCCCCGTCAAGAGTCAGGTGTTTTGTGGCTTAGGGCTACATGAAACTCGGTTTTCTGGGTTTCCTTCAATTTGAAAATAAAATTTACTGCCCCAATGAAAGGAGAATGAAAAAAATACACTGCCAAGGAGATGACACAGCAACTTCCTCGTAACAATAAAAGTAATACCATTATAAAATATAAAATAAAGGAATCTTAGCAATGCGAAGACGGATGTTTTCAGCATAAGATCATGCCATACATCGGGAATGGTTTGAGCGACAGACCTGGGGAGGGGCTCATTCGATTCCTCATGGAAAGTTCTTCAAAAAAAAGTCCATAATTAGGCCGCCTTGATGTTTTTGAGATTTTTAGGGATTTTACAAAACTTTGACAACCGAGAAGCTGGTGAGAGAGCTGGCTAAAGAATTGGGGGGACCAATATGGATTTTTCCTGAAAATTTCAGATTTTTCGTTCCAGCCGCTTGGTAGAAAACGGCTTAAGGCGGACGGACGGAAAATTGTTTATTGCAGATTTGGATTCTACACCCGTTGAAACGTAAACCATGAAATTTTCAGGGGGGGGGGGGGGGGTTAGAATTGTTTTTCAAGAGCGATTACAATGGTTTATTATTGAATAATAAACCAATTGACGGTTTGAAGGCAAACATTTAAAATTTAGAAATTTTTTTTTCAAGAACGATTACAATGGTTTATTATTGAATAATAAACCAAAAGATGTTGAGGTAATTGGTCAAACTTCCTAAAGATTCATACATTGCGTTTCAAATACAAGTTGCTTTTACGGTTCCTCGTCAGAGGCGGGCAGTAAAAACGAAAATTAATCAATTCCAGTAAGCGCATGTAGCGTACCGCTAGTTCGATCATGAATTTCAAGAATTCAGTTTCAAGAATTTCACGTTAGCTAATGCGCAGAGTGTACCGCTGATTATATTGAGATGAAATTTCTATGGGACCTCGACTTTTACTTGGGAAGCTTACGATATGTTAATATTATAAAAATTGCGTTCTATCCGTATCGTTCGCATTAATTTAAATTCGTGCATCTTCTTTGTAATATATTTTTCTTAATAGTGGGTGTGGGTAGTGGAGTGACCACATTCATTTCGAATCTCTTAATTTGGAGCGTTATATCTGTTTATTCATGTAGAGACGTTTCGTCCCGCAGCGGAGACTTCCTCAGTCTATCTATGTGTAACAACTAGCATTCTTGAGGCATTTGACGTAGTTGTGAATTAACAACTGAGCAAATTATACCATGACCATCTTGAATACATGGACAGGCAGGAGTGGAAAGCTTGACAAAAAATACAGAGCTAAGAGTAAACAACAACAATATATGTGTGGTGCCACCAACATGTCAAAGCCTCAAGTATGCTAGTTGTTACACATAGATAGACTGCTCCGCTGCGGGACACGTCTCTACATGAATAAACAGATATAACGCTCCAAATTAATATATTTTTCTTTATCTGATCGATTCACGGTAGTGTAATTTCTTTCTCAATCCCCCTCTACAGTGCTGACATTTGTTTCTTTGCTCATTCGCTGCGAGTTAAAATGATGAACATGCACTCCGCCCAATAAACATCTACTTGCGATCAACCTACGTAGAGGGGTACGTTAATATTGGAATAATAAAACTTTGGGTAATAATTCGCAACGTTTTTCTCGGCAGGTTCGATAAGTATCCCGAATGCCAGGCCGCCGGTGAAAGTTATTTACGGGGCAGAAAAGAACGAAATTCGTACGCTCTTATCCAAGCGACGAGCGTGGCATCTATTCAGACCTCTTTGTGTTACTCAGGCCACTTTGTGTTGGGGGGCCCCCACAACAATGTCGTCGATCTGATTGACCGCCTGGGGCTGACCCCCTCGCTCCTCAACCTGATTGGCTTCACTAATGATAGATATCGCGGTTAACTCAAGCCCCGTTCCTGTTTATTATTTTTACACGCATAGAATTGAACAAGCCTATTGGGATAAAGAGGATTTGTTTTAGGTTTTTAATTAATCTTTCCCCTTTAAAACAGCTGGACAAAAAGATTAAACTAGCGACAAACGTCTTAAAAACATTCCAGTTAATTCGGGGCCCTTCATCTTTCAGACTCATCTAACTGGGCCATATCAATAATGCGAGGAGCAGCCAGTCGCCCGACGTCTTGACCGTATCGGCCAGTTGACCTGAATTTGAATGCAGCGATCACCGTTAATCAGCAATAGGTGCCCTTGGCAATTGCCGAGAATAAACACAATCAGAGCTGTAATATGGCAGTACCATAGAAAAAGCCTCAGAAGCAAGCGCTCAAAATGTGATGGGGAGGACACCTGCTCCAAGGGACCCAGACAATGGGAGAAGGAAAAGATCGGACTATATTCTACACCAACAGATGACCGAAGAGTCATCAGAGAAAGGACTGCAAAACACGAAGGCCACGACTGGGAAAACCCCATAATCCTCGACTCTTGGGTCGTCCTTCGTCGATTAATTGTCAACCACATGTTACATTACAATTGAGGGTTCTCCAGAAATATTATTCTTTCATGTAAATGGAATTTCTGAATTTTCAATGTTGTAAACGTGATAGCCGACACCATCTATCGGCTATCAGCGGAACAAATTGCGTGGGGAGCGAGTGTGACGGGGTGTTGATAACGAAAAGATCAACTACTTACGACGAGTCCCTTTCCTCACCACTTTCTACCAAACTCTCATCCGACCAGGTAACCCATTCTTCAATTATCATTGTATTTAAATCAAATTGATATCAATATCCAGTATCCATCCTATTAACTGAACTCCTTACCTAATACCCCTGCGGTGCTATTTAATAAAAATAAACGATAGTAAAGAACTACTTAAATCGTTTCCACGTCGTGGTTAATAGGAGCCCCCGTAGTTATTCTTGGAGCAATAAATACAATTATTGAATAAATAACTCAATCTATTACCAAAACCTTGTGTATAATTATTTCTGGAACCTTATATATCTGTATATAAATACCTTAGTAATTAAAAAGATCAAAAAGGGGAATAAGTAAAGGTAGAATTGATATAACAATTCCTTTCAAGCATTACAAACGTTCCAAAGTCTTAGATGATGAATTAGGCAGTGTTGTCTTTGTTAGGGTACGGCCTACACACGATTGTCTAGAGCAGGGGTCTCCCAACTATTTGCCCCAAGGGCCATATCATAATGTGGAGGGGGTCGGGCGGGCCAACAGGGGGTCTGGGGGCTAGGCCCCCAGTGGTACGGGGGCTTTTTTAAAAATTAGACACTTGCAAACAGTGTTTTTAAGCACTCCTAGACGAGCTATATGGACTGTTATTTTCAAGTCAAACACCTGCGAGACCTGGGGGTTTGGTCAGACAGACGCACTTGAACACATTCAGGTGAGGGCCTTTAAAGCTCTTCTGAGACTAGTAGGCTGGTCAATGCCCTATTACTTGGTGCGTAAAGAGCTCGGCCTCGCACCTATGGAACTCTCAGTTGCCTCAATTATGTTTGGCTGGTGGTCCAAGGTGATGAGTGTGGATGAAAATAGGCTACCGAGAATTTGCTTGTAGTGCTCTTTGGATTCCAGATACAACTGGGTACTGCCACAGGAGTCCTTACGTGAAAAACCCAATTGGGGGTCCTGTATCGGGAACCTGAAGGCTGAAGACTGCTTTCTTGAGAAATATTGAAAAAGCCCTCAGGGAAAAAGATGTGGAAGCTACCAGGAACTTACGGTATAACCAATTGCCACGCAACCCCAAAGCCATATCTGGTAAATGCGCCGATTACCTGAACATGGAACTTTCTTTCTTTGGGAAGATGTCAATGGCAAAGGTTCGCACCGTTGGAGATAGAGTTGGCCGCATAACGGTAGATGGACTGACGAGCTCCTTTTCTGATTCCCAGTCATGCCAGGTGTGCAATCTTGGGTCACCAAACACATTGTGTCATTTGATTGGAGATTGTGCAATGTTTCGGGCTGAGCGCTGCCAATTCCTGGGTCACACAACTTAAACATTGGAGGAGTGTCTTGACATATGCTCCTTGGCATCCCCCTCCCAACTAATAGGTCTTTTAAGAACAGTCCTCCGCATCAGGATGTGCAGGTTGTATCTATTTTTTGAATTGGAAGTGGCTCACTTATTTTATTATATTCTTTTAACCCTTACACATTAAATCATATAAAATATCAAATACCATATCAACCTCTGGCTCTTTACAAATAATTCATTCATTTATTTATTCACATGGACACACTTTAGGCCAAATGCTAGAAAAGGTGGAATTTCAGGCGGTCCTGTGAGATTGACCAATCAAACTGTACAATGCTTCTTATATCCTGGCAGTCCTACTTCTGTTTACACTGTTATCAGTTCTGTTTTCTGTATTTTCGAACTTATTTATGAGAGTTGAGTGTGTACCAACCTACTACGATGAATAATAGTTCAGTATAATTTATCAAAATAAACTATCTGAGCTGCAGCAAACATTGAAAGTTGAACATCGTGGCGATTCGTGTCGTTGGTCCTCTCAAAGACATGTGTATTAAAAATGAGAAATTTACCCTGATAATTCTATTCGCGTATGGTTAAAACTTGTATTTTCCTAAGAGTCTCTTTTGATATTCTGTTTGGAAGAGCGGCGGTACGTTTTGAAGATAATACTAAATCACACACTACATGCAAGAACGTGTGTCTAATTGATGTCGTTTCTTACAGATTGAAAAATATCTAAAATCCTAAATTCAATTAATTCAATCAAACTCGTAAAATCGAAATAATGGGAATGGCCCCAAAACGAAACGGGAGAACAGCAAGCGTTGATTGTACAAGCGTTAAACAGTTACCAGTTTTATGGAGGTTGTTAGAGAGAACGAGCCGGAATTTTCAGGATTCTGGAAAAGAAAGACAATAATAGAAGAGGAGAAAGGATCTAAATGGGGAATTTTATGAGAATGGCGTCGATACCGCTGTCTTTTTAATGCATTTCCTGCAGAATCTATGACAATTCATCGGTAGAATGTAGGTTGGGGGGAAATTACATTTATGTTGCCTATAAAGAAAATCGTTGGAGTGGTTAAGTTCTTGCATTCCAATCAAAAACGGTTTCATGTAACACATTTTTGAAACGGAGAAAAATAACTATGTGATGAAGGCAGGCTCTTCCCAATAGCGGCTTGCGAGGTAATAGTCGGTTGGCATATTGGTGCCTACCTACCTATTATGCATTATAAGCGTTACGAGTTTATTGTGCCATAGTTCAAAATCTAAATTCACTTCGTTAAATTTGTTCAAAACTCTACTAAAAGATTAGTTCTTATAGAAGCTTCGAAATGAGTTCTAACCTTTCATCAAGTTCTGTGGCATCCGTCACCACATTATGTGCCTGTAGTAGCTACTTTCACATGACGACGTGCAGCCGTTGCTAGATGTGACGCAACTAGCAACCACGCTTGGCAAGAATTTTGGTTCGGTACTTGATAAGCCTCTACTAGAAGATTAGCTCTAACCTTCTATCAAGTTCTGTGGCATCACCTCATTCTGCAACTGTTGTAGCAACTTTCACACTACAACGTGTAGCCACTGCTAGATGTGACGTATCCAGCAAATACGATTGACAAGAATTTTGGTTCAGTACTTATTAGGACTGAACCCAAAATTCTTCGTTCCAGGAACAAGTCCATAGATAGCATATTTAGCATCCAAGGGTTCACTCGAGGACCGAATCCAGAAACGAGTCTTTGGATAATGGCATCTGCCACCCCATTATGCGCCTTTCACATGACAAGAGTGGTGTTTCTAGGTGTGGGGCGTCCAGCAATCATGCTACAAGAACTATGGTTCAGTACTTCATTAAAGCTGAAGCAAAATCCTTCGTCTCAAGAACGAGTCCTTGGTTAGTATATTTATCATCCAAGGAGTCAATCAGAGGATTGAATCCAGAATTGTGCCTTCCCATCAGCGTCCTCATCAGCCAATGGAATTTGTCATTTTGAATCCTAATCTCAGAAGTTAGAAGGTTGAGATGAGTTAACATTAGCAGCAATTGTCTACTGTAACTTTAAATCAAGGAGTAATTAGTCCATCAGTCATATTACAAGTAGTTTAAGTGAAGCCGCAAAACAAACCAAATGGTGTGGGGACCATCAGGAGCTCTTTCAACAGGGAAATAGTTTGGATCCCCATTTGTTTCTAACTAAATGTTCACAAACCGATGAGCAATTCAATTGTTTTCTTGGTAAATTAAAAAGGTTCATTATAGAAAATAATAAACCTAAATACTAGCGGAAACTTAGATTACAGAATTTATTAATCTATTTATTGCAATTACCTCTCGAGAGTGTTCAAAATGATTTGTTACGTATAGGTGGGCTGGGATGGTCTCACATTAATATCCCAAGATGTTTGGCTTCTCATACAAATAATGCTATGTATTTAAGGTTTCCTGTCTGCATCCATAAAATTTTTAACGTGGTTTTACGATCTTGTATAATGAACAATGATTATGATGATTTCGATCGGTACTCACGATAAAAGTTGAGGAAGGTATAAGCGAGAACCTTCACATGCCCGCAAACTTTGTGCCAAGGAAATAATTACAACTTGTGAGTAGCTTTTCGCAATAGAAACATTAACTGATAAGCTGTGTAAGGATTCGCATTCCATGTTGCCTACTTCCACATCCGAGCATCAAGATTAGCTTGATCGGTGATAAGCGAGGCCGAGATGTAGACGGGATGCCAATACTAATCACGAGATGCTGCTCTCAATGACCTTCAAGTCTTCATGGTCGTAATGGTACACTCATGGTCAGGGTTGTCTGAGCATTCGCTTTTGAATGACTCGGGGAACGTTCACTGTCTGATCTTTTCGGTTTCATTCCAAAGTAAAACAAACTCGTAAACTTCAGGCTGTTATTGGACTCAGGTGGATATCGTCACGACCCTGAGGGTCGTTTGAAGAAATAAAACCAAAACCCTTACGACAACGCTTCACTTTTCTTGAACAAGATTTATACATTCCCATACCCATAATTACGCTCACTTCTTTAACATTGTAAACTTGAGTTGAACGAACGTTCGTTTTATAACTTCATTTCACTTGCAGATTATCGTAAGAATGTAAAAATGTCTTTCCTAGTACAGTCACGGTAGAAGTGTTGTTGGAACGCCAGAAATTAATTAGCTTTACATCTCATGGCGATGTTTTCCCTACAAATCGCAAGGCTATTTTCCCTTCAAGCAGTTGCCAAACTAAAGTTTGCTCACAAATAGTTCCATTTGCTTGAACATATGAAGTGCAACGTCTCATCTGCTGTATACTCCTGCAGTGAATGAAGACCATCAAACCTTTGCTATAGGCATTTTCGTTTCATATCCCGACAATACAGCAAGTTCATGTTGGCAGCAACAACCTCCATCGCAGCAAGTTATAAATGGGATATCCCAGAATGAGGTGCTGGAGCACTTGTACGTCACAATGCCACTGGTACTGTTAGAAGAAATGCGATAGAATTCCACTTTTAGCACGTCAAATCCAAGTCGAACGCTTAATGTGTGCTATCTTTGTACTTTACAAAGTCTCTTGTGAGGCATTAACCTAGGGGCAATGCTACACCAATAATCAGCGACAATTCAACAGTCTGCGAACTGTGGTTTGTTCTATTGCAATGACCAAGCACTGAAGCACTTGGTCTGAGCCCCTGGTATGCGAAAGCAGGGAGGAATGAATGAGAGACGTCGACCTGTGATGGAAATGGAAGGCATGATGAATGGAGGCGATGTGTTGTGTAAAAATTGCATGGTTAGGGTTGAATTACAACGATGTTCCCCTTACTTTGGACTATTCTACTCTCAATAATACACACTTTGACAAGTTCACAGTGGAAAACAGGAGATGAGCTAGAATTTGCTTTGAGGGGTGAGCATTTGCCCAACTACTGCTGCTCACAAATAGATCCATTTGCTTCAACACATGAGATGCAACGCCCCATCTGCTGTATAATTCGGCTCATTATAACCGTTTCCACCTCGGTGAATGGAGACTAACGAACCTTTGCAACAGGCATTTTCGTTTCATATCTCGAAAATACAGCAAGTTCATGTTGGCTGCAACAACCTCCATTCCAGTTATAAATGGGATACAAAAAAAAAAACCAGTTGCTGGAGCACTTTTAGCACTTAACAGTGCTTAAAGCTGTACGTCACAGCGCCGTTATTTGATGACGAGTAGATGCTCCATGTAGCAATTTGCTAAAATCTTACTTATTGGCGAGGAAATGTTGGAAGAAACAACCTCCACAGACTGGTTTTTAGTGGGATAACCAGCCAGATTCTGCTGGTTCGCTTGGAGCACTTAACAATGCTGAGAACTGTATGACAAAGTGCCACTGGTACGTATAGAATGTTGCTGTAGAAAGAAATGTGATAGAACTTTACTTTTAGCTATTCAGATCCAAGTATAACACTTAATGTGTGCTATATTTGTACCTTACACAGTCTCTTATGAGGTATCAACCTAGAAGGGCAATTCTTCACCAATAATCAGCGACAATTCAACTGTCTGCGAATGGTTTGTTCTACCACCAGCGCTTGTGTCCATACCATGACAAACTGCTGTCACAATCATGAAATTATAAAACCCGAATGGAATCATGATAGTGAAATTACTCTAAAACACATGACGCTACATCTGCTGCATACTTCAGCTCACCACAACCGTTTCCACCCCAGTGACTGAAGACTAACAAACCTTTGCTATAGGCATTTTCGTTTCATATTGCAGCCAGTTATAAATGGGACAAAAAAAACCAGTTGCTGGAGCACTTTCAGCACTTAACAGTGCTCAAAGCTGTACGTCACAGCGCCGTTATTTGATGACGAGTAGATGCTCCATGTAGCAATTTGCTAAAATCTTACTTATTGGCGAGGAAATGTTGGAAGAAACAATCTCCACAGACTGGTTTTTTAGTGGGATAACCAGCCAGCTTCTGCTGGTTCGCTTGGAGCACTTAACAATGCTGAGAACTGTATGACAAAGTGCCACTGGTACGTATAGAATGTTGCTGTCGAAAGAAATGTGATAGAACTTTACTTTTAGCTATTCAGATTCAAGTATAACACTTAATGTGTGCTATTTTTGTACGTTGTACAGTCTCTTATGAGGTATCAACCTAGAAGGGCAATTCTTCACCAATAATCAGCGACAATTCAACTGTCTGCGAATGGTTTGTTCTACCACCAGCGCTTGTGTCCATACCATGACAAACTGCTGTCACAATCATGAAATTATAAAACCCGAATGGAATCATGATAGTGAAATTACTCTAAAAACATCGATTTTAAAGAGAAAATCTCATCCAGGTTTTGTTGCATAGTTGTAGGATGGAACCCTGAAGTTTGTCACACCTTAAATGTTAACGCCTTGTGTAAACCGAATCGCCCTTGTTCACGGCATTAGTCATGTGTGAAATGTTCTGAGCCCCCCGGTATGCGAAAGCAGGGAGGAATGAATGAGAGACGTCGACCTGTGATGGAAATGGAAGGCATGATGAGGCCTAATGGAGGAGGAGCGAGACGAGCGGGCCTGACGTCACAAGTAGCTGCCCAGTCTCAAGGTAGAGGGGCTACGGCTACCACGTCACCACAAGGACACCTTCTACCCCTCCACTGTACTTCGGGTTTTGTGGCTCTTTTAGTTTTCATTCTCAGTCTTGTTTTCGATTTTTTTCCCCCCTTCGGATCTCTTTTATTTCGTTTTTGCGCCCTCTCTCTTCCCGGGAGACAACCTTGCTCTCCCCTCTTGCCGCTCATGTTCTTGTTATGTTCCTCAGCATCGAGGTCTACGGTTATTTCAGGAGGTAAATTATTATACGAGCAGGCAGAGTTCGAAAAATGTTTTGCTTTGAGCTTGGCAACCGAAGGGTTGAGACACCACATTAGTTTTGCTGACTTGAGGTAATCAGGTCACCACATGTATACCCTGAATGCAACCCTTTTTTAAATTTTTATGACATGTAAGTTACAAAATTATACAAAAGTTAACCCTGGAACGGCTCAGTGGGGTGTCTGACACCCCAAACAAAATTTCTTTGAACGCAGTTGACTTCTGTGGCTTCCATTAGCTTTATCACCGCCCTGTGAAATCCTTCCCATTCGTCCACTGCTTTCCTCAACCACCAAACCCAATAATTCTAGTCCTGAAATCACAGTTTCAAAGTTTGATTGGGGTGTACGACACCCCACTGTGCATGCAACGGCTAGAAAAATTTTGCCAAATTTCTTTTTTTGGGAGTGAAGTTTCAAGTGAGTATGGATTTCAAAAAGGTTTTTTTCAACGGACAGGCAGAAACGAAATGAGAAGGAAGTAGCTTTTTTGTCGGAGCAACTGGATTGACGAAGCATCATCTAAACAGATGCCAAGAGACAAGGGGTATCCCCAGGAGCCTGGAGGTCATCATCAAGAGTACATTGTCCGACAAAAATGAAAATGAGACTCGCCAAGAGGTTCCACATCAGCTTGAAAAGAACGCAAGATGTGGATTGTGTGATCGCAGTCGGTACCGCCAATCAAAGTCGAGAGAGAAGAGTAAACAAGAAATTGAGGACTTAGCTGGAAGAAGGGGTTATAATCCAAAACAGCGTTTCGAGATATCGACCATCAAAGTTTCTCTAACGCTGCACTGTATTCCGCTGGCTACCCTTGACATCATCCACATTCAATTTGACTTGAAAGACAAGAATAAAGAAAAGAAGGTTGTGTATCAATAAGCTTCATAGTTTCGTCTAGATTGGAGAAATTCGATAACATGTTATAACCCCTTTTTCCAGAGAACGCAATTTTCTTACCCCCTTCTTCCACTGAACATCTTTTCATAAATTTTTGTAACTAACCTAGCACCTATAGATGATACTGATTTACAATTTTTGCTATAGATAATATTCATATTCTTGAACATAGGACGAAAAAAAACTGGTCATTTAAACTCTCAAGACTTCATATATAGACTAACTGAAAAACTGTAGAAAACTATAAACTCTTGCAAAAAAAAAAAAAAAGAACTCAAACTTTTCAAAACAACAATATTTCACCTTCCGAAACCGTGACTAGAGAAAAAGGAGAAAAATCACATGTGAAATAGCGTTCTCTGGAAGAAGGAGTTACTAACGAGCAGGTTGTAAAAATGATCCTACCAACATAATGGAGCAAGATATTTGGATGAAATTTTCAGGGCTGCCAATTCAGGTGTCAAGGAATCCAAAAATGCGATCTTTGGAAAAAGCTTAGCTTAACTTAGCTTTCACCTTCAATTTCACCTTGGATTTTCGTACGACTACCCGGAGGTGTCGCCGGACGTCGCCAGCCGTCCTCTAGATAGGATCGGAACTAGGTCTGACGATTTCGCTCGTGGCTTCCCATTGCCTCACGCCCCTGGGTTGGGAGCGATTTGGATTCACGTGATATCGAGATCAGAGGTGAACTAACGACAGGACAGGTATACAACAGTTGATAGGATTTTGGCCCTAATCATTGGTGCCTGCCGGATTCGAGCCGGGCTAATCAGTACTCCCACTGTCAAAGTCGATTTGTGATACCCGTCATCAACCAATTTTCCAATGAGCTTCGGGTCATGAAATGCGATGTCCCACTCAGGGGCTTCATTACTGGGCGGAGATTTCTAGCTGCATACCTAAGATGAACACTGAGTCCAAAGAAGGCTCAGCGTGAACTCATTTCAGCTGGACAGTACGTCGAATGTTTATCAACAGAACTGATGGCATGACTAGGTACATTTCAGTGTCATCGGATCAATAGTTGCTTGTGCGCCTGCGCGAACGTGAATTTCTTATAAAGTCGATTTTTTCATGAACCGTATTCCGTATCAGGTTAAAATTCGGGCGTTTGTTGGGTACGAGTGTGATGGTACGGTACCGCTCGTATCCCATTCATTTCTTTACGATTGGTTGCAGCAAACCAGAAATTACTTGTTATAATTTCTACATTGAATTTAATCATTTGAGTCGAACTTTGTTCCAGGACAAGTCATGTCCATGTTACAATAAAAAGAGGAAGGCTAACTGGCCTTAGGTATATAAATATTTTTCACTCATCTAAATTTGGATAAAACAAAATCATTCTCCAGAAATATCCTTATACATAATACTCGTTTCGGCTGAAGTAGAGAATATGTGACCCCTTCCTCTATCAGACCGTATCGACGTGTTTATAGTATAATATATCGTTACCACTGCCACATATTATGAATGATAAAAGTATTTTAAATACACAGAGACACAAGGGTCAACACATTCTGATCTATTTTTCCAACTGATGTATGTTTTACTAGAAGGATTGATGTAGGATGTTTTTGTTTTTGAGATACTAGCGAATCGAGACAGAACACACATCGAAAGCGTGGACCTATATCGATAGGAGACATCGGGTTTTTCAATATGGCGACGGTCTTATCAGGAAGGGGTCACCTATTCTCGACTTCTACCCTTGTTTCTACGTTAGTACATATCTATGTAGGTACGTATGTTCCCAAACGTTCATGCGTATAGTTGTTGCCGAACTGATTTTGACGGGAACGGTCGTAAAATTATCAGCGAGTTCCGGAGCACAACATAGGCTAAGTCACAACCTCAAAAACATCCTTCTACTTCAAAAACGGCGTTTTCCTTCGCAACCAATTTGTTTGGTTCCCGAACTTTTGTTATTACGGTTGCCAACAACCAGTTTACTAACGGCAGAAAATCGTGACAACTTGATATTTCGCGCGAAGGGCACAGGTTCCATGCTGGTATCCCATAAAGCGGAGACAATTATAGTGTTCATTTGTTGGAATTCTATAGGATTAGAGCTTTCTTTAATTGTTTTAGACTGACATCCACGCATATATACTCAGTTCTGATATCTGATTGCACGTCCATAAACTAGATTAGTTCTTGAAAACATTATAGCTTTGAACAATGAACTTTGGACAGTGAAAATGAAGCTATTGCGTTGAACCTTGAAAATTTTAAAATAAACATTTTTGAAAAATTTTGTGAATCAAAATCCCTTCCGAAGCATTGTGAAATGACTGCTGGATGCTTATTTCTTGAAAATCTCCTTCAGGGGTCCATCAACAAAGAATTCGGGAGAAAATTAGACTAATTACATTTGGGTATTTTTACTAATGATGCCATGGATAACTATAACTACTTTTATAATAGTAGCTGTGAAAGCTGGTCACATACCTTAGACAGCGTTTTGTTGAGATGAACACTTTAAACTTATTTGCAATAGCACTTTTTCACTCATCTTATTATAGTATATGCCATAAGTTTTACATTTGTTAAGATGGTTTGACTAGGTGTTTGAATGGGTGGTTGGTTGGTTGGTGTTTCTTTTCTTGACCGTAGCTTTGGCTATGTAGTCACCGTTGCTGTTGTCTTCTTTTACGTACCCATTCTGTTATTGCTATGCCTATGCTGTCACTGCCTCCTTTTTGTCCTTTTCTTCCCGCCTTTTCAGTTTTGTCGTTTTATTTGTTGTTTGTTTTCTTGACTCTAACTTAGCAGCTTTGTTAGGCGTACCGTATCTGTCAATGCCTTGTTCATATAGTCTGTAATCTGTTCTCCTCCGTTAAGGATACCCCTAATATTTCTTCTATATGGTGTTTCAATGATTAGTTTGTTTCTGTCGTTGTTGTTGTTTCAAAGTTTTGTAGTAGTTTAGTATCTGGGTGGTGGTGGATTGTTGCTCTAGTGTTGAGATGGATGGGCTTCTGGTTGATGAAGAGTAGTGTTTTCTATACATTGTTGTTCAAAGTTGGGGGTGGAGCTCATTATCAAATTCGTGTATAGTTGACTGAGTTTTTCAATGTCGGTCCTTGGATTGCGTCTGCTAGTTGTTTTTACTATGTAGGCCATTTCTTTTATTTTCCTCTTTGCTAAATTGGTTTCAATACCTTAAATTTTAGTATTTTCAAAGCCAAATGTATGGTTGTTTATAAAGAATGTTGGGCCAATCCACATCCATCAATATTGAGGTAGGATTTAATCCATCCGACCAACCATCAATTTGCTGGATTTGTGTTCCGAGAGGTAGTTGGTAGATCTTGTGCAGTTCGTCCTATGTAATTGGTTTGACAGCCGTACCATTCTACACAGCACTCAATACTCAACATTCTATTTGTTCATTATAGGTATTTTTATTTTTTGTTGTTGTTGTTTAGGGTTTTTTGGTTTCTATAAACTATTTTGCAATTTATTTTTTTAGAAATAGTTTTTTTGAATTGTTTAGTCAGTCCTTTTACATCGGTCATACTTTTAATGTTGCAAGCGATCGCTGATACTCTTGGTTGGGAATTTGAGTTTATAATCTTTGGGCTACTGAATTATAATCTTTGAATTTGAAGATTTTGGGAAGTTGTTCTGTAGTTGAATGTTTTAAATGATGATGTTGAAGTTGGTACACTGAAACTCAAGAGATGATTTCCCCACAAGGTAACAAAAACATATTTGCAGCCAGTAACCTTGGATACAATAGATGAAAAATCCGATTTTAGCTCTTTTTGGTGATTCTGTACCGCTGTGCGGCAGCTGAACATGGTACAGTTTGAATCTCCCACCTTGAAACGTAAAATGATTTTTACTATACGATTAGAAAGGCTCATCATAGGAAATAATAAAACACAATAAAATCTGGAAGATTCGAACTCCTACTGTGTTGGTTTTGTGGAAAACTTTGTCTTCGACTCAAAGCCACGAAACGTAACCTGACAAGTTGATAATGAATCGACGTGCGCAGATGGATGCGATAGTTGGCTGCCTGGTAATTCTATAAACATTAATTTACAGCAGCTTCACGGATCGTATACAGCTGGCGTGTTCACTGGTCTCGAAAGATCGACGCCCCGACCGACCGCCGGTCAAAGACATCGCCGGCCAACCACCTGCGTACCCACCTGAGAAATGAAGCTCATTTGAGGATGTAATGACAAGCTTTCAAACTCCGAAAGACTATCGAACTCTTTTAACCCGAGAATACCAGCGACACGTCTTAGAAACACAGCACCTTGTGGACTAAATACGTTTGAATTGGAAGAAGTCAAAATACAACGTTCTTTATCCAGAGAGTTAGGTTCGGATAATTCATATTTACGTGGATAACTCTTTCTGTTCGGCTCTCAGTCCAAACAAGAACGCACAAAACAGGAAAATCCTAAAAATTGCTAGGATTTCTCTTCATTGTACAGGCAGTCCAGAAGCCCGGGATCAAAAACATGACTGATTTAATGCTTTGCGTCGCATGCATAAAACCAAGGTGGTTGCTAGAGGTTTACATCCTACTTGCCTAAAGGATGACATTGTAACTGATCTACAAAACCAAGGACTTACAGTTCTAGATGCCGTAAACTTGAAAAAGCGTGATCGAAGAACATGGTACTAAGACAAAAACCATGAAGGATCTCAACCTATATATTATATTATATTATATATATTATCATGTTAGCCCAGAAGTTAAGTCCTGTCTGCCGCTAGGTTCCCATAGGTTATATGGCGGTAGACAACCTTCAAAGATCTCGATATAAAATAAATGTTATGCCATATCCTTGCACCGTTCACATTAGTTCATCTCTCACCCATACCACATTGAGGGTCATTAGCTCAACCGTGTAACAATAGCTAAGGACCTTGGAATTCTCTTTAACCACGACCTCTCGTTCTCCGCCCATATCTGCCGTGCAATGCGTGCATTGGGTTACCTGAAGGGGCATACCAGCTTTGCTAATCCTCTATTCAACATTGGTCAGATCTATACTGGACTGCGGTTCCATTTTTTGGTCCCCCGCAATGCCAAATACACAAGGACCAGCTTGAGAGGGTTCAGATGGGGATTGTTGAGATATATTGGGTCGAAAAGCGGATACCATACGATGGCTACAGCTCCCGGACAATCTCGTCACCCTGGAGACAGGTCGCAGAATCACTGATAATATCATATTATGATGTTCCTCTTTAACCTGATTAACGGCAACATCGACTACCCTCACCTTGCATTTGAAATCCAGCTGGATGTTCCCGCTATTTACTCCAAAAGCCCGCCTACCTTTCATCTCAATTAGGCTTCAACCAACTACCTTTGTTATCAACCGCTCTATAGAATACCTCGCCTAGCCAATAACGTACTCTAAAATAGCCCGGCTCTTCACTTTTTCTACAAACCAATCCATAAGCTCCTTCCGTACCGAAATTGTTGACATTTTTCACCTCCAACAGAGGCAACACATGTAATACTTAATAAATTTTGTAATTGCGTATTAGCCCGTTTTGTAAATAAATAAATAAATATTCATTCTCGCATCAGGAAAACCATGTTTCACGAGTGTGAAATGAGTCAGATTTCTTCAAATTGGTTTTACTTAACATGGCTGTCAAGTTAAGCTAACGATATCCATCACACTCCCAGTTCTCTCTGAGAAAAGCCGGGGGGAGGCTCGCAATCATTAGGGCAGGGGATATAATTGCTACTCAAGGGAACGTACATAAACGAGTGAATGGGTACATCAGGACAATCAATAATAAAAAGGCTAGTGGTCATGACCACGCTCTGCTACCATGTAACATGTAGGGTGATGGAATGGTATAGTTGCCCCTTAAAATAGCTGAATGCGGTATAATGCTCCACACTTGGAGGATGTCCCTGACGTTGGTACGCGTCTCATACCTCCGGAGGCGGCGAATTCAAATTCGGGCAGGGCAAACTAACCATACCCATCACAGCTTCGATCTCACTAAAATTGTATCAGGACGTGCAATCGTAATCGACCGCGCCAACGTAATAAAATCCACCATCTGTTCAATTCGGCAAAACGTAGGTGTCACCGAACGTTGCGAGACGAAGATGAATCACTCGATTTTCGGGACAAAAGCGGAGCGAGTGGGTTCAATTCTTCATTTGATATGCGGGTGCAAAGCAAATACGAATGTCACACCCATCCGCAGGGGAACAATCACTTTCGCCGGGTTCGTAGGCGAACGCGGATGCAGAAATGGAGTAGCCACGACTACAGAGATCAATAGCGGCGATAATGTCGACTCCTCTCTTCTTAATAATTTCACTGCCGAATAAGGGGGGCGAAAATTCCAGCCATGCAGCATCATCGAATGAGCGAATTTTCCAAAATTATTACACTTTTACTATGTTAAATCAAGTCAAAATTTGAGCAATTTGTGTGCAAAAAGAAAAAAATTCCTAACTATCGACGTTATTACGAAAAACCTTGTTCTAGGTAAGATGGATAGGTTCAAGATGTTTCATATACTCACTGGGATAAAATTTTCGTTGTGATATGTGCCTATTGTTTCACTATATTTCCAAAATAGTTGTGGCCTTTTGATAGGGGTAGACTCAGAAGCAAAATTCAACACACTTTAATTTATATAAAGGGATAATTCGCTCCGTGGTAGCAGATGGTCATGCGACACAACTTTTTAGTAATTTTCCATATAAATTGCAATCTTGGAATAGAAATTTTCGAGAAATTTCTTCATTGAAATCCATTTTGAAGCATTCCTGAATTGATTCCTGAATTTTTAATTTTAAGTAAGTACCTGTACAGGATGTTAGCTGTAAGAACGACGAAACTTCAGGGATCTTTTTCAGCAGCTAATTTTTACTGATATGGCCACAACCTCCTTAGTTTACGAATAAATTAATTTTAAATTATATATTATTAATTATTTGAATTTCTACTAAGCTTTGGAGTGTGCGTGTTTGTCAGGTGATTAATCGAGTAAATTTAAGGAGGTATGCATAGAGCACGTAAATCGGTTCTCAACCAAAATACCTATTTGGATTAATCAGGTGATCATATTTGTGAGCCTCCTGAAATTCAATAATCGCTCTATCACCTGTGAAACACGCACACTCCAAAGCTTAGTAGAAATTCAAATCATGAATCATTGAATAATAAACCCCAGTGAATGAATTCGCAGCGTTTTTTTCAAGAGCGACTACAATGGAAAAATATTCTCTTTGAAAATTTTAAATTTCGTATGACGGAGCATGTATATCAGAATGCTTCAACCCGTGTATCGGCTATAAACCCTTTTAGGAGTTCACTCCAGTATCCACATTCACTACATCACTAGGTTACTGCGATCAAAACAAACAAAAAATGTGGATGTGAATGTGGATGCAAATGTTGACAGCATAAGATCATGCCATACATCGGAAATGGTTTGAGCTACGGACCTGGGGAGGGGCTCATTCGATTCCTCATGGAAAGTTCTTCAAAAAAAAGTCCACATTTAGGCCGCCTTGGTTTTTTTGGAGGTTTTTAGGGATTTTACAAAACTTTGACAACCCTTAAAGGGTACTTAAAATTAAGTGAGAGAGCTGGCTTAAGAATTGGGGCGTTGTCGGACCAATATGGATTTTTCCTGAAAATTTCAGATTTTTTGCTCCAGCCGTTTGGGAGAAAACGTGCGTACGGCGTACGACGGACGGACGGAAACATTTTTATTGCAGATTTGGATTCTACACCATTGGAAACGTAAACCATGAAATTTTCAGGGGGGTTAGACAATTTTTTTTTTCAAGAGCGATTACTATGGTTTATTATTGAATAATAAACCAAAATAAATAATTTTAGCCGTTTTTAGTTATTCCTGTTTTATCTCAAGATCTTGGATCACGCGTGGCAATTGAACTACTCCCCAAAACTGAACGTGTTGCAATTTCCAAGCGTAATGAGCGTAGTGCACGTTTTTGCACACTCGAAAATTCGAAGGGTGAGTTTTTCATGCAAGTCACGTAGATCCCAAATACAAATTGGGGGTTTACCAGCTGAATATACGAAGTCAGTGTGCATAACGAGTGCGTGCACATGTCAGAAATTGAAGTCTGCGCAGCAAAGTAACTGTAAGTACTGGTCATAACCTTCAAGGTATTGCTCAACCTAAAAACATTGCAAACGAATGTGTGCGTTGGTATTGTTGGAGCTGATATGCCTCATCAACAGAATCGTCAACTTAAAGGTGCAACTTCCCAAAAACTGTCCTCTACAAAATGTCTGTCGCACTATTCTCGGCTCCTATACCAGCAGCCATTATTTACTTACGTCAATGGTTTGTTAATCTAAACGACATACAAAAGCAGGATTGTGACATGTTAACACTACAGATTCCGCGAATCTTCAACAATGAACCGTTCACCGGTTGAAGGGAATGAGTAACTGTGTCTTCTAATAACGGATGAGTTACCGTTATATTTGTTTTCTAAATACCAACTCATATCAAGTTGGGAATCGGCCTTCGGCGTGAGGTACTCGAGAGCAGGTGGACGGAAAAGGGGCAGGTGGACACTGAGGTACCAACGCGCAGATGAACAGCTCCCGCCTACATTACGGAAGATACTTCCATTATGGATATCCATCCACCTATAACTAGTAGGGGGCTTATGGTTGTTTTATAACTAGGTAAAATACGTATAGTCGCGCTGCTTGTACACGAGGAACGTTCGGTGATGCTTCGTGAGCAGTGACGAATTGGATTCAGTGGGTGGGCAATGAGATTCACGGAAGATGTCTCACGTGGTCGGAGCTTTCAGAAAATGATATCGTAAGAAATGACTGAGCTGCGATAGGCTTCGTCGTCTAAACTTGGATTTAACATAAATTCTGAATGCCAAACAGTTCGGTCCACTCTGGGCGTCCTTGAAGGTCTCCTTGGAGATAGTGTGTTTATGTAAACAAGATATAGCGAAGACACAAGAGAGAGAGGGTGGGGACCCCACGAAGATCAAATTTAGAGGGAGCGTCAGCGGTGTCCTACTTGTTCGAGGGTTTCTATATAAACTTCGCTGTCAACTTCCAGAGAGTCGCCAGCACTCGACGGAATTGAAGAATTTTAAATGCTTTATATCAATAACCCTACATCTACAATGACACGTGATGGTATTAAAACATTTTATAATATAAAGGTAATACAATCAAAAACTATCTAAAGGTATCCGTAATTGACTGAAACTTGTCGACAATTTCCACTTGCGACCAACAGTGTAAAATAAAAAAAAAAAACGCTGCAAATTATTATACAGGGTTTATTATTCAATTGGCTCTGACGTTCATAAGGGGTCGACTTTCTACTAAGCTTTGCAACAACTGTTGTGTTTCCTAGTGATTTTTTTTTTAGAGGAACACAAATATGATCACGATCTAAGGTTTTTTTTTCGAAAACAGATTTGCTCGACCTTATCTCCTAAATTCTATAATCCCTCTATTTACAAGATAATCTAAAATCTGAGTAACCGTTCAAATCATGAAGCAAGCCAATTGAATTATGCCTCATCTTTGAAAAGTGAGGTTTGAGACATAAAAAAGCTTTTTACTTAATTTATCTAGAGTTTTTTCAATCGGAAATTGAATAGAGAACCAATTTTTTTTACAATGCAAGAAGGAAAACTCTAAGTATCCACCTTTCCAACGGTCTAGTCGATTTTGTCCATCACTATGGGGAGGAAAGGTTTATGCTGATATCTTTTCACAAAAACAATAATTTTTTGTAAAAACACTCGCGAATGTTGGCACCATAAATGACGGGCCATAGATCGGAATGATTTAGCTTACTGTTCCACCTGGGGAGGGGCTCATTCAGATCCTCGTTGAGTGTTCTTCAAACTGAACATTGAAAAAGTACAAATTTAGGAAACTTCACCCTCCGCCTTGACTCCCAACTTCCAAGTTTTGATTTCGTCATTTTCCATGTAAATCTACCCGATTTTTTGACAACTCATGTTTTTCAATTCAAACAATTTAAATTAAGTGAAAAGCTTTTTCACAAAATTGGCGTTGGTCGGAGGTGAATATTGCTTTTTCTGAAAATTTCAGCTTTGTTCTTCATCTTGGGAAAAATTGCGATTCAATAGTTTATTTTGAATAAAAAGCAAAAACGTTTGCAAATTAATATATAAAGGTTTCAGAGATTTATGAATCTCAAGACCTCACTGGTACGATCAAGTTCATTTTTATCAACTTCACAAGAGACTATTTTTTCTACGGTTATTGGGAAATCCTTCAGTTATCGAAAACGCTGGAAATTCTTTCACTGGGGTTTATTATTCAATGATTCATGATTTGAATTTCTACTAAGCTTTGCAGCCAAATTCGTTGAAAATTTAAGCATCTTGGTCTATGAATTGAATCCTGTATAAAGGTTTAGTATTTATGAATCGAAGACCACACTGGTACGACATAAAGACGTTATGGGCTATTTCGTTGTCGTTTATAGGGATGGAGAGGGTTAGAGAGTCAAAATTCATAAAGTTCATCTCTACTGGATTACTGAGCGTAACTATGAGTTGTGGTTTAAAATTATTAATCAGTAATATAATAGATTACTTTCATTAGTATCGTCTTATTACATCATCTAATTATTGTTTTTTTCATTTTACAAGGAGGACTATAGTCCCCATGTTTCTTGGCAGACGTACATATTTCAAGGTCTGATATTTATATGAATAACCGGAATCGCTTCATAATGTTCTGAAATATATTTTGATCGAGCTAATTCTTTTAACAAATTACTATTGTAAATAATGCGATAGTTTAGCAGAAAACACAAGCAGTAATCGCACTTAAATAGGCACACCAACCTATTGAAGTTGCTTCGCAATCAGATTTTAGCGTTGCTTTACACAATGAATGAATATTATTTGTATTCGAAACAAACACGCGAAAACAAACAATTAAAAACTTCAGTCCGCTCTGTTGAAACCTGGATGCCTAGCCGCTTACACAGCCCGGGCGTCCTTGTGGGCTCCGGATATTCAACTGTTCACAAGACAGAAGGGGTCAACTGAAATGGCGTAGATGTTGGACATTAGGGGCAACTCGTACGGCCACGAGGAGCAGGCGATTGTCGGGAACAGCAACAATGGGAAACAATCAGCTATAGGTAAAAGCTAAAGCTAATTTACCTGAAATTCACCTAACTAACAGCTAACATATCAACTGTTAGCTAATAACAGACACGCAGTAAATCATTCGCGACGAAATTGTGGAAAGCCATGCCGAGAAAAACGCTGCACTGTGGCTTATTATTCAGTTTCATTCATTTGGCTTGCATTCATAATTTGAATTTCTACTAAGATTTGTAGTGTGCGTGTTTCACAGGTGATAGAGCGATTATTGAATTTCAGGAGATATGCATAGAGCACGTAAATCGATTCTCAACCAAAATACCTATTGATCATATTTGTGTGACTCCAAGGCGGAATAAATATGGACTTTTTTTGAAGAACTTTCCATGAGGAATCTAATGAGCCCCTCCCCAAGTCTGTAGCTCAAACCATTCCCGATGTACGGCATGATCTTATGCTGCCAACATTTGCATCCACATTCACTACATCACTAGATTACTGCGATCAAAACAAAAACAACAGTTTTTTTTTTTTATCGCAGTAATCTAGTGATGTAGTGAATGTGGATACTGGAGTGAACTCATAAAAGGGTTTATAGCCGATACACGGGTTTAAGCATTCTGATATGCATGGAACGCTGCTAATTCCTTCACTGGGGTTTAGTATTCATACTATTTATTATTTTCTTAAAAGTTTGGGACGTGTGGGTACAAATGGTGTCAGAATGTGATCATAAGGTAGAGCTTACTGGATTATTTCATTCCATGGTTTCTGTGATTACCAGATAATTAAAACGCTGCAAATTCTTAGGAGAGGCAAATTCACTGGGATTTATTATTCAATTTCATTCATTTTCACTGGGGTTAATTATTCAATTTCATTCATTTATGCATTCATGATTGGAATTTCTACTAAGCTTTGGAGTGTGCGTGTTTCACAGGTGATAGAGCGATTATTGAATTTCAGGAGGCACACAAATATGATCAACTGATCAATCCAAATAGGTATTTTGGTTGAGAACCGATTAAGTGCTCTATGCGTTTTTCCTGAAATTCAATAATCGCTCTATCACCTGTGAAACACGCACACTCCAAAGCTTAGTAGAAATTCAAATAATGAATGCAAGCCAAATGAATGAAATTGAATAATAAACTCCTGTGAAAGAATTTGCAGCGTTTTTTCAATTCGTGGTTGATTACAAACGTTCATTATTGAAAATAATGAACCACAATTATGTTTAATGAATTAAATTTTTGCGTAAACGCAGACTGTATAGATTTCCGAGCAAGAAAACACACAGAGAACTGTTGTCAGCCTAATTTATTTCCATCATTAACTGTACTAGGTAACTACAGTTACTAAACTGCGAATACGAGAAAACCTGAAGACTCGACGGGCTGCCCATACGGCGCAATGATTAACAAAAGTCTAAAAATGCCGGTTCTAACCCATATTGAGAACTTGGTGATTCAAGGACGGCAGAACAGCTAGCTCATTTGAAATTTCTTTCACGTTTCGTCTCGCAAAAGATTTGTTCTTCTTGAAACGTGCTCGGAGCAACGACCTGCTCCAAAACACCTACTCACCACTGAAACATATTAGCCCACCGGAAGGGTAATGGAAGAGAGGAACCGAACGGCCTCCAAACTTCTGTCAGATCCTTCAAGTCATTTCCTCGCATTGTTCCAATTACGATTTAAATCAACCACTACGTTTCCGTTCGGGAGAGGATTCGTAGGGGGGAACACTCTCAGATGGGAAGAGGTCAACCGCTTTCTGGTTTGCGAAACAAGTGTAAATCATAATTAATGCTATTGGACAGTCATGGAATGAAGGTTATCGAACTCTTCAAGCAAGGATGTGGAATGTTTTGTTAAGGTAGCATCCTAAACCAGGTCACACTTCATCTGAAAACTGAAAGAGATTGGCACCTACGCAAAAAAATAAGGCAGCAGCTAGAGAGACTATTTTGGATAGAAAACGTCTGCTTTGTTGGGTTTGGATCATAACTTCCACTTATTTAGATAAACTTCAACTTAGAAAAAAAGAAGTAATAGAGGGGTTTCTGGCAAAAACGCGATTAGTAAGAAAAAACGTCTGCCAAGTGGGTGTGGCACATAGCTTCTTCGTATCCATAACATGACTGTATAGATCATTGAAAATTATTATTGACTATTATCAATTAAGAACTCCCAAAGTTATGCTTGTGGCTAGGATTTCACGTTTGCGCATGCGCAGAGACTACTATTGATCTGGGGGTCATGAAATGTATAGGGGACCATCTACACATCAAGCCGAACAATCCCCGAAAATTTCATCGAAATTGGTCAAGAACTCCCGGAGTTATGCGCATAACAAGGATTTCGTTTGCGCATGCGCAGAGACTACTATTGATCTGGGGGTCATGAAACTAATAGGAGACCATCTACACATCAAACCGAACAATCCCTGAAAATTTCATCAAAATTGGTCAAGAACTCCCGGGGTTTTGCCCGTAACAAGAATTTGCTGACATACAGACACACAGACAGACATGGAACCAAAATTGTTCAGAAAGGTCTAAAACGCAAAATGCGAGTGGAATTTTTGATTTTGGAGACAAAAAAATTTTCACATTCCGAAAGTGAAAACAATGCTTCCGCTACCTTGGTAGACTCGGAAGCAAAATCGAGTTTTGAGCTTGTGATGTCGTCTAGTGCCCACTGAAGATATCTGCGATTCTGAATATGCACATTCAACCAAAACATGACTTGTTAGCCAGTGTACACCTCTGAAAAACTAGTGTTTCTTCAACAACAAGACAAGTCATGACTGTTTCGGCAAGAACACGACTGGTCAAAATCATGAAGAAATGGAACTTCTTTTGCTTTCGGAAGAGTGCTCTTCTTTTTACGAAACTTATCACTCGTTACCAATCCAGTTTCTTTATTTCCGATTACCGCTACCTGTCTTTGTTGTTTCTGCTGAAGTTCTGGTCGTCAAGTTTTTGGAGAAGTGGGTGAGAAATGGAAAAAGAAATCGACGATCATAAAAAAGACAAAAGCGGCTGGAGAGAAGCACGTCAATAATGTTGGAAGGACGATTCCATTGCGTACCAACGGGGATGATTGCCGATAAATATTTCACTTCCTATTCTTCACTACCGATCTACTCATATTTTTGCAGCAATGATGCAGTTTAGTATCTAATAGTTCTCCATACCGACTAGGCACCTCGCATCTTCCATAAAATAATAGGGTCATTCTCTGGAAATAATTTTTTTTTTTTGGACAAAATTTCCCTGTAAGTACCAATGTCGATGTTTTTATTGTTTTTCCTCTCTAAACCTACATCATTTATGGTAAGTAAACAGAATTTGAAAAATCCCAACATGGAAATTCATATTTCAGGAAATACGCCATTTTGGGATAGATACTCAAATAAACTCAACGGTTTATTTTATAGAAAAGTGAACCTCATTGATTTCTACCTAGCCTTCACTTTTCGAGTTAATAATAATCCAAAGTGCCGGAGCGTTGCATTTTGTGAGGAGAGAAAAAAGTGTCGCGAAAAATTCCTTGACCCCCAGGCAAATGGCATATCCATGTCAAAATCTCTACGAGGCATTTTTGTTGGAAAAATGACAAATAGATAGAAACAGGTAAAATAGACTCCTTAAGTTTGGCCCATAGTTAGTGTGGACACCCTGCATAATATATAATTAAATACATAAAATATTGTAATAATTCAGTAAATTTATTTTAATAATTTTAATCTGGCCCGTCTACACATACTAAATTTACTACATGGCCCTTTGCAAATTAGAGTTTGACACCCCTGATTTAGGTTAAATTTGCCTAGTCGGCATTTTCTTTATGTCGACTACCGGTGCATTTACTTTAGAACCTCACATTGATTCTGTACTTAGTAGTAATGCTTTACCTGTTTACAATTTCACGCCAGCTCTCGATGCTGTTTCCTTCAAGGAAACCTCTTCTTCGAAAGGGTTCATGAAGATCGTACTGCGTATCGGCTTCATCTTACATCGTTCTGAGTACTTGAAGTAATAGTTGAATCACCGTCGTTAATAAATCATCTACCGTGTGTACTTAGATTAGCTCTTCTGTTACAGGAATGATCAGAAAGAAACACTTGTCACTTGCGGTGACCAATTTCATTGTTCTACAACACAAAGTACGCTCTAATATTCAATATTTAAATTTAAAACGAAAAACTTTCTACCGGTGAACATAAATCGGACGCTTTACCGACAACGGAGACGGGAGGCACTGATATAATGAACTCGGCCTGCGAGAAGGAATATGTTTCCCTCCGTTCTTATTAGGTCCTGGAAAAACGACAGGGAGAAGGAATACTTTTAAACCATTCAACGAAAAGATTGTATGATCCACAATCCTTATCCTTCCATGGTCCACAAACCTTCTCGTTGCATGGTTTCAAGTATTCCTTCTCTGTGTCGTTTTCCCCGAACCTGATCGGATCGGAGGGAAACATATTCCTTCTCTCAGGCCGAGTTCTCACTGCCTCCGTCTCCGTCGTCGGTTAAGCGTCCGGTTTTTGTTCATTGATAGATCGTTCATTTTATAGTTCAAATATCGATTGTTAGAGTGTACTATTGTGTTGTAGAACGATGAAATTGGTCACCGCTACTGACCATAAGTTCTTTCTGATCATTTCCGTAACAGGAGAACTAATCGTAAACCCGGTAGGTGCTTTATTAGCGACGGTGATTCATCTACCACTTCAAGTACTTGGAACACTGTAAGAAGAAGCCGATACGCAGTACGATCTTCGAAATTGAGCACAGGTATTTGTACTAAGTAGAGTATTAGTACTATTAGTCATTAGTCATTAGTACTAAGTAAGGTAAGGCACTGTCAACTTCTTCTAGGCAACTATTTAGTCCCCTTGAAGAAGTTAAATGAATCACACAGCTGTAAAACACGGCAACTAACTACTGAACAAATTTGGTTCCGTGTCTGTCGGTCTGTCTGACTGTCCGCATTTCCTTGTAACAGCCATAACTTCCACAATTTTTAATGAATTTAGCTCGTACTTTGAGGGACGATGCGGACAATTTCATCTCAATACAATCAGCGGTACGCTCTGTGTGCGCTAAGGTAAAATTCTTGAAACAGCCGTAATTTCCACATTTTTCAATGAACCTAGCTCTAATTTTGAGGGATTATGCGGACAAGGTCTCTTGAGGTCTCATACGAATTTCATATCAATATAATCAGCGGTACGCTCTGCGCATACGCTAACGTGAAATTCTTGAAACAGGTATAATTTTCACAATTTTACATTATCCGGCTTGCTGTCACACACCAACGATTAAACAGATTTTTAGTTTCTAATCACCTTTCATGTCAAGTAATTACATTTATGTAAAATGTCACAACGAATCTTTAGGAAGTTTGACCAATTACTTCAAAATGTTTCATCTGAAGATTTTTGGTTTATTATTCAATAGTAAACCATTGTAATCGCTCTCTAAAAAAAAAGAAAAAAGTTAACCGCCCTGAAAATTTGATGGTTTACGTTTCAAAGGGTGTAGAATCGAAATCTGCAATAAAATTTTTCAGTCCGTCCGCTGTACGCACGATTTCTTCCAAACGGCTGGAGCAAAAAATCTGAAATTTTCAGGAAAAGTCCATGTTGGTCTGACAACGCCCCAATTCTTAACCAAGCTCTCTCACTTAATTTAAAGTGCCCTTTAAGGGCTGTCAAAGTTTTGTACTACCACTAAAAACCTCAAAAAAAGTCAAGGCGGCCTAAATTTGGACTTTTTTTGAAGAACTTTCCATGAGGAATCGAATGAGCCCCGCTCCAGGTCCGTAGCTCGAACCATTCCCGATGTATGGCCCGATTTATGGTTCCAACATTTGCATCCACATTCACTACATCACTAGGTTACTGCGATCAAAACAAAAACAACAGCAAATTCTTTCACTGGGGTTTATTATTCAATTTCATTCATTTGGCTAGTATTCATGATTTGAATTTCTATTAAGCTTTGGAGTGTGCGTGTTTCACAAGAGATAGAGCGATTATTGAATTTCAGGAGATATGGAGCACGTAAATCTGTTCTCAACCAAAATACAGTTGATCATATTTGTTGGCCTCCTGAAATTCAATAATCGCTCTATCACCTTGAAACACGCACACTCCAAAGCTTAGTAGAAATTCAAATCATGAATCATTGAATAATAAACCCCAGTGAAAGAATTTGCAGCGTTTTTTATAATGGTGTCACTTTGATTGTAACGAGGAAGCTGCTGTGTATTTTCTCCTAGATCGTTCAAACAGTCGTAAAACCCGGACTACTTATCTGATCGGGTTCCTGATTGTGCGTGGCAGGCGACCCGGACCGATTCCCGTGATCCTGGCGGGGATTTCGACTGAGGGGTCTCCCCAGTTCGTGAAACTGGCCCACGTTAGCGATACTTCTCCTTTCGTTGCAGGAGGTGCCGAGGGGAAGGGACCCAGGGGGTGAGAACTGAGAAGACTAGGTCTAGACGGCACCTGACCTTGACTTCGCCTCATCACTTCCTCTCCACACAATTTCACTTTCATCTCCAGTAGTGGAAGGTGCAGTTCCCTCCCATAAAACCAAGTTCCCATCTTCGCCCGCAGCTCCGACTGGTTTTAGGGCAGTTCGAAAAAAAAACTCCGGTCTTCAGGATGGGCGATGATTATGAACTTCTCCGTTTCGTATAATTTTTACTCTTAGATACCCACTTAACATGCTGCAATTGCTGATTAAATTGCAAGATAACAACTCAGATATCCGAGCTAAATACATAGCCAGTTGATTACCATGGACCAACTCACAGATCGTAATTTTCTCGCTCAATCCCACCACCATCATTCTTTTCCGATGAATATAATTAAATTTTCTCCCCTATTCCAAAAATAACACACCCACACAAATTGATTGAGCTTGAATCTTCGTAGACAAGTACGCAGTTGAGTCTCTCGTATAAGTCAGTACCGGCAGAAATTATCTCAAGGGTAGAGCGAATATCGTCAACTATAAAGCTGAAAGTTACGGAAACCAGGGGCGCCCACAGGGGGGGGGGGGGCTATGACGCAGACTGCGTTACTGGTTGAAGTTGATTGAAACGGTTTTTAACGTGACAGCATCCAAAAATATATTACATCACTAGATAGAACGTAGATGATCATACGCTATGAGTGAATTTCAACGGATTTAAAACCTATCCCTGTCGCTTTTGCTTCCAAAATTAAAACCAAATGACACCCCACTAGCTGTCACGAAAACGGTGCATTAATAGAAAAAGGATATCAAATTAGCTCTGAATTGAAGAGGTGAATAAAAGAGAAAATATAACGGCATTTCAAGAGTTTAGTTAGGTAGCGTTTTCGCATGAAGGTGAAGGAACATTCGGCGGCTGAGGGTTGTGGAAGAAATCGCATTTCATTCATCTCGTTTGGCATTCGAACGATTGGACAGTGCACTAGGTAATAGCAGCTAGCCCATGGAACAACAAGCAAAAGATTTTTACGAGTTCCGTAAGCAGGCACATTCAGATCCAGACACAAAGTGAGATGAGATGGATACTGGAAAGAATCATTTGCCAGCTTTCCGATAAGGGATGGGAGGAGCCCCTGGTCAATGAGACCGCTAGGATCTATTGTGACGCCAATACGGCCTGCCGTTTGCCAGCTTACGGTGTAACAAAATGGATATCTGCTGTCGAACGGCGATGTTCTCAGAAGACCAAAGGAGCAAGCTTGTTCACAGTGAACTCCGCATTTTGTAAGCCAGATGCCTGAAAAACATCCTTTGAATTCTCTCCAAAAGGTCCTTATATTCAACATGGAAGGGAGTCCACACCAGACTGGCGTATTCCAGAACCAGGCGGACCAGGACTTTACACTGCCTGCCGATAGCCTCAGGAGAGGAGAAGTTTCGTTTTCAAGATGTAAAATGTCCGAAAGGTCGTTGAAGAAATCATGTCCAGATGCTCATTTAATGAAAATTTTGGATCGAAAATGACACCGAAATAGCGAGGACGGTCATGGGTCTGATCAGCAATACACCATCAATCCAGCAGGATACACCAACTCAGAAGATGTGGACTACGTTGGCACAGAGCATCAAGGTGGGCTCCGTGAAAGATGAGCTAACCAGTCCAGATCTTCTGAGCTAAAGGCATACTAGTCAAGAACTGAATCGATGCATTGCCGGAGGGAATGGACTCTAATGGATGATGAGACATTGCAATATTTTCCAGCTTGTAAGAAGTAATTTTCAATTCAATTCAATTCAAAATTTATTTGCATCATACGATACATTGCGAAGAGTTGCGAAAAATAACACATCATCTTCTATCAGTATAACAAAATAAATAGTTCCATGATTGAATATAAACATATATAGTAAATAAGGATTAGGTATATTTGAACATTAGGAGTCTAGCTAAATAATTTTGTCCGGTGTTATGTTTGGTTAATGGCTGATGATGATGGTAGGGTTAAATGAAAATTACCCATTCCATCTCGCGACGACATCTTTCCAAGATTTAAAATTTTATTATATTTTCATACATTTGCCATGCTAAATGATGAAATATATTTTGCTGTAGTTAATACAAGATATGTAGTGGATTCAAGATGTCCAGAGAAGGCAGAGATAATACATTAATTAATTTCCAATTATCCTGAACATAATAATTCACCGTTAAGTCTGTTGTTCTATTCGTTTAGCGAGAATGCTCTTAGCTTGAAAGATTGAATGCAATACCTAAATACCGCTACAAATTTATCGATATTGCCATCCCAGGTCAACAAATCGACAAGCATTGAATCCACATTCACAAGGGATGTGGATGTAATATCAATATAGTTCGGGATATGTTTTGCTAAGTAGAACGATCGGTATGGCTTGTAGGTGGGGCAGATAAACATGAAGTGTGAAAGCGTCTCTAACTCCATTCTGTTGCAAGAAGTGACAGGAACAACAGCTATAGGAAGAACAGGAATATACTGTATGAAGCTACGGATGCTTCAACTTACAGTAGTTAGACAAGCTACTTGGAATTCCGACTTTCCCAAGACGTGTACTGGAATTACGTTCTCTACTTTACTGAATTGTCGTCCGTTCGGTAAATAACTTAGATTTTTAGTAAAACAGGGGAAAATAGTAATTATGCCGCCTTAAATCGTAGGTAACTATATCAAATTGTTTACTTAACCGGAATATTTGCCATCCGTAACCGAATACCCGACGTCATCATTGGCCATCACTCACCTGGAACAAAATAAGATTCACATTAATTTTTCCTGTACAAAACAGTTCGTCAACGAAACCGTAATTATGACAGAAAGGTACACAGGAAAACATCTAAAACCTATGTAAATGATTACATTTAGGTTTATTATTTATTTATTAGACAATCCTTCTACGAAAACCGCTGATCTATGTATACTAAACGTAATCTGTAGTAGGTACATTATCTAAACTCTCTAGATGCCGCAATCAGTACCACATTTACATTTCAGCACGATAGATTGATTAGGAACACAATTAGGCACAAGGGCCCTTCAACTGATCAGTGTGTCTCCTTACCTTGTAATTGACTTCTAGTGGTTCCAAGGGTAGCTGGATGACTTTATCTAAGACAACTCCGAGAACACTAACCTCTACTATTCCTAATGTACGAAGCAAAATATGATATCAAAATAGCGAGCCCTAATTCGTACGGTAGGGGTCTTAAAGCCGCAAACATTTCTTCCTTTGTAAGGTAGATATAGAAATGAAAAGCCATAAGTAGAATTTGCAGGATTTCATTCTAACTTGAAATATCGAAAATAGTCCAGTCATCTGGTGCCAAAATCGGGGGTAGCTTGCAAAAATTCCCAACTTTCCGCAAATTTGCTGGGTTGTTTCTACCCCCTCAGGGGTGCTACACCTCATTTTGCGGACAAATTAACCTTGTGCTAACTTCAGGGGGGCCGAAAAACCGCGATTTTTTCGGACTTTTTTCAGTTTTTCCGCTATAACTCGAAAACTACGCATCCTAGCGAGAAGACCACTCTATTATAAAATGAGGTAGACAAAATTTTCTACAAAATGAACTACTCACACCCGATTTTTGCCCAAGCGATCATCGAGATACAGGGGCTCAAAGATTGGCAAATTTTCCCAAAATGGCAAAAATTAGCAGAAATCACACTTTTCCGCCAAGTTATTGTTATTAACGTACTTGATGATGATATTATAATTTATTTTCATATTCTGTGTTGTTATGCTACATCTCCCCCCCCCCCCCCTTCATAGCCTAGCTTCGTCACCCCCCCCCCCCCCTCCCACCACAACCAGCAAAATCAGCTAGAAATGTAGGAATTAAGAATATGACACTGATGTATCTTAAAATCTTTTTGTTGACAGAAAGTTATTATTGTTGTTGAGTTTTATAGTTATAAAAAGTATTAGCAAGGAATAAAAGGTTGATGTATTTACAGTATTCATCAAGTATTAATACTACAATAACAAATGTTAATTGTAGGTATCTGTACATTTCGTTGATCGATTGTATCCTTCAATTTGATAATAGTAATCTGAAATACAACAATTAGATCATTGTATAGATAGTTTTTAGTTTTAACGAAGGGCTATTTTTAACGAATTAAACTCGATAACGAATTAAACCGAGTTATAGCGGAAAAATTGAAAAAAATTTGCGGAAAGCGGAATTTTTGCAAGCTCAAACCACCAGATGACTGGACTATTAATTTTTTGAGAAAAAAAAGCAACTATCACTGATTACCATTTTAAAATTTGATGCTAAATTAACAGTTATCACAACAACTAAAAGCAGGTTGATTTTTTTTTAAAATCCAAATAGCAATTTATATCTGTGATTGTTATCACTTTATCGTTCAATTACAGATTCCATTAACAACGATTTCCCTAAGTTCAAATTGCTCAACTGACTCCAAATTAGTTGAAAATTGGAGGATCACGGTGTATGAATTTTGAATCCATCCTAAAACCACTTACCTACATCAGTCAAACATAAAGACGTTATGAGCTATTTCGTTGTCGTTTATAGGGATGGAGAGGGTTAGAGCGTCAAAAGTCCTTAAGTTCATCTCTACTGGACTACTGAGCGAGCTATGAAGTGTGGTATACAATGATTAATCAGTAATATAGATTACTTTCACCAATATGGCCTTATTACACTCCCAGCATTGACTGCTGAAAAACTACAAAGGTAAAATATTCTGTAAATGGACACTACGTAAAAATCCATGAAATAGAACAACTGAAATTCAAGGAGATAAAATAAAACACCAACGTACGCTTGCAGCCCCGTAGACAACTCCCCTCCCCCCGGAGTTCCCGGATTTTCGGTCGTTTGCAGTTTTAGAAGTTGAATCTTCGTCGTTTAAATCTTTGATTTGGAAGTATTAATACATAATTAATGAATATCCACATACAAAGCAGTGGAACTCAATATTTTACAATTTCCCACAAAGGTTACAATAGTTTGTAGACTTTTTTTCTTCTTTTGGATTTTTCTTCTGGATTCTTCCTCCACGGCCCCGTAGGCTTCACTAGTCCAAAATTATATAACATAAGTCTTGAAAAACTCGATTTCAACAGAACCTTAGGGAGAATGAACATTTGAAGAGGCCCAGGTGGGCTATCAATAACATAAAAACATTATTGTTACTATAAAGTTTCCGATACTATAAGATTTGTTTAAATACACCAGCCCTTTGATTTCACCCTTTAGGATTGACTGAGAGTATATTCTAACTAGGTATTCCCCATAATTTTCGCTCGGTAGTTTCGGATTCTACATATTATGAAAGGCAAAACAGAGAATTCTGATGGGAAGGGGGGGGGGGGGTTCTGTTCTTGGCCCGATGAATGGCCGCATTATCCAATATCAACACGGCATCTTGTGCTTTTTCCAATTTTTGGTGAAGTTCTGTTAGAAACTCGCAGAGACCCCGATATCTGCTTCAGCAGAGTTCGAGCTCCGACAATTAGTCCTCTTAAAAGGTATTCTGAAATTGAGATGGAAAATTCTGAAATTGAAATGGAAAATTCTGAATTTGGCTTGGAAAATTCTGAAATAGGTTTAGAAATTTCTGAAATTGATTTTAAATTTCCGAATCTGACTTGGAAAAGCTATATATCCTCTACGACGGATACTCAAACCAGGAGATCTTTAATCATTAGCTACTGTCATACTACTACTAACATGTGAATTATGGATCTCAAACCACCAAGTGATGGAACATCGCGCTGAAATACTGTCCGCACTGTCGTACTGTCCGACGCCTAATGTACATTGATAATTGATTAGCGTGGAAGAGTTATTCTGATACACAATAACCTATGTGTAATAATTCGCAGCGTTTTTGAGTATTTAAGTCAAGACTCATTTTATGCCGTAATTAACTAAAACGGTTGGTCTTTTTGTAATCTACCGAAAGAGTGATTACATTAATGTGAAGTCATTTACGGGAGGTCAGTCGCGGAAATTTCCCAAAGGTCGCATTTTCGGTGGACGCGCGGAGACGTGGCACATTGTCAGACATTTGAGAGACCGTCGGTTGCCCAATTTGTAGATTTCACTCGAGTTGAGTAGGTGTTCTAAACGTCTAACCCGGATCTATATATTTGCCCCTGGGTCGAGTCCGTGAAAGAGGTGAACGGCCAACCTCAGTTGACCCCCCAGAACGCCGTAGCTAAGGAGACTACCGGAGTGAAAACAGCTGCGAGCCTCACTAGCGCTTGGCACTCTCCCCAACGTGCCGAGTCCCTCGTTCTATTAGCCGACCGAGAATAATCGCCACAATTAGTATCAATGAAATTCGGACTTTTTTTTGTCGATATACAGGAACCAGAGAGGAGATTTGGGGAGTCCCCACGGTGGTACGAGTAGATGAGTACAGCTATACGTGACTGCCGTTATTTATGAATGCTCGGTTGAGGGACAAAATTAGAATCACTTACCAGCCCCTCCGGTTTTAAATCAACATCAGAACGTCCATCGTCTTCAGTTCACTTCTCCAAACTAGAACCAGTCAATTTATTGATTGTCAAGTATTGAAAGAGTTGAATTCGAGCGGGAGTCAATGTCATTCGGGATAGAGAACTTCAAAGGGAGTCCGTTGAAGCACCAAATTGTTGGGATTCAAAAAACCAAAACTAGTTAGTTTTGAAGACATTTTTCCTTGGGGGGTAAAACAATAGATCATAGACATGCCCATTGTTATAAGCGTATTTAGAAAACTAAAATTATGAAATAAATAAATTACACTCAAGATATTTTAAGAAACATTTATTGGCAGTTAACATTAATGAACGAAACTGTCAAAATTTGGAAATATTAGCGGTAGAATTGGCAATGATCAATAATGGTTCTTGGTAAGAAAAACACGCTGCAAATTCTTTCACTGCGGTTTATTATTCAATGATTCATGATTTGAATTTCTACTAAGCTTTGGAGTGTGCGTGTTTCACAGGTGATGGAGCGATTATTGAATTTCAGGAGATATGCATAGAGCACTTAAATCGGTTCTCAACCAAAATACCTATTTGGATTGATCAGTTAATCATATTTGTGTGCCTCCTGAAATTCAATAATCGCTCTATCACCTATGAAACACGCACACTCCAAAGCTTAGTAGAAATTCAAATCATCAATCATTGAATAATAAACCCCAGTGAAAGAATTTGCAACGTTTTTGTCAAGAGCGATTACAATTAAAAAATATTCTATTTGAAAATTTTAAATTTCGTAAGACGGAGCATGCATATCAGAATGCTTCAACCCGTGCATCGGCTATAAAACCTTTTAGGAGTTCACTCCAGTATCCACATTCACTACATCACTAGGTTACTGCTATAAAAAATAAAATAAAATAAATAAAATAAAACTCTTGTGTTTGTTTTGATCGCAGTAACCTAGTGATGTAGTGAATGTGGATGCAAATGTTTGCAGCATAAGATCATGCCATAGGTCGGGAATGGTTTGAGCTACAGACCTGGGGAGGGGCTCATTCGATTCCACATGGAAAGTTCTTAAAAAAAAAATCCAAATTTAGGCCGCCTTGACTTTTTTTGAGGTTTTTAGGGATTTTTACAAAACTTTGACAACCCTTAAAGGGCACTTTAAATTAAGTGAGAGTGCTAGCTAAAGAATTGGGGCGTTGTCGAACCAATATTGATTCTTCCTGAAAATTTCAGATTTTTTGCTCCAGCCGTTTGGGAAAAATCGTGCGTACGGCAGATGGACGGAAAAATTTTTATTGGAGATTCGGATTCTACACCCTTTGAAACGTAAACCATGAACTTTTCAGGGGGGGTTAAAAATTTTTTTTTCAAGAGCGATTACAATGGTTTATTATTGAATAATAAACCAAACAAAAATTAGGGGGAAGTTCAATTCAATTCGCGAAAGGCTCGATTCCAAGAGCGAATGGTGTAATACTTGCAATTCCTTATTTTTCCGCCAGAGGTTTAATTATTTCGGAAAAAGGTTCAATTGTTTTGGAAAAACTTTGTATTGTATTGGGAAAAGTTTAACCCGATTGGGAAAGGTTTAATGGTTCCGGAAAAAGCTTGTTTCTTTTGCTAAAAGTTCTAATCCAAGTAGAAAATGCTATATATATCTAAATGTGCCTGACAAAACATCTATTATCCTGCCATCCCTAGAACTTTTCTATTTGACAAGGGTCGTGCCGTTGATTTGTGCTTAGCAAATTGTTACCGGTGAAGTGCATCGCGGTAAAGCACATGCGCGAGAAAATTGTTGTGACTCTCAACAACGCAGACCGTTGTGTTAATTAGTCGAAGAGCGAAGCTTGCGTGCGAACCAACAGTTATATTTGGGACGGCCGAACAGCCGGTTCGTGAAAAAATTTCGCCCGATTCTTCCGATCAATTAGGAGAACTTAGTCCGAAGGCCTCGAACGTATTTGACCTACAAAACACCCAATGAAAACAAACCGCCCAGACCCAATGAAGAAACGCACTTTCAGCTCGGTTTCCAATAATGAACGCATTGGTGAGTAATAAATGCATGCCGGACGTCCCTATAGCGGCCCCTACACGATCAATAATACAGGGTGGAAGCGCATAAGTGATGAACATTTTTTTCTATTAATCTGCATCAAAAATGTAGTAAAACCCCGCCAACCGCACGTTCCTATCTCAAACCGTTCTCTAGATATAATTTTTTGAAGGTTTTTTTTTTTCTCAGACAACCACGTTTTTTGACATAAAAACCGACGTTTCTCCAATTTAAAACAACTTTTTCCTACTTTTGACCACATTTTCGGATCCAGCGTAAAATTTCCTTGAAGGGTGAGGTTGTTGATTTTCTCCTGAAGGAGTTTTCTCGGTTCCTGCCCCTTGCACTTCCTTGAGCCAATAGGATTCAATCTCCTTTCACCTGGGCCTATCTATACAGGGTGTCCCAGGAGTTATGCACAATCCGACTCCTACGTATTCTACAACTCATTTCCGACCAAAAATGCCTCCAGCAATTTTTTGCCAGAGGCCTCGTTTTCGAGCTATTCGTGATTTAAGATTTTTTTCGTATTTTTCATCTTAAGTCATTAAAACTGTCATAACTTCCTCAATTTTGGAGATAGCTCAAATTTGATGACACCGTTGGAGAGAGCGTTACATTTTCTATCTATTTGATGTCAGAAAACTTTTTTTTAATTGCATTGAAGATGTGCGATTGCTATGCGAAATGGCAATTTTGTCAAAACCTTGAAATCGCCTGTTTTTCATCTCGCCTAGAAACCCCATGAATGATTGACGCAGAACTGTGCAGGCCTGATAAAACGTGCGCCAAAATGTCAGCTTTCCAACGGTGTAGTTGTTTTGATTTTTTTAAATATTTTTAGTTAAGGAAATGGCGTTCAACTGCAAAAAAACGTGTGTTTTCTGTTAAAATTGAGGTTTTTTAAAGTCTCGAAGATGAATGCAACTCATCGCAGTCGGAAATGAGTTGTAGAACATGTAGGAGTCGGATTGTGCATAAGTCCTGGGACACCCTGTATCACTAAAAAAAGACCCAATGTTTGAAAATTGGGAGAGCTACGGAGGAGGCATTGTCTTGGTCAGGGGCGAGGATATGCAATGACCCTCACGACCCCCAGGTCTTGAAGGAGGGGTTGCTTTGTGCGCCGTGTATTATCAACCCCAACCTGATTTGGCCGTAGCATTGGGTGTTGCAATGTTGATAATTTGTCGTTTCTGACCAAATTCAGTTTTAGTAAAATGTTTATTGACTCGAACATGTTATCCAGTTGTTGGACAATGGTAAGATATTGGGGTTTAAATCAAATTCATATAAAGAGTTGAAGTTTAAACAAGATTTAAATTAAAAAATAAATATTTAAGAATGAAAAATGAAAATGAATTCAATGAATGAAAACGTTCGTTTGTGATCAGATTCCACGGCATTTCCAAGCTGTCCAGCCAAAGTCAGGATAATCGAAGATCCGAGAGACAGTTATTGTTTTTGTTCATTTACGATTGATTGCGATGTTTTGCTTTCGTTGAGTAGCTATACCACAAGTGAGTATGTTGACATGATTTTTGTGTACGGTTTTGCCAATGGTAATGCTTCTGAAGCAGCAAGGGAGTCACACTCCTCCTGTATACAACTCACACCCTTGCGAACACGTCGGATAGTATGAGGGAAAAATGTTGATAGATAATATGGTTTATGTCACTGCCCCTTCTTTATCTAGTAACCTATCTGTTTTTTATCTACTAATTGTTTTTTGTCACTAAGGTTTTGGTTGTTACTAACAGCTCTTCGATTATCCTGACTTTGGCCGGACAGCTTAGAAATGCCGTAGACGCTGTTCACAAACGAACGGGTTTATGCATCTGACAAAACTAACTGAAATCGTCACTTGAAAGGTCTGGCGTTGTTGTCACCATTCGATTCAGCGAGAAAAGTTATGTATATCCCTCCACCAACCTTTTTTCGTCGAGACATTTGGAAAAACCTCAATTTTAACAGAAAACACACGTTTTTTGCAGTTAAACACCATTTCCTTAACTGACATTTTGGCGCACGTTCATGGGGTTTCTGGGCGAGATGAAAAACAGGCGATTTCAAGATTTTGACAAAACTGCCATTTCGCACAGCAATCGCACATCTTCAATGCAATTTAAAAAAAGTTTTCTGACATCAAATAGATAGAAAATGTAACGCTCTCTCCAACGGTGTCATCAAATTTGAGCTATCTCCAAAATTGAGGGAGTTATGACAGTTTTAATGACTTAAGATGAAAAACACGAAAAAAATCTTAAATTACGAATAGCTCGAAAACGAGGCCTCTGGAGAAAAATTGCTAAGAGGCATTTTTGGTTGGAAATGAGTTGTAGAATACGTAGGAGTCGGATTGTGCATAACTCCTGGGACACCCTGTATAAGATGTACTATCTGTGATGTACTTTCAGTACATGTTAGTTACTGATGATGACTTAACCGACGAAATCGATTCAACTGTGTGCTCATTATTTTCCTGGAAATATAGCCAACGCTCTGTTTTACTCCGTTTTTTTATTGAAATGGGTTTCCATAACTTTGTCGCGAGTGATTTAGTCCGTGTGAGAATGGAACCTAGTTTGAGAAGATAATGGGTCTCGGGGGGATACCAAACGAGGAATTTTCTTGGCGAAGATTAACAAAATCCACACTATTTCCCGTTATTACTGAGGACTAGGAAATCCCCAGTGCTAATGACCAATTTCGATAAATGTAGGTTGGAAAGAAGGCAGCTCTTGGAATACTTTCACTGGCGGACCGCTCAAACCCACGCCGCAGATATGAACGAGAGTTTCCTTTCAATGGTCCCCTCAGAATGTTGTCGAGCTGCATCAATGCTGCTGCGCATGCGCACTTTTAATGCAATTAGGATGTCAAGAATTTCGTTGTTTTGGAAATGAGTACATTCACGGGGGAGTACATGAAAACTGACCACCATGGCAACTGTATCATCCAGCTGAATATAACGCTGTTGTCGCGAAAGACGAGCAGATACATCCCAATATGATCCTTATATGATGAAGGATAGTCGAGAGTGGTGGTAAACATAGCTGAGAAGATTTGAGAACACAGTGATTCAGTTTTTACTCATCGATCGTACAAGGAATCTGTAATCTGTAAGTCGTAAGTACAAACGGACAGAACATATAAATTACCATGCAGGTCATCGATATGTAAGTCTTCCCTCCGCCCCGTCTCCATGCCTGTTGGCTCAGTGACATGCCACTAAGGCCAAAATTATTTTACAGAATAATTTCGCGGCTAAGAACAGGGCACTGCTGCACCAAAAAGTACCTTTTCAGGATTGGAAAGTCGAACAGCGATCTGTGCGAGCTCTGTTATGTTGTCGAAGACGAACACCATCTATTGATGAAATGCCCACGTTTCAGATTGCCTCGAGAGGAGATGTTCAGGGATATTTCCCAAACCGTCGACCAACCCTTCAATTTGGACCTCATCCTCGGACTACGAAAAAAATCGATATACGACGCCATCATAAAATTCTGAAAGGAAGCTAAAGCGAATTTTTGATAAATTTTTATGTTAACAGTTCTCATTATTTCGTTATTATTACCTTTTTCTATATTTTTATTCAATTTTATTTTTCTTCTAATTTTTAAGTAGATATATATTATGTTCAAAATGTTTTCCTTTAATATTTGAAGTCTTATACACTTTATGTTTACTTACTTATTTTTGCGAAGAAAATTTTGAATTGTAAAAGGCAAGTTTGTATAAACTTGAAAGGGTGAATAGTTGTGTACTGAAGCCAAATTAAAAAAAAAAGTACAAACTAACTACTTTCATGGAATCTACAATATGCACGGTTCAGAATTCCCTACCTTCTTGATCGATCTGGTTTGTGGTACTTTACCAATCTATTGTGAATTGGTTCATTATTGGCACTACCTAACAATATGCATATTATTGTTAAATGTACGTACTGTCTCTATTATTCTTTGGTTGATGAGTAAATGGTCAGTTATTAGTTGCCAGCCATGAGCCGGGATGGTCACCATTGGTGTGCAAACTTGCTCTTGGGGATGAGTGTGGCGTGGCTTTCTTTGTAATCTGGTTTTAGCCACACTTATTATCTTAACCAGCGAGGATCGGGCCAGCTGTAACGGGAGGTTGGAGGCTGATAGGGGAAGCTCTACCCTGGAACAGGGGAATCACTTCCCAAAGGAACGGAGGAATCATTTCCCCAGGTATGGTACCTTTCGCGCTTTTTCGAGAAAATTCGCAAAACAGCGAAGACGGCTACAATGTCATAAATTTTGTAACTACTGGCAGGGCCTTTAGTGGACGTGGAGGGAGTTTGTGTAATATCAGACTTTGATGAAGACTTTTTTTGAATATTTGTATTTTAAGGTTTTTATATGCAATATCTTTATTTTCTAATAAAATTCGACAAACGACGAAGACGGTGACAATGTCATAAATTTTGTAACTACTGGAAGGGACTTTAGTGGACTTGGAGGGAGTTTGTGTAATATCAGACTTTGATGAAGACATTTTTTGAAAATTTGAATTTTAACATTTTCATATGCATTATCTTTATTCTGAGAAAATTTGCTAAACTTCGAAGACGGCGACAATGTCATAAATTTTGTAACTACTGGCAGGGCCTTTAGTGGACTTGGAGGGAGTTTGTGTAATATCAGACTTTGATGAAGACATTTGTTGAATATTTGTATTTTAACATTTTCATTTGCAATATCTTTACTCTCTGAGAAAATTCGCAAAAACGGCGAAGACGGCGACAATGTCATAAATTTTGTAACTACTGGCAGGGGCTTTAGTGGCTGTTATGCAATTGGGACTTGAAGGGGGTAATAAAAGTGAACGGAGTTATGTTATTGACAGTGGCTTGCATCACGGAGTCGGATAGGTCGGGGAAGGATGAGGTGCGACCCGGACCAGGTGAAGCGCGTCTCGAGTTGTCAGAGGTCGGAAGGGTTGGGAGAGGTCCGGGTCCGGAGGGAGGGGGGCGGAGCGATGGGAGGGGAGGGTAGGGGAAGGTCCCATTCCCACTTGCCAACGGGATAAGGACTGATTCCTTGCCCTAGGTCGTGGATCTCACCCTACCACAAATAAAAAGCCCTTTGGTAATGGAGAAAAAAAAAACTTGAAAAAAAAGAGGCGAAAGGGAAGTGACGTCATTGAAGGGGATGCATCGTTGCCAAGGGCTACGTCGTACGCGTTGCAGCGAGAGTGAGCGAGAGAAAAGAAAGGGAAGAGAGAAAGAGAAGGATAGTTGGGAGGGGAAGTGTAGGAGGGGAAGCAGTGAGGGATGAGGGAGGGGGGAGTTGCATCACTGCACTTAGAGAGTGGACGGGATCGGGATCCATCTGCAGCTGCAGCCGCCTTATGCACTTGGCCTACCCCAACATTCCGCGCTGCAAGGAACAAGTCAATCGGAGTGAGATCCCCCCCACAACACGGAATTCGCCTTGAAAACAAAAGTTGTCAACACACGGGTTTAATATTTCTGTGATTGGTTGTTTCACTGAAAGGTTCAGAAATAGCGATCATACTTTTTTCTATTGGGGGGGGGGGGGGGGAGAGAGAGAGAGAGAGAGAGAGAGAGCGAGAGAGAGAGAGAGAGAGAAAAAACGTTTATTGATCCTTATATGGGGTGGAAAGTTGGATTAGTTGGGTTTGTGAAAAGTATAAATTGATTTGCCAAAAGTTAAAATTGTGTCGCCAAAAGTTTAAACTGAGATGCCAAAAATATTAAAATTGATTTGTGCCAAAGGTTCAAGGTAATATCGACGTATACAAAGAAATGTATAAATTCTTATGTGACATCAACAAAAATCTGTAAAGCAGCATGTAAAGTATTACCCAATGTAAAGGACTTAATAAGTTGAATCTATTATATGAGTTAAATGTAATAGCATACACTTGAATACCTATGTAATACAAATTATGGCTGTGTGGTTTCTCTGATGCCAATAATAAAAAGAAAAAAAGGCGCAGGCTCCAAGCAGTGAGAATCCAGGGGTCCAGGAGGCTTGCCCCCTGGCGAGGCGCTTTGCCCCGAGTTTTTCAACTAACTTGTCGAAAAATCGAAATCCAACAGCTTTGCTGCATTAGGTTTGTTTGTTCCTTCTTTCAACTTTCTATGTTGATCAGGACAGGGAATAGCCCTTGGGCTCACTGAGCCGCCCACAGAAAAGAGCTCCCTCTTCAAAATTCAGACGCCCCACTTAATTTACCAATAATTTTTTTGCTTTTTGGGTTGATTAGGATGGAACCTTAAAATTAACTACGTTCTTAGTTACCTCAGTCGTTCATGAAAATGTCGAAAGTGCCAGGAGGGATGGTCAGAAATGAGTAGAAGACCACATGGAAGTGCGGTCGGACACGTTACACCCCGTGTAGAATTTCGATGGTTAGGCAGCCAATCGTCAGGAACGAACAAATGAGTGATCAAGTAACAATAGAGGTGTCCAATAGGAGAGTCCAAAGAAAAGGTCAGTGGGAGAAGTTCACCAGTTCACTCCGTGGATGAATGCGACACCTGCAGTTCACTTCGTGAATGAATGGGACCTGCAGTTCGTCGTCTCCATTCTGAGACATTCACCACCACTACCGCTATCTCGTGGCATGACCGTCAACCTCTATATCTTCGTGTACCGTCAGGGTTCGGAGATGACAGACATCTACTGTTCTCTCTTCCTACTCCATAGTCATTTTTCGAGTTCTCATGCAGCTTTTCATGTAAATACCTACTTATTAAATATAATTGACCCTGTGATGAGTATAGTATCGACCAGTTGCTGATGAGAGGAAGCGGGATTCAGGCCAGAAAGTAAGAACATGCGAGAGCAGAGACCCTGCAAAAATGGCAGCAGAGATGGGCAGCTGAAACCCGGGGAAGGTGGACAGCACGTCTGATCGGGGAAGTGCAAAAATGGACGGAGAGGAAACAGGGCGACGTTAATTACTATTTAACCCAGTTCCTGACGGGGCATGGTTATTATCGGTCGTTCCTAAAGAAAATAGGGAAGACTTCCGAGGCAAGGTGTGTGTACTGCCGAATGGGGGACGATGATGTAGAGCACACATTCTTCATATGCCCAAAATGGCAGCAGCTAAGGCAGGAATTGGTTGGAGTAATAGGTGATTTCAGCCCAGAAACAGTAATAGAAAAGATGATACAATCTGCGGAGAACTGGAGTACAGTCAGTACGTATATCACTATGGTGCTCAAAGAGAAGGAAGTGAACAGAACCTGGGAATGAGCCAGGGTAGGGAATGAAGACCAGGAGGAACCCTCACGAGGTTAAAAAGGGGACTGTCCCGAAGTAATGCCAAAAAGCAGTCCCGGGACAGTCCTAAAAGAAGAGAGGAACGGTGTTTTTTAGTCGGCATGCCACGATGGAGACTCCGACACATGTTTTAATGTATACCCCCTCACTGTCAGTCCAGTAATGGTCTCCGAGTAGTTCGAACGTCGGCCGCAGGAACCATGCTGTTGAGAACGTCTAGTGATGAACTGCAGGTCTTTCCTCCGCAGGTCGTTTGGGACAAGTTCACTTGAAAGAGAAGTTCTTCAAGACGAGGTCACTCACTCACCACCCCCCTCCAAGTAACAAGGCAAATAATACGTTAATTGTATTGTATGACCTCGATTCAACGTTGTAACTATTTTATTTCGTGGAATTAGACGTTGCTAACGTAATTTCCTTTTTTCCCCATAGTTCTTCAACTTATTTTAAAGCTCATGTTGCAATAAGTGAAAAAGCACATTATGTTTTTTTATTGTTAATAAATCATTTATTAAAACGATCAAACTATCAATTACTGTTTTGATTCGATTGCAATACATCATTGTCTGCCTTCACAGTTGTCACGAACTATTGATCAGAAAAAAACTCATATTGAATCCTCCTCAGGAACTGTCCTAAATGGAAGATGAGACCCGGCCCATACATCACCTTATCGTGGCGTACCTACTGACAGGGGAGATTTAAAAGAATCTTCACCCGTAAAAACTAACCCAAGTTTTCAACTCTTCAGATATTGGGGGAATTGATAATGTGAGTGAAACCGTTGAGATTTTTTCTTCTTTTTTTTTTTCATTTTGTCGTGCTGGAGGGAAAAAGGGTCTACGAATCATCTACGACGAGAGGGGGAAGATGATAACGGCAAGAGTTATCGGCGGTGACCCTGATAATACGTAGCCCACATATTATTTCGTCCTCTTTTTCGGTTCGTTGTCTTCAGTAATCATCGCTAATGGACTCGGGGGCACGAGGAGTTTCAATCAAACACTGGATCCGCCGCCTTCCAAACTAAGATGTTCTTGTAGCAACACGTCAGTGCTAGGTACTATTGCGTTCAAATCAGAGATGGGCCAAAATTGGCTACAGATAAAAGCTAATTTAGCTGAGGTTCGGCATTTCTAACAGCTAAAATTATTAAATAATAATGATTTTGATATTAGCCATTATAAAAAAGTAAATTATACAATTATAAATAATATAATTAAGTAGTTTATTTAATTATTATTATTAGTGAATAATAGCTGAAAATATAGGATATTGAAGGACAGCTAATTCCCAATTTAAAACAGCCATTAGTTAAAAGGTACAGTTAAAGCAATAAGCTGAGCGTAAGCATTTCAGGAGATATGCATAGAGCACTTAAATCTGTTCTCAACCAAAATACCTATTTGGATTGATCAGTTGATCATATTTGTGTGCCTCCTGAAATTCAATAATCGCTCTATCACCTGTGAAACACGCACACTCCAAAGCTTAGTAGAAATTCAAATCATGAATCATTGAATAATAAACCCCAGTGAAAGAATTTGCAGCGTTTTTTCCAAGAGTTTCAAGCCGAATCAATCATCGAAGGTGTCGGTTCTATGTTTTAACTGATACGTTCAATTTGTTCATGTAAGAGGAACACAAAAGTTGTGATTGGCTCAAAATTGGTGAGGCATCGAGATTACGCCTCCAGTCTAGCAACTTGGAGCGTGCTCAGGCGAGACGGGTGATCCACAGGCGTCACAAGATGGTGAGACTCCCTGCGGCTTGAGCTTGTTTCATCCTTATCAAGCATGCATTGCAGCATTAAGGGAACTCATTTGCTGAGAAGTTTAAATGATGTGGTTTGAAGGGAGCATTAAGGGAACTCATTTGCTGAGAAGTTTAAATGATGTGGTTTGAAGGGAGCATTGTGTTAGCCATCCTGAGGATTTGCCTCTGGGAACTAGGCGATTGTTGTTCGCAGCAGTAATTTCTCTTCAACTAGTTTCCGTTTATTTGTCCTTGCTTCCCTCTTCACTGTCGATATATTTGACATGTTTGGCAACATCTAGTACGATCCCAGATTTGTTCCTGCTTTGGGCAGGTCGTACTAGAAGCCTGCCGAACGTACTGGGTCACCGACAGGCCAAGCCCCCTTCATTGACAAAGGGTAAAAAAGCTTGCATTCTTTTTCCAAAAGCCCTGGACACCTATGATCGATGATGGGAGGTCTGACTGTTTCGTGTTTCGGACACAGGAATACTAATCACCATCACATTTTACAACCCTTTGAACAAATTGCCACTTCGATTGATTTAGTGAATGCTTTATAAACTGATTGCGGATGAATTTCACCTGCCATGGTTAACATCTTTACACAATACGTCCATTTGTGCATTTTGCCTCCCAAGTAGTCTT